>JADMNL010000034.1:111720000-112920000 GCA_016271365.2 Neoceratodus forsteri | reverse complement strand
GGCATCAGGCAGTGTCCCTCCCCAGTCTAAGTGGCTTCTGCTGCACTACCAACTGGCTTGAACTATGTGGCAGATGCACTGTGGAGGGAACTGCCCCCCTCCCCCCACACCTAGAAGAAGGAGGAGGAGAGCTGTCCAGGATGCTCGATCCTCCTACTAGCTAACACCCTATGACTTAAGCTCACTGCTGACCCTGGGTCACCAGCGTTATGAGCCATAGCACTGCCACTGTGCCAACAGACCAGCTGAGAAGGGCTTTTTAGGTAGACTTGATAGATACACTGTCACTAGAGGGCACCAATGCCACTAATCCCCATCACAACAAGACTATTATTTATAGTGTCTTACAACACGTGTACAGAAGGCAACGCAGCCATACACAGTCTGCCTTTTCACACAACAAACAAAACAAAGTTCTTGCCATGCCTGCACATAGCCAGGTACCTATTTAAGCATTAAGGCACAACCAGCAATTGTACTGTCGTCAGTTTATCTAACCTTAGGGGGGGCATGAGGTGCAGTTGAGTGTCTTATATCCTTAGGGTTGGATTAACAAAGGTAACCCAACCCCTGGAGGGCCTTAATGCTATTATTAAACTAAAATGTTTTCATTTCTTTTATCATAAATCATGCACGCAATTTTAGTAAATCAGCACTCAGAACTGCAGAACCTTGTGCAGGAGTGCCACAACAGAGTGTTCCACTTCAGAGTTGGGGTGGCACCAATATAGTCATTTTTAAAATTAAAAAGTCCTCTGAGGGGGGGATCTGTTATGGTGTGAGAGCTCTTGAGAGATGTCTGGGTATTCAGCACTGCTGATCTGTGCTTTATAGTTCTTTCTACAAAACGTCATGTGAGGATTCTTTTAATAACTTACAAAATGACTAGTTTTATAGTTAAAATGTGAATGATTCTGTTGTACAGGAGGGTCTCCAGCCATTGACCGAATCCTTTTAGAATACTGTCATCCAACCAGGGTTCTCCATTTCCTACCGTTGTTTTACAATTATTTTTTTTAATAACTTGATGCCATAATGAAAATGAAATTGGACTTTTGATGCCTGCACTGTCGGTTATCCTGACCTCGGCCGTGGGTCTTCGCCTCAATGATCTCACTAATCCTCCCAGCTCCGACGCTGTTTTTGGCTGCCAGCTTGACCTTGTACCATGTCCCACACTTCAGGTTATCCAGCTTGAAAGAGCGCTCGGTGGAACTGATGAAGACATCTTTCCACTCCTCACTATTATCCACAGAGTACTGCAGCACAAATCCTGCACATGGGAGGAGAAAAAAAATCAAATCGTTACTGTTGTTTTTTTGTTTTTTTTTTATTTACTCTGTTTGTAATTTTGTCCCACGTGGATACCCCAGTCCCCCCCAAAAATTGGAACCACCACAGCTGCACCTTCCCTGTAGCCAAGGGAATATCCGCCTTCCGCGCTGATGCCAGTGCTATTCTAAGAACCCACTGTGGGAGCCAAGAGCATCACTTGGGTTACACTTTTATTTATTTATTTATTGAAATAATCAGTTTTACAACCTTTGAGTCAGAGACTCGTTTACAAAGGTACCTCGTCTCGGGGTGGGGAGACAACAATTAAGTGAGGTTTAGGACAGAGGTTACATACAGGTGAGATACATACATACATACGTTGAGTTACAGGCATCGTTATATAAATACATACATACATTGAGTTACATGCATCATTATATAAACACAGTTGTTACAGTTGTTCAATTGTACCATTACCCAGTCATCTATGGGACCCAGAGGGCTTAGGGCTATACGAGACAGGGTTATGTTCCACTACAGGCATTTACAGCACCGGCTGTCAATAATGTGTTGACGGAGGGCTATTTTAAACCGGCCAATCCCAGGGATCTTTGTGATTGCCTCAGGAAGGAAGTTAAACCAGGCCGGAGCTTTATGACGAAAGGATCTTTGGCAGAGAGAGGTCCTTGCCCTGGGTACTAGGAAAGTGGCTTTGGTGGAGTTACGGGTCAGCGTAGGCCAGACAGCCAGTTGCAGGGATGCAGAGACCCCTGGTGGGCATAACCCAGACAGTGATTTTTTGGCCAGTAGGCAGGTGTGGTATTTCAGTCGTTCCTCAAGAGTGAGTATGTTAGCGGTGGAGTATAGCAGACAGGTGTGTGTTCTGCTGTGGGCACCGGTCAGGAGCCTACAGGCTTTGTTAATAGAGGTCTGGACTTTTGACAGGGAGGAGGGGTCAGCCGCTGCGTATATTGGAAGTCCATAGTCGGCCAGGGACAACACAGATGAGGTGATGGCTAATTTTAAGGCAGATTCTGGGAGGCAATCTTTATGGCGGTACAGGAGCCCAATCCTGGAGTTCATGGCTGATGACAGGGCTTTTAGGTGGGCGTAGAATGTAAAGCCTGCATCAAAGGTGATGCCCAGATACTTATATGTTGTTACCTGTTCTAGTGGGAGGAGCGTGCTGGTGGTGATGAGAAGGGGAGTATCCTTGGCGCTGTTTTGCCGATGTGAGAACAGCATTGACTTTGTTTTTTTCAGGTTCAGGACTAGCCGATGGTTACTGAACCATTTTTCAGCTTGGAGGAAGGTGCTTTGCAGCGTGCACTGGAGTAGGAGTGGGTCTGAGTGTGATGCTAGGATCACTGCATCATCAGCATAGAGCAGTATTTTGTTGGAAAAGGAGCTTGGGAGGGTGTTTAGGAATAGACTGAAAAGGGTGGGTCCAAGGATGGAGCCTTGCGGGACCCCTGGGAGTACTGGTAGGTTGGTGGAAAGGGTCCTATTTAGCTTAACTCTTTGGGACCTGTTGTGCAGGTAGCTTGAGAACCAATTCAGGGGCCGGATGAGAATCCCAGTAGGCTTAGGGAGTTTAACAGCAGGGGGTGGCACACAGTGTCAAAGGCCTTGGATAGGTCAGATGAAACTGCCCCTGCAAGTTGACCAATTATCAAGCGTAGAGTGTATGCGGTGGAGAATTCCAGAAGGGCAGTGGACGTGCTGTGGCCTGGACGAAACCCATGCTGCTCAGGACATAGGATGTCATATTTAGATAGGTATTCTATGAGCTGTGTGGATACTATTTTTTCCAAGGCTTTGGGGGAGGATGGAGATGGGCCTGTAGTTATTTGGTAGTGTTCGGTCCCCAGACTTATGGATGGGGGTGACTTCAGCCTGTTTCCATGCTTCCGGGAATTGGCCTAGGCATAGGGATTTATTTATGGCAAGCATGAGGGGGATTAGCATGACATCCAGCGTGAGGCGGAGCATCCTGGAGTCAAGAGGGTCATTACTTGGGTTATGAGAGACGAGGGATTTTAGTAGAAAAGGTTTGGCATCATGGGGTGAGATCGTCCGGAAGTGGAATTGCGGCCCTGAGGTGTGAGTGTGGGTGGGCATGGGAACCGGGTCAAAGAATTGGGCAGGGAAAACTGCGCTTAAGTCCGTGAAAGTTTTATTAAGGCAGTCTGCAATACATGTTTGGTCAGTCAAGACTGCCCCATTTATGACAATCTGAGACGGAGGGGGGGGGAGCGGGTTTTGCCATTCAGTTCTTTAATATTGTCCCAGAAGGCTCTGGCTGAGCCCCAGGAGGATGTCAAAGCAGCCTGATAGTATTTAGCTTTCGCTTGTTTGATGGCCCAGGTGCATTGGTTGCGGGCTGCCCTATAGGCGTTGCCTGTCGGCCACCCTACCAGAGTCATTTGCTATGTGCCAAAGATTGTCTCTCTGTTTTAGTTGCTGGATCAGTGAGGGATATCCATGCAGCGCCGTTTTTTGGTCTAGATGTGGTGATGGGGGAAAACAGGTCGCAGGCATAGTTGAAGGCCTTAGTGAGGTAAGTTAGAGCAGTGTTTATGTCAGATGCATAGGCCACTGGAGTCCAGTCGACTTGTGCGAGGTGACGTTTGAGGTTGTCAAGATCCCTGGGGAGAAATCTGCGTCGAGGGGCGCTGCTGTACTCAGGGCTGAGTGTGGGGGAGGACCAGAAACAGATGACAGGGGAGTGGTCGCTAAGTGAGTCCGCAAGGACTTTTACAGATTCCAATTTATGTGGTCGGTTAGAGAGGACTATGTCCAGGAGGGAGCTAGTTCCCTTCGCTTTGTTAAGTCTGGTGGGCTGAGTGACCATTTGAGACAGGTCAAGGGCTGCAAGCTCATCCTTTATATTATCAGACGAGGGGCTGAGCCAGTTGGTGTTCAGGTCTCCCAAGATTAGTTGTTCAGCCTTTTGAGGTAAGGTGGACAGATAGTCAAGGAGGGAGTTGATTGCTAAATTTTTCGTACTCGGGGGTATGTAAGCCGTGGTTAGGTATAGGGGGCCACGACCAGGGTATGGTGTGATATGGCTTGCGCCCCATGGTTGAGCTCAGGGGTTGGGAGTGCATGACCCAGGACTGAGTCGCGTAAGTAGATTGCGCACCCCCCTCCGCGCTCGCCCATCCTATCAGCCCAGAACAGGGAGAAGCCTGGGAGAGAGACAGCTGAGTCAGGCGTAAGCTGGGAGAACCAGGTTTCTACTAGCATAAGAATGTCAGGGGAATATTGTGCAATCCAGCATTGGAGTGCTGCGGTTTTCTTGGGGAGACTACATATGTTCATAAAAGCAATTCGGAGACCTTTGCCAATGGTGGGCTGAGGCATGGCAGAGTTGCCAGGCCCAGGGTTTGGGTGCACATTACCTGAGATCAGGAGCAGCAGAACAATTAGGCGCCTCATAGGGTAGCGGTTGCTAACGGTAGGGTGCTTTTGCAGCTGCCGTGACATCACATGGGTGGTGCACGGGATGGGGAGAGAAAAGTGCCGGAGATGCTAGAGAGGAGAGTGACCATTTCTGATAGAGTTCATGGTACAGAGGGTTGTGTTTTGGTGGTGGGTGGGTGGGGGTAGTGTGGTAGTCCAGTGTTCGGGATGGATTTGGGGGGATGGACGGAGAGGTGGATGGGCAATAAGCTGTGAGTAAAACAGGGTATTGAGTGTGGAGGGACTGTGGTTTGGGCAGGGGCAGGTCAGTGGGTGATATAAAGGGGTTCATGGTATGCAGTGGGTGCTGTGGTAAGAGGAGTGCCATTATAGCAAGGATCATGACTATGTGAGATTTAGCAGTAGAGAGAATTGGTTTAAAGTGCAGGCTCCCTCTAGTGCTGGAAAGATATAACCAGCAAATGGAAAAGTTGTCTGATTGGTTCTGACACCCCATGTGACTATAGCTATATAAGGGAGTACCGACCAAGGGTGGTGGTGGGGGCGGCAGGGCTTCACCTAGCACCGAGAGAGAAAACTAGCCGTGTGCAAGCCTGAAAAAGGCACCAGTCCCAGGATTCAAAAACTGTCCACAGCCAGGCTAGCTCCCAACGGTCGTGACTGCAGCAGGGCAGTTTCAGGTAAATTTACCTTACAGCAGAGCAGCTTCGGGGCTCTTTTCTGTGGCAGGGAGGGCTTTTCTGGGTAGCCCTCGCGACCTCCGGCTCCTCGGGGGGAGGGGGGCAAATCTAGCAGCAGAGCAGCTTTGGGGCTTTTATCTGTGGCAGGGAGGGCTTTTCAGTGCAGCCCTCACGACCTCCGGCTCCTCGGGGGGAGGGGGGCTCGATCTTACAGCAGAGCAGTTTCGGGGCTCTTTTCTGTGGCAGGGAGGGCTTTTCTGGGTAGCCCTCGCAACCTCCGGCTCCTCGGGAGGGGGGGCGAATCTAGCAGCAGAGCAGCTTCGGGGCTTTTATCTATGGCTGGGAGGGCTGTTCAGTGCAGCCCTCGTGACCTCCAGCTCCTCGGGGGGAGGGGGGCTCGATCTTACAGCAGAGCAGTTTCGGGGCTCTTTTCTGTGGCAGGAAGGGCTTTTCTGGGTAGCCCTCGCAACCTCCGGCTCCTCAGGGGAAGGGGGGCGAATCTAGCAGCAGAGCAGCTTCGGGGCTTTTATCTGTGGCAGGGAGGGCTTTTCAGCGCAGCCCTCACAACCTCCGGCTCCTCGGGGGGGGGGCTCGATCTTACAGCAGAGCAGTTTCGGGGCTCTTTTCTGTGGCAGGGAGGGCTTTTCTGGGTAGCCCTCGCAACCTCCAGCTCCTCAGGGGGAGGGGGGCGAATCTAGCAGCAGAGCAGCTTCGGGGCTTTTATCTGTGGCAGGGAGGGCTTTTCAGTGCAGCCCTGCAACCTCCAACTCCTCGGGGGGCTCGATCTTACAGCAGAGCAGCTTTGGGGCTCTTTTCTGTAGCAGGGAGGCCTTTTCTGGGTAGCCCTCATGACCTCCGGCTCCTCGGGGGGAGGGGGGGCGAATCTAGCAGCAGAGCAGCTTCGGGGCTTTTATCTGTGGCAGGGAGGGCTTTTCAGTGCAGCCCTTGCGACCTCCGGCTCCTCGGGGAGAGGGGGGGCTCCCTGTTGTCTCCAGCATGCATTTCCAGGATCACAAGAAGTCAAGCCATCACTAGATTGGAATGTTTTAGAGAACCTTACAAAGGGCTGTAGCCAGCCTATTGACGCAAGGGTAGTACTACACTCATGACACCAGCAACCTGGGTTCAAGAACTAGCCGGTGTCATCAGGGGCCGACTCGGGGGGGAGAAAAGATGAACGTCCTAGCGGATGCTCCTTTCCTTCAGGGAAAGCGGGTGACAGATCCTTGCTGCTGTATAGCCACCTGGGTGACCACGGGGAAGGTGCAGTGGGGACTGGAAGGGTGAGGAGGATGCCTCCGATGTCATAATGTGTGTGCTCGCACACAGGACATGATGTCCAAGCATGAGGCATTCTCAGGAGAGAAACAGGACAGAAAATTTCCTAAACGCCCAGCATGACAGTTCTTGGCAGCTTCCGCAGATCTCACAGTTGCCGACCTGGGAACTCCCCCTGAATGACTGGCTATAATGATGCTGATGGACCTGGCCCAGCCTGAGGGCCCCACAATCGGTGGCAAGCCATGGGGGTAACGTGGGGAACAGTAAGTCCCGGGAGAAGGCAGAGTGATGAGGTTGGGGTGTGACAGCAGGCTAAAGAGGGGACCAAGGGCCGGATGGGTGCCAAAGGAGCATAAACAGAAAGTTAAAAAAGGGGCTGTAATCACCAGTAAACTAGATCCCAGTTGGCACTGGCAGATGCTAGAACCCAACTGTCCAAAGTAGAATTCCAATCTATCATTTCCTTTATCAATAAGAATATCGGTATGAAAATGTTATGTTATCTTATATATAAGCACGTGCAGGACAGCTGGGTGCCTGTGTTCTCCCCACCTCTCGAAATTTCAGAAAACTTTTAAAAATGTATTCTGGGGGGAAGCTGTGATAAAAGGGTCTTTTTTCATCTTGGGGGGCCCCCCACCCCAAATTTTATCCTGTGTGTGCCACTGGTCTTATCCTTTCAGTTTTGTTTGCCCCGATGCTATTCAGGAACTGAAGTTATAATGCCTTGCTTGTGACATCAAAGTCTGTTGTAATGGCTCCAGTTGTGATGTTACAAGCTGAGGATTATGACTTCATCTGCTGAACAGCATACGAGAAAAAAAATTAAACAGGCTGGACTTTCAAAAAGCCTACCGCAGGTGCAAGCTTTTGATTTAGGAATGCCCCGTGGCAGGGTAAATGTGGCAAAATGTTTGCTGCATTTACAGCACTAGTTGCCACTTTATGGTAAAATAATGATGCATGCCTCAAATACTAGCAGTGATAGGGCACCCGTTTCGCTGTAAATCGTGGCAGACACTTATGATAGTTAGGCCACCTATTAGGCATTCTATATATCAATGCAAGTGTCGGGGTTGCAGGCGAATTGTGCAGCAAGTCCACTCCCTGAAGGAGGAGAGTTGTTGGTGGGATGCTCCATCTTCCTTCCCCTGGCCAGCCTCCGAGCAACCCAAATCCATTCCTGACCTTGGTTGCCCGTGTAGTGAGCTGTAGCCTAATACCACTGCATAAGATGAGAACAGTGGGGGTTATATCATATTTTGCACCAGGAGTGTTTGAAACAGCCTACTTGGTGCACTTCCACAGCTTAGGTGATCCTATTAAAGGGGCAGTTAGGCAAAGTATGTATTATTTAAGCAATAATACACAGGGAGTTGAGCTGTGTAGGACGAAGGTAAGAGCATCGCTGGCGGAAATCGACCCTTCAAGCCGATGACCTTAGATTGATAGATTATTATCAAAGCTATCAATCAGCAATAGTAGTAGTAGTAGTAGTAAAAATCGTTATTTTTATACAGGACAAGCTGGTATAAAACATCATTAGGACAATTCCTATATTATAGATGCTCCTATTCTTTTCAGTATAACATAAAGTACGAAGACAATAACAGGTATAACAAATATCTTATAACATCATTTACATCAACAGTATATACATGTGTCCTAATCGTTGCACATACAACGTACACTCAGTTCATGTTTTAACTCCTTCATGAGTAATTTAGCATCAATCTGATTAACTATAGATTCTTTATTTATTGAATTCCATATTTGAAACATAATAGCTGGGAAACGCATAGAGCTATATTTATTTATTAATTTTGGAGGAATAAATCCTCTTAAGGGTGTCTGGTGTAAATTAGGATGATGTTGCGTTATTTCTAATTTTTCAAATAAGTAAGTTGGTCTTTATGTATACAGAACTTTATGAATTAAATTTGCCCATTGCGACTTCCTTTTTAAAGTTGGGGTTAACCATCCAAGATCACTAAACAAAGTGCAGTGATGTGAACTTGTTCCTTTTCCCAATATAAACCTTGCAAGTCTACTGTACATCGTATCAACTTTTGCCAAACTTCTCTTTTGAGCAAAATCATATATGTGACTTCCATAATCCATGATTGGAAATAAAAGTTGATTCACAACCGCCAATCTCATCTGCTTATTCAAACATGATTTTGAGCGTCTAAAAGCTCCCAATCGCTTATTTACCTTAATTTTGGTATCTTCTTTGTGACAGTCAAAAATCAAGACTCTCATCCAGTCCAAATAGTTATACATTGTATCTTGAGCTATTTGATCACCATTATTGGTCATGATTTTAATATCAGGGCAGCATCAGTCTTTCCTATTTGTTTTTTCCTAAAAACCACTGTTTTTTTTTTTTTTGTGTTTTTTTTTTTTATAATTCATAACCAAACTCGACTCCTTACTCCAAGTACAAAGTGCTAGAAAATCCACTTGGAGATTTCTTTCCATTTGTTCCATAATCAAACCATTTGCCACCAAAATGGTGACATCAGCATAAAGCCTAAGATTAGAGTTGTTTGCAACTTCCACTACACCATTTATGTATATCAAAAATAAAGTTGGCCCCAAAATTGATCTTTGGGGTACACCCTCTGAACAGAAACACTGTCAGAGAGGAGGCCATCCTAAGACACAAACCTGCTGGAAACGGTCCTGTAAACAGGATGAAAACCATCCCACTACTTCTGTTAACAGGCCTATTTCCTTAAGTCTGTCACACAGCAGGCCATGATCGACGGTGCTGAAGGCCTTGGAAAGGTCCACGAACACCGCACCGCACCTACCGACCTACCTCCCTCTAACTGTGATGAAATCAAATCCACCAGGTCGGCAAGTGCGGTGCCCATGGAATGGTTCTTCCTAAAACCTGACTAGTAAGCAGAGAGCAAGGAGTACTGTTCAAGATACTCTCCAAGCTGTTGCTGCACCAACCATTCCAAGACCTTTGACACCGCTGAGAGCAAGGCACTAGGCCTATAGTTTGTGGGTTCAGACGGTAAACCTGATTTAAAAATTTACATAATTTTTGCTTTCTTCCACATGTTAGGAAAAGTTCCTTCTGTCAGACTCCAATTAAACAGTTTTGTCAGAATAGGCGCAATCACACTAACAGAAGCTCTGAGAAACCTATTCTCAAATCCATCTAAACCAAATGATTTATGTGGGTTTAATTTCGTAATTTCATCTTTTACGTGTTTACAAGAGACACACCTAAATCTAAATTTGGGGACATTTAAAGGTAAAAAAACATTATTAAAGTGTGCTTTTCTTCTCAATGGGGTATGAACTGGAATATCTGGGAGGGCTGCAAAATACCCATTTAATATATTTACTGACTTAATTAGAGTCTGACAGAGACAATTCCTAATTATTTGAATTTTAGGTCTCTGAAAAACGGGGACCTCAAAACATTTTAACAAGGACCAATACTGTTTAGAATCAGAAGTTTGATTTATCTTAATTTTATAATAGGCTTGTTTAGCCTTTCTCAATTTTAATCTTACAGAATTTATAACTGATTTATAATTTGCCCAATCCAAAGTTCTATTTGCTTTTCTTCCAAAGTCTAGATTTAATTCTAATCTGTTTTTTTAGTTTTTCTAAAATCCATGGAACATGATTTTTCCTTTGCACTTTGTACTCAAAAGGAGCTAGTTTGTCACAAACTTCTCTATACCAGTCTGTGAATTCTTGAATTGCCAAATCTAAAGAAGGCATATGAGGACAGACTAAAGCAGCTTAATATGTATACCCTTGAGGAAAGGAGGGAGAGGGGGGACATGATAGAAACTTTCAAGTATCTCAAAGGAATTAGGAAGGTACAAGAGTGTAGTATCTTTCAGAAGAAGAGATGTGCAAGAACAAGGGGGCACAATTTGAAGATAGAGGGGTGACGGCTCAGAGGTAATGTTAGAAGGTAATTTTTCACAGAGAGAGAGAGTTGTGGATGCATGGAACAACCTTCCTGAGGAGGTTGTGGAGTCAGGAACAGTGGGAAAATTCAAGAATGCATGGGACAGGCATAAGGCAATTCTAGTGGGGGGCAGGAGGAAGTAAGCTGTTGATTAACTAGAATCTGCAGCTTATCCATGAGGTAGGGAAATGGGCAGACCGGGTGGGCCAATCAGTCTTTATCTGCCATCAAATTCTATGTTTCTATGTTAAGGCAATAGGAATAATCTATCCCATTTTACCTCCATTAGTTTGGTTATAAAAAGCTCTTTATTATAACCCTTAAAAGATCTCTTTTTTATTTTTAGGGCTCTTTCATTTGGTATTTGAATGTTTCCCCTGTCCAAATTAAATTCACTTCTTAGAGAACAATGATCTCTCAATATGAGTTGACTTACTAAAATTAACTGAGGGTTAACCTTAGTAGTAACAAAAATCAAATCCAATATATTCCCGGGGCTTTGTGGGTGTGTCTTCCTGGTAGACTGGGTGACTAGTTGAGTTACTGCCAAAGGTTTAAAGCTGGACTCTAGAGTGTTACCCTGATTTTTGCCCCATGGGGCGCTAAAAGTCTCCTGTTAGGATCAACTATTTTCCCATGGTCTTTTCCTGTATCTTCAATGCCAATTGCTCATAATCACTTACTTTTGTTTTAGGTGGTGCATAAATTACCCCAACTATCAGATCAAATTCCATAATCTCAACCAATAAGCAGTCGATTAAACCAATTACCACGGAATAAATTTCTATAGATTATCCCAAATCCCATCCCACATAAAGGAGAATCCCCCCTCCACGTTTTCCCTTTCTATCTAACCTGAAACTTGAAAAACCTTCCATTTCTAACTCCTCTTTTCCAATCTGCGGGGTTAGCCAAATTTCAATGAGAGAAACTAAATTTGGGGATTCAGATGATATCCAAGTCCTTAGTAAGTCAATTTTTATTTTTACACTTCTAGCATTATCAGAAATCAATCTTATCTTACTTAAGGGATTGGAACTGGGATTTCTTTCGACATCTCCACCCAAAGTCAATATAATAATCAAACAATTTAAGTTTGTCAAGGGGGAACATGCCGAAAGAAAAACATCACCCCGACCCCTCAAACCAAAGCGTATTTTCCCAAATGCATTCCTTCTATTACAAGTGAATTGTGTTAAAGAAGCTCCAATTTTAGCATTTCCCACCTTCATGGTTCTTAATTGTAATGCTATCACAGCAGGATTTTGTATTAAATCTGAACCAGACCATTTTACATAAAGTGCAAGTGTAATACAAACATAGAATCTTTGTAAAATTTTCATATTTAAGTTAATTTGGACAATATGTCCCTCACAACGTTAAAACAGCTTTATTCTGTACAATAAGATCATTTCTTTTTTTTTTAAACTGCATCAGTTTTATTGACATTAATACAGTACAGCTGATCCATCATCTACATTGATGTTACAGTTACCTTGTTAATACATGTCAAAGATATTCTAACATTTTACAATGTGTATTAAAACCTCCTTAACACATCATCAATTTTGCCTTTCATGTTATTAAAGCCAGTTTAAAAATTCTGTTTAGCTTTGAGGGAAATGTAAACACTGCTTGAGGCCTAAGGCCTCCATAAGATGGATACAGTTCTTTGCAGTGTTACCGGAATTTATATCCCATTTTTAAAGATATTATATAAATCTTCAGTCATGGTTCAAGTTATATTTATCAATCCATTCTGAGAGGAAAAGAAAAAGGAAACCAAAATTAAAAGGATAATACTATAACTACTATATTAAAACTAAAAAGCTAGGCATGTACACATATGCACCGTAATCCTTCCATTTATAAAGTGCACCTAATTGCAGCAGACTTTGGATATTCTATTCCCCTATCTACTCATTTAATGGTCCAGGTATTTCTTCTCTATCTCCCCCTCTCCATTCCAGGCCTCCTTCCATACTCGCCATGGTCCCCAGGTTTCCAAAAATGTTTCCTTCCTTAAGTGTATAGTGTGGGTAATATTCTCCATGTGTTCTATTTCTTCTACTTTATCCACCCATTGAGATATAACTGGAGGGTCAGGGGCCAACCACCCAGTGGTAATACATTTCAGGGCTGTAACCCTTAGTATCTGACATAGTTCTACTCTTTTCCGTTGTTTCGCCAATTAAGTGAGAAGGCCCAGTATTAAATCCTGAAAAGTAAAAGGAATGGAAATGCTCCCCACTTGTTCCAGAATTGCATGAACAGAGTGCTAGAACCTCCTCAACTTCTTGCACCCTCAGAATATGTGGTAATCCGTACCCCTACTCTCCCCACAGAGATGTCAACATTCTGATGAGGCCTGTGGATAAAAATGTCTGGTAATGACCCGAGTCCTGAAAAACCGAATCAGGACTTTCCAGTTAAATTCCCTCCAGGTAGTTGCCGATGTCACCTACCACCCCCTTTGGAGTCTATGGGCCCAATTCTTCCTAGGTATGTCTTCCTCCGCTTCCACTATCCATTTCTGTCTAACCTCCTCTAACCTCTGTGCCTCTGGGTGGGAACCAAGGAGTCCATAAAGGATAGATACATATCTCAATCTGTCTTTAATTTTAATAGAATCCCACCAGTATGTTTCTAAGTTTGTTAGTTCTCTTCTATCCCTCTGAAAGTTGTTTCCAGTATTAAGTAAGTGTCTGGCTTGGAGAAACCTGTAAAAATCTTCCCGGCGAAATGGGAAGCTTTTTTTAAGGGTAGTAAAGGAGAGACACCCGGTCCCGTCAGTCATCTGTCTAAAGGTGGTTAGGCCTCTAATTTCCAAATATGCGAATCCCCTGTCATAGGTGTAGTAAAGTCATCCAAATGGCGAATAAAGGAAAGTGGACCCAAGGTATTTGGGGTGTGCGTTAGTTTGCGCAACTTAATGATAATGCGTAATAAGTGTTTTACCCATGGGTTGGGGGTAATGCGCCACATCTTGGAACTTACAGGACTTGTGGGAAATGTCCATATCCTATGATTTCTGACCGACTCAGATTCTATGAAATACCAACCAGAGTCAATGCACTGTTTAGCCCATGTGATTAATTGCGCTCCCTGAGCCGCTAAATAATACCGATACATATTAGGGAGGCCTAAACCCCCTTCTTCCCTTGTTTTCATCAGTGCGCCCAAAGCAATTCTAAGGCGCTGTCCTGCCCAAATGAATTTGGAAATGTCTTTCATCAGTTTAACCCAAAAGTGAGGTGGAATAGAGATGGGGAGTGTCTGAAATAAAAATAGCACTCTAGGTACCACATCCATTTTTATGACCTGGATTCTGCCATATAGGGTGAGGGGTAATAGTTTCCAACGGGCTAAGTCCGCTTGTAAAGTGTGGTATAGTTTAAGGAAGTTATTTTGAAAAAGTTTTGACGTATCCACTGAGACCTGGATTCCTAGGTACCTAAAAGTACCCTTCTTGGCCCACACAAAGGGAAAAGAGTCCCTAAATTGTCTGGGGAGAACACTGCTTAGCACCACCGCCTCTGACTCGGACAAATTAATTTTGTACCCTGCTAAAAGGTCAAATTTCTTCAAGGAGTCCAAGAAATGGGGTAGTGAGATTAGGGGGTCTTTCAAAAAGAATAATGAATCATCCTCGTAGAGTGCCACCTTTTGTTCACTCCCTCCCGCCCAAATTCCCTTGATCGGTGGGTCATTTCGTATCCAGATGGCTAGGGGTTCTAATGATAAAGCAAAAAGTAGTGGGGAAAGGGGCAACCCTGCCTGGTACCCCTTTGAAGAGGTATACGGTTGGAAATAAGGCCATTCACCTTAACTCGTGCTTCCGGTTTGTGATATAATGCAGTTATGGCTGAGACAAATTTGTCCCCCAGCCCGAATTTTGACAGGCTGGACAACATAAAGTGCCAGTCCACCCTGTCAAAAGCTTTCTCCGCATCCATACTAATCGCCACCTGCAACGATGCGGAACCTCTTTGGTTAGAGATAATATTTAAAAGATGCCGAATACTGTCTTGAAGAAATCTCCCAGAGATAAATCCTGTTTGGTTATGATGGATCAGGGGAGGAAATACAGGTTACTCACCTGTAACAGGAGTTCTAGGAATGGTATATGTTGTTCATCCACACTTATTGGCAGGTTCCTTGCCGCTTTAAATCTTGCCAGAAGGTCTTCAAGCTGGCTCCTCCCACTCACCGGTGGTAAACTTCTTGGCTCCGCCCCATGGCATGGATCTGGCCCTAGTGAAGCTCAGGTTGTGCGTCAAGCGGGGAGGTCGGGTGGGGTCATGTGGATGAACAACATATACCATTCCTAGAACTCCTGTTACAGGTAGTCACCTGTATTTCTAAGGACATGGATATGTTGTTCATCCACACTTATTGGCAGACTCCTAGCAGTTCTCCGGGAGGAGGCAAAGCGACACCCCAATACTTACTTGGGAAATAAGGACTGGAGACACGAGGCCCCAAAACCAGCATCCCGGCGTGACTCAAGGTCGATGTGGTAATGGGTAATAAAGGTGTGTGCTGACTTCCAGGTAGCAGCCCTGCAGATTTCCTGGATAGGGCGTCCCTGGAAGCAGCCACCGATGCAGCAGTATGTGGGTAGAATGAGCTCTTATCCCTCTGGGAGGCTCCATGCCGCCAACTTATAGCGATCTATGCAGGAGGTGACCCACCGCCTATAGTCCGCTGGCTGCAGGTCTGCCAGATGTGGCTTCAGCGTAGGTGACAAACAGCTGGTGAACCTCTCCCCAAATTTCAGCCGAGCGCTCCTTATAATAAGCAAGCACCCTTCTAGGGTCCAGAGTATGGAGCCTATATTCGGCCTCCGAGGTGTGATTGGGGTAGAACACTGGCAGAGTCAGCACCTGGTTAAGGTGAAACTCCGACACCACCTTCGGAAGGAATTTCGGGTGGGGGCGCAGGACAACCTTGTCCCTGTGGAAGACCAGGTAAGAAGACTCGATGCAAAGCGTCTGGAGCTCTCCCATCCTTCTGGCTGACGTGATAGCCACCAAGAAGGCGGTCTTCCACGACAGGTGAGAGAGATCACACCTGTGCATTGGTTCGAATGGCTTGCCCATGAGCTTTGCCAGTACCAGCAGTAGATCCCACGGAGGTGGAGGTTCTCGCACTGGAGGGGAAATGTGATCAAGGCCGTTGAAAAAGTGCCCGACCACCTTTTCCTGCGCCACTGACTGCTTCCCGGCCCGCGCCCGGTAAGCAGAGATGGCTGCCAGGTGCACCTTTAGGGTCGTCGACCTAAGCCCTTGACTAGAAAGGGACCATAAATAGTCCAAAATGCCTGCCACAGAACAGGAGGAAGGGTCCAGGCCCTTGCCCTGACACCAAATGGAGAATCTCTTCCATTTGAAGGCGTAGCATTTTCTGGTCGACTCCTTACGGGACGCCTCAACCACATTGAGGACCTCGTCGGAAAGACCCAAGGCCTGGAACTCTAGCCGCTCAGGAACCAGGCCGTCAGGTGCAGGGATTGAAGGTCCGGATGGAACACCTTCCCCTGACTGACTGAAAGCAGGTCCGGGTGAGCTGGAAGCTGCCTCGGGAGCCTGGAGCTGAGGCTGAGGAGATCTGGGTACCAGAACTGGCGGGGCCAGTCTGGGGCTATCAGGATCACCTGCGCCTTGTCCCTCCTTGCTTTGAGAAGCACCTTGTGAATCAAGGGAAATGGGGGAAAGGCGTAGAAGAGGCCCGGGGTCCACAGCCTCGAGAAGGCATCCCCCTGCAGCGAGCCCTGCTGAGGGGGGGCATGAAACAGCCTCAGCTTCGCGTTCTCCTTGGAGGCAAACAGGTCCACCCGAGGTGTGCCCCAGTGGGAAAACAGATCTTGCACTACCACCAGCAGGAGAGACCACTCGTGAGATGTAGCCCCTATCCGGCTCAGGGCATCGGCCAGGGTGTTGGAGGCTCCTGCCACATGAATGGCTAGGAGATCCGCCTCCAGGCTGCGCACGAGTGACCAAATGCGGAGAGCTCCCTTACATAGAAGCATGGAGCGCGTCCCGCCCTGGCGGTTCAGGTAGTACGTGGTCGTGGTATTGTCCGTCTGGACTCGGACCACTTGACCCGAGAAAGCGAGCAAAGGCGGTGAGAGCTAGGCGGACCGCTCAGAGCTCCAGCAGGTTGATGCGCATCGACTCCCACGGGGACCAGAGGCCGTGCACTCGGTGTTCCCCCAGATGGGCACCCCAACCCATCAGAGAGGCGTCGGTTGATAGAGAGACCGTCGGCTCGGGGCGGACAAACGGGATGCCCTCCTGCAGATGAAATGGAACGGTCCACCACTGGAGAGCGTTCCACATCTCCCGGGTCACTATCACTAGCTGGTCCAAAGGATCGCAGCGTTGTGACCACTGGCTGGCCAGTCCCCACTGAAGGGGGCGCATGTGCCAGCGGGCCCAACGGACCACGCCTGGACAGGCTGCCAGCGAGACCCAGAAGGCGAGGAAGTCCCGGCAGGGGCGTGATTGCCCAACCAGAAATGATTGGGCAAGAGTAAGAACCTCGGCCCTGTCCGCCGGGAGCCGTGCTCTAGCTAAGAGAGTCGAGCTCTGCCCGATGAACAGGATCACCTGCTTCGGCTTGAGTTCTGGACTTGGCCTCATTGATGAGAAGGCCAACTCGAGAGCAAACCTGAGGCCAGATCTCTGACCGCTCCACCTCCTGCCTGAGGAGGCTGCTATCAGCCAATCGTCCAGGTAAGGAATTTCACGACCTCTTGGCACACTAGAATGCTGTCATCACTGCCATGCATTTGGTGAAGACCTGGGAGCTGGAGATAAGCCGAAGGGCATGGCTCGGAACTGAAGAGGGATCCTCCGCCGAAAGTGGAGAATCTCCGGCGTGATGGACGGATAGGGACGCGGAAAGAACGCATCCTGTAGGTCCAGAGAGCAGAACCACACGCCGTGTTCCAGAGATGGTATTATCTGCGCCAGAGTAGACGATCCTGAAGGTTCGAGACCTTAGGAACTTGTTCAGAGTCGTGTAGGTCGAGAATGGGCGCCAGCCCCATCCGCTTGGAACCAGGAAATACCTGGACACGAACCCCGGTCTGAAGGGATCCTCCACCCTTGATCACCTCCTTTTGGAGGAGGGAGGCGATGTTGGCTCGGCGAGACGCCAGTGAGGCTGCGGACCCGAGGCCCCGAGTGCGACGGCTCTGAAGGGCGGGGCCTGCTCGAATTCCAGCGGTAGGCCTTTTCCCACCACCTCCAGTACCACACCTGTCCGTGGTAACCGCGGACCAGGCGGAAAGGAAGTGTCTGAGCCGTCCCCCCAAGGGGGGAACCAGGGGTGAGGTGACAGGGATGGGGGCGACACCCTTCAGCCCGTGACTGGGCAGGCTTGGAGGAGGGACCGGCCGAGGGACCTCCTGGGCCTTTACCTCCCGCTTCCTATTGGAGGCAATGCCTGGGCTTGGGATACCAAGGTCGAGCCTGCTGGCCCTGACGTTGCTGGGCAGGGCTGCCGCAGGCGCAGGAGAGCTAAAGGGCTTAGGCTGTGGCTTGGGCCTTTGTCCTTCTGGCGGAAGAGACCGAGTCCAGGTAGCATTGGACTTCTCGATCCTCTGCAGGTGACCTTCCACCCCAGGGCCAAGAGGTCAGTCCCCAAAAGGGAACATCCGCAACTTGTGCTGGGTATCCGAGGTAAAGGTGGATATCTCAGCCAAGCCTCGACACAAGCATGGCCATCTGGCCGCCTACAGACCTGGCACATGATCCTCGATGTCTAACGCAGTCTGGAGCTGCTGTTTAGCCACTGCTCCTGCCCTGGTCCCGCACTCTGCCTGACCGTAGTCTGCAGATCTGCAGGAAGATGAGGACAACCTCATCCAGGGAGCCCAACAAGGTGTGAGAAAATATGCCATGAGGACGGCCGAACTGGCCTGACGAAGACCGAGAGGACGCCGGCATAGACTTTCGCCCGCATAATCCAATTCTTGGATCCTTGTCGGAGGTTTGTCCATATCCTGGCGCTCGGCACGCCGGAACGCTATCGGTAACCAACCCTCGGCCGAGGGGTGTTTCAAAACCGGACAGGGAACCTGGTAGGGACCGTATACTTCCCACAACCCGCTCGAAGGCGAGGGCAGGAAGCAGACGCTGCCAAAGTTCCAAGGCCGGACCTACCATGGCTTCGCCACCGGAAAGGCTCTCAGAGATCCTCAGTCCAGAATCTCCGTGAGGATACCTGTCTGCTAGGAAATGGTTCGAAGCCCATCCGGGTGTGGACTCCGAGGCTGAGTCAAGCAACCCTAAGAAGGACGTGAAGGGCCATCGCCCTGACTGCTCCTCCCGAGGACCTCCAAGTCCATGCGCTTGGAGAAGAGGGAGGAACCATCATCGGACTCAGTCCTCAAAGAGCTGCCTCGCCCTGAGCCACCCTCCACCTGCCGAGGTTTATCGGGAGGAGGGTGACAGACAGCCTATGGGTGAAACCCAAAGCCACCGAGAATTTTGGGTCGGAGCCCCAACCAATGGCTGTGGAGGCGGAGGTTCCACCAGAATTGAGGGGCAGTTGAATTGGTCAACAACCGCCTGAGAACAGGCCTCGACTACTGATCGAGGGGTTGTTTCGGGTTGCTCTGGTGACAGCACTTAATGCTCGGGAAGACGACTGGGTCGGCTTATTCCCGTCAAAAGGAGCTGTTGCCACATAAGTTCCTCGTGATACTCCGACGCCCAACTGGCATGACATCCTCGTCCGAGGAAGAGGAAGGGTGGCGGCGCCACTTGCCGCTGTGCCGAGACCGAGACCGCCATGGCGGGCGGGATCGGGTTGACGCGAGGATGTCCGAGACCGAGAGCCTGCACCAGGCCGAGGGAGGCGCAGGAGAAGTGTCGGAATTGTACCCTCGGCTCGGACGATCCTAACCGTAAGGCCCGTGGAACCGAGGCACAGACGAGCCGACGGGATCCTCAACCCCCACCGGGGAAACTCGGGAGAGGGGATTCTCAGCCCAGCCGACAATCAGGTAACGGTCGAGAAAATCAGACTGCCGACAGGAGTCTCGGTCAACTGGCCTGACGGGACACACTGCAGCCAGTGGTCGGCCGGGGGACGAACTCGAAGCCCACTGTCGACAAGGGAGGGGATCTTTCCGCCCCAAGGCGCCGACGGAGACTTACTTTGCTCTGGACCCGGAAGGTCCGAAGATGGACCCTCACCTTTGGTCAGAGGTCAGACAAAGCCTCCTAAAAGAAGTCAAGCACCGAGAGGAGCGACAAATGCCGGCAAAAGTGAGGCAGCATGCCTCTCTCCGAGGCGATCATCTGCTCTAGCAGTCCGTGAAACACTACCATGGACACCACCTCGGGCCTCTAGATTTCACGGTGAAATTCTTCGGGCGCCCCCAGTTGTAAGAAAGGCACAGCCTTCAAGGACGAGGGCCGAAAAGGAAGAGCAAGTCGAGCCCGCGGGTCGTGCTCAAAGCCCAGGCAGTAGCGAACGTGAGTGCGGATCCGTCCAGACATCTCTTCCGCAAGGCAACCTCAAAACCGAAATGACGGTCCATCATGACAGCGCGGAGAAGAAGACCAAGTCTTCAGCAAAAACTTTTTAATTTCAAACTTTGAAGAATTAGGAACAGCCCTAATGCAAGCTTAAGGAGGGAACCGGCTTCAAAGAGGAGGAAGATCTGGACAAGGGGCGGGCCGAGTTTTACCACCGGGTGGGTGGGAGGACAACTTGAAGACCTTCGGCAAGATTTAGTGACAAGAACCTGCCAATAAGTGTGGATGAACAACAATCATGTCCTAGAATACACTTTGCAATCTGTCTACAAAATTCTGAAATTTTAAGTCCACTGGCAAAAGGGATACCAGACGATATGAACTAAATAGTTCTAGGTTTTTGTCTGGTTTGAAGAGCAATGAAATTTGAGCCAGATTCCAAGAGGTGATGATTTCTATTTATCAAGATTTCGTTGCATGGCTACCAGACGTTCTAAGAAGGGAGAAAACTTTATAGAACTTCGTAAAACGCATCTAAATTGGAGACTTACCGTTTCAATTGTTTAATCTTGCCTGAATTTCCTGAGATGAGATAGGGCCTGGTGGCTGGATTATTAAAGGTACGGATTGGGAGGGTATCTAAAAAGACTGCACTGCTTCCTATGTCCCTGAATAGTCTCATATTAGTATAGCTTAGTATAAATGTTTGAATTTTGTATTTCTTCGGAAATGGTCTCGATGTCCCCGTCCTGTAAGAATGTGACCCTCAATCACTGCCTCCTATGAGTTGCCATGCAGTAGTTCCTGCACAGTTCCCCATGTTCAAAATATTTTTGTTGCATACATCAATTGACCTCAACTGGATATCTCTGATTTGGTCTTTTCTGGCTTTATCAGGTCCTGTTTTATGCGGATCTTGCTGGGTTTGATGGGATGCTTAATCTTTCTATTTTTTTGCTCTAACTCTACTCTCTGGTGCACCCGCCTCTCTCAGGTCTGTCTGAATACTATTATCTTGCCTCTGATGCAACACTTATGTGCCCATCTGAGTACACAGTGTGTTCCCCTGCCTGCTCAAATTGCTGGATTGTCCTTTAACTAAATTTAAAAATCCTCAGCAAGGAGCTCACTAAGTCTCCAGCAGGGTTGTAAGGGGATTTGTGTGTAGTTTGGAGGTCACCATAAGCGTGATCAATATGGTAATAGTACCTATTTACACCTCTCTATCTTCCAAGACAATTAGAGGATATTAGAAAGTAGTCTATTCTAGAGCAGCCCCGTGACATGATGAATACAGGTAGTCCTCCTAAGGTGAAAAACCTCCAGCATTCAACAGACCCAATTCTGTTCAAACAAGGATGAGCTTTCCTCTTGAGGCCCCCCCCCTTGGCTTACCCCTATTCTATCACCCCAGGTACATAACCCACTAGTCTCCAATGATCACCATACTAACACGAATCAGAGACTGTCTCTTTATAATTTTTCCAATGGCAGTCATGAAGATTCCTCATTCGCATATATGTTCACCAATACACAGGCAAGCCTCTGTAACTTCCCAAAACTGAACAAATCAACCTCTGGGTCCGCTCTACCCCAAACCACCAGAGGTACATTTCTCTAACTAAGACGCAACTCCCACGATGTGGATTATTTAAAGTGAAAACATAAACATTCCCCACCCATGAACGCCCCAATTTCAGTGTTCCTCCGCAGTCAAATGGGTCTCTGTAAAAGGCAATCGCACCTCATTTCAGTTCCTGCAATATTTAGCCCTTTTGCCAGGCTGCTTATTCCTCTCACATTTAGAGAGACTATCTGAAGGTCACTCATCTATAATTAAGAAAATCTGAGACCTTCTACTGATCTTGGGAGAAACTGAAACACCACGAGACAAATTTGTCCCCCAGCCCGAATTTTGACAGGCTGGACAACATAAAGTGCCAGTCCACCCTGTCAAAAGCTTTCTCCGCATCCATACTAATCGCCACCTGCAACGATGCGGAACCTCTTTGGTTAGAGATAATATTTAAAAGATGCCGAATACTGTCTTGAAGAAATCTCCCAGAGATAAATCCTGTTTGGTTATGATGGATCAGGGGAGGAAATACAGGTTACTCACCTGTAACAGGAGTTCTAGGAATGGTATATGTTGTTCATCCACACTTATTGGCAGGTTCCTTGCCGCTTTAAATCTTGCCAGAAGGTCTTCAAGCTGGCTCCTCCCACTCACCCGGTGGTAAAACTCTTGGCTCCGCCCATGACGCCAGATCTGGCCCACTGGAAGCTCAGGTGTGCCGTCAAGCCGGGAGGTCGGGTGGGGTTATGTGGATGAACAACATATACCATTCCTAGAACTTCTGTTACAGGTAGTCACCTGTATTTCTAGGGACATGGATATGTTGTTCATCCACACTTATTGGCAGACTCCTAGCAGTTCTCCGGGAGGAGGAGGCAAAGGCGCACCCCAATACTTACTTGGGAAATAAGGACTGGAGAACCGAGGCCAAACCAGCATCCCGGCGTGACTCAAGGTCGATGTGGTAATGGGTAATAAAGGTGTGTGCTGACTTCCAGGTAGCAGCCCTGCAGATTTCCTGGATAGGGACGTCCCTGGAAGCAGCCACCGATGCAGCAGTATGACGGGTAGAATGAGCTCTTATCCCTCTGGGAGGCTCCATGCCCGCCAACTTATAGCAGCGATCTATGCAGGAGGTGACCCACCCGCCTATCGTCCGCTTGGCTGCAGGTCTGCCAGATGTGGCTTCAGCGTAGGTGACAAACAGCTGGTGAACCTCTCCCCAAATTTCAGCCGAGCGCTCCTTATAATAAGCAAGCACCCTTCTAGGGTCCAGAGTATGGAGCCTATATTCGCCTCCGAGGTGTGATTGGGGTAGAACACTGGCAGAGTCAGCACCTGGTTAAGGTGAAACTCCGACACCACCTTGGAAGGAATTTGGTGGGGCGCAGGACAACCTTGTCCCTGTGGAAGACCAGAGTAAGAAGACTCGATGCAAGCGTCCTGAGCTCTCCCATCCTTCTGGCTGACGTGATAGCCACCAAGAAGGCGGTTCTTCCACGACAGGTGAGAGAGATCACACCTGTGCATTGGTTCGAATGGCTTGCCCATGAGCTTTGCCAGTACCAGCAGTAGATCCCACGGAGGTGGAGGTTCTCGCACTGGAGGGGAAATGTGATCAAGGCCGTTGAAAAAGTGCCCGACCACCTTTTCCTGCGCCACTGACTGCTTCCCGGCCCGCGCCCGTTAAGCAGAGATGGCTGCCAGGTGCACCTTTAGGGTCGTCGACCTAAGCCCTTGACTAGAAAGGGACCATAAATAGTCCAAAATGCCTGCCACAGAACAGGAGGAAGGGTCCAGGCCCTTTGCCCTGACACCAAATGGAGAATCTCTTCCATTTGAAGGCATAGCATTTTCTGGTCGACTCACGGACGCCCCAACCACATTGAGGACCTCGGCCGGAAAGACCCAAGGCCTGGAACTCTAGTCAGCCAGGAACCAGGCCGTCAGGTGCAGGGATTGAAGGTCCAGATGGAACACCTTCCCCTGACTGACTGAAAGCAGGTCCGGGTGAGCTGGAAGCTGCCTCGGGAGCCTGGAGCTGAGGCTGAGGAGATCTGGGTACCAGAACTGGCGGGACCAGTCTGGGGCTATCAGGATCACCTGCGCCTTGTCCCTCCTTGCTTTGAGAAGCACCTTGTGAATCAAGGGAAATGGGGGAAAGGCATAGAAGAGGCCCGGGGTCCACAGCCTCGAGAAGGCATCCCCCTGCAGCGAGCCCTGCTGAGGGGGGCGGGCATGAAACAGCCTCAGCTTCGCGTTCTCCTTGGAGGCAAACAGGTCCACCCGAGGTGTGCCCCAGTGGGAAAACAGATCTTGCACTCACCACCAGCAGGAGAGACCACTGTGAGATGTAGCCCCTATCCGGCTCAGGCATCGGCCAGGTGTTGGAGGCCCTGCCACATGAATGGCTAGGAGATCCGCCTCCAGGCTGCGCACGAGTGACCAAAGCGGAGAGCTCCCTTACATAGAAGCATGGAGCTGGCCCGCCTCTGGCGTGTTCAGGTAGTACGTCGTGGTATTGTCCGCCTGACTCGGACCACTTGACCCCGAGAAACGGAGCAAAGGCGGTGAGAGCTAGGCGGACCGCTCAGAGCTCCAGCAGGTTGATGTGGCATCGACTCCCGGGACCAGAGGCCGTCACCGGTGTTCCCCAGATGGGCACCCCAACCCATCAGAGAGGCGCGGTTGATAGAGAGACCGCTCTCGGGCGGACAAACGGGATGCCCTCCTGCAGATGAAATGGAATGGTCCACCACTGGAGAGCTGCCCACATCTCCCCGGTCACTATCACTAGCTGGTCCAAAGGATCGCAGCGCTAGACCACTGGCTGGCCAGTCCCATTGAAGGGGCGCATGTGCCAGCGGGCCCAACGGACCACGCCTGGTACAGGCTGCAGCGAGACCCAGAAGGCGAGGAAGTCCCGGCAGGGGCGTATTGCCCAACCAGAAATGATTGGGCAAAGGAGGTAAGAACCTCGGCCCTGTCCGCCGGAGCCGTGCTCTGCTCGAAGAGAGTCGAGCTCTGCCCCGATGAACAGGATCACCTGTTTGCTTGAGTCTGACTTGGCCTCATTGATGAGAAGGCCAACTCGAGAGCAAACCTGAGGCCAGATCTCTGACCGCCTCCACCTCCTGCCTGAGGAGGCTGCTATCAGCCAATCGCCCAGGTAAGGTGTACACCGACCTCTTGGCACCGTGAGGAATGCTGTCATCATCGCCATGCATTTGGTGAAGACCCTGGGAGCTGGAGATAAGCGAGGGCATGGCTCGAACTTGAGGGGATCCTCCGCCGAAAGTGGAGGAAATCTCCGGCGTGATGGACGGATAGGGACGGGAAAGAACGCATCCTGTAGGTCCAGAGAGCAGAACCACAGCCGTGTTCCAGAGATGGTGGTATTATCTGCGCCAGAGTGACGATCCTGAAGGTTCGAGACCTTAGGAACTTGTTCAGGTCGTAGGTCGAGAATGGGCGCCAGCCCCCATCCGCTTTGGAACCAGGAAATACCTGGACACGAACCCCGGTCTGAAGGGGATCCTCCACCTCTGATCACCTCCTTGGAGGAGGAGAGCGGATGTTGGCTCGGGCGAGACGCCAGTGAGGCTGGCGGATTCCCGAGGCCCCCGAGGTGCGACGGCTCTGAAGGGCGGGCCTGCTCGAATTCCAGCGTAGGCCTTTTCCCACCACCTCCAGTACCCACCTGTCCGTGGTAACCGCGGGACCAGGCGGAAAGGAAGTAGTCTGAGCCGCCTCTGGCAAGGGGGGAAACCAGGGTGAGGTGACAGGGATGGGGCGACACCCTTCAGCCCTGACTGGGCAGGCTTTGGAGGAGGGACGCCGAGGGACCTCCTGCCTTTACCTCCCCGCTCTATATTGGAGGAAGCCGACGTTTGGGCTTGGGATACCAAGGTCGAGCCTGCTGGCCCTGACGTTGCTGGGTCAAGGCTGCCTGGGCAGAAGGACTAAAGGGCTTAGGCTGTGGCTTGGGCCTTGTCCTTCTGAGCGAAGAGACCGAGTCCAAGGTAGCATTGACTTCTCGATCCTCTGCAGGTGACCTTCCACCCCAGGGTCGAAGAGGTCAGTCCCCAAAAGGGAACATCCGCAACTTGTGCTGGGTATCCGAGGTAAAGGTGGATATCTCAGCCAAGCCTCGACGACGACATGGCCATCGTGCCGCCTACAGACCTGGCACATATCCTCGATGTCTAACGCAGTCTGGAGCTGCTGTTTAGCCACTGCTCCTGCCCTGGTCCCGCACTGCCTGACCGTAGTCTGCAGATCTGCAGGAAGATGAGGACAACCTCATCCAGGAGCCCAACAGGGTGTGAGAAAATGTGCCATGAGGACGGCCTAACTGGCCTGACGAGCGTCGAGAGGACGCTGCATAGACTTTTCGCCCGCATAATCCACCTCTTGATCTTGTCGGAGGTTTGTCCATATCCTGGCGCTCGGCACGCCGGAACGCTGTCGGTAACCAACCCTCGGCCGAGGGGTGTTCGAAACCCGGACAGGGAACCTGGTAGGGGACCGTATTTTCCCACAACCCGCCGAAGGCTAGGGCAGGAAGCAGGACGCTGCCAAAGTTCCAAGGCCGGACCTACCATGGCTTCGCCACCGGAAAGGCTCTCAGAGAATCCTCAGTCCAGAATCTCCGTGAGGATACCTGTCTGCTAGGAAATGGTTCGAAGCCCATCCGGGTGTGGACTCCGAGGCTGAGTCAAGCAACCCTAAGAAGGACGTGAAGGGCCATCGCCCTGACTGCTCCTCCCGAGGACCTCCAAGTCCATGCGCTTGGAGAAGAGGGAGGAACCATCATCGACTCAGTCCTCAAAGAGCTGCCTCGGCCCTGAGCCACCCTCCACCTGCCGAGGTTTATCGGGAGTGAGGGTGACAGACAGCCTATGGGGTAAACCCAAAGCCACCGAGAATTTTGGGTCGGAGCCCCAACCAGCGGGCTGTGGAGGCGGAGGTTCCACCAGAATTGGGGGGCAGTTGAATTGGTCAACAACCGCCTGAGAACAGGCCTCGACTGCTGCTCCAGGGGTTGTTTCGGGTTGCTCTGGTGACAGCACTTAATCGCTCGGGAAGACGACTGGCCGGGCTTATTCCCGGTCAAAAGGAGCTGTTGCCACATAAGTTCCTGTATCTCCACGCTAACTTCAGCCAGCCTCCTCGTCCGAGGAAGAGGAAGGGTGGCGTCGCACTTGCCGCTGTGCCGAAAGACCGGAGACTTCTATGGCGGGCGGATCGGGTTGACCAGGATGTCCGAGACCGAGCCTGACTCAGGCCGAGGGAGGCGAGGAGAAGTGTCGGAATTAGCACCCCTCGGCTCGGACGATCCTAACCGTAAGGCCCGGAACCGAGGCACAGACGAGCCGACGGGATCCTCAACTCCCACCGGGGAACTCGGGAGAGGGGATTCTCAGCTTCCCAGCCGACAATCGGTAACGGTCGAGAAAATCTAGACTGCCGACAGGAGTCTCGGTCAACTGGCCTGACGGGACACACTGAAGCCAGTGGTCGGCCGAGGGGTCGGACTGAAGCCCACTGTCGACAAGGGAGGGATTCTTCCGGCCCCAAGAGCGCCGACGGAGAGACTTACTTTTGCTTTTGGACCTGGTATGTCCTGAAGAAGTTGACCCTCACCTTTGGCTCCAGAGGTCAGACAAAGCTCCTAAAGAAGCCGAGTACAAGGCACCGAGAGAGAGCGACAAATGCCGCAGCCGAGGTAGAAGGCCGCCATGCCTCCTCTCTTCGAGGGCGATCATCTGCTCTAGCTGATCCGCTGAAACGCTGTCGCTGACACCGCCAATCGGGCCTCTAGATTTCACCGGTGGAATTCTTCTGGGCGCCCCCAGTTGTAACGTCAGGCACGGTCTTCAAGGACGAGGTCGAAAAGGAAGAGCACAAGTGCGCCTGCGGGTCGTGCTCAAAGCCCAGAGTAGACGACGCGGAGTGCGGATCCGCCCTAGACATCTTCTTCCGCAAGGGCACCTCCAAACCGGAGTCGATTGTCCATCGCAGCTGCAGGAGAAGAAGACCAAGTCTCAGCAAAAACTTTTAATTTCAAACTTTTCAAGAATTAGGAACCAGTCTTAATCGCAACGCTGCTAAGGAGGGAACCTGAGCTTCAAGCGGCAAGGAAGATCTGGAGATGGGGCGGAGCCGAGTTTTACCACCTCGGTGGGTGGGAGGAGCCAGCTTGAAGACCTTCCGGCAAGATTTAAATCGGCAAGGAACCTGCCAATAAGTGTGGATGAACAACATATCCATGTCCCTAGAATACACTTTTGCAATCTGTCTGCTAAAATTCCTGTGAAGATTTTTAAGTCCACTGGTAAAAGGGATATCGGACGATATGAACTAAATAGTTCTAGGTTTTTGTCTGGTTTGGGGAGCACTGAAATTTGAGCCAGATTCCAAGAGGGTGGGATGGGATTTTTATTTATCAAGATTTCGTTGCATGTGGTTACCAGATGTTCTAGAAGAAGGGGAGAAAATCCCTTTATAGAACTCTGGGAATTCATCTAAATCTGGAGCCTTGCTGTTTCCAATTGTTTAATCTTGCCTGAATTTCCTGAGGTGAGATAGGTGCTATGGGCCTGAGTGGCTGGATTATTTAAGGTGACGGATTGGGAGGGTATCTAAGAAAGACTGCACTGCTTCCTGGTGTCCCTGAATAGTCTCATATTCGGATAGCTTAGTATAAAATGTTTTGAATTTTTGTAGTATTTCTTTCGGGGAAATGGTCTCTGATGTCCCCCTCCCCGTCCTGTAAACGTGTGACCACTCTATTGGCTGCCTCCCTATGGAGTTGCCATGCGAGTAGTCTCCCTGCACGGTTCCCATGTTCAAAATATTTTTGTTTTGCATACCTCAATTGACCCTCAATCTGGATATCTCTGATTTAGGTCTTTTCTGGCTTTATCTAGGTCCTGTTTTATTAGCGGATCTTGCTGGGTTTGATGGGATGCTTCTAATCTTTCTATTTTTTTGCTCTAACTCTACTCTCTGGTGCACCCGCTCTCTCTTGAGTCTGTCTGAATACCTTATTATCTTGCCTCTGATGCAACACTTAAGTGTGCCCTATCTGATTGCATCAGATGTGTTCCCCCTGGGGTTCTCGCTTTCAAATTGCTGGATTGTCTCTTTAACTAAATCTTCAAAATCCTCCTTCTTAAGGAGGCTCACATTAAGTCTCCAGCAGGGTTGTAAGGGGGATTTGGTTGTGTGTAGTTTAAGGGTCACCATAGCGTGATCAGATATGGTAATAGTACCTATTTCACACCTCTCTATCTTCCGCAGCCAATTAGAGGATATTAGAAAGTAAGTCTATTCTAGAGTAGCCCCCCGTGACATGGTGAATAATATGTGTAGTCCCTCTCTCGTGGGTGCAAAAACCTCCAGCATTCAGACAGACCCAATTCTTGGTTCAATCTAAGGATGAGCTTTCCCTTCTTGAGGCCCCTCCCTCCTTGGCTTCACCCTATTCTATCTACCCCAGGGTACATAACCTCATTGAAGTCTCCTCCAATGATCACCATACTAGACGAATCAGAGACTGTCTCTTTAATAATTTTTTCCACGAATGGCAGTCATGAAGATTCCTCATTCGGTGCATATATGTTCACCAATACACAAGGCTGGCCTCTGTAACTTCCCCAAACCTGAACAAATCGACCCTCTGGGTCCGTTCTTACCCCTGAAACTACCAGAGGTACATTTCTCTTAACTAAGATCGCAACTCCTCTACGATGTGGATTAGTTTCAAAGTGAGAAGCATAAACATTCCCCACCCATGAACGTCTCAATTTCAGGTGTTCCTCCGCAGTCAAATGGGTCTCTTGTAAAAAGGCTACAATCGCACCCCTCCTGTTCAGTTCCTGCAATATTTTAGCCCTTTTTGC
The DNA here is from genome assembly GCA_016271365.2 of Neoceratodus forsteri. Classification (NCBI taxonomy): domain Eukaryota; kingdom Metazoa; phylum Chordata; order Ceratodontiformes; family Ceratodontidae; genus Neoceratodus; species Neoceratodus forsteri. Next base: position 112,890,415 of record JADMNL010000034.1, on the reverse strand, counting down.
CAGGCTGCTTATTCCTCTCACATTTAGAGAGACTATCTGAAGGTCACTCATCTATAATTAAGAAAATCTGAGACCTTCTACTGATCTTGGGAGAAACTGAAGAGCACCACCCTTAATATGAGGTAAAACCAGAGAGCGCCGCCTCAGATCCAATCCCTCTATTCTCTTGTGGATTGTGTATAGCCAAAAGTATAAATCTCTAAACAACCCAATTTTATAACATAACCAGAACTGGAAACTCTGTATAACCCAACATAACATTGTGGTCTTCAAGGCGTATCTACCCTGTTGCCACCCTCTGTCCGTTTTCCAACTTTCTTTTCAGAGGTGTGGTTGGAGGGCCCCAACCCACTGGGCTCTCCGTCTGGCTCAGATAGCAAAACTGTCAGATTGCTAGATGGGCAAGATTGTGACACCGTACCAGCTGATACCTGACAGTATTAAATGTGACTGTCTAGACTACAGACAAAAAATAAAACTGTCCCATCCCCCAGTAGTTCATAAGCCATCTTTCTGAGTAAGTTCCTTAGCTCCCTCTGTTTATTTTTAATCCCAAGGGAATTTGGTCTCCCTTAACTGGGAAAGTATGTGTTTTACCTAAATATGACCAGATTGTTCCCCTCACTTTGCCACCTATTACCTATGTTATTAGGTCCCAACTCAATCCCTCCGCCCATTGTGCTTCTCCCCCGTGAGGAAAGGGGTCACCGCCGAGCTCAAGGACAGAACACCAGCTTAGCCGAGTCCCAGGTAAATCAGGAGGTGTTGTATTTGGCAGCAAGGGTTAACTTTCCGTGGTAAGCTTGTCGTACCCACTGCCCTTACTCAGGGCTGATTCCAAGACTGGGGAGATATGCTTCCCTTTTTTTAACATACTGATTTAAATTGAACCCCTCGCCAGTGGTCATGCCAAGCGACCCACCAATCTGGCCTCTGGGGTATATATTTGTCAGAAGCTCTCCCCATCCAAATATTTCAATGGCAGCCTACCACTAGTGTCAGCATTTTCAGGGCACAACCTAATCGCTGAGGCTTACCAAGAAGTGTACCATAATGTGGGTCGTCTCCTCCATTTTGGTGCCCTTTTGCTGTTTTAACATCCCTGACACTGCCAGCCTTGTCTTAATAACTGTCCATCGCCAAGAGCTTCAACCTCCAGGTAGGCTAACACCCAGGCCGTATGATCGAGCTGTCACCCCCGACCCTCTTCAATTTAGAGGGAGCTAACTATCTTCCCACCCTGTATTTAACCCCAAATCCCTCATCTCCTATAGTGGATGTGGGAAATTCAGTAAACTTTTATCGTAATCAGCCATACCCTCTCCTCCCCTTTCAAACATTTGTGTTACTACAATATTTGCAAAGAGTCAAGAACTCCTGAGCAAGTCTTTCGAAAAGAGTCACTCACTGCCCATAGCTATTAGTTGCCAAAAAGAAATATAAGTTAGATATCTTCAGATCGATAGTTCATTCGCCAGCATGTACTGCCCCAATGTGGGTTCTTCTGTGCTACTGATTGCAGCAGAAACTGAAGGCGAGGAGTTATTTCTCTGCATCTGTTAGGCGAGTCCCACTCTCTGGAAATGGTCGATCTGTCATGGAGATGTTTTCTTTTGGTTCCCACCACCTGCCAGGTCCTCTCCATCAATCGTTCTCCTTGTTGCTGCCTTGGATCCAAAGTGACTGCTATGTTCACTGAGGACAAAAATGACTGGGCTGCCATCAGGTCAGGAAATCTTTTAACTCCCTGTTCTGTTGAGATTTTTAATCTAGCTGGATATTCAATAAATGCTTTAATTCTCTTTTGCTGAAGACGTACTACTGCCAACACTTTTCTGCGCTGGGCAAGCAATTGGGGGGTATAATCTTGTTCAAAAAAGAGCCGTGTATCCCTGAAGAGTACCTCTTTCTTAGACCAGGCTAGTCTTAGGATTTCTTCCTTAGTGCAAAAATCAAGAAACGCAATTACCAGTGAGCGTGGTCTAGCTTTAGGATCTTTAGGCTTAGGCACCAATGATCTGTGAGCCGGAAAGATATGAAGTGGTTTGTCCGCTGGCCATCCTAGTATTTCAGGAAGAAATGTTTCCAAAAAGGTTGGTACCGGACCCGGTTCTGTCCCTTCAGGTAGTCCATGGATACGGACACTGTTGCACCTATTCTGATTTTCCAGTTCTTCGAGTCTTGCCTCTAATTGTCGCTCTCTGCGATGTAGGTCTAGCAAGGCGGTATTATGAACTTCATTAGTAGCTGAATATTTGTTGAGGCCCCTTTCCAGTTGGTCTGTCTTTTGGATCATAGTCTCAAGTTTATTACGATCCTCGGTCGCTTTTGTTTCTAATCTTTCCAATGTAGCACTCATGCGTTGGAGAGTTGCACAAAGCTGTTTAGATGTGATCATGCATTCCTGCTCCTCCGGCTCCTCTAAGGTAGGAGAAGGTGGTGGTGAGGCCGTGGTCATACAGACCGCGCTAGGCTGTGCGTAGTCCAATAAGGTTTTGCTCTGTTTGGCATTTTGGGAGCCAGTTTTGCCTTTCGATTTGTGTCTGGAAGACATCCTCGCTACTTCTTCTATTTCCCCGAGGGTTGGAGATGTCAGCTGAATTGAGGATTAGGGTGGGTGGTTTAACAGTGAGATGGAATGTCTACATCAGGCTGCCATTAGGTCGGTGCACCCACCGGAAGTCAATAAGATCATTTTTAACTTTGTATTATACTACTAAATAGTAAGGGTAAATACAAATCTAACTATCAACAAGTTAATTATATAATGACTACAACTTAGTACATTCAATTTTAAATTTAAAACCATGCCCCCTATTTGTTGGTGATTCAATTATACTAGTCCAGGGCAAAATTAAAAAAACTTATCCTGTACCATGAAGTAGATTTTAACTTTACATTATACTACAAGTAGTAAAGGTAAATGAAAAACCAACTGTCAACAAACTGATTATGTAATGACTACCAATCAGTACATTCAATTTTAAATATTGAACCATGCCCCTAATTTGGGTAATTCATTAATACTGTCCAGGGATATATCCCCTTTGCTTACTACAGTTCTATAAACAATAATCACAACATTTACCCCAAACCTTCACTAGAACTTCAACTCCTATATTTATTATTTAACAAAACATCCTAATTATATTAGAAGTTGCTTACATTAAAATCTTACATCAAGTACACTCAAGCTATATAGCATTGTCTACCTAAGTATACTTTAAACTACTGTAGTGTGACAGGATATATACTTCAGTTCAGACTTGTGCCAGACACTAGAAAGTATCTCATAGATGTTAAAATTTCTCTTCCGAGTGGCACTACTCACGCTCACGCTACTGCACTCGCACAGTACCAGCGCAAGCCTTTTCTAGTGGTTCTGTCCCTCCTCCACTGTTGATAAATAGGACTAGAACAGCTGATGGCAATTTCAAGTGCTCCGGTAACCGGGAGCTCGTTTCTGGTCGGGAAATACAATGTAGGGTAGAGCTTTGGCACAGTTAGATACACAGTATTGCAACACAGACACTTTCATTCAGCTGGCTGTAGTTAGATGTTTCAGTTACATACAGCGTACCTGTATTCTGCAGCCAGCGCAAGCCTTTTTTAGTGGTTCTGCCCCTCCGGCACCGCTGACGAATAGGACCAGAACAGCTGATGGCAACTTCAAGTGCTCTGGTAACCGGGAGCTCGTTTCTGGTTGGGAAATTCAATGCAGGGTAGAGCTTTGGCACAGTTAGATACACAGTAAGAAGGCAGAGTTCCTATGCGGTGAGATTGCTGCTGCTCAAAATTGACCAGCCCAGCTCTTTTGAACCACAGACAGGTTGTGCCTAGAGGTTCGAGGAGCATTTTCACAAACTAAGTGTGATGAGTTTGCTTGATTTTTTTGCAGATAAAGTGGATGACATAAGGGCTGAAATCTATTCAGCGCCCTCTACGGTAGTTGGTGGTGGCTGGTGAATGGTCACTTTCCCTCAGTCTTCTTGGATATCTTTCGACCGGCTAGCGATAGAGGACATTGTGTGGATTGTCTGGAATTTGAGGCCAACATGCTGTAGTTTGGATCCGGGCCCTACATGCCTATTATTAGGGTGTATGGAGTCCACTGGCCTGGTACTTGCAGAGACTGTTTGGTGCTCCTTGGTTTGAGGAGAGTTCCCTAGCTCCCTGAAGGAGGTAGTGGTGACACCACTTCTTAAGAAAGCTTCTTTGGACCCAAACAGCTGTGCAAACTACAGACCCATCTCTAACCTTCCCTTTGCGGGAAGGTGATTGAGAAAGTGGTTGTGCTGCAACTGGAGAACCATCTTACCATCCACGATGCCTTCGATCCTCTCCAGTCAGGCTTCCGGAAAAGACACAGTACTGAGACTGCTCTAGTTTGGGTGCTCAATGATCTCCTGATGGCAAGGGACCAGAAGCGCCGCTCCATCTTGGTGCTTCTGGATCTCTCCTCAGTGTCTGACACTGTGGGCCATGGGGTTCTGCTTGAGCGCCTAAGGGTTATCTGTGGCCTGGCTGGTCCAGTTCTCAGTTGGTTCCATTCTTTCCTAGCTGGCAGGTTCAAGAGGATGGCATCTGGGATTTTATTCCTCTGAACCATTCTCTCTGCCGTACGGGGTGTCCCTCAGGGCTCGGTGCTGTCCCCCATGTTGTTTGCAGTGTACTTGCTGCTCCTCGGAGACAATGTAAGATGATATGCGCTGAGGTTTCACTGCTATGCTGAGTGATACACAGCTCCATCTGTCTTTTGCACCCAACTAGGATAGTGCAATCTTGAGGTTTAACAGCTGTCTGGTGGAGATCCATGACTGGATGAAGTCCAGCTGGTTGAAATTGAAGTCCAGGAAGACTGAGGTGTTGGTTGCGGATCCGGGGCACTGGATAGAGAGAAGCCAGTGGTGGGTTTATCTTCTGGGCTTTGGCTTGATGGTGTACAACTGCCTACCTCTGAATGGGTGTGGTTCTTGATGATGGGTTGACACTGCGTGCGCAGGTGTCGGCAGTCATCAAGTCTTCCTTTGACCATCTTAGGAACATTGCCAGAATTAAGCAACTTGTTCTGTCCGATGATCTGCCCATGCTGATCCATGCCTTTGTGACCTATCACCTTGGCTACTGCAACTCTCTCTACCTGGGGCTTCTAGGGGTTGATATCTGCCACTTGCAGCTGGTGCTGAATGCTGCGGCATGATTACTGACTGGAACCTCGTGCTCCAATCATATTACTCCCATGCTGCACGATCTGCGCTTGCTGCCTATACAGTGGTGGACCACCTCCAAGGTCGGTTTACTGACCTATAAAGCCCTGCATGGACTGGGACTGAGCTACCTGCAAGAGCTCCTGGTTCCCTACAGCCCCAGCTAGCCTCTCTGATCAACTGTCGAGGGGTTGTTAGATGTTCCCAGGGTGCGGCTGAAAACATCTGGGGCTCGGGCTTTTATGTTCGTAGCACCAACCCTGTGAAACTCTCTACCTCATCAGATTAGAAAGTGCAAGACCCTGGACAGCTTCAAGACCAGTTTGAAAACACATCTGTTTAAACAGGCTTTTAATATCTGATGTTTTATGGATTGTTGTAAGATTTCATGGAATTGTTTTATGATATACATCTATGTACAGCGCTTTGATTTCTGAATTGCGCTATATAAATAAAAACATTATTATTATATTATGATGGGGTACAATGCACACCCAGGGCATGGTGAGGCATGATGCTGCAGGTAGAGTGCCTTCAGCCCCTGGAAGTGTGTTGTGCCAGCACAACGCTCACCTCAAAGTGTTTTATTGCACTTATAAAATGGGTAAACTGACATTTAAAAACAAAACAAACTTTTTTTTTTGTTAAAAACAGATATTTTCTTTTGTTGAAAGTAACTAGTAAAATGTAGCCCCTCCCTAGCTCTCAAGCATCTGTCTATCCACTCGTTATAAAATGGGAAGGGAAAATCCTGCGTCCTGATTGGTCATTAGCCATGCCTTAAGTGTCTAGTGTATGGCTAACAACTAGTCCTGGCCACCAGGACACAGCACCTCTTTGAAATCCATGTCCTAACCTGTGGAATGTTCAATTTTCAGTCAGATGCCATTCTTGTTTTTTCAAACCTAGTGCAAGAAAACACCAGTTACCAAAAACATTTTCTAACAACCTCTATTCCTTTAAACATACCAGTTGATGGTCCAGAAGAAAATGCTATTAAGCCACCAGTCAGCACATATAAATATTAAATTGGATATCATAAGCCAGTACTCCTGATAGCCCCTGCCACTGCCACCAACAGTCATCAGCTCAGTCACTCACAAGCTACCCTACAAATTACTTGCCAGCTCAGAAGAACAGAAGTTGCGGATCAGCAGTTTGTAAAGTGATTTTTTTCAATCACTTATCAAATTTCCTGTACAATTTAGCAGCTTGGGTCTCCGCTTCAGTGGCGGTTTGATGTTACTGCTGCCCGCCCTCTCTCGTTGCACTCTAACTCGCTCCCCAGCTGCCAGACACAAACTGCGCTCTACGCTCTGCCACTGCCTGCCACTCACTTGTTCACCGTCAGAAACTGAGACAGTTTAAATAGAGGAAAAAAAAGAAAGAAAAATACCGGCATCTGCTCTACAGTAGTTGCTGGTTCTATATCATGTTGACAGCATGCTCACTCATTCACTCACTCCTTACCAGGTGGCACAATGCCAGTCTAATTATATATTATAATAGATAACCCACAGTAGGGTGTGCGGTCACACTGTGATATATACAAGCCCTGGTGTCCGTTATGATGCATGAGGCCACAGGCCAAGCGCATTCAACCACTCAAGGCATGTGTATATCAGACCACGACTGCATGCCCTACAGTAGGTTATCTATCTTATAAAATGGTTAAAATGGTTTTGGAGGGGGGGGTGAAAGTGCAGGCATGTGGTCATGCTCTGATATACATGGTCATCTGGTGTGTTTCAGCCAACCAGCAGAGAGTATTTTATATATATATATATATATATATATATACACACATATATATATATATATATATATATATATATATACATATATATATATATATATATATATACATACATATATAGAATCTAAGGATGGGTGTGTTTGGGGAAGGGGTCTGCTCTTTTAGCCTACAGTACTCTAATAAAAAAAAAAAACTACAACGGTGGTGCCCAAAGCAGGACAAATACCCTAAGGCAAAAGAAAAAATAGCAACTGCACACAGGTGGAGGGACTATTTTATCTCAATTTAAGCTAAACTGTTTAATGTTTTAAAAAGTAAGCATATTATTTTTTATTTCTGCTGACATATTGAAAAAAATGCCCATTTGATAAGTGGAATAAGACACTCCGGGATGTGTCTTAGACACTTCTAATGCATAGCCCGGGGCTGAAGGCACCTGGCCTGCAGCCTCATGCCTTACTTCGCCCCAGGCCATGGGTCAGAAATGTCTAATGCACATTCCATTGTGTCTTATTGGTTACTTCAACAGATAGAATGTTTGTTTATCTTGGAATGCAGGAATTCAACCTTCTGTAGAATTCTACTTGCTGAATGCTTACCACTTCATACACATATACAGGTATTCAGCTATTTCTGGGGCACAGCAAGCAGCAAATATTTCTCAGGTAGGCAGGTAAGGATAGGAAGGGGGGGTCAATGGTCAGAAAAGATGCTCAAAAAAATAAAACTGTGAGAAGTACTTCATTTTTATTTGTGTATGTGTGTAAGGAGGGTGTATAAAAGAAAAAAATCATGTAATCAATTTGCTTGTTCTTTTTATTTTGAGGGAGTTTAATTTTTAGGGCCTCTGTGGATTTTTTAGTGAGTAAAGGTGGCAGCCATGTTTGCAATGGCAATCAAGAACTAAAAAAAAAAGGCACTGATATCATTAGTGTGTGTGTCCTGATTGCCAGCATGTTTTTTTTTTACCCATGCATTATGCTCTCTCAGTGCACAGGTCCTAACCAATGAGGATGCAGTTTTCCCCCTACCCATTTTGTAACAAAATAACACAACACTTCGGGTGTGTTGTGAGGCACAGGCCATCTAAGGAGTTGCGTTATCACATATTACGATGGACAGAATTACTGTTATTATCAAAAGGCTTGTAGGCACATAAAGAACCCATTGGCAGAAACATGTTCATGACTGCAGTGTTATGAGATATCGTGACATCTTAGAATGGTTCTTAGCCAATCAGATAGCAATAATTCTCCTACCCATTTGATAATTTAAGTTTGCATTAATGACTGGACTACTTGCTGCACTTGTTGAGCACCTCCTGTTTGAATGTACGACACAATTGAAGCTGATGGATTACCTACACCACTGTTTTGGTGAATGTCTACCATATAGCATATTCTTTGTCTTATCATGCCATGCAATACCTGTATTTGTACACTTTACATTGCATTAAAGATGAGTTTTAAAAAAAGGAACTAACGCACAGCGGCTTGAAGACAACTGCTGTTTGTCCCCCTTTGGCACCCCTGTACATGAGAGATTCTCTACTCCAACTCGAGGAGTTCCCCTCAGAGAATGAAGTCCGTATCGATGTACTTGACCTTTCCCTGAGGAGCGACTGTTGCAGCATCAGTCCCAACTGCTGGCGTCCTGCATTGCTGCACTGCCACTAAAAGGTAAACTGAAAAGATGAGTGAATGAACAGAGAGCTTAGAGTTCATTCAACCAGGAAAGCGCGCCTGCCTGAAACGCTTCTCGCTATGCTGGCAGGGCAACACGATCCGCGCAGATGGACGGATATGAAGGAGAATCCCTTGGGGAAAGGCCGGGCCATGACTGAGGACTGTATGTCATAGCACCATTAGTGCACTTCAGAAGAACAGGTGGATCACATGATCTCAGATCCAGAGGTTTATTTATTTATTTGCTTTTGGGAACCGGGTGGGTGCACTAGGCATAGAAAATGCCTATTTTCAGGCACGACCTGGGAGGATACAAGAGGACATACATAAGTATACATGTACACAATTGATACAAAGCCCTAAATGGCCTTGTGCTCCGTGGTGCAGGCTATCCAATGCTATTGTGGGGAAAGCTAAGCCCCATCAGTGTAGACCATGTCAGAAATGTGGTATACATCGATGGGGCCAGGGAAAATAAAAGTCTCAGAGGTCAATTATTGCTCAAAAGAAGGAATTCAAGAGATTGCGGTTACAATCCAGTGATACAGAGAGGTACCAACTAGTCACACCGGCGCCTTCCTTGTTAGAGCTTCCTTGAGGGGCACCCTGGGCAACTAGTTGGTACATCTCTGCACCACTGGATCGTAACCACTGTCTCTTTGACTACATTTATTGGAGAAATAATTGTCCTCTGAGACTAGAATTGCCACCTGTCCCTACTTTCGCAGGACAGTCCTGATTTGGGCAGCTGTGTCCTGGGGAAAAACATGAAAAATACTAAATGTCCCGACATTACAGCACAAAAGAATATTTTCAGACTTTCCTCTAAATACTGCAAAAACTATAGTACCTTAACTAAAATACCTTAAAATGATTAGAAGCACTAGAGAATATCTAAAAAACTGCGACACTTAGTCTTAATTCTAATTATTTAGATAAAAAATCTGTTGTGTTGATTGAGGTTACATATTGTCCTGTGAAAAATCATATTTCAGTAAGAAATGTCCCACTTTGGGCTTCTTAAAAGGTGGTAACCCTATCTGAGACTTATTTTCTCTGGTCCATCCATCTGCACCACATTTTTGCCTTGGTTTTCACAACTAGTGCTGTCTGTCTCCTTGGTGCCAAAGTCCACAATGTTTGCTGGAAGCACTTTATGATAAATAATCATTATAACCAGTTCTCAGAATACTGGATGCTGCAACAGTCTAGACTGCAGGAAGCAAACCCTCTTCTTTATAGTCAAGCATTTCCTGTGTTACTGACCAATACTGTGTCAGCTTTTCCCAATGCACTCCTCCTTCCAGTTCCTTGGTCCCTCTCAGATACTGCTTTGATGCTTCCTGATGAGAAGTATGTATGTATATATATATATATATATATATATATATAATTTTTTCTTCTCCTTTCCTCCAGCTGCCCCGCCTGACCGACCCTCCCAGCCCCATCACCCAGCTCCCCTGGGACTTCCGAACATACGAATGTGCCAGCAGAAACAGACTCCCTGGTCTACATAAGTCTGTTCGAGTGTGCAGCCAACCCCCCTCCCTTTTGTCATCCCACTGCCACCCCCTACCCTCACTCTCCCCTGTTCCCCGTCCCATGCCCTTTTGAAACTGTTCACAGATTTACATGATACCACCCATTCTGGTAGGGCGTTCCATTTTCTTACCACCCTCTCTGTGAAATAGTGTCTCCTCATTTCCTTCCTAAATCTTCCCCGCTCCATTCTTACCCTGTGCTCCCTGGTGACCCTCCCCCTCCTTAACTTAAAGAGCCCATCTGCCCCATCCTTATTGAGTCCCCTCAGATACCTCTATCATATCCCCCCGTCCCCTTCTATCCTCCAGGGTGTACATATTGAGGTCTCCCAGCCTGCTGTCATAGTCTCTTCCCTCCATTCCACATATCATCTTTGTTAGCCTCCTCTGCACCTCCTCTAGCAGCCTGACATCACGCTTTAGGTATGGCCTCCAAAACTGCACATAATACTCTGAATGCAGCCTTACCAGTGACCTGTAGAAGGGCAAGATCACCTCACTTCACCTGGATGAAAACCCCCTCGCTATGCGCTTCAGTATATTGTTCACTTTTGCAGCCACTCTCCTGCACTGGGCAGTGTTGTTCATGGTCCCCATTATCATTACCCCATGGTCTTTCTCTTCCTCAGTGATCCCCAGCTTAACCCCACCCCCCCCAGCCAGTATTCTCTCCTTGGGTTCTTCGCCCCAAAGTGCATAACCTTACACTTCTTTGCAATGAACCCCAGCTACCACCTCTCTGACCACTCCTCTAGCTTGATTAGGTCCCCCTGCAGCTGCTTCCACCCCTCCTCTTCATCCACCACTGCTCCGATTTTGGTGTCATCAGCAAACAGACTTATCTTGCGCACCACTCCATGTCCAATGTCTGATATGAAAAACCCAAGCAATACCTGGCCCCAACACAGAGCCCTGTGGCACCTCACTTGTCACTGGCCTTGGAGTTGAGAGCTCCCCTCTCATCACCATCCGCTGCAGCCTCTCACTCAGCCAGCTTGTAATCCAGTTTATCATTTTTGCCCCTACTCCTACACCAGTTAGCTTCCCCCCAAGCCGCCCACGAGGCACCGAATCGAAGGCCTTACTGAAGTCCAAGTAAAGAACATCCACCTCATGACCTTTAACCAGTTCAACTGCCACCCAGTCATAATACTGTATCAGGCTGGTTTGACAAGACTTTCCTGAAACAAACCCATGCTGCCTCACATCCTGGAAGCCATTGTCCTCCAGGTATGACCAGTCTTTCCTTTCGTATCGTTTCTATGAGTTTGCACACTATGGATACGAGACTTACCAGATGATAAGTACCTGGTTCATCCCTTGGCCCACTCTTGTGTAATGGCACTACATGTGCCATCCTCCAGTCCAGTGGCACACATCCCAACTCCAGTGAGGTGCTGTACGGATCCGCCAGTGGCTCCGCCAACACCTCCGCTATCTCCTTCAGCATCCTGGGGTGGGTACCATCCAGCTCTGGTACCATGTCTACTTTCAGTGCCCTCAGTCCTTCTAGGACTCTACTTGCCTCAATTCTTCCTTCTGTCACCTCCTCTCCTCCTGTCCCCACCCTCCCAGCCCACGCTGGTAGCGGTCCCCACTTTTCTTCCATGAACACGGAACAAAAGTATTCATTCAGTGATTCTGCCTGCTCCTCACCCTTTTCCGTCCACTTCACACCCCTTTTTATCCTCACTACTGTCTCCTTGCACTTTCTTTTCTCCTTATCTTACACCAGCCTCCTCTGCGACAGGGCTTAGGGTGTGTGCCCAGCCACCAGTACAGAGCCTGTGGGGGGCGGCCTTCATCTTGCCACCGGGGGTTCTTTTTACACCTGGTTTTTCTGCCTCTTTATGTCCCGGGGTCCTCAGCCATTCACAGCAGCGTATATGTGTGGAGGCAAGCATGCGCACCGGCACGCAGCACAGCCCCGATCAGCCCACCTGGCCTAATGCCAGTCCCTCCAGTGCTCGGACGCTACCACTGAACCTCCATTCGGTGGCAGTCAAGAGCCGAAGAGGACTACTTCCCCAATCCAGTTGAGGACAGCAGCCTGGTGGCCGCTCTATCCACTCCCAGCTCCCCCCCCCCCCGGCAACCCGTGCTCGTTCCTGAACATGGGTTGCTGGCGTGGTGAGAGGTAAGGCATCCAGCACCTCAGCCTTCAGTGCCACTGGGCCGGTCCAGAAGTATTTTTATTTGGGGGGGGGGGGTTTACTAATCACGAAAAATGTCTGTCTCTGTAGTGAACACAGAAACTGAATTACAGTTCTCAATGCCCACAAGTGAGTAACACACAATAAGGAAAGTACAGTTACGTAAGAACTTACTGTAACAGTAGATCTTCGAGAGAGGCTCTTGCAGTAGGTAATTAAATACATATAGGACTGGCCTGATAACGAGGACTATGAGAAAATTTCTAGCTAGCAGTCCCTGGCGGGACCGCCCCCACGTCAGGTGACCGGCGTCATACGACGTCGGTATAAAGGGGCGGTCCCAGACACCTGCCTTCCAGTTCTTTCCCACCACAGGCCCGGAAGAGCCGGACGAGAGAGAAGCAGACATTTCCCTCAATGTAAAAGGAGCTGAAAAAGCCTAGGGAGATGGGAGGGCGGGAAGGTATTACCTACTGCAAGAGCCTCTCTCGAAGATCTACTGTTACGGTGTTCTCATTTAATCTGTACTATCTTTACTTCGAGAGGGCTCTTTGCAGGTAATTACATATAGGACAGAATCCCAAGCAGTCTGGAACAAATGAAAGGCACCGGGAGGAGGAACTACTCCAAAAAGTAGCCAATAATCTAGCAGGTCTCAAGAAAGGAGGCCTTGCAAGACAGCTAACCCGAAGCCTGTTCTATGGCGAGAGGCAATGTCCAAACTGTAATGTTTAGTAAGAAAAAATTACTCACCTTAGTAATGTTGTTTCTTCTAATGGAGTCTTGCTATATTATGACTATTGCAGTTTGTCCCAGCCTTAGAACTGCTCCGGAGGTGAAAGAGTTAACTTCCATGCAGAGCATGGAGCTTAGAGCGCGAGCTCGGTTCAGAAGCTCTGTTAGGCTGGTTTCAAACCGAAACTGTCAGATCTTTACGAGCAAAAACTCACTAAGGTTCTGTGTGGAAGTTGTAACCTACACTAGCCAACTGGCCACTAATATATTAACACATTTTCCTGGTCCCAACACAAAGACTCAAGTCAGTGGACCAGAAAAATAAGATAAAATAACTAAATAAACACAACACCCAAACATGAAAGAGGGCATCAATAAATGCCAACAGAGGACTACCCACCCCATACCCAAAGTAGGAGTTCTGAGAGGGGCAGGCTGGGGGGGAGGTCATAATATAGCAAGACTCCATTAGAAGAAACAACATTACTAAGGTGAGTAATTTTTTCTTCAAACAACATGAAGTCTTGCTATATTATGACGATTGCAGACTACACAGCAGTACCTCCATGGAGGAGGGACAGAACCTACTTAGGGAATAGGCTCTGAAGCACGGCTGTGTCAAACCGAGCATCCCTCCTGGCCTGAATATCCAGGGAGTAATGCTTGGTGAAAGTGTGTACTGTCTTCCAAGTAGCTGCCTGACATATCTCCAAGATAGGGATGTCTCTAGCAGCAGCTAGAGATGCAGCTGTACCTCTGGTAGAGTGAGCCCTCAGGCCTGAGGGGGGAACCTTACCCAGCTTTTGATAGCAAAATTGGATACAAGAAACGATCCACCTGGCAATGGATCTCTTAGTGGCAGGTCTCCCTCCCAACCTCACCAAAAGCGAGAAACAGTTGGAGGGAGTCAAACCTGTGACCCTTGGTACGCTCTATGTAGTAACTTAGGGCCCTCTTAACATCAAGCTGTGCAGCCTCCTCTCACCAGAGGAGGAATGGTCAGTGAAGAACACTGGAAGTGAAATAGATTGGTTAAGGTGGAAATCTGAAACCACCTTAGGCAAAAACTTCCTGTTAGTCCTGAGGACTACTTTATCCCTGTGAAAAGAAATAAAGTCAGTTTCTACTGTAACTCACTTATACGCCTGGCAAGTGATGGCTACCAGAAATACAAGTTTTCCAAATCAAATACTTAAGCTCTGCAAGACAGAGGCTCAAAGGGGTTGCATTAGCTGAGCAATGCATGCATTAAGATCCCAAGCCGGGCAGGGTCCCTGAATGGAGGATTGGTGTGAAGCAATCCTTTAAAAACTTGGAAAATACAGGATGAGCAGAAAGAAAGAGGGCTTCCCTGCTGAAATGAAGGCAGAGACAGCAGCCAAGTGCACTCTCAGGTGGTTGATCTCAGTCCCAAAGAATTAAGATGGACCATGTAGTCCAATACAGTGGGTAGATCAGCAGATTCGGGGAAACATGCTCCGAACACCATATGGAAAACCTTTTCCACTTGGAGTTATAGGTAGCCCTGGTGGAAGGCTTACTAGCAGCCTTCAGGATTGAGAACACTTTGAGAAAGTTGTAAATCAGCAAACTCTAACTGCTCAAGAGCCAAGCCTTGAGGTTGAGGGATTTGAGATTCGGATACCAAACTCTCCCTGAGCACAGGTTAACAGATTGTGATTCCTGGGAGACACAGGGAAGATGGACTGCTAAGGACAGAAGGAGTGGGTACCAGGGCTGCCTGGCCCAGTCTGGAGCAATCAGGATCATTTTGCAGGACTGAGACCTGATTTTGACTAGTACTTTGAACAGGAGAGGGAAGAGGGGAAAGGCATAAAGAAACTTCCCTTCCCAATCGAGGTGAAAGGCATCCAGGGGAACTGAGCCCAACACTGGGGGCCTGCAAACAAAACAGTGGAAGTTGATGATTGTCTGGGGCTGCGAAAAGATCTATCTGAGGAGTGCCCCATCTGGCAAACACTATCCCAGTACTAGGGATCCAGTGACCATTCGTGATGGCCCTGGGAAATCCTGCTGAGAGCATCTGCCAGGACATTGTCCTTGCCTGGGAGGTGAACTGCTATGAGGAAAGTGTTCAGAGAATAAGCCAGAGACCACAACTTCATCGCCTCGGTGCACAAGGCCGAAGACTGAGTGCCCCTTGTTTGTTTGATGTACCACATTGTAGTGGTGTTGTCTGTTCTGACCTTGTACCACCTTGTTCTGAACAGATGCAGAGAAACCTGAAGTGCTAGAAAACAGCTCTGAGTTCCAACAGATTGATGTGGAGCAGAGATTCCTGAGGGGACCATAACCCCTGGGTGGGAGAGGTCGCCCATGTGGAGCTCCCCATCCCAAGAGGGATGCATCTGTAGTAAGGGTCAAGGAATGGGACAGAGGGATGAAAGGCACCCCTGTTCAGATTGCTCTGATCCTGCCACCACTGAAGGGCCTGGATCAGAGTTCTGAGTCACTGGGATTAACTTGGATAGAGGATCTCTTGTTTGAGACCAGAAAGCTCTCAAATGGAACTGAATGTCCCTCATCTGAAATCTTGCTCCTTGCACCACAGCTGTGGAGGCAGCCATGTGCCCTAGGAGCTGCAGGAAATGCCTTGCTGGTCGAGAGACCTGCAGAGTGAAGGAGGCGGCCAGGGCCACTAAGGTCCTTACCCTTTCCAAGGGAAGGAAGGCTCTGGCCTGCTTTGTGTCCAGTTCTGCGCCTATAAAGGTGAGTACCTGGACAGGTTCCAAACTGACTTTGGAAGATTGAGAAGAAATCCCAGAGAGGTAAGCAGCTGCTGGGTAACTAGCAGGTGTGATTTGACCTGGTCTGGAGACTGACCCACAATGAGCCAGTCGTCCAGGTAGGGAAAAATGGCAATCTTTTGCCTTCTTAGATGAGCGACTGCTACTGCCAGACATTTTGTGAACACCCTTGGGGCAGAAGTGAGGCCGAAGGGCATTGCTCTGAACTGATAATGGCCTGAGGGCAGTTCGAATCTGAGGTACTTTCGATGGGAGCTTCTGATAAGAACATGGAAGTAGGCATCCTTGAGGTCCAGGGAGGCTAGCCAGTCCCCTGGCCTTAGGGAGGGTAAAATCATTCCCAGTGTCACCATTTTGAACTTTGGCTTTAAAAGGTGCTTGTTTAGATATCTTAGATCCAGGATAGGCCGCCACTCTCCTTGTCTTTTGGGGTAAGGAAGCACCTGGAGCACAGACCCTGTCTCTAGTGGAGGGGAGAAACCCTTTCTACAGCTCTGAGAGCTGAAGAGGGTTGAGACTTCTGTTTCCAAAGCAAGAGTCTCTAAAGGGTTTGTAGGTGGAAAAGATCTGGCTCTCATCTTTGAAATTTCTTGGCTTGAGAACCAGACCCTGGCTCACCACTTCCAGGACCCACCTGTCTGAGATTAAAGACTGCCAGTCCTGGACGAAGTGAGCCAACCTGCTCCCTACAGGTAGTGGAGAGCCGACCCTGGGCATCCCATCAGGGTGCCTGTTTGGCAGGGGCTTTAGGCTGAGGGGTGGGAGCAGGCCTGCTCGAACCCCGTCTGCCTCTCCCTCTGAAGAACCCCCTCTGTACATAGGCTGAAGAGGAGGAAGCCTGGGTCTGGTAAAAAGGCCTGTGAAAAGGCCTACCCCTACCCCTGGGGGCTGCCTCTGAGGAGTGGCTTGCCGTTCCTTGGCTTGTGCACTCCTGTAAGTGGTTCTATATTCATCCATTTTCTTCATATAATTCTCTGTCTGCTCCCCAAACAGAGAATTTCCCACCACAGGAAAAATCCATAGCCTTAGACTGGGTATCCTGTGACAAAGTGAAGTACACCTGAGCCAGGCCAATCTCCGAAAAGCCACAGATGTAGCCATGACTCTAGGGGATACATCGGTAGAATCCACTGCAGCATGGAACTGCACCTTAGATGCCTCAATACCATCAAGAGCCACCTGTTCCAGCTCCCTATGAGCTGGCTAGGGACCTGTTTAGCTAAGGCCATGACAGTATCCCATCTAGATTTCTGGTATCTTGCAACATAAGCCATATAGTTTGCTTGTCTGAGTCCCAAGGATGCTGCCATGTATTGTTTTTTGGCCATGGCATCAATCTTCCTGGAATCCTTGTCAGGAGGATGTGAAGCCAGTGGAATATTAGCTTTATCACAGGCTGCAGCCTGAACTACCCCAACATGACTGCATTGCTGTCAAAGAAAATCTGTATCAGGACCTGACAAAGTGTACCTCCTGTCCATCTTTTTATCCACAGGAGGCACAGAATTAGGAGCTTTTAAAATTTTTATTGTTTTCTAAAAGATTTATGTAAAGGGATGGACAACCTCCTGGACTCTGGGATATCCATCATCTCCACATAGTCAGGCTCCTCTGCTCATCCAAAGCCTCCTCTAAGGAAGCTGGAGGTCTCAGCAACTTTTATAAAACAAAAATGAGAAGGGACTCAAAAGCCTAGGGGAGACTCACCTGATGGTCTGTCTGGGGAGATGTCCGTTCAATGGGCACATCCAGACTTTCAAAGTCACATTCACACTGATCATAATCCTCATCCCCTCCTCTGGTTCATAGAACTCTTCTTGTATCATAATCCCGGAACCACTGGAACCGACCGAACCAACCTTTGCCAGACAGTGGCGGTTCAGAGGGAACCGGGGACAGGACTGACAATCTGTATTGCCCTGGCTATCTCTGCAGCAGTTGGAGAAGGAATTTTGACTCCAACCTGCTGATTTTTAGTTTCTTTGCTGGAACTGGCTCCTCCAGAGTCAGCTATTTGCTTGCCCGAGGAAGTCTCTGCCCCGGTCAGAGGGCATTCCTCCGTTCAGTTGGAATTGAACCGGGCTGGCCATCCGGTCATGGACTTTTGGCCTCGCTCCTGAGCCTGCCCACTCTCTTGTCCAGGGTGGCTGCAGGGAAATTTTACAAATCTGGCAGTCTGAATTGAGGTGGTCAAACCCCAGACAATAGACATGTAGTGTGTGGTCAGCCTTGGCAAAGGCTTCCCCACAGACACTACAGTGTTGAAACCCATGGGCCCGGTTTTTCTTTTGGGTTTCTCAGACATGATGCCAGCCTAACTAAAAAACTTGCCCTTTTAATGGCAGTGCCAGGCAAGACACCCTTATCGGTTCCAAACCGTGTCACGGGTCGTGGAAAAAAACGTAATGAAATCCGTTTTTTTTAGAACCGATAAGAACCGGGAACCGCACTCTAAGAAGCCTTAAAGGGCTTTAAACTTAACAAGTTCCACACAGAAAAAACCCTATCTATTACTTACAATTACCATAGACAGAGCTTGAACCGATCGGTTTTACGGTTAAAATAATTAAACTGCGGTTAAATTAAACAGAGAAATAGCGCTTTAAACCAAAGAAATGAACCGAGCAACGGGAGGAATCTCCGGAGCGACTGTTCAGTGAGACGGAGTAAAGAATCTGACGGTTTCGGTTTGAAACCAGCCTAACAGAGCTTCTGAACTGAGCTCGCGCTCTAAGCTCCATGCTCTGCATGGAAGTTAACTCTTTCACCTCCGGAGCAGTTCTAAGGCTGGGACAAACTGCAATAGTCATAATATAGCAAGACTTCATGTTGTTTGAAAGGTATGGACTGAAGTCCAAGTGGCGGCAGCACAGATGTCTGCCGCAGACACGTTCTTGAAACAAGCCGCAGAGGCTGCTACTCCACGAGTGGAGTGACCTCTGACTTGACCCGGTAGAGTCTTGTTGTACTTGTCATAACAGAAAGTGGTGCAGTGGGCCAACCATTTTGATAGGCATTGCTTACAGACAGCATTGCCTTCTCTTTTGTGAGCAAAAGAGACAAACAACTGATCAGTCTTTCTGAGATCCTTCGTCCTATCGTGTGTAGTATCTCAGGATCCTATGATATCCATGGTATGGAGCAGGTATTCTCCTTGATTGGAGTACTGCGTGAAGAAGAAGGCAGGTAATTCAATAGACTGATTCAAGGTAGATTCAGCTACCACCTTTGGGAGAAACTTAGGATTCGTGCAAAGAGCTACTCATTCTTTGTGAAAAATCAGATAGGGATTTTGCACATCAGAGACCTGAGCTCCGAAATTCTGCAAGCAGAAGTAATGGCCACCAAGAAGAGCGTCTTCCACGATAAAAACTTACAAGTTCATGAAGCCGCAGGCTCAAAAGGAGGAAGGGTAAGTTTCTCGAGGACAAAGTTCAAGTCCCATGGAGGAGCTGGAATCGGACAGGGGCCTGAGATGAAAGACCCTCTGAGGAAAGTTTTGGATAACCCAGCTGGGCAAATGCCTTGTCAGTGAAAGGGACATGGTAGGCTGAAATAGCCGCCACATGGACTTTCAAAGAGGGAGTGACTGAGACCCAGGTCAAAAGATGACGCATATACGCCAAGCAGAATGGTCACAGGGCAGGAAAGGGTTCCCACGTTCCTGACTGCAGCCCAGATAGAAAATCTTTTCCATTTCATGGCGTAGGTGGACCTAGTGGAGGTTTTCTAGCCTCCACCAGAATCTCGCCACCTTAGGAGAAAGCGCCAAAGCGAGATTGAGCTAGGTCTGCAGGAGCCATGCATGAAGTTGAAGGAACTTGAGTCCCGGATGGATCAGGGTCCCCTGATCCTGGAGATAAAGGAAGAGGAAGAGGAGGAACCTCTGAGTATTGTTGTAGAAGAGAGAACCAGATTTGCCTGGGCCAGAAAGGAGCGATCAGAATCATTCTCGCTCCTTCTAAAGCCAGCTTCTGTAACACACGAGGGACCAGAGGAATTGGGGGAAAAGCATAGACGAATCTGTCCTTCCAGCTTAGAGATAGAGCGTCATTCCAGAAAGCGCCTCGCTCTGGAACAAGCGAGCAAAAGATTGGAAGCTTTGCATTTTGGGAGGAAGCAAACAGGTCTATCTGAGGAGTCCCCCAAATCTGGAAGATGCTGTTTAGAACTTTTTCATCCAATTCCCACTCGTATGGTAGAAGCCGACAGGCTGACTTAGTCTGTCTGCCAGGACACTGTCGACTCCGGAACATGGATGCCGTGAGGTGAAGGTTGTGAAGCGTTGCCCAATCCCAAACCCTCATGCAGCTTCCAGCACAGCGGGTAGGACTGGAGTCCCTCCTTGCATTGTGCTATCCACACCACGCCCATGTTGTCTGTTTGGACAGCTAGGTGACCGGAAGGGATGAATTGGTGAAGAGGCCTGAGAACATACAGCACTGCTCAAGCTGAGCACGTTGATATGGAGAACTATCTCCATCGTTGACCATAGGCCCTGGGTTACGGTGAGGGACCCAGATGGACCAACCTACGCCTGAAGTGTCCATGGTCACGGAGAGTCTGATCGGGGAGGATGAAAAGGGACCCCCAGAATAGGTTCTCTCGAACCATCCACCATTGCAAGTCTCTTACCATCGGCGAGGAGATCAGAACTAGATGATCTAGATAGTCTACCCGTTGATCCACTGAGATTGGAGAGTCCACTGAGAGATTCTCATGTGGAAGTGCATCTTGAACCGTCGGGATAGCCGCCATAAGCCCCAAACGAAGCACCCCAACCTAGCGGGGACCCTCCTCGTTCCGACAGGAGGAAATCTGTGACTGGAGGGAGGCCCCCTGTCAGGAGGCAAAGGCCTTGCACAGTGATGTGTCCGAGTACTTCGATGAACTGGAGCCTCTGTGAAGGCTCCAGGTGAGACACAGAATGGTTGATAGTATGCCAGGCCAGTGAAAACCCTGAACTGAGGAGAAAAATGCAGGAGTTCCTCCTGGAGCTGAGGCCACCAGGAGCCAGTCGTCCAGGTAGGGAGAAAACCTGAGCTCCCAAAGAGCATGGGTGGGCGCTACCACTGCCAGGCATTTGGTAAGACTCGGGGCCGAGGAAAGACCAAGCGGGAGGCGCCGAATTGGTAGTGGACCCTTGGAATGCAAACCTGAGGTACTTTTTGGTGCGAAGGGCGAATGGGGATGTGCAGGTATGCATCCTGCATATCTAGTGCACAAAGCCATTGGCCTGGCCGAAGTGGGAAAAAGGGTTTGAAGGGAAAGCATCCTGAACCTCTTGTATTCCACATACAGGTTCAGAGAGCTGAGATCGAGAATAGGTCTGAGATCTCCTGTCTTCTTTGGTACCAGGAAGAAGTGGGAATAGTAACCTGTCCCGTAGAGGTGAGTGGGGGCACGAGGGTTCCATAGCCATTTTACTTAAGAAGCACTGAGATTTCTTCCCTGACCAAAAGGAAGATGGTCCATGAGTAGCAGAGTTCAGAGAAGTGACGTGGAGGTTTCTGTAGAAACTCTATGGAGTGCCCCTATGCTATGATCTGAAGCACCCATGAATCCGATGTTATCCTCTCCTAACCCGGAAGGTGGAGGGAGGACCTCCCTCCTACCGGTTCCTCCGGGGCTGCCGGAGGCGGTGGGAAGAGGAAAAGTCAGGTGGTGGCTTGAGGCAGCACCCTTAGCTGGGGCACCTGTTGCTTTTGGTGGCGGGGCCTGGCAGCTGTGGGCTTAGGGCATCGGTCGGGTGTTGTGGCCTGCCACATGAATTGCAGGAGATCCGCCCAGGCTACGCATGAGTGACTAAATGAGAGAGCTTCCCTGCAGAGGCATGGAGTGCATCCTGCCTGGCAGTTTAGGTGGTAAGGTTGCAGGCTGTCCACCTGACCTGAACCACTTGACCCCCTGTGAAACGAGCGAAGCGGAGGGCTAGATGGTTCACCTGCAGCAGGTTGATGGGCATCGACTCTTTAGGGGACCAGAGGCTATGCGCCTGTGCCCCAGATGGGCACCAACCCATCAGAGAGGCATTGGTCGGAGAGAGACTGGGGCTCGGGCGGACAAACGGTTGCTCTCCCAGATGCTGAACGGTCCACCACTGGAAAGCTGCCCACATCCCCAGGGTCACTGTCACTAGCTGATTCCGTGATCAGTGTTGTACCATTGGCTGGCCAGTCCTCATTGAAGGAGAACCAGCGGGCCCAACGACCACGCTGATGCAGGCCGCCATGAGGCCCAGGAGGTGGTAGTCCTGTTAGGGCGCATTGCCCAACCTGAAATGATTGGGCAAAGGAGGAAAGAACTCGGCTCCGTCTGCCGGAGCCGCAGTTTGGCTCAGAGAGCCCAGCCTGGCCCCGATGAATTGAACAATTGCTGCAGCACATTTCCAACTTGGCCTCGCTGGATGAGGAGGCCAACCTGAGAGCAAATCTAAGGGCTATATATTCTGAACCACCCACCACTGCTCTGGAGAGGGCTGCAATCATTGTCGTCCAGGTAGGTAAACCTAGACCCTTTGGCGCCAGGGAATGCTGTCACACTGCCATGCATTTGGTGAAGACCCTGGAGCTAGGGAAAGGCCAAGGGCATGGCCCGAACCTGAAGGGATCCTCCGTTTGAAGCTGAGGACTCTCTGGTGGACAGACGGATTGGGACGTGAAAGAACGCTGCAGGTCCAGGAACAGAATCACGCCTTTCCAAGGATGGGATTATCTCAGCCAGCGATCATCCTGAAGTTTGAGACCTTAGGAACTGTTCAGGCGGCATGTCAAGAATGGGCACTAGCCCCCTTCTGCTTTGGACCAGAAAGTACCTGGACACAAACCCCGGTCTGAGGTGGAGTGGTCCACCACCTTCCTGATCACCTCTTTTGAGAACAGGCACATCAGCTCGGCGGCCAACAGAGAGGCTCCGACCTCGCGGGGTTCTTTGAGAGGCGATGGTCTGGAAGGTGGGTGTCAACTCAGAGGCAGATCTTTCCTACCACCTCAACAGTCAGCGGTCTGTTGATAGCGACCAGGCGGAGCAGTGGCGGTCGCCCCCCACGGGGAACCCAGGGGAGGACGAGGTTGGGGCAACCCCCTCAACCTGTCACTGCAGGCTTGGAGAGGGACCGTTGAGGACCTCCTGGCCTTTACTTCCTGCTTCCTATTGGAAGAAGACGGGCTTGGTTTGGGATGCTGGTAGACCTGCTGGCCCTGGTGCTGGGCTGTGGCAGATGCCGGAGGCATGCGGCAGGATCTGTGCTGCTGCTGGCAGCCTTACTTGGTGGAGGTGACCGTAGTCCAGATTTGCACTGTACTTTTCTAACCGCTAAGTGACCTTCCACCCAGGGCCGAGGTTGGTCCCAGAAGGGATATCCGCTAATTTTGCTGGTATCCGCCTGAAGGTGGATATCTGCAGCCATGTTTGCAGCGCATGGCCACTGCCATTAACCGATCGGCATAGGAGTCTCATGTCCAGGCCGCTGGAGGTGCTGTTAGCCGCTGCCCTACCTGGTCCCACACTTGCCAGACCGTGGTCTGGTGTCGGCCGAAGATGAGGATCACCATCCAGGGAGCCCATATGCGTGAGGCGGTGCACGCTACTGGCTGAGCTGGTGTGGCGGCCTAGAGGACGAGCGATACCCACCCGCGGGTCTGTTTTTTGACCTGTCGGGGCTTATCCACGCCCCTAGTATTCCGTAACGCCGAAAACGCTGTCACCAACCTGGCAGAGGGGTGTTCAAACCCGGGCAAAGAGCCGGGGACCGATACTCTCCTAGCCATCCTGGCCGAAGGCGCAGGGCAGGAAGCAGGCTGCCAAAGCCCAAGGCTGGGCCAATGTCTAACCACCGAAAGGCCTTGTGGAACTTCAGTCCAGTATTCGCCAGGGATACTTACTGCTTGGATACAGGTTCGAGCTGCATCCCGTGATTCCAGATGAGCCAAGCAAACCCATGAAGGACAATGGGCTTTTGTCTAATGACTGCCTCGAGGACTCCAGGTCAACAGCTTGAGAACAGGGAGGTTGTCGCTGACTTTGAGGAGTCCGGCAGAGCGTTTGCCTGAGCTACCTCCACCTGCCGAGACGGCTTGGGAGTGAGGGTGACCGCAACCTGTAGCCTGACCTGACCGAGTTCTTGGTCGGCGCCTAATTTCGGTTATGGAGGCGGAGGTTCCACCACAATCGGTGGGGTAGTGAGGTTTGGTCAACAACCGCCCAGGCTTTGAGCACCTGCCACAGCGAGGGGTTGTTTCGCCGCCGGCAGACAGCCACTTGATGGCCGGTCAGGCGATGGCCGGCTTGTTCCCAGACAGAAGTAACTGCTGCCACATCAGGTCCTCGTAGCATCCACGCAATTTGTGCGGAAGCCTCTCCTCTTCCGAGGAGGAAGACGAGGATGAGTGGCGGCGCCGCTTACCTCGGTGCCAAGACCGAGACCGCCAATGTCAGCGGGATCGGCTGGACTGAGACGAAGTCCGAGACCGAGACCGAGATCCTCGGTGTTTCCGAGGACGGGTCTGGGAAGAAGCAGGGACACCCGCCTTCCTCGCTCGAAGCCTTAATGGGTACTGCTGCACCGGAGCGCAGGCAACCTGTCTTCACTGGGAACCAGTGAAGTAGGTGCTGTCGGCCTCACTGTCGATAGGCCCGCCCGATTTGAGGTCGAGAAAGATCTCGACCGCTGCCGGGCGGGTGTCTCGGCCGCTGGCCTGACGGGAAGCTGTAGCCAGCAGCCTTAGCCGCAACCGCTGACTGAAGTCGACGGTCGGCTGTCCGGGAAAGGAGACCTCCCCGCTCCCACGAACCTGACGATGGGACTTACCCTTCGAGTCCTTCTTTTTGGACCAAGAGGAATGTCCCGATGGCCCCTCTCCCTTCGTGGAAAGGGACTGGCAAAGCTCCTTGAACGAAGCTGAATACGAGGTACCCAGAGAGAGCGGGATAAATGGCGTGACTGAGGAAGAGGATGATGCAGCCTGGGCCGCCTCCTCCTCCTCAAGGGCGATCATCTGCTCGAGTTGCTCAGTCGAGCCACCCGCCGCAGTAACCGCCCAACGGGCCTCCTTCGACTTGACCGACGGGTAGCGCTTCTCGGGGCGCCCAAGCTGTAACCGGGCAGCGAGGTCCTCCAGGACACTGGCCGAAAAAGAACGGTATGAGTCGCAGGCCTGCGGGCCGTGTTCTAGGCCGAGGCAGTAGATGCACGTGGAGTGCGGATCCGTCCTGGACATCTTCTGCCCACAAGGGCACCGCCGAAATCCGGGAGTCGATTTGTCCATCGCAGCCGCGAGGGAGAAAGATGACCGAATTCTTGAAAATTTTAAAATGAGTTTCGGGCGAACCGAAAAATTAGGATCCAGTCTATCACGCAGAGCGTTAGGGAGGGAACCTGAGCTTCCAAGCGGTGAGGAAGATCTGGCGTCATGGGGCGGAGCCGAGAGTTTTACCACCCGGCTGGGTGGGAGGAGCCAGCTTGAAGACCTTCCGGCAAGATTTAAAGCGGCAAGGAACTTGCCAGACAGTGTGGATGAACAACATATCCATGTCCCTAGAAATGGCTGTTATATTAGTTTGAGTAGCACACAACTTTGTTTCAAACAACATGAAGTCTTGCTATATTATAGATATTAGCAGTAGTTTGATCCAGCTCTAGAACTGCCCCGGAGTGAAATGGTTAAAACCATTCCAAAATAGAATTTTGGCACGAGAACAGCTCTATCTGTGTCATTTCAAACTTGAACTGTCAGATTCTTTACTCCGTTCAGTGAACAGTCGCCTCCGGAGATTTCTCCTTCTGCTCGGTTCATTTCTCGGTTTAAAAGTGTTTTCTCGGTTGGATTTAACAGAGAATAGTTTTATTTAACCGCAAAACCGCTCCGGTTCAAGCTCTATCTGTGGTAACCGTAAGTAAATGAAGGTTTTGTCTGTGTGAACTTGTGGTTATCGGTTCGGTTTGAACCGATCAGTGGGTTTAAAACTCATTTAAAACTAAAAGTTACTATTTTAGAGTGCGGTTCTCGTTCTTAAAAAACGGATTTATTACTGCTTTTCAATACCCGTGACACGGGTTAGAACTGATAAGGTGTTCTGCCTGGTACTGCCGCTAAAAGGGCAAGTTTTTTGTTAGGCTGGCATTATGTCTGAGAAACCCAAAAGAAAACGGCCCACTGGGTTTCAACACTGTGATGTTTGTGGGAAAGTCTTGCCAAGGCTGACCCAACACCACATGTGTTTATTGTCTGGGTTTGACCACTCCAGTCAGACTGCCAGGTATGTAAGAATTTCCTGCAGCCACCCTGGAAAAAGATTGGCAGGCTGCTCAAGAACGAGAGGCCAAAAGTCAGCTGACCGGATGGCCAGCCGGTTCGGTGCCAACCGAACCAGAGGGAGTGCCCTCTGACCAGGCCAGACTTCCTCGGGCAAAGAAAAGCTGGTTCTGAGGAACCAATTCCAGTAAAGAAACAAGAAAATCAGCAGGTCTGGAGTCCAAAATTCCTTCTCCAACTGCTGCAGATAGAAAAGCCATACAAATTGTCCAGTCACTGTCTCAGGGTCCGTCCGAACCACCACTATCTGGTAAAGGTCGGTTCATCCGGTCCCAGTGGTTCAGGATTATGATATTGAGGAATTTATGAACCAGAGGAGGGGAGGAGGATTATGAACAGTATGAATGTGGCTGGGAAGGTCTGGGTGTGCCCACTTGAACTAGACATCTCCCAGACAGACCTTTAGAATCTCCCCTATGCTGTCTGAGTCCCCATCTCATTTTATGTTTTATAAAAGTTGTGAAACCTCCAGCTTCCTTTAGAAGAGGCTGTGGATGAGCAAGAGGAGCCTGATTTTGTAGAAATGATGGATATTCCAGAGTCTAGGAGATTGTCTATTCCTTTACATAAGTCTTTTAGAAACAAACAATTAAAATTTTAAAAGCTCCTAATTCTGTGCCTCCTGTAGATAAAAAGATGGACAGAAGGTATACATTGTCAGGCCCTGATACAGAATTCCTTTTCAGCAATGCAGTCATGTTAGTAGTTCAGGCTGCTGCCTGTGATAAAGCTAATATTCCTTGGCTTCACATCCTCCTGACAAGGATTCCAGGAAGATTGATGCCATGGCAAAAACAGTATATGGCAGCCTCTGGGACTCAGGCAAGCAAATTATATGGCTTATGTAGCTAGGTATCAGAAATCTAGATGGGATAACTGTTATGAATTGGCCAAGCAGGCCCATGGCCAGCTGGCTAGTGAACCAGAACAGTGTGGCTGCTGATGGCATTGAAGCTTCCTAAGGTTCAGTTTCATGCTGCTGCTGTGGATGTTAATGATGTTTCCTCTAGGGTCATGGCCACATCTGTAGCTTTTCATAGGTTGGCCTGGCTCAGGTGTACTAGTTTGTCACAGGATACCCAGACTAAGGCTATGGATTTTCCTGTGGTGGGAAATTCTCTGTTTGGAGAGCAGACAAAGAATTACATGAAGAAGATGGATGAATATAGGACTACTTACAAGAGTGCCCAGGCTAAGGAGCGGCAAGCCACCTCAAAGGCATGCCCCAGGGTAGGGGTAGGCCTTTTCACAGGCCTTTCTACCAGACTCAGGCCCCTCTGCCTATGCTCAGAGGGGCTTCTTCAGAGGCAGGGCAGAGCCAGGGGTGGGCAGATCTGCTCCACCCAAAGCTCCTGCTAAACAGGCACCCTGATGGGGTGCCCAGGGCCGATTCTCCTGTACCAGTGGGGGGCAGGCTGGCTTACTTCAGTCAGAATTGGGCTTCTTTAACCTCAGATAAGTGGGTTCTGGAAGTAGTAAGCCAGGGTCTGGTTCTCAGCTTCAAAAAGTTTCCCAAGTTGAGAAGCAGATTTTTTCTACCTGCAAGTGCTTCAGAGACCCTCGCTCTGGAAACAGAGGTCTCATCCCTGTTAGCTCTCAGAGCAGTAGAAAGGGTTCCTCCCCTGCATCAGGGCAGGGGTCTGTATTCCAGATACTTCCTTACCCCAAAAAAGACAGGAGAATGGCGGCCCATCTTAGATCTCAGATATCTGAACAAGCATCTTTTGAAACCAAAGTTCAAAATGGTAACTCTGGCAATGATTTTACCTTCCCTAAGGCCAGGGGACTGGCTAGCCTCCCTGGACCTCAAGGATGCCTATTTCCATGTCTAATCAGAAGATCCCATCAAAGTACCTCAGATTCGAACTGCCCTCAGGTCATTACCAGTTCAGAGCAATGCCCTTGACCTTACCTCTGCTCCAAGGGTATTCACAAAGTGTCTAGCAGTGGCAGTGGCCCACTTAAGGAGGCAGAGGATTGCTGTTTTTCCTATCTAGATGGCTGGCTCATTGTAGGCCAGTCCCAGAACAGGTAAAATCTCACCTGCAGGTCACCCAGCAGCTTCTCACCTCCCTGGGTTTTCTGCTAAACCTACCAAAGTCGGTTCTGGAACCAGTCCAGGTACTACCTTTATAGGGGCAGAACTGGACACAAAGCTAGCCAGAGCCTTTCTTCCCCAGAAAGGGTAAGGAATTTAGTGGCTCTGGCCTCTTCCTTCACTCTGCAGGTCTCTCGACCAGCAAGACACTTTCTGCAGCTCCTGGGGCACATGGCTGCATCCACAGCTGTTGTGCAGGGAGCCAGATTTCAGATGAGAGACATTCAGTTTCACTTGAGAACCTTTTGGTCTCAGAGAAGAGACCCCCTTTCCAAGTTGGTCCCAGTGACTCGAACCTTGATCCTAGCTCTCCAGCGATGGCAGGATCAGAGCAATTTAAGAGCGGGGGTTCCCTTCATTTCCCCTTCTCACGACTTGACTCTCACTACAGATGCTTCCCTTCTGGGTTGGGAGCCCACATGGGCGACCTTTCCACTCAGGGAGTTTGGTCCCCCAGGAATCTCTGCTCCACATCAATTTGCTGGAACTCAGAGCTGTCTTTTAGCTCTTCAAGCTTTTTCTGCATCTGTCCACGACAAGGTGATACAAGTCCAGAACAGACAACACCACAACAATGTGGTACATCAACAAACAGGGGGCACTCGGTCTTGGCCTTGTGCACCGAGGCAATGAAGTTGTGGTCTCTGGCCTATTCCCTGAACACTTCCCTCATAGCAGTTCATCTTCCAGGGAAGGACAATGTCCCAGCGGATGCCCTCAGCAGGACTTCCAGGGCCATCACGAATGGTCCCTGGATCCTCAAGTGCTGGGGATAGTTTTGCCAGGTGGGGCATCCCTCAGATAGATCTTTTGCAGCCCCAGACAATCACAAACTTCCTCTGTTCTGTGGCAGGCCTCCAGTGCTGGGCTCAGTTCCCTGGATGCCCTTCTTCTGGATTGGGAGGGAAGTTCCTCTATGCTTCCCCTTTCCTCCCTCTATTCAAAGTACTAGTCAAATCAGATCTCAGCCTTGCAGGGTGATTCTGATTGCCCCAGATTGGGCCAGGCAGCCCTGGTACCCACTCCTTCTGTCTCTGACAGTCCATCTTCCCTGTGCCTCCCCAGGAATCACAATCTGTTGACTTGTGCCCAGGGAAGGGTTTGGTATCCGGACCTCAAATCCCTCAACCTCAAGGCCTGGCTCTTGAGGAGTTAGAGTTGCTGATTTACACCTCTCTTAGGGTGTTCTTGAGATCCTAAAGGCTTCCAGAAAGCCTTCCACTAGGAGCTACTTATAGTTCTAAATGGAAAAGGTTTTCCATTTGGTGCGCTGGGAAAATATTTCCCAGAATCTGCTGAATTGCCCATTTTGTTAGATTACATGGTACATCTTAATTCCTTGGGTCTCAGACCAGCTACCCTGAGAGTTCATTTGGCAGCTGTCTCTGCTTTTGTGTCAGCAGGAAAGTCATCCCTCTTTCCTCTCATCCTGTGTTTTCCAAGTTTTTAAGGGATTACTCATACTAATCCTCCCTTTCGGAACCGGCCCCTGCTTGGGACCTTAATGTTTGCATTGCTCAGTTAATGCAACCCTCTTTTGAACCTCTGTCTTCTGCAGAGCTTAAGTACCTAACTTGGAAAACTGTTTTCTAGTGGCTATCACTTCTGCCAGACGCATAAGTGAATTGCAAGCCTTGTCAGTGGAGACTGACTTTATTTCTTTCCACAGGGATAAGGTAGTCCTTAGGACTAATAGGAAGTTTTTGCCTAAGGTGGTTTCAGATTTCCATCTTAATCAATCTATCTCCCTTCCAGTATTTTTCACTGATCACTCCTCTTCGGGTGGGAGGAGGTTGCACAGCCTGGATGTTAAGAGAGCTCTTAGTTATTATATAGAGCGTACCAAAGGTCACAGGTTCGAATCCCTCCAACTTTTCCTTACCTATGGTGAAGTTGGGAAAGGCAAACTTGCCACTAAGAGATCAATAGCCAGGTGGATTGTCTCTTGTATCCAATTTTATCAGAAAGTGGGCAGGCCCCCGGTTTGAGGCTATCATTCTACCAGGGGTACAGCTGCGTCTCTAGCTGCTGCCAGAGATATCCCTTTATTAGAGATTTGCCAGGCTGCTACTTGGAAAACGGTACACACTTTTACCAAGCATTACTCCCTGGATGTCCAGGCCAAGAGAGATGCTCAGTTTGGCACAGCTGTTCTTCACAGCCTATTCCCTAAGTAGGTTCTGCCCCTCCTCCATGGAGGTACTGCTGTGTATTCTGCTAATGTCTATAATATAGCAAGACTTCATGTTGTTTGAAGAAAAAATTACTCACCTTAGTAATGTTGTTTCTTCTAATGGAGTCTTGCTATATTATAGACCCCCAACCTGCCCTCTCAGAACCTCTACTTGGTGGGGTGCGGGCAACTTAGTGTGGGCACTACTTATGTTCTTTTAGCATTTTGTCCCCTTTGGGACTTTGGGGGTGTGTATGTGTACGCTTGTGTGTGTTTTATTATACTTATGTTCCATTTTCATATTATTAGAATGGTGTTAGTATTTCTGGTCCCCTGACTTGAGTCTTGGGTGTTGGGACCATCAATGGTTGTTATTTAGGTAGCCATTTGGCTAGTGTAGGTTACAGCTTCCACACAGACCTTAGTGAGTTTGGCTCATAAAGATCTGACAGTTCAAGTTTGAAATGACATAGATAGAGCTGCTCTCGTGCCAAAATTCTATTTTGGAATGGTTTTAACCATTTCACTCCGGGGCAGTTCTAGAGCTGGATCAAACTGCTGCTAATGTCTATAATATAGCAAGACTCCATTAGAAAAAACAACATTACTAAGGTGAGTAATTTTTTCTTTATGTTCACAACGATTGAGAGGGTATGATGGTACAATGGTGGATTCACCTGCAGATTTATGTGACACACTGCCTTGTATTATGGAAATATATGTGTATTACAGATTTTGAAAGTGATGGCAGTGAGGTTAATAAACATGCTTACAACTAGACTGCAATACTATACTATAGTGACTATACTGCAATACAGCACACACTATACTGCACTACTACACAACAGATAACAGAGAATAACACATCAAACAACCATACACAACAAGCCTGTGTTTCCACTTACCAGAGGTTGAAACTGGACTGGCCCACTAACACATGCTGATAGAGTTTGCATTGGGCTAGTAAGATTTTCCTGTAACTGGGCTTGTACTGGAGAAGTAAACACTGAATAAGTACACAAGCTGGGCCAATGGAAACGTCTGTGGGACTAGTGGATTTTACCAGTCACTAGCCCTGCAGGCCAGTGGCTGCATAACTTAAGTTCAACCCCTGCTGACAGGTTGAGATAATATCATATGGACCTTGAGAGCCCAGCTTAAGAGGTCCACGATGTCATCTCAACGCTGAGATGGAACACAACCGGGTGCGTACATTTTATTTATTTATTTTTTTTTAATTCTTTTTATCCCTCCTGGACGCCCTCTAAGTTCCACTCCTTCAGACCCTGCTCAATGTCACCCAACCCTCCCCAAGTCTGCCCCTAGAGTGCTCCGGTGTCCCCTACCTCCTTTCTCTTCCTCCTCGAAGCACCACCTTTGCACAGCGGGGTCTGCCTGTGATTACAGGCTAGGTGGCTGAAGCAGCCGTCATCCGGAACGCCGAGGAAGGTTTTCTGGTTTTCTTGTCCCTCCCCTCCATCCCACAGAGGACGCCTGGCTCGGGCGGAACGTATGTACGCACACCTGCCAAGTGCCTGGTGGCGTTCTCCCCTTCCCGACTTCCCCCAATGGAAGCCGCCGCTGCCCCAAGAGTCGGTGCTTCCACCAGCTCTCCTGAGTGTCGGGTGTATTAAACACCCCTGGTGTCCCTCCCCGAAGGAGGACAGCATCCGTGGGGACGCTCAATCCTCCTTCCCCCTGCCGACCCCCCGGCAACCCAAGTTCGTATCCGAACCCGGGTCGCCAGCGTGGTGCGAGGTGTGGCGTCCAGCGCCTCAACCCTCAGCGCCACCGGGCCGGGCCGCACATTTTATTTTTTGTAGCATATAGTTTTACTGTATGTCAACAGTGAAAATTTCATTTTGTATACTACATTAAGTGGGACCCAATGGCTTCCCTCCCACCCACATTTCATTGCTCACAGTCATTACGTATATTAAAGAGAAGTTAGTATGTCAGCAGGTGGGCTTTACAATAAATAACCATTCAGAGCAACTTTTTGTGACCTTTGAACTGTGTGTAACAACTTTTTATGACCTTTGAACTGTGCACAACAAGGATTCTGACTGTATGGAATTAGGGATGCTCGGAACGGGCCAATTCTGATCCAATTTGGACACAGTACTCTAGGTGGGGTCTTGCCAGCGATCTATACAGGGGCAACACCACCTCCCTTTTTCTGCTGGTGATACCCCTTCCCATGCACCCCAGCATCTCACTAGCCCTCCCGAATGCCTTGTTGCACTGCCTGGCTACCTTCAGGTCATCAGATATGATTAACCCCAGGTCTATTTCCTGCTTGGTAATCATCGGTACCACTCCACCCATTTTGTGCTCCACCCTGGGTTCCTAACTGGATTATTTTGTCAATGGCTTCCATCAGTACCGTATCTAATTCCTCCCCCTGCTCTGGAGGTCTGTAGATCGCTCCTGTGTGAATAATGGCTCCATTCCCCATCTGCAGGGTGACCCATAATACCTCTGCATCCCCCTGTATTCCCTGTATCTCTGTCACTTTTATGCTTTCCCTCACATAAAGCACCACACTGCCTCCTTTCCTTCCCACCCGGTCCTTCATGAACAGAGTACAGCCTGGTATGGCCATGTCCTAGTCATGGTTTTCAGTGCACCATGTCTTGGTAATGGCCATAATATACAGGTTGGCCTCTTCCATGCTGGACTCTGGGTCCAGAATCTTATTTTCTAGACTTCCAGCATTCACATCCATGGCATTCCAGATTTTATTTCCATTCTGCTTGTTGCCCAACTTTTCTCCTTGCACTAATATATACAGGGACCCTGTTATAAGAGTTAGTCGGATTTCCCAAGAAAACTCTCTGTACATAGGGAGTTTCACTTTCAGCCATAACAAAAAAGTTATAGTGGTCTTCGGGATTTGCCTTAAATTTGTTTTTACTTTGACTGTGTTGTGTGTGATGACTATTTACTGGATTATCTTGCCCGGGGAAGTAAACATGGCAATTTTTAACCTCCTATTCCAGTTCAATAAAAGATAAAGTTGTTTCTGTCCTTCTAAATTAGACATTTTAGCCTGTGGAAGCACAACAAATGAAACAAATTACTGCTCGTCGCTCCAGGAAAATACCTAAAGATGCCCAAAGGTCAACGTATTTATGATCTTGTCAAAAAGTCTCATTGGACTGGCCTGTCAGCGCAGCAGTAGGACTACCACTTATGACGCCGGCAACCGGGCTTCGTGCCCTGAGACTGGGTTCTCGAAGGGCTGACTGGAGGAGAACTGAGTGTCTGAGGGACTGTTCTCATCTTCTGGGGTGGAAGAGGCACCCAGCATTAGCCTGGTCTCTAACAACTGCAGGGGTGGGGGGGGGGTCAGACTGCTGGGGACTGCACACAGGGTGCGGAGGCAGGGCAGACGTCCGGCGTGCTGCATATGGAAGTGTGTGTAAGCTCGGCCACTTACATCATGGCAGGCCAGCCCCGCCACACCATGGGAAAGGGAGAAAACCAAGGGAAAATTCTCCCCTGGCTGGCAGGATGGTTCTTCAACCCCTTGCAGCTCCCGCACTGACGATCTAGCACACTTCTGACTGGATCCTGTCCAGCAGATCAAGCGAGGCTCTCCACCACCCCGCCATGGGGGATGCTGGATCCAGTATGTTTAGGAGATGCTGGATGACAGGGCTGAGTGGGTTGCAGGGGAGAGAATCCTGCTGGGGAGGAAGAAAAAGAATAACTAAAAAAAAGTCTCATGGGGCTCTCTTGTTCAAGACATAAAAAAAAAAAAAAAAAAAAGATTCTTTCGGAACAGACCTTGACATTATCATAGTACGTTAACAGAGGGTTCAGCTATACTATCATTATTCAAAACTCGTTATTTTGCATGATGTCTTTCATAAGATTTCTCACAAAATGATTTTTGTAGCTGCTTTACATAAATAAAGAACTGAATGTGCCTATCTTGTCTGACAGGCATGGATTCTTAGCACCGCCAAAATGACAAGAAAGTTCATGATTGCCCATAAATGTGTCAGTTTGAGTTTTGTTTTTTTCAGCTTCATTTTTAAAGAGGCACTAACACATTTGTGTGGGGGCCTCGCAAATGAATACATGGCTTCCCTTCCCTTTTCACCCATTGTGGTTATTTTCATTCAGAAATTTGGCACACCAGCATATCCTCTTTTAAGTGCAACACGTAGTTCAAAACAGCGGGTGCCACAGCAGAGTTACTGGAATATTTTTTCCCTTGAAAGCCCTGCCTCTGTGATATGCTCAGCCTCCCCTCCCCCCAGCAGCAGGCCTCAGTGCAGGTTTCTGGGGCTCCCATGCACAATGACGTCTACCAGGTGGTGCGTAATACGCTGTTATCACCGCTGCGTCACTGGACAGGCCGCCACAAATCAATTCCAAAGCATATTTTCAGTATCCAGAAACATTTTTAAATATAACATTCAGCCTCAACTTAGCTTACATTTAATCAATTTTCTCTACTGGCCCCACCCCACATTATTTATTACGTAGGACATTTGCATGCAGACAAGATCTCTGTGGCTCATCCACCTGCTCCTCTCCCCCGCTGAAGTCATTATTCTCCGTTTCTAAGATTATCTTCACTAATACAAAAGGTGTAGATAGAAACACCACAAAAGAAAACTGATATTTATGGGGGGAAATTATATACTTTATTAAGATATTTACAACAAACAATACAAATCTTGCTAGCACACACATATATATATAAGCCCACACTTCAGAGACAAGGAGAAAAAGATCCCCAACCGTAATGTAATCACAAAACCAAAGCTACAATAGTAATACCCGGGCCTGACCCACTTACCCACCACTATATGCACCAGCAAGTCTCAACAACTTATTACAGGAACACGAGGAGAAAACCCACTACCCAGTACCCTCCCCCCTCCAACCCCTTAACACGCGAACAAAGAACAAAGAAATCTGGGAACAATCCCAAGAAATTAATCTCTACTGCACTACTAGTGAACCCCAATTTCCAGACTGGGAAAATGATAATCACAGTAAACCCTGTTGTAAGTTCAATTGTAACATCAACTGTAATAGGTCAGGATCTCCAAAACATCCAGTCCTTTCTTCTGTGCCAAAAAAGGAAACCAATGGCTTCAAAACACTCCATCTGCAATCTAAGTTGGGTTGTTACCCACTCCATCACTACATTGCCCTGACATTTCTGAAACCACAGTTCCTCTGATGGTTATGTTGGGGTAAGCCACAATTGTGTAAGTGTCTTCAAAGCTGCAACTAACAGTACATGAAATAAACATTTTGGCCCCTTACTCAGCACCTACAGTGGAGGTAACCCCAAAATCCACACCGAAAACTGAAGCGGGATAGCAATTCCTAACATTCGCCCCACAACCTTAGCAACCATGTTCCAGTAAACCTAAATCCTGGGACAATCCCAGAATATATGAGTGTGAGTTCCCAAACCCCCACAACCCCTCCAACACAAATCTGATTGAGAATGCCCATAATGTTTAACTAAAACTGGGGTGTGAAAATATCTAGTCACTACCCTTCAGCGAAATTCCTTCCAAGTGGGTGAGGCTGTGGTAGTGTGAACTCCTCGACATACTTGAGCCCACTTCTAATAAGGTTACCCCAGCCTCTGTCTCCCATCTCTGTTTAACCACAAGAAGATAATCTGGTTCCAACTCCCGTAGTTGCCCATAAAGTTTAGAGAAAAGACCTTTGTTCCGATAGTGTACGGAAAGAGAGCAGCAAGGCTCTCACAGGATTAACTTCTATCCGAAAGGTTTTCGGCCATGAAGGCTTCATTAGGTAATGATGGACCTGCAGATATCGGAAGAAACCATTAGAAGATGGACCAAATTCCTCTTTAATTTGACCAAAAGAATTTGAAAAGGTTCTATGTGATAATCGCGAGCGCCGAACAGCAACTCACATTATCGCAACATCAGGAAGGTGAAAACAATTTCGCCACCCTGACATCCCTCTGCGCATGGAAGAATGGCGCTGGGGATTTAAATACTTTGCTTTCTGTGGGGGGACTGCAAGCCCCAGCACCCTCCTAGCTAAAGATTCTCAACTCCAGGGGGTGCATGTGGGGGGATGCCATGGCGCAGCTTGGCAGCCGACCGCAGCACCACCTCATCCCCTCCGCCCCCACCCAGGCAGTGCTCACTCCCCTCCGCATGATGTACATATAGCGACATCCTGTCGCTAGGGTCGCCATAACCCCACATCTGGTCACCCTCCCTGCCCCCTCGCCTTTCAGGCTTTCACCCCATCAAAAAACTGCCCCACCTGACTAAGCCCCAGTTCAGCCCACCAATGAAAACCAGAGTTGGAGGGAAAAGAAGTAAAATTCAAGCAGACACAGAGTGGAGTCTCTCCACAAATCCCCAAAGTAAGCCGAAACACTCTACAAACCACCCTTCATATCTTTACCATGAGAGTTACCCATGGATTTCGAGTTTGGTGAGCCCGAAGATTAACTTGATCCACAAATAAAATATCAGACAGTTTAACCGAAGAAAGGATGGCAGATTCCAGAGCTACCCATCCAGGGGAGTCCTGCATTCTCCTGTAGGTAACAAGATAGTGAATTTGAGCCACCCAATAATAAACGCAAAAATCTGGTATTGCTAAACCACCTTTACACTTTGGAGCTGTCAGTACTGACCATTTAATCCGTGAATGCTCCCCCATACAAACTTAAGTAACGCACGTTTTAACGAGTACCAAACGGATGCTGGAACTGGCAAGGGAACAGCAGAAAAAAGAAGTAAAAAATGAAGGAGAATGTTCATTCAAATTGTTTCTACTCTACCCCTTCCCCCAACTTATAATGGCACCTCCTTCCAACGATGACAGTCACCTTGTACATCTTTCAATAATTTAATATAACTGGTACTGACAAGAGTGGAAAACTCCCGGGGTATCCAATTCCCCAAATATCTGAATCCCGAGGTTACCTGCTTAAATCCACAGGTTTCACAGGTGTGGCCCTCTGAAGAGGCACCCAAAAACAGTTCCTCAGTTTTTGTGTCATTTATTTTAGTCCCAGAAACTGACCCAACAGTAGTAATCATATCTTTTGCTACCGGGAGGCTATTAAAGGGATCATCATCTGTATAGACAGTTGGTAAGACCACATCTGGAGTACTGTGTACAATTCTGGAGACCCCATCTCCGCAAAGACATAGACAGGGTGGAGGCTGTCCAGAGGAGGGCAACCAAAATGGTGCAGGGTCTCTGCCAGAAGACATATGAAGAAAGACTAAAGGAGCTTAAGATGTACAGCTCGAGGAAAGGAAGGAGGCGGGGACATGACAGAAACTTTCAAATACCTCAAGGGAATCAACAAAGTACAAGAGGGTAGCATCTTTCAGAAAAAGAGATGTGCAAGAACAAGGGGGCACAATTTGAAGATAGAGAGGGGACGGCTCAGAGGTAACGTGAGGAAGTAGTTCTTTATGGAGAGGGTTGTAGATGCATGGAACGGCCTTCCTGAGGAGGTCATAGAATCAAAAACAGTGGGGGAATTCAAGAATGCATGGGACAGACATAAGGCAATTTTAGTTGGGGGTAGGAGGAAGTAGGCTGTTGGCTAACTAGGATCTGCAGCTTATCCGTTAGGTAGAGAAATGGGCAGACTAGGTGGGCCAAGCTGTCCTTATCTGTATCAACGTCTATGTTTCTATCCAAATAAAATAGATATTTTTGAACCTACTTAACAAGATATCATGATATCTTGCATTTTGGGGGTACATCACAAGTGATGTCTAGCAACACTGGGTATCTATCGCACAATGGAACATGCAACCAATCAGAGAGCAGCTTTTATAATGCTGATGACATCACAGTAACTGTATACAGTACTGAACTCAGCAGTTGAAATGAAACAGAAACGGTTAAAGCGTTACACAATCTCATTTAAAAGCTATAAAAAAGGATGTTGAAAATCAAATATGCAATAGGAGGCTTCCAATTATGCAGTTTATCATCACTTGTGAGGGGGCACGACTTCTATAACTCACACGTGACTCCACCACTCATAAGTTATTCCCCCCCAGCTCATGAAGATAAATTGTGTACTTTGAATTAGTCTGTTGTATTGCATAGCCCCTATTTCTACTGCAAGAGACCGTGATCTCATAGATAAACAAGACTTCGGTGGCGGGGTGAGGTGGGGGGCGAAGAATAAATCTAAAATCAAAAGACCAACAGATACTCCTCTATCATAAAGAATAAGGGAGATAATACAGACATTAATGAAATAAAAGCTGAACTGCATCCGAATGTTGTATTTTAGAAATGACAACCAAGTGTTAAAAAGCAGCAGCTCTTAAAGGGAACATGAACCTTTCTTTTTTCAATATAATGGAAATTTGGGGTAAGTGATCTAGTATTTGTCCTATAAGTGCAAGTGTCCCTCAGAAATCAGATTTCTAGTTTGCTCCCTATCATTCTAATGAGTGTGTATTTGTTGAGGGGAGGGGGCTAACACAACCACCCTATGCACTCTCAAAAGGACATTTTTCATGTTCCCAACTGGCTATGCCCATTTGCCTGCTCGTTCTGGGGGGGTGGGTAAACTCCTGTGTTGTTCCGTGTGTGTATGAGTGTGTTTTCAATAATGCAAGGGAAGGCTGTAATGTACTGGATTCATGTGAGTGTCCTTCCAGATCACTAGTTTAGTATACGGTCCCCAAGCCAGCCCTTACCCTGCCCCCCCCCCACCTTGGACACAGAACTCTGCACATCCTTAAAGTGACTGGCAAAGGCAAACATTCTTACAGTCTCTTTGTCTGGTCCAGAAATTTATGGGTCTCAAGGGAGATGTGGGGTAGGACAATACATTCGTGCCCCGCCCACCTTTTTACTAGATGTAGCACAAAAAATAAAATACAGTTGTAAATAAAATTTTGATGGGTCTGGTGTCACTGATGTGGGAGATGAGAGGTTAGTTCTAAGTCACCATCTCCCCAACGAAGGCACTCTGGGAGCACCACAGAGGTGATATGCTCAAGGTTCAAGGGGAAGAGCATTCGTTTGCTCCCTCTGACAGCACCCCTGGTGGCTGTGCTTGAGGGCCCTTGGCATCACCAGTGGAGACACTGACTCTCACAGCCACAGAGATGAAGGGGGTGTAGTAACCATGGCAGACAGGGACACTGATCTTCACAGCTATAGGAAAGGTGTGGGAGGAGTAACCATGGCAGATGGGACACTGATCTTCACAGCTATAGGAAAGGTGTGGGACGAGTAACCATAGCAGATGTGACACTGACCTTTATAGCCACAGGAATGGTATGGGCAAAGTAACCATGGTACACGGGGACACTGAACCTCATAGTCACAGGAGGGGTATCGGCATAGCAACCATGGCACACTGAACCTCATAGTCACAGGAAGGGTATCGGCATAGTAACCATGACACATGGGGACACTGAACCTCATAGTCACAGGAAGGGTATGGCCAAAGTAACCATGGCACACAGCGACGATGAACCTCATAGCCACAGGGAAGGTGTGGGCATAGTAAGAAGAAGAATCAGCATTTATATAGCACTTTTTATACTCACTGTATCCCAAAGCGCTTTACAAGCAATGCTAGACTAATAGTGAAGTAAATGAACATGTAGTGGCAGCCATTTCACACATCAACACCAACACACAGCCATGGACAATTGCATGAACTGGTTTTATGGGAAGGGGAGTGTTGGCCAGGACACCGGGGAAAGCCCCCTTCTCTTGCAAAAAGCGCCTTGGGTTCTTTAACTTCCATATGGACACCCACCAGGATAACAACAGAGATGGGTAGAAGGGACCTCAGTTTAACGTTTTATCCAAAAGATGGCATACCCCAACAGTACAGCACCCCCCCCAATTACTGCATTCAGGTGCCAGCATTTAGGTATGAGCCCAATCCCACTGTGGGACTAGAACCCATGACCTTCTGCTCCAGAGGTGGATGTGCTACCAACTGAGCCATGCTGACACCTATGGAACTGTAGCAAATGGAGACACTGGCCCTTATAGCCACAGGGGTGGCGTGAGTGGAGTAACTATGACAGATGGGAGGGTGAGGGGGTTGGGTCAATCCCACTGTTGATGATGGCTCATGGGCAACCTTCAACCATTTTCCCCCAGGAGCCCTGAGGGATAACTTAAAGCTAAACAGACAGTGAGTGAGTGTGAGTGTGTGTGTGTGTGGGGGGGGTACTGGGATGATTCAGAGCCAAACTGGGAAGGCTGGGGGAAGAAGCAGACAATAAAACCCATGGCTGCTCAGACATTGTACTATCGCACCTTTAATGTTCTACTGGACAGCTCAGCTAGACAGCAGTTAACCTTATCCGGGGCAGACTGATGCCATAGAAAATGTTAAGGGTAACTGGTATCACATCTGGAATTAATAACCCTTATCTGGTGCTATTATCCATCATAGGATGCTTGGATTCCATGGATAATTTCACTTTTTGGCACAGACATTTCGGATTAATTATCTTGGCCTATTCAGCGCTGGCCAAACATTATGTGTGGCAGTTCTAGCAGGCAGAGTGGATAATGGTAAGTATTTGCTCCAGATATAAAAATCTGAGTTACCCCAGTACTGAGCTCCTATTATCCATATTGCCCACTCCGGCCAAAATTCGTGAAATCCAAATGCATCAGGGAAATGTCACCAGATTTCTTGAGAAGGGCTTATAACAAAGCATATTTTGGCTGGCCTACTGGCTGCCACCTGAAAGATGGGGGGCTGTGTTCCAGCATCAGAATCCCTTCAAGGCTGGTAGGGTACTGGATGCATTGCCAGGGTGAGGCATATGACTCCTCATGAGGGAAGGTGCTAGTGGGCTGCATTTGCACTCATCTCCCTGCCAGCCAATCACAAAGTGGCATTGGAGCTGGCTGTGAAGGCAGCCTCTTGTCTGTTCGCCCTCCCATCTGGAGGAAGATGCAACCATAACAGCCACCATCAGTGTAGGGAACAGATGTATAAATTATGTTTTTTCAATCTATTTTTTATCTATTTGCCCTGCTGTCTTATGAAAGATACCCCATATCCTGGTGCAGGCTGCCTTAAGCATTATATAGACAGTAGGGAGTTTTTTTCTTTGCATTTCACCTCATACATCCTACCTCCTCAACTGGGCATGAACAATGCCACATGACCTTGAATGTATAGCGAACCCCTGCGGGAAATCTTAGCTCCGTGTCCCACCTGCAGGGGTCAGTACTGCACATGAACCTGTCACCAGCCCTCCCCGGCCAAGGCATGTTGCTTTCCAGCAGCTGCCTACAGTCTGGCCTACACATATTGTGGTGAGTGATGTCCGCTCCCGAGCACTATTCGCCAGCACGAGGGCACAATGTGCTGCTGCTTGGCCTTTGGGGCAGGCCATGAGGACGGGACTGGCTCTAAATGGACAACATGGTTAAAAAAATACAAAAAAAGCTTATATTTTGATGTACAGTACACATCATTCCAGAATACTGAATGAACCATACAGTCAACACATACAGCCTCCCTGTCTTCCAATGAGACAGGCATTCCAACACGAACCTCACAGAAATGTTAAAAAAAAAAGGCAGGATGGGTTGCCAAGAAGAAGCCGCCGTCGGCAGTTCTGTCTATTCAAATCAAAGTTAAACGTATTACCAGAAATTGATGCATGGGGAAAAACATTTCTTTGCAGTTCTGTACTTGTGTGCAAGTGTGGGAAGAGGAACAATTTTATTAAAATCTGCCACTATAATATCAAGAGAAACTTAATTTCTGTTGCAGCTGATGCCTAGGCATGGTGAACCGACTGTACTGGAAAGGTCTTTGTCTCTTTCTGTTTCTCCTCCTCCTCTATGTTTCACTCCCCAAGGCCAGCTAGTGGAAGGAAAGTTGATTTCCAATTCAAATCTGTCCCCGTCTGAGCTGCGAATTACATTAAACACGTATTTCTGCCTAATTTCATACATATGAATGGATATGGAAATGAGTCTCTTTCTTGTATTATTAAAATGTATTCTTGAGTCATGATGAGCACTTTTTTCTTTGTCTTTTTTTTTTTATTTTTTTACGGTGACTTGTGGAGTCACTGCGCTATGGTCAGGATGAAGGCAAAAACCTGCCATGACAAAGTGCGGTCATGGAATGGTGTCGAGCCTCACTCCCCTAATACCTGTGATGCAGCAAACAGCCTCTGTATAACGCAGGCCTACACCCAGAGACTTCATCACAGCTGATGTATTGGAACGAACAAGCAGACTGACTGGAATTACAAAATGGGACATTTGCATACTGCAACCTAATTGGCCGATGAAGATTAGAGCCTGTGGGTTAATTCCAGCACAATTTATGGTGTAATATGCTCACCATGGCTAATTTGTTTGAATCAATTTTCATGTAACTGTTAATGTTTTCAGAGGTACTACTGGTGTGTGCGTGCATCCGTGTGTGTGGCCAATAACAGTATGCAGAGTCCAGTTCGCCCTCCCACCAAAAAATACTACTCAAAAGAAACCCATAAATTGCTTAAAAGGATTTCTCAATAGCCATAAAAACATTTAAAAATATAACATTCAGACATGATTCCACGTCTATTGAAATTATTTCCTGTACGTATCTCCCCACATTATTTATCGCTGAGGGCGTTCACATGAAAACAAGACTTTAGCTCCCTAGAGTGCTTCTCATCCTGCTGCTTTCCCCTCGTATCACAGTCTGTTGCTGTGGAAATGATTATGATGTCAAAAACAGCACTGCGAAGGAAAATCAGGAAGATGAGATGAAATCTGGGTGACTTAAGGCCCTGTTCTCATGCAAATACCCT
The DNA here is from genome assembly GCA_016271365.2 of Neoceratodus forsteri. Classification (NCBI taxonomy): domain Eukaryota; kingdom Metazoa; phylum Chordata; order Ceratodontiformes; family Ceratodontidae; genus Neoceratodus; species Neoceratodus forsteri. The sequence continues at coordinate 112,847,174 of JADMNL010000034.1, read as the reverse complement.
CAGAAATTAAGAATGGAGGAAATGAAAAAATTACTCACCTTAGTAATGTTGTTTCTTCTAATGGAGTCTTGCTATATTATGACAATTGCAGTTTGTCCCACCATTAGAACTGCTCCGGAGGTGAAAGAGTTAACTCCATTCCATGAATGGAACTTAGAGCACGAGCTCTAAAGAGAAGCTCTGTCTGTGTAGTTTCAAACCTGAACTGTCAGATCTTTACGAGCAAAAACTCACTAAGGTCTGTGAGGAAGCTGGACCTACACTAGCCAACTGGCTACCTAAATACTAACACCCATTGCTGGTCCCAACACCAAAGACTCAAGTCAGGGGACCAGAACTAATAGTATAATTTAACAATGAGAGAAATATAAGGAAAAAGAAAAACCACACCCCAAACCCCAAGAAGGGGTGAAAACACATAAAAGGGCATAAAATAGTGCCCACACTAGGCTGCCACCCCATACCCAAGTAGAAGTTCTGAGAGGGCAGGCTGGGGAGGTCATAATATAGAAGACTCCATTAGAAGAAACAACATTACTAATGTGAGTAATTTTTCTTCAAACAACATGAAGTCCTATATTATGACAATTGCAGACTACACAGCAGTACCTCCATGGAGGAGGGACAGAACCTACTTAGGGAATAGGCTCTGAAGCACAGCTGTGCCAAACCGAGCATCTCTCCTAGCCTGGACATCCAGGGAGTAATGCTTGGTGAAAGTGTGTACCGTTTTTCAAGTAGCAGCTTGACATATCTCCGATATAGGGATGTCTCTGGCAGCAGCTAGAGACGCGGCTGTACCTCTGGTAGAATGAGCCCTCAAGCCAGAGGAGGATCTCTGCCCAGTTTCTGATAACAAAATTGGATACAAGAGACAATCCACCTGGCAACTGATCTCTTAGTGGCAGGTTTCCCTTTCCCAACCTCACCATAAGTGAGAAAAAAGTTGGAGGGATTCAAACCTGTGACCCTTGGTACGTTCTATATAGTAACTTAGGGCCCTCTTAACGTCCAAACTGTGCAATCTCCTCTCACCAGAAGAGGAATGTTCAGTGAAAACACTGGAAGGAGATAGATTGGTTAAGATGGAAATCTGAAACCACCTTAGGCAAAAACTTCCTGTAAGTCCTGAGGACTACCTTATCCCTGTGGAAAGAAATAAAGTCAGTTTCTACTGACAAGGCTGCAACTCACTTATGCATCTAGCAGAAGTGATAGCCACTAGGAAAACAGTTTTCCAAGTTAGATACTTAAGCTCTGCGAAAACAGAGGTTCAAGGGGTTGCATTAACTGGGCAATGCAAACATTAAGGTCTGACAGGGGCGGATCCCGAAAAGTGGATTAGTATGAAGTAATCCCTTAAAAACTTGGAAAATACAGGGTAGCGGAAAGAGGATGGCTTTCCTGCTGAAACAAAGCAGAGACAGCTGCCAAATGAACTCTCAGGGTAGCTGGTCTCAGGCCCAAAGAATTAAGATGGACCATGTAGTCTAACACAATGGGCAAATCAGCAGATTCTGGGAAATATGTTTCCTAGAACACCAAATGGAGAACCTTTTCCACTTAGAATTATAAGTAGCCCTAGTGAAAGGCTTCCTAGAAGCCTTTAGGATTTCAAGAACACCCTGAGAGAGGTGTAGGTCAGCAAATTCTAACTCCTCAAGAGCCAGGCCTTGAGGCTGAGGGATTTGAGGTTCGGATACCAAACTCTCCCCTGGGCACAGGTTAATAGGTTGTGATTCCTGGGGAGACACAGGGGGAGATGGACTGTCAGGGACAGAAGGAGTGGGTACCAGGGCTGCCTGGCCCAATCTAGGGCAATCAGAATCACCCTGCAAGGCTGGGATCTGATTTTTACTAACACCTTGAATAGGAGAGGGAAGGGGGAAAAGCATAAAGAAACTTCCCTTCCCAATCCAGGAGAAGGGCGTCCAGGGGGACTGAGCCCAACACTGGGGGTCTGCAACAGAACATTGGAAGTTGGTGATTGTCTGGGGCTGCAAAAAGATCTATCTGAGGGGTGCCCCATCTGGCAAAGACTATCCCCAGTACTTGAGGATCCAGAGACCATTCGTGATGGCCCTGAGAAATCCTGCTGAGAGCATCTGCTAGGACATTGTCCTTTCCTGGAAGGTGAACTGCTATGAGTGAAGTGTTCAGGGAATAGGCCAGAGACCACAACTTCATTGCCTCGGTGCATAAGGCCGAAGACCGAGTGCCCCCCTGCTTGTTGATGTACCACATTGTTGTGGTATTGTCTGTTCTGACTTGTACCACTTTGTTCTGGACAGAAGCAGAAAACGCTTGAAGTGCTAAAAGACAGCTCTGAGTTCCAGCAAATTGATGTGGAGCAGAGATTCCTGGGGACCACACCCTGGTGGACAGGTAGCGTGAGCTCCACCCCAGGAGGGAAGCATCCGTGAGTGAGGGTCAAAGTGTGAGAAAGGGGAATGAAGGGACCCCAGTCTTAAATTGCTCTGATCCTGCCACCACTGGAGGCCTGGATCAAGGTTCGGTCACTGGGACCAACTTGGAAGGGGTCTCTTCTCTGAGACCAATAGGCTCTCAAGTGAAACTGAATGTCCCTCATCTGAAATCTTGCTCCCTGCACTACAGCTGTGGGCGCAGCCATGGCCCCAGGAGCTGCAGAGGTGTCTTGCTGGTCGAGACCTGCAGATTGAAGGAGAGCCAGAGCACCAAGTTCCTTACCCTTTCTAAGGAAGAAAAGCTCTGCAGATTTGTGTCCAGTTCTGCACCTATGAAGGTGAGTACCTGAACTGGTTCCAGAACCGACTTTGGTAGATTTGTAGGAAGCCCAGGAGGTGAGAAGCTGCTGGGTGACTTGCAGGTGAGATTTTACCTGTTCTGGGGACTGGCCAACAATGAGCCAGTCGTCCAGATAGGGAAAAACAGCAATCCTTTGCCTCCTTAAGTGAGCCACTGCCACTGCCAGACAGTTTGTGAATACCCTTGGGGCAGAGGTAAGGCCGAAGGGCATTGCTCTGAACTGGTAGTGACCTGAGGGCAGTTCGAGTCTGAGGTACTTTCGTGGAGCTTCTGATTAGGACGTGAAAATAGGCATCCTTGAGGTCCAGGGAAGCTAGCCAGTCCCCTGGCCTTAGAGAGGGTAAAATCATTGCCAGAGTTACCATTGTGAACTTTGGTTTCAAAAGATGCTTGTTCAGATATCTGAGGTCTAAAATGGGCCCCATTCTCCTGTCTTTTGGGGTAAGGAAGTATCTGGAGTACAGACCCTTGCCCTGGTGTAGGGAGGAACCCTTTCTACCGCTCTGAGAGCTAACAGGGTTGAGACCTCTGCTCTACAGTAGAGGTCTCTAAAGAGTTTGCAGGTGGAAAAGACCTGATTCTCATCTTTGGGAACTTTTGAAGCTGAGAACCAGACCCTGGCTTACTACTTCCAGAACCCACTTGTCTGAGAGTTAAAACACCCAGTTCTGACTGAAGTAAGCCAACCTGCCCCTACTGGTAAAGGAGAATCGGCCTTGGGCACCCCATCAGGGTGCCTGCTTGCAGGTGCTTTAGGCTGAGGGTGGGGCAGGCCTGCCCCGCTCTGCCTCTGCCTCTGAAGAACCCCTCTGAGCATAAGCAGAGGAGGCCTGGGTTTGGTAAAAGGCCTGTGGAAAGGCCTACCCCTACCCCTGGAGCTGTGCCTCTGAGGAGTGGCTTGCCGCTCCTTGGCTTGGGCACTTTATAGGTAGTCCTATATTCATCCATCTTCTTCATATAATTCTCTGTCTGCTCCCCAAACAGAGAATTTCCCACCACAGGAAAATCCATAGCCTTAGTCTGGGTATCCTGTGACAAGCTAGTACACCTGAGCCAGGCCAACCTACGAAAAGCTACAGATGTGGCCATGACTCTAGAGGAAACATCATTAAAATCCACAGCAGCATGAAACTGCACCTTAGAAGCCTCAATGCCATTGGCAGCCACCTGCTCCAGCTCACTAGCAAGCTGGCCAGGGGCTTGTTTGGCTAAATCCATAACAGTATCCCATCTAGATTTCTGATATCTTGCTACATAAGCCATATAATTTGCTTGCCTGAGTCCCAAGGACGCTGCCATGTACTGTTTTTTTGCCATGGAATCAATCTTCCTGGAATCCTTGTCAGGAGGATATGAAGCCAGGGGAATATTAGCTTTATCACAGGCTGCAGCCTGAACTACCCAACATGACTGCATTGCTGAGAAAGGAATTCTGTATCAGGACCTGACAGTGTGTACCTCCTGTCCATCTTTTTATCTACAGGAGGCACAGAATTAGGAGTTTTAAGATTTTTATTGTTTGTTTCCTAAATGACTTATGCAAAGGAATAGACAATCTCCTAGACTCTGGTATATCCATCATTTCTACAAAATCAGGATCCTCTTGCTCATCCACAGCTTCCTCCACAGGAAGCTGGAGGGTTTCAGCAACTTTTTTGTAAAACATAAAATGAGAGGGGGACTCAGAAAGCATAGGGGGAGATTCTAAAGGTCTGTCTGGGGAGATGTCCGGTTCAATGGGCACACCCAGACCCTCCAAGTCACATTCATACTGTTCATAATCCTCCTCCCTCCCTCTGGTTCATAAAACTCCTCAACATCATATTCTGAACCGATGGAACCGACCGAACCGACCTTTTACCAGATAGTGGCGGTTCGGACGAACCCGAAGAAAGTGACTGGACAATCTGAATAGCTCTTGCTATCTCTGCAGCAGTTGAGTAAGAATTTTGGGCTCCAAACCTGCTGACTTTCTTATTCTTACTGGAACTGGTTCATCTGAGCCAGCTTTGTTTGCCGAGGAAGTCTCGCCCTGGTCAGAGGGCACTCCCTCCGGTTCGGTTGGCACCGAACCGGCTGGCCATCCGGGTCAGCTGACTTTTGGCCTCTTGTTCCTGAGCCTGCCCAATCTCTTTTCCAGAGTGGCTGCAGGGAAATTCTTATAAATCTGGCAGTCTGAATGGAGGTGGTCAAACCCCAGACAATAAACACATGTGGTGTGTGGGTCAGCCTTGGCAAAGACTTCCCCACAGACATCACAGTGTTGAAACCCAGTGGGCCCGGTTTTTCTTTTGGGTTTCTCGGACATAATGCCAGCCTAACCAGAAAAACTGGCCCTTTAAACGGCAGTGCCAGGCAAGACACCCTTATCGGTTCCTAACCGTGTCACGGGTATTGGAAAAAAACGTAATGAAATCCGTTTTTTTAGAACCGATAAGAACCGGGAACCGCACTCTAAAGTCTCAAGTTTAAAAACTTTAAGTTTTACCCAAGCTGATCGGTTCAAAACCGAACCGATAAAACTTACAAGTTCCACACAGAATTAAAAAATGAAATTACTTACGATACCACAGACAGAGCTTGAACCGATCGGTTTTGCGGTTAAAATAAAACTATTCTCGGTTGAATCGAACCGAGAAAACACTGTTTAAACCGAGAAATGAACCGAGCAGTAGGAGAAATCTCCGGAGCGACTGTTCAGTGAGGTGGAGTAAAGAATCTGACAGTTCAGGTTTGAAACTACACAGACAGAGCTTCTCTTTAGAGCTCGTGCTCTAAGTTCCATTAATGGAATGGAGTTAACTCTTTCACCTCCGGAGCAGTTCTAATGGTGGGACAAACTGCAATTGTCATAATATAGCAAGACTTCATGTTGTTTGAAATGGCAGTTTTCAACTTTGAATTTCAAACGTGGCACAGAGATTTCAGCGAGTACTGGGGCAGTTGGCACTGGGACCTGCTTCAGGTGGGCATTGTTGGCTCATAAATGCCCACCAAGACAAGTCTCTCAGCCAGTCAGAAGCCTCTGACTGTTCTACCCATCTTCTAAACAAAAACAGTGCGAGGTTAACAGGGGAGAAGCAAATGTTTTTTTATACATATGTTTTAGACAAACTACCAAGATATGCTGTAAACTTTGTAGGAACATTGAAATGAAAAAAAAAAATCTAGTAAATTGTAATAGCTGAAACATTAATGAATGTACATACTAAAGTGCGTAGCTGCTCTTTAACTTACTTTCCAGTTTTTCATAAAAAAAATTAAAAATTAAAAAAAATTGGCCCAGGGAATAGGGTGTAAAAGCAAAAATGACCCCAGCAGCAGGGACAACGGACCTGAGTACATCCGCAGTCCTGTACCACTGCCTGAGCTGCTACCTGATCATGACCAAGACTTGGGGGATAAATCCCCGCCCCACCCCATCCCCGCCTTGGGGGAATATCCAAGGCTTCATAGAGGTGGAAAATTAAGGTGGAAGTAGAGGGGGATCGGGTACACCCTGGGTTTCACTGAGGGAGACTGGTGTTATAGTTTGGAAGCAGGCATAACTGAGGAAAAAAAACCTTACAAGTTTCATCGGCAGGACTCAATGCTCATTATGATTAAAAAAAAAAAAAAAAAAATTGGATTGTGAGGCTTTCCATTTTTTTATCAATAAAGCCGTCTGCATAAAATAAGCTCCTTGCCCCTTACACTTCAACTGTTCCTTCAGCTGGGTAGACTAGTGTTTGACTAAAAACTAGTGTTTGATTAACTGGAGACTGGTTAGACCAGAGCTGGGCTAACTGGACACTGTGTAGAACAGTATTTGGCTAACTAGAGGCTGGGTAGGCCAAAGGTGGGCTAAATGATGATTCTGTTTACTAGGTTTTGTCCAACATGAGACTGGGTAGCCTAGTATTTGGCTAACTGGTGACTGGGTAGACAAGTGTTTGACTAACTAGACTGGATAGTGCAAAGTTGTGCTAACTAGAGACTGGGTAGAGTAGCGGTGGGTTAACTGGAGACTGGGCAGAATTGTGTTTGGCTAACTGGAGACTGGGTAGGCCACAGCTGGGCTAACTAGAGACTCAGTAGACTAGCACTAGGCTAAACGGAGCCTGTGTGGAATAGTGTTTGACAACATGTAGGCTGAGTTTACTAACTTTTGTCTAAGTGGAGAGATTGGGCAGACTAGGATCTGGCTAACTGGAGTATGGTTAGACTACAATTTGTCTAACTGGAGATCAGGTAAAATCTAATGTCTGGCTAACTGGAGACTGGACAGACCGGCATTTGGCTAACTGGAGTCCAGTTAGACTGGCATTCGGCTAACCAGAGGCTGGTTAGACTAGTGAGTTAAAAAGTAAAATCCTGTCTTATTTTCAGCTACCCCCCCACCCTGGGTCCAACCGGAAGCACCAAGTTTTGTCGACAGCGACAATGCCGACTTCCCCACAGCGGCGGCACAATACGGCACATGGTATTGTGCCACCTGTCCTATGGGTGTTTTCTGTGAGGCTGTGCTTACACCCCGGACTTTAGGATTCAACTCAGGTGTTGGAGTTGGTCCGGGGAAGAGGCGGGCGTTTACTAATTGAGCGGAAACACAGAAAAAGGACCATTACCGAGAATGCTGCCATAATGGTCTTTTTTCCTGTTTCGCCGTCAGGGTGTCGACAAAAAGGGGTGCACCGGGTCCAACCAAAGCCACCCCAACTCTCACTACTTCAAGCAGGCATCGCCAAACTGTATTTCTTCTTTTTCTAACTGTGCATTTTTTTAAAAGAAAGTCAAAGAAGTCGGTAATTAGGGAGTTTAGTGAGGCTCTGTTCCCTAACGCAGACAATCACCAGTGCCGTTGAAACAAACAAGGCCGTGCACTTCTAAGACATTCAAATCAATTCCCTCCCTCCCCTTCCCCTCCTGTGTAGTTCAGCATCTATTCAACCTCATGCTGGCAATCAGACAGGAAGGGGGATGTAACGCCTCAGAAGGCAGACATTGCAAATTCTGTACTTATAGGAAGAGAAACAATCACTATAACTTTTACTTTGGTATTCAGCTCCCACCGATAATGAGGAACTACACAGAATTTGGGAATCTCACTAGGGTTGGTCTATCGTGGATAGTTGGTTGGCCCTAATGGTTAGAGGAACTAGGGCCGTAAGGAGTAACCAGTGGCCTTCAAGAAGACACATGATGAAGCCCTGGCACACTTCTCTGCCTCTGCACCACATCTGTGCTCCAATCAAGTTGCTGCCACCAAGAAAATCCCAAAGTGTGTCGGCAGGGGAGGAGTGTAAACCATAGGTATAAGTCAGGTGGGGGGTATGGGGGTTGTGGAGGCCAACACTGAATGGGGGGATTTAAGAGTTAGCAATTAAAAATGTAAATATTGGTTGCCCGCACTCTTTGGTATACAGTTCAGTCCCTTCCACACCCATTTTTAACCCCTGAATTCTCCTGTCATGCACTCTGAAAATGACTCCACCCCTCCTCTAGCCAGGAGGGCAGGGAACAACAATATCCATGACTGGCACCAACTTTGCTCTTGACTGTGTATCAGTGTCACATGGCACATCCCTCCTTCATCCCTGGGACCAGAGGGTCTCCCCTCTGCAAGGTGCCAGGCCTCAGTGTAGGATCCCATAGACTTGCACCCAAACCCCAATCCCCCAGGTGGCAGCACAAAGCGTGGCCGCCACCCCAGTGCGCCAGCCCTGGCAACAGTATGAACACCAAACACACAGCTTCCTGCACCACACTGCAGATGGAACAACCTTGTTTTCTTATGCAGTTTGATTCTTAATATCTCTAATCCAATTACAGCTAAATTTATCAACAGAGTCTGTTTGAGTTAAAGAATGGTGACGAGGGAGACTTGCTTGTAATTACTCATATGCTTTTAATTAACTGTAAGCCTGCTTTGATTGCCTTGGCTGTTTGTTTTTTTTTACTCCCTTTCCCAATCTACAGCTGTTTGCTACATAATTTATAGAATAAACATATTATTGCTGGTATCAGTATGAGAAGCTTGCCCCGGACCTTGCTGTGAGTAACAGCTACTTTTCAGCAGCCACAGAACTGGCAGCAGTTTTGGCCCACTGTCTGTTTCCTTCCTGGCCACTTCAGAAGTTGTAGATGAGAGTAGGGCCAAAAACAGCAGATTTAAAGAGCTTCTGACATCACGGTGACAATGTTGAAAACACTGTAATAGTTAATACACACAGTTTTGCTTATATCTGATTCCTTCCTCTTGCACTTCATTACTGTTTACATTTTGATTTGATTAGGGAAGTCTTTGGGCATATAATAACCATTTGCAAAGACATCCAAATAAAAAAAAATACAAAGCCGGCACAATGTACAATTGTCAATAAATACGAATAACAGTGCACATGTTCAGATAAAACATACACATTCCATGGACTCTGTCAAGTTGTGTTTTAAAACATTTTTCATATGCAGTATCAACTCTGTAAAATGTGGGATCCTGAAGCTAAAATGAGTGTTTAGTTATAGAGTACCGAAACTCCGTATTTTGATGTCTTTATAGATGTTTAATGCTGTACGGCATGTTTTAGTGAAACAATCAATAAATATAAAGTTTAAACCCAACAATTTTGTAAGCTTCTCGTAGCGAAAGTGGAAGAGTGTTCCAATATTTAAAAAAATATAAAAAATGGACTTCTGACCAAGTACTGATATACTTTTTGGAACACAGAAGTTCCACTTAGTTATAGGCCTCGTACCATAGTTGCCAATCATACCAGTACAACTAGTGTCAATGTCAGGGGGAAGTACACCCACTGAAACCTTTCTTAGAACAGAGGCCAAAGTGTAACTGGACATGGGCATTCAGGGATTCAGGGATAGCCAATCACAGGTACTGTACATTTCACAAATGATGTTTATAATATTCAGTGTTTAACACAAAACGACAAATCATGTTAAGAGCTACCCCTACCCTTGACAGCACACTGTGAGCTGCTTCCATGACAGCAGCGTATCCACTACTTGCTCCTGCTGCTCCATCTATAAACAGTGACATCACAATCCTCTCTTGAGATACCAAAACTGGTTGCTGTTGAAATAGTTATGATGCCATAGGCAGTGGATTATGATGTCAGTTGCAGACAGCGCCAGCCTTAGCATGGTGCAAACCCTGCATTCACACAGGGCCGCCAGAGCACAGAAGCCCCCAAAAAGACTCAGCTGCCCACTTGCTCTCTTTTATTCCTGATTCCCTGTGTCTCCATCTGAATTTCATCAAGGAAAGTGCAAAAAGAACACAAAACTAGCTGAAAATGAAGATGTAGGGAGGCCGTGGTAGGGATGAGGATATTCCTTGGGGGTTGCCTTACTTCTGAATGGGGCCCCAGCAAGGAGGTTCACAGAGTCCCAGGATAGTTAGGGCCAGGGCAGGTTGCAGACAGGCAGCCAGAGCAGATAAAGAAGCACACAGGGTGTGTTGTGCTCTCAGCTGATGGCAGTTGGTGGAGGTACAAAAATACTCAAAGCAGGATCAAAGATAAAGAGCAAGGCACAAAAGATCACGTTAATGTGCAAATGTACTCCGTAATCAAGCATAAGGGGAAGGTAAATACAAGAAACATGTGAATTATAAGTTGAATTCAGGCTCAATATGATGTTTTAAAGTTTTCCTGTTACAACAGAGGATCTTTACATTTTAAATAGTTCTAAACAGTTTGTGTGTTCCCTTTCTTTCTGTATCATTTTGTCTCTTTCACTGACTGCAGCATACCTGCAGTTCCTTCCAAACTTGTATGAAAGAGCAAACATTGCCATGTTCATTCTTTCTAAACGAACTGATTTATTGCTTGCACAGAAATTACATCTTGCAGTCACTAGCCAGCACCACTCTGTCCATCTATCCATCCATTTTCACACAGTATCTAGCTATCTATCTATCATGTCTGTCTGTCTGTCTCTACAGACAGTATATATCCCTACAAGTCAGCACTATGATTGAGGATGTACGATGCTATACCCTCCCCTATATCCTCTTTCCTCTGCAGCACTTTCAATACACAACAAAACTAGGACTATACCATCATATTGCAAGGCATGTAGAATGTCACGTTACATGCACCACATATCATTGTAAAAATGAGCGACAAAATCCAGTCTGATGACTGGCTGGGAGGTATGCGATTAGCACAATAGTGATGCGTGAAGCTGGGGCATGGACACGTGGAAGCGTCAGCAAGTAATTGTTTTAAAATGTTTTAATTAAAACTAAATGCTAGATATGCCTTACTGCACTTTTTATTTTGCAGTAAGGCAGTCCAATGTGTGGGCTATCATCAATTATTCCCCAGGACTTGACATTAGCTCATTGCATCTGTCACGGAGGGTACTGTGGTAGTACAGAGGATTATCATTCAATCATACCACATGTCGATGAGTGGTGTGTCACAAATGCAGCTAAAACATTGCAGAGGCACAATAAAAGTTACAATTCTTTTGAAAATAAGAGAGAAAATAAATTATGTTAACATGTGTCATGAAATACATTAAAACGAAGTAACGACAACTGTTAACCTAGTCATAGTTCATTGGGCTAACCAGATAAATAATTAAAAAAAAATACAAATTGTAAAAGTTACTGAAGGGTTATTTATCTGTTGTATTAGCAGTGTGACAAAGACGATAAATAGTAAAAGGATGTTGTATGGATTGGCTGTAAGTCTGAAAAGACGAAAACAATTATGTTTCATTTTGAAAAGAACAAGCCCCTGAAGGGTCGCCTGATATAACAAGTTGTGCGCGCTCTGCATGGCACCAAGGTCTGGGTCAGGCAGCCCTGGGGTTGTGAAGGCACTCCTGCGCAGCAGTGCTCCCAGTTCAGAGAAGTAAGGTGTTGGGATCTGCCGCTCTGGCCACCCCAGTGGTGAGCCAGGGAGACTGCTCCTCTACAGGGGCACGTCAGCAGCATATGAGGCCAGCTGAGGGCTGTACCTGATGGTGGTGGGGGGGAATGGAAAAATGGAACCGGCAGATGAAGCCTGATGCATTCTCCAGCCAGTCCCTCATGGTCACCTAGGCCTGGCGATTCTGGATGTGTGTTCCAAGTGGGAGGAGAACGGACCTCTTGTTCCTGGCCTCACCATTTGGGGGGGGGGGAGTAATCCATGGGGGACACAATAAGTCCTGGGGAGGGTATGTGCTGGCCAGAGGTGGGTTGGGGCTGAAGGCAGACTGACTTTGAGGGCAGAAAAAGCTTTGTAGAAAAAAAAAAAAAAAGCCCCAATGTCTTATATAAACTAGTATAGTGCCATAATGCACTAACGAAACAAAACAAAAAAGAAAACCAATACAAATGAAACAGGAAAGACGTCTTCTGCAGCACCCCCTACTCAAACAAGAAGGGGGACTTCATACTGCCAGCTCCAAACTTGGACAGCTGAAGGAAGAATTTATCCATGGGACCTCACAAGGCCAAGAGAGTACTGGTATATAGATCCCATTCTGTGGGAAAAGCTCCCTTACCTCGGATGGAACTACCGCCATTGTCACCAGGAATCCAGGCCAGGGTGATGGAAGAGGCCGAGGTTTTGGACACAGTCAATCGAGGCTGGTCTGGTGGAACTAAGGGAAAAAGAAAGCACAGAAAAGCAGGTCCTGCAGTTAAATGTTGTAACTGATAGGAAATGCAACATGTATTTTGATCCTCTGTCACAGACTCTCCTGTCTTTCATTTTCTACAGTTATTTGTGAGGTTTGCTATGAGCCCATGAAGTGCTTTCTATCTACCTGTCCCCCTGTTTCTGAGTTTAAAGAAACAACACCCAACAACCTGTACGGCTATGTACATTTTCAATGCTCGTCAAGGTGAGTGGCTGAGGGGCTCGCTTAGTGGCTCAGCAGTAGTGCTACAGCTCATTACGCTGGTGACCTGGGATCAGAAGCAATCTTGGGTTGCTGGGAGCCGGCTTGGGGGGGGGGGGAAGAGGACTGAACGTTCAATGGACTGCTCTCCTCTCCTGGGGAGGGAGGACTGCCATTTCCACTCAACAACTGCCACCAGGAGAAGGCCTGGTAGCAGTGCACGTCAAGAGCAGGAAGAAGGGTGGGTGCTGTGGGACTCCGCAGTGTGAGTGTGCCTCTGCACAGAGGTCCTAATGTGTGTGCCCCAGTATCGGTTCAGGGAGAAACATGGAAGAAAAAGGTGATGAGGCAGGCATGCATGATGACCTGCACACCAATTCCCCACACGCTGTACCACCTGGGCTCTTGCCAGATAGAAATACTGGATTGTGTCTCGGGGGGCGGGGGGGATGTCCCTCTCCCTCCTGACTCCACCACTGTGGGTAATCTGTGAGGATAGCCCGGGCCATGTAAGGTAAGCCTGGGGACATAGGAGTCAGAGGGGCTGGCGGGGACAGAGCTGAGGGAAGCACTTCCTTGGCCAGAGAGAATAAAATTATGTATCAAAAAAACAAAAGGTGCGAGACTAATGGACCTGGGAACTAAACCCTCCATCTGGAAGGCAGTTTGGCCTAGGGGTTAAAGCTTGGAGATGTGAACCTTGAGACCTGAGATTCAGTCCCACAACTGCCACTTTTTCACTGGGTGACCCTGAGCAAGTCACTTAACCTCGCTGTACATACCTGCTCTGTAATAACTTTTTAATCTATTTCTATGCTGGTTGGGTGGTGCAGTCGAGGTTCTTCACATTCAGATTAATAATGGTGAAAACCAGGTCCCATTTTATTCCTTAAAAACATGTATCCATCACAGAAATATGACCGAAGTCCTTGATTTAGAAAGAAACTGTGGTAAAAGGGGGTGTGGGGGGGTCCACATGTACTCAATTCTTGAGTGGAAATGTTTTTTTTTTTTTAAGAACTTTATTTATGCATCCAGACCCCCGGGCATCCTTCAGGAGTGCCCATACGGATGCTACCCTAACTCCCAGCCTGAACCCCCCCGCTTCTCCCAGGCTCTCTCCCCTGAACGACCTAGGCAGGCCCGACCCCCGGATCACCTCTGGGGCTGGTTCTGTCCTCCCCTGGCAGTCAACTCCTAAGTGTGAGGTTCCTTACCTTCTGTCATCAGGTTGGCCCATGGAGAGACCTGGGCGTGCTTGGGCTGGCATTGGGGGTGTGGGCGCTCCACTGGGGCCACCATCATCTCACCGGTGATCTAGAGGGATTTTTCTTGTGTTTGCCCCTCTGAGTGCAGCCATGCAATGGCGTCAGCATGCGGTTATCCCATAGACGCCTGCTGTGCTCGTCCCAGATTCTGTTCCCACACGAGTAGTACCTCCGGTCTCCACTGGGGGCTCTACTGCACCGGAAATTCCCTGGATCCCTCCCCAGGGAGAGGAGAGCTGTCCCACAGATGCTCGATCCAAGTCCCTCCCCTGCTGACCCCCAGCGCCTGGGCTTGTTCCCGAACCTGGGTTGCTGGCATGGCGCAAGGTGTGGCATCCAGTGCCTCAACCCTCAGCACCACCGGGCTGGCTTGGGGTGGAAATTTTTAAAAAGACTACCTTTTAAGATAACTAATCCAATCAGAGGTAGAATGCAAGAGTAGCAGTTTGTAGGACTGAGAGAGAAGAAATGTCCACACTACAGTTTTGTTTTGTTTTTGTATTTTTGTTTGGCTTCTGTATCTATCTCTGAACCACACACAGCTCCAAACCCCATGCAAAGCATCATGGGATTATAGTTTTCATATTGCTACCCATGATGCTTTGCAGTAGGTTTGGGGCTGTAGATTACATTTGTGTGATTGGTAGAGGCCGAAAAATCAGTTGCTTTGGACTTTATTCCTAGCTGAGCTCTAGAAAGCAGGTAAGCGTCTATCAATGCCCCTGCAATGATGCACTTGCATGATGTCATGGTGGTGGTGTGGGGGGACCAGCAAAGGGTGCAGCATGGTGTCGCAGGGCTGGAATGAAGCTGAGGGCACCAGTACTGCCCTGATGGGAGACAGAGAGAGTGGCAGACATACAGAACCATCTATCCAGGAATATGATTAATACTGGAACTGTCTCAGGGTACAAAGCTCAATGGGATATTTCCTAGGGGGGTGTAATTAGGAAGTAAAGGGAGGTCGGAGGTTCTGGGAGCCCTGATAGGATTGAATAATTCAAGCCAGGAACAACAAGGCAGATTTTAATGAACGTATGTTCTTTTTCTGTCCTGTACATCGATGTATCTATGAGATGCACCAGGGCTGGCCTGAGGGTCAAAGGTGAGGTGATGTTGCCACACAGAGTGTATAAAAGGTAAAAGGAAGAGAAAAAAATATCCCAAACAGCAAATTTAAGAATAATTCATTTAACCATTAGACAATGGTTGGCTAGTTTGAGCTATCTGATTGGCTGAGCGCCATAGCAGGGGGTACATTAAAGAGCTAGTGTACTGCCTGGACACTGCCTGCAATTAACTGTAACTTTCAGATGTAGTTAGCTGTCAACCCTTATATCTCAAGTATTTTTTTCTTTTCTATTTGCTAATTAGAAGATTTTCCACCTGGCAGTACTGGGGTGATGCGTGGAGCAGCACTCTGGAGGGGAAAAAAGTCAGTTCTGTTCCTCCCACTACATCAACACTGAGACCATACTGACTGTGATATCACTAGTAACCAATGAGAACTATTTCTGACTGCCAGGTTTCACTTTCACATGAAGCAGCGGAGACTGACTCTCCCTGGTTACTAGTGATGTCACGATTTCCTGCATTTTGACTGGTAGCTTGTGAAAGTCACTGCTCAGGCTGCAAGGATTGTGGTGACTCAAGGTGCTTTATCTCATTTGTGATGATATAGTGGGAGGAACAGAACTGACTTTTTCTTCCCTCCAGAGTGCTGCTCCACACATCACCACAGTACTACCAGGTGGAAAATCTTTTAATTAGCAAACAGGAAATAAAAAAAATATATAGTTCACATACTGGAAGTGATAGCTGACTGCATCTGAAAATTACTATTAATTCCAAGCAGTACACTAGCTCTTTAAGTACCAGTAGAGCCCCGCAGATACTGCCATCCCAGCCTGCCTCAGTACCAAAGTGGTATCAGTGTGCCACTTTGGATTTTGAAATTGCCTTAAGATTTTTCCCTTCGTTTACTAAGTGACCTCCCCCACTTGCTTACCAAGTGCCCCCCCACTCCGACCACAACCACCAACGTGTAGTCACGTTAGCCATTTAAAAAAAAAAATCCCACACAGAAAAGCACTAAAATACTTTTCCCCTTTAAAAAAAAAAGTGTTTTCTTTCAAGCAACCTGTAGCGGTAGCACATTGGTCGTGTGCTCAGTGCTACTGTACAGCAGAAGCCGAATCGGAGCACGTCCAGGAACAGAATCCTCTTTTTTTTTCCTTTTGTTCGTAATTAAAAAACAAAATCCAAAACACCTTAAAGTATCATCCTATGGCTGCCCATGGTTTCAGCCGTCTCCCATCCCCATCCTCCATGGCACCAATTAGAGGGGAGATAATGCTATGTGTATTTGGCATTACTGCTGGATTCCAGTTGTTAGAAACTGCTCATTTCCAGGAACGCCCTGGGGAGAAGAAACTGGAATACAATACCGTAAAATAATGAAATTATATTGTATGTTATTACCACCACTGAGACCCTTCTTATGGTTGTAAGAGTGGTCTTATGTGTATTCTTAGGGATGAGAACTGCTGTGAACTGAAGGTAAGCGGTTCTGATACCCTAAAAATGTAAGTAAGACCATTCTTACAACGTTAAGTTTGGTCTTGGCAGTGGTATTAATATACAGTTCACTTCTATTATCCACTCCTCTGTTATCTGCCACCCTCCTTATCTGCCGGTCTGACTTCCTGTACCGGTCTCTCTCTATGGAAATTCCCTTTATCTGCCACCCCTTTCTATCCGACATCTGCCATCCGCCAGCACTTTCTGGTGTACATGCTGCATCTTTCTCATGTTATCCTTCCTCTATCATCCACCACATCACTGGCACTGACACAGTGCATTATGGCCCCGATGTCTTGGTTGTTGTGAATGTCTTAATGAGAAATATTTTACAGTGCACTACTAAAGAATATGTTACCTTTGCGAATTGCTGTGAGGTTTTTAACGTCATTGATGAAAATATTATTGAAACTGTCACGGGTGAAGAAAAGGAAGAATTCATATTAGAAGCTAGGGTTTATTTTAACATTGCTTTATGTATCCAGGGAATAGTGCAAATTGACCTGGACTAGTGCAGCCAACCTTCTACTTACCCATCTTGATTAGTGCAGGTCTTCCATGGCTGTCAGTGCAGTTAAAAAAAGTCTCTACTTTAGCAGGTCCTAGTCCTCATGTTAATCTCCTTCATTGTTTCAGATGGTCAGGTATGATTACACAGGTCTTTAAGAGCTGCATTTACCTGGTACCTGGCCGTGCAAGATGAGGACCCCACAAAAGACTCAATGTGAGTAGTTGTCTCCCCATTGTTAGGGTTTCCAACTAGTGTCCAAGCTGTGATCAGGGGTGGAATGCTGTTAAATCACTAGCTCCCAGTGTTTTGAGTTTGTGTGTGTTTGTGTTTTGAAGTGCCACACATAATTAAGGCCAGGGTTCCTCATTTTCCTACATTTTGAGTATCATTGCCCAGCTGCCCAGCATTTCAGTGACACAATGTTAAGAGGTGTATGGCGTCTGCCATGCAGTTGGTGGGTTTTATCTCAGCCTTCCCATACAGTCACACCCTCTCCCTTCCCAGTCCCACAGCTCTGTACTTTCCCTGGACGCCACTGCAGGTCAATGAGAGAGGAGAACTTTGATCCTATTATTGAATTAATCATGACAAATAAAACCATACAGATGACCATCACTGATTAATGTTAATTTCTCGTTTCCTCATATCAGTGGCTCAGTAGGTAGCACACTCGCCTCTGAGGCCGGGAGATCAGAAGGCTGTGGGTTCAGTTCCCACATCTGGCACTTGGGTTAATATCCCAGTACTGACACTGTAGTGCAGCATGAGAGGGGTGCTGCACTTCTGAGGTGCCGTCTTTCGGATGAGACGTTAAACCGAGGTCCCATCTGCCTGGATTGGTGGTAG
Source organism: Neoceratodus forsteri (assembly GCA_016271365.2). Taxonomy (NCBI): domain Eukaryota; kingdom Metazoa; phylum Chordata; order Ceratodontiformes; family Ceratodontidae; genus Neoceratodus; species Neoceratodus forsteri. The sequence continues at coordinate 112,829,348 of JADMNL010000034.1, read as the reverse complement.
TTCAGGTGGATGTTAAAGATCCCATGGCACTTATTGAAAAGAGTAGGGGAATTTTTTTTTTTTTTTATTGAAATCAAAATTATTTACACATGTTCTCATATATACAAAAAAAAAAATTCAACTTTAGTATGAAATAAACAGCTCCATCGAACACCTCAAAACATCACAAACTCAATATAAGCAGTGTCACTCATGCCCTCCCAAAGTAACAAAATGCAAAGACATGACAATTTCAACCAAAATATAGCAGTTCCTAATAAGAAAGGCTATTAAGTACGGTAGAAATAACACGAAACAACAAAAACTTGACTGAGTAACAATGCATAATAGAAAAAAAAAACACACCCCTTTTTTTTTTTTCAAAAAAGCTGAAGGAAGACCATTGCTTTACCAATTCATTTGAAGTGTCACACTGGAATTCAGAAATCAACCACTTCTTAAATTCCCTTGCAATAGTAAAGTACAACTCCAAAGCCTGGATGTCCTGTTGCTGCAAAACTAAACGACATCTACATATCCAGATACAATAGACGAAAAAAGCAAATAAAATCCTAATTATGCCTATGTGCTTCTGAGTAAATTGGGAATTTGGAATACCATAAAATAACAGAGTAGGGGCGGGAGGTATGGGTACCCCAATTTTCCATCTGTTTTTGACAACATCCCAGAATTGGATGATAAACGGACATGAAAAATATAAATGATCCATTGTTTCTATAATATTAGAACAACTTTCTCTGGGACAATATCTCTCTTGAATTGATTTGTGTTTTTGATTCCCTTTAATATTAATTTTCTGGTGCATTCCTAACCATATTGTGTCCCACATTTGTTCAGGGATATGCGGGTCGGAAACATATGCAGATATGAACTTTTGTTGGGCGCTAGTAAAGTGGGAAAAGGGGTTAACCTGAAACTGGATTAACAATAATTCATCATATAAATGCCGTCTAGAAAAGGTCTGGACCACTGAATAGCCAATATCCCATTTAATCACCCAATCAAAACCTCTCCCATCTCTTTACTAGCCTAGGCGCCTTTTGTTCTTGTGAAGAAATAGTCCCTTATCCCATTCTGACAAAATTCCTTTGAGTATCGGGAAAACCCATTTAATCCATTGTTACGTAGAATTTTTTATTATTGGAACTAGATTCGTGTATAAAAATATCGTAAAGTAAAATAATATAGGGTTCAGCATGTTTACACCACCATCTTTGACTCGTTTGTAGAGTACTGACCTTTTGATCGGATTCAATCGGCTCCCCCAGAAACAGGTAAAAAACAGTCTGGATAAAGACGCTTCAAATTTCTTCGGCACCAGAAAAACAGCACTAAGATATATAAATATCGGGGCCAAAAGGACTTAATCAAGAAAACCCTTTTTTTTCCCACTTTCCATCTGTTCCATCTGCTTACCATTTCATTCCCTACCGATAACAGTCTAGACCAATTGTACTCAGCCATTGCTTTGCCGTCAAAATAAACACCTAAATTTTTTGCAGGGTCTGTGGCCACCTCCATCCACCAACCATCCTAGAATCCTCCCGAAAACCCGCTAAGGCCATACATTTAGTTTTCCCAATATTTAAGGTAGCTCCTGATATTTTCCCCACTACTTGAATTAAATTGAGAGCAATGAGCAGAGACTGTGGATCCTGAACAATCAAACACATATCATCAGCATATGCGATTACTTTGTCCGCTGATGAAAAACCCCCCGATATGCTCAAAATATTCGGGGATCTTTGCAATAATCTCATTACAGGGTCAATAAAAAATACATAAAGGAGTGGGCTCAATGGACAGCCTTGACGTACCCCTCTGAGTACTGGAATTTTCGGACCCATCCAGCCATTCTCATAAGGGATTACATACACGAGGCCATAGCAAATTTTCAATCAGTCCACAAAATCTTTGGGATTCCATAAGCCAATAGGCAATCCATAAATAGGAGTGAGACACCCTATCAAGCGCTTTGGCCTGGTCTAAGCTTACAAGAAACCTAAATCGTTCCCAACCTGACTTCTTCCATCACCCTCCACTATTTCCGAAGCAGTAATAAAGCATCCGTGATACTCGTCCAGGAACTGAACAATATTGAGATGGGTTGATTAAGACATCCATAACTGAAGCCAGTCTATTCCCCAACAGTTTAGCAAATACTTTAAAATCAGTATTCAGCAAAGTGAGGGGCCTCCAATTAGTCAAATCAGTGGAATCACCTGATTTAAACAGAAAAAATAATAAGCCTTCATACATTTGATTTGGTAAATAACATTCCTTCTGAAAAAATCTAAAGACTTCTAACATTTCTAGTGGAATTATCTCCCATAAGAAATGATATAGTTCGGCAGGTAACCCGTCAGAACCAGGTGAAATCCCTGTACGAAGATTCTTAAATACCATGTCCAGTTCTGACTTAGAAAAAGGGGCAATCAAAGCATCACAAAATTCTGGTGAAAGTTGAGGTAGAGCTGCGCATGAAGTAATTCGTAGTGTAGGGTGAGTGTACCACTGGGGAACCAAACATATCTGTTATATGCTGCACAATATTATTCATAATTGAAACATTATCAGTGGCTAAAGTGCCCTGAGGAGTCATTGAGGCCTGATATCAACTTTCTCTCACGTCTATTTTGGCAACTAACATACGGATTAATACTTTCTGCCTTCCCATGAGTACCAAAAGATTGTTCTTTTTAAGAGAACATAGCCTGTCATATTGAAAGGATTTCATTTCTGTTTTATAAAACTAATTTCTCCACTAAGGTCCATCCCTCCCATGCTCTGATTTGATAGCAATTGCCCAGTTTGTGTCTAAAAGCTAGGTATTCCCTATATTTCGTTCTGGCCTGGACCCTCCTGTAACTGAAGAAATTTAATAACAATATTTTTAAGTCTCCCCACCATGCTCCCATATCCTCATAAAGAAAAAGTGTGTGCCTTATCTTCCACCAGAGTCTTGAGGCCAGACAAAATATCAGGTTCTTCTAATAAGGAGACATTTTATCTCCAGAACCCCAGTCCCGGTCCCCTAGCAGGGGGAAGTGCAATACTAATCCCAATCAACATGTGATCGGAAGATTCTATGGGAATTATGAAAGGTTGTGAAATATCTGAATTTTGCTTTAAAAACAAAAAGTCTATTCTAGAAAAGAGCTTCCCTTTAAAAAAAGTTGCTTTCACCTCTCTCGTCATATCATTTTGAAAGTCTTTCAGACCAGCTTGCAAAACTAATGATTTCAAAAATTTCTTATCGCAATATTGTTTTCCCTTTTCCCCCTGAATTTGGAAGTTTATATTAAAGTCACCCCCAAAAAATCTGTCTACTGGTAAATAAATACGGTTGGATTTTAGTTAAGAGATCAATCCTCAAAGCTTTTGATTGCGGGCCATAAATGGAAATTAATCTACAAGATAATGTATTTATAACTACATCCAACAGTAAAGCCCTACCAGGTTCGATATCCACTAGACGTAAAATCTGTACATCAGTAGAACGAAAACAAAATCCTACCCCACAACAGGCTTCTGAGCCTATCGACCACACCGAAGTACCCCACCACCAATCCTTAGAAGCTTGAGATGTTTCCGCTAAAGTATGAAATCTAGTGTCTTGTAGCATAAAAACATCAAACTCCAAATCACTTAGGATACGAGAAAGTAGTCCTCGTTTATAGATTGATTTAATGCTGTTAACATTTAAACACGCCACCCTTAGGTTCATGAAATCAAGGAGGTTTGTTTAAATTTTTCCTACTAGACCTAGTTACACACTTCTGTACCGACTTATCTAGCGGGGGTTGCAATATCAAATCGGATTGGGCCTGACTTGAAACCTGGGAAGCTTCCTCTATGGGATTCTCCTTATCCACTAGCTCTCCCCATGAGGAAAAGACTGTAAATCTGTTAGTGAGAAGTAGAGGAGAAAGAGGTGGTTGTGTTTGCCTTGGATCTGAGCCATCCTCTTTAGGAAAGGTGGGACTAGAAGCCTGAGAACATCCTACTTTAAGAAAACCTGTCTCCCCATCATCATCAAGAGGTAACGACAAATGGGCTGGATCTTGCTTAGGTGAAACCTGCGGGGTAGTAAAAGGAGTACCTACTACCTCTGTAGCAGCAGATGTGGGACTCTCAATATTACGTGAAGGTAAAGGTGGAACCATATTAAGCTACTCTGTCTAAACTCACCTTCATACCTCCAGAAACAGAACCGCTACTACCCCCACGTCCCCTGCGCCGAACCGGAGGAAAGGAAGACAAGTCCACCTCATGCACCTGGGGTTTTTTGGCTTGTGACAAAAGTAAGTCATGTTCGGAGACAGACTCCGAGTTATGGGCCGCCCATGGACATCCCTGGAAGCTATGAGCAGCATCCCCACATAGGTTACAGATAGGGGGCGCAGTGCATTGATCTGCGGAGTGACCCAATAAGCCACAGAGAAAACATTTGATAGCGGTACAATCATTATTCAAATGTGATAAATCGCCACATTTATAACAGCTTTTAGGTTGACCAGCATAAAATAATATCCCTCTATCCCTACCCAAAAAGAAAGAGCTGGGTAAATGTTGAATTCCATTATCAGTGTGTTTTAGTTGAACCCTAAAAGTCCACCCCCCATTCCAGAATCCATTTTCATCTATTATTGGTTTGGGATGTTCCACAGTAGAACATTGCTTTTCCAACCAGAATTTAATATCTGAAACATCAACGCCCTCATTCCTAAATAAAATTGTAACAGATTTAACAGTAGGTTTAGTCACTGGAATAGCCAAAAAATTAGACCAATCCACCAGGTGCTTGCGCTCATAATACAGTTTCCAAAATTTATCAAGTAGTACCATCGAAGCAGAAGCTAATGTCATAGTTCCTATCACCCGGAGCGTGGATAAAGGCATAAACATCTACAGGAGTAAAGCCCATGCTCTCTTTAATTAGGGTTTTCCCCACCCATACTCTATCTGGAACTATAGGAGCGTCCCCAACATAGAGAGCGAACTAAGAACCTTCGTTTTGCCGTCCGCAGGTTTATGAAAAAGACCAGCAAGCGATTTGAAAACCCTGGTGTTGTATAGATGTGGCAGTTCTTTCACAGCAGTATCAGTCACCGACTTCATATCTGACAGATTAGACGTATACTGTCCCTCACTCCTCGCCCTTGCAGTACCTGAGTTCAAAGAGTTTACCTGGAAGTCCTGAGGTAAGGAGATGCTGTCGGAAAGTTCAGAGACACGGATGCTTTGCAGAGCTGTTGTCGCGTCTGACGCATCACCTGAAATCCCTGCCTCTGTTTCAATCTGCATGTCTGTGGTGGAGCTCATTGAATGCAGCGACTGCAAACCAGTGCGACCAAGCGCATTCTCCCCAGAGCAAATCGGAGAACCCGGCAGCGAACCCACTGGATCAGAGTCCAGCGGTTCCCGAAAGATCCATCCTGCTCTGAGTAGGGCATCCTCTGGTGACCACTCCGCATCATCCGCAGCCTGCACAGAATCCTTGAACTACATCACCGACTTGTTCCCATCACAGCTGGAGTCAATACAGGTAGATATTCATTTGCTAGTACTAAGTGAAGGACTGGCTACCGACCTTTTCCTTTTTCCGTTCTTCTTCCAGTCTGGACTTGCTCTGGTTATATTCTTGTTCTGCATTGGAAATGAGAGCAAGTAATTGGAATTTCTTGACTTCTAGTTCTTTTGTAGTCTAATTTCCTCAGGATGCAAATCCCATCAGCCTCCATCAAAACGGATTGTTCCAAACAAGTCTCTGGTATCACTCAGAAACCAAATTCTGTGCCAAAAAAGCTGTCATCTTGTAGCACACTGGATGCCTCAACAGTTGCACAAAACTGACCGTCCTCCTCCATGGTCTGGGACCGACTGTGCTCGCCCACAGTCTTCCACAGCCTTAACAGCGCCCTCTGCCTCCGCCGGAAGTAGAATTTTCGGTGTCCTAGCCAATTTCCTCATTCACTAAAATACCACCAACAGCTTAATCTGGTTCAAAGTCGCATGGAATTCATCTGTAGCCCCCTCCCCCGGGTCGTGCCTGAAAATAGGCAGGATTTGTCTAGTGCACTTACCCGGTCAACAAAAGCTAAATAAAAATAAAAAATTAAAAATTTATGAGAAATGAACTAAACTAGATTTTAATAGTTATACTGCGGTTTACGAGTATTTTTTGTTACCAAACTGTACACAAATAAACTGAATAGTTAAAGTAAATTTCCGACTTACCAGATGGCAGCTACTACTCACACAGTGCGGTAGCTGCCCTCGGCAATAGTCATTCTAGCCAGGATTGAACATGTTTCTTCAAGTCGTATTTTTGTTAAATCACTCGTAATATAGTTTTTACGATGGGCTGGCTGTTCATTCTCACAGCCCCAGTCCCGCTGACATGCCCCTGCACTCAAGGACGTAATGACATGTGGCCAGGGAGAACGCAGGGGTGTGCCCCATTAAAATGAAATGGCCAAATTTTGCTTCCATTTTTAAGCTAAAAAATGGTCATTTGGGGATTAATGAAGGACACAACTCGACTAACAAGGGCTATATTGAGTCGGCGGTGTCCTTTCATTATCTAATGTTTCAATTTTTTAACTTAAAATAGGCTAAATTAAACCCATTCATTTTTTTGTTTTTTTTATTACTTCTATTTCTGCTCCCCTGCGGAGCGGACCCAGTGATCTCTGGCCACCAGCACCCGCACCCCTGGACCAGGTCTGGCGCTGATAATCGCCCCATGTATACAGTGTCGGCCACACCCCAGTGAAGGCGCCTCTTGTATCCGAGGGCGCAGGGCACAGCCATCAGCTGCAAAGATCGCCCCACTATTTTCCACCCTTTCTTTTCCCCCTGGGAGCCGGATGTGCAATGGCGTCAGATCACGTCCGTGCTGACGCCCACCATGCTCCCCCACCTTGCTATGCACGCAACTGTAGTGCAGCTGGCCTCTGCCAGTTGCCGCTGCAGCACGATGCGTTGCACCCACCCTCCCCAGAGGAAGAAGAGCAGCCGTGGGACACTCAATCCTTCCTCTCCCCTGCCAGCCCCCAGCAGCCCAAGTCCGCTCCAGAACTCAGATCGCCAGTGTGGTGCAAGGTGCAGCATCCAGCATCTCAACTCTTAGCACCACTGCGCCGGCCAAGCTCTCCCTGGCCACACATCAGTATGTCCTTGAGAACAGGGGCGTGTCAGCAGGGCTGGGGCTGTGAGAATGAACGGCCAGCCCATCATAAAAACTAAATTATGAGTGATTTAACAAAAATACGACTTAAAGAAAGATGTTCAGTCCTGGCTAGAATGACTATCACTGAGGGAAGCTACCACACTACATGAGTAGCACCTCATATCGGAAAATCCTTTAATATTTAAATATAGAACTGTGCTAATTGTCCCATATTTTACCAGTGCAACATAACACACCTATATTATCCACCACCTTCTATTATCTGGCAAAATGTTGGTGCACTAAAGTTGGTGGACAGTAAAGGGTGCACTGTATGATTGATCAAGCTCAATCAATGACACATTATTTAAAAAAAATAAAACCTTACCCGAACTTGACCGTTTCTGGGCTGCTGCATATTACTCTCCACAGAAAAAGAGTATCAGACATGCACAGGAAAGGAGCACTCCGAATAGTTGGGAGTGCTCCCTCGATCTATAATCCAGTTTTTTTCCTATAATTTGGCAAATCTTCCCCTAAAAATACAGGAAACCCTGTAAGCAGGGAAGCCCTGTTTCAGTTGCTAATGAGGGGAGGTCACTTGTAGTAAGGATACATGGTTTACCTTGTACCACTAGGTTGACGATGATGGTATCAAAACCCCAGGTGTTGGTGGCTGTGCAGGTATAATACCCAGAATCCTCTGCTTTCACAGCTCGCAGGACCAGTGTGCCATTTGGTTGGATATTCCTATGTCCATCCACAGTCACAGGGATGGGAGAGTCTTCACTGGAAATGAGAGATGTAAAAAATTACTTACAGTACTGAGGATGAACAGAAGGTGCCGTTAGTCTGCACGATTGCGAGGCTACTAATAATTCTTGTTTTTGTGCCATATGGCCATTTCCTGGTGAATGCTCGTGTGAGCAAACTAGTTGATGAGCGCATCAAACATGGAATTACCAACACTGTTGCTGTTCCCTTAAAAAGAAAAACATTCACGTGTCACTAGATGTATTGAAAATGAAGAGATGTTAGCGATGTCTGCACCCTTTTGTTGGATAAACACACCTCCCACACTCAATGGGAATTAAGTCTGGGAGCCTGAGTCCTGAAGACAGCAACTCTAACCATTCATTTAAAGGAACTTCCCATTAGCTAGGAGGATAAAGAGTTCCTCTGGCTTTTACATCCCATGCATACCTCTCAACTGTACCACATTACGAGGAACGTTCCTCATTTTACTTCACAAAAACTCCCTGTTCCACATTGTGAGGACTTGTTCCACATTCAAAAGTCAACATTTTAAAGCAAAAATCTGTAGTAAATGATGCAAAAAATATATTATTCAATTAATAACAGACTTTCTGAACATAAATGAAACATTTTAATAGTGTTTTGAGCTTCTTAGGTAAAGATTTGATTAAGTGTTCCACATTTTGCCCATTTGTTCCACATTTTGACAGGCAATGTTCCACATCTGGGGGACAAAAGGTTGAGAGGTATGATCCCATGGACCACCACAAGCGATGTCTACTGCTGTACCATTACTCAGCACAGTTTTAACTATTAGTTACAGCTTCACTACTAGATGGCGCTGTTTTGACTGTTATTCCCAGCCTTCACTACTAGATGGCACTGCTTTGCACAGACTTCCTCATCTCTTTTAAAACAATACCTATATGGGTGAACGTAAAAAGACGTGGCTGAGACTGGTTTGGTGGTGATCCAAAATGACTTACCTTGCTAGGGACTCCCAAACCCTGGGTGTAACACTGTCACAAGAATAACTCATATGTGGGAATGGCTTTGGGTCTCTCACTTACTAGATCAGCAGAGGGTGGGCTGGTTACCAAGATGATGTGCATTCTCTGTCCGGGAGGGGATGGCTTAGCCACATTGCTCTCCAGCGCTCTGCTGTAGCTGAGCGATGAGTAAGAGTTAATGGGTCTTAGAAGCTGGACTATCTAATGGATAAGGTCATTGCAACAATGAGGCCAGAATCAGTAGGATGGGGGCAGGAGGATCCAAGATAAAAGAAGAAAAAAATGATAACTAATAATCAATGGAAGCATTAATGATTGCTTTCTCCTATTGTAACCCCCCTGCAAATGGGGGTTCCCAAAAGACTTCCAGGAGCTTGCTTGAATGCTCCAAGCCTGAATGGTGTTTGGCATTTAAGCCATTTATCAGTGAGTGTTTTTAGAACCTCTGGTACTGTCTCTTTAAGAGCTGTCTGCTTGCAGACATAATTAGTTTGTTTGGGGGACTGTGTGTTTCTTTGATTGAGTACCACTCAAGCTGCTGCCAATTCACTCATTTTTGCAGTCACTAGGGTGCAAAGGGAACCTATCTGAAAGATGTAACTGTTTGCCAGAAATTATTTAGAGTAATAATGAAATTACAGTTTGTCTAACCTGCTTTCTTTGCAGTCAGAACTGTGTCTGCTAGTTCCCATTCTAGTTTTGAACTGCTGAACTGGACCAATCAGTGTGGGGTAAGCTAGCTCTAAAATGGTGCCTTAGACGAATCAGAACTTGGACTCATAATCTGAGCCAGCCACAAGAGGATTGTATGGGCAGTGACTCTGGGAGATGTAGTTTAGACTTCAGTGCCTTTTGGACCAACAGCAGCAGTCTATTGAGTGACAGCCAATCCAGTCAAGAACTGGGAGGAACTCAAAGGAAGTGCCAGTTTTGTCGGTTGGAGTTTCAGTTGAGCTTTGGCAGTGAAGAAGGAAGGAAACCTGTGCTTTTTCAGTGTGCAGTTTTAGTCAAAAAACGTGTGTAAGGCCCAGAGTTCCGGTCTGCAGCTTGTTAGGACTGAATCCGTCCTGTGAAAAGAATCAAAGGATCTCTGAGAGTAGAAACCAGGCTCACCCTGTAGAAGACTGGAAGAATTGCTGAAAATTGCACTCAGTCTGTCAGGAACTGAATCTGCTGTGTGTTCTCCGGGTATTGTGCAGTAATTGCATCGGGATACAGATGCAGCCGCCTGGTATAGTGCTTTCTTTATATGGATGTGTGAAGAGGTTTGTGTACCTCAAGTGAGCCCTGCTGACATTGAAGGACCCTATCTTATTTGGAGGTCGTGGAGTACTAATTCAGGGTCTCTCCCTGTTGAATTGCCACATTAAATCCAAATGGAATTACTGTACTGCTGACTGTTTAATTCTCCTTTTCTCTGTGGTGAAAGGGCCCCTACCAGCTGCCACGGTTTGGACTAGCCACAGGGCTTGGGTACCCAGGGACAGTAACTGATAGGGATAGGCCTGTGCACAGAGCCATAGGTAGATTATTAGGCGATAAGCTAATTAACCTGATTTCCCCTGTCCTTGTTATATCCCCTAAATAAATCAGAGCTGCTTGTTTCAGCAAAGTTATACTGCCTGAGGTATTTGTCTATGTTAAAGTACTGTACTGTGATTGTTGCACTGTATCTCATTTCACAGGAGGTCCCAGTGCGGAACCAGTCCTGGGGTAAGTGTATACTGTGAAGGTAATTCTGATATATTGTGGGCCACTAGTGGGAAGAAAGGGGGTTGCAGTGTCCCAGAGGCTGTGACCAAGTTAGTTTAACTATTGCAAACCCTGACCTCTGGGTGGAGGCACCCGCCATTGGATCAGGCCCCTCAACCTGTTAGTAGCAAATCAGGCAGGGGTAGCTAAGCCCCTGGGATAGCGCCATCTGGGGTTACATCTTGGAGGCTCACCGCTGGGATTGTGTGTCCTCTAGTGGCCATATTCATGAACCACTGTTAAGAAAAAATGGGTACCCGACAGAAGTGGCTGCACCCGGCTGGTGGAGTGGTGTACTGGGGAGGAGATCGACCCTCAAAATGCTATGCTTATCCTGGACATCCCTGGTATCAATACGGACACTGTGCAGGAGTACTTTCCAAGGTGGAAGGTTTACAAACCCTGTGGTGGTGGGTCGGCATGCTAATCTGCTACCCACACTTTCCTGGCCCTAGTAGAGTTTAAGGATCCCATAGATAGCTCAAAGTGCCACAGACCATTACCCCAGAGGAGCCCTCACTGCTTGGAAGTGATAACTAAGGACAGTAAAGACCCGGGGAATCAGCCCCCACCACTATCTGAAACTTTGAGGAGAAATTTGCTGAATGGTTTGCTGGGAGAGGGAAAACTGTGGAGGACTTGAAGAAACTATTCTTGCCACCAGGGGTGTTCCTCCCCCAACACCCTCTCCTGCTCCAGTGCCCGTAATGGTGGCTGAACCAATGCAGACTCCTATTTCTGCACCTGCCATTAGTCACGACTCTTACCGAAAGTTGAGGATCTTCTCTGGCACCCTCCCCACCCCCCAAGGGGAGGATGACTGGGAGACCTGGATAGACTATGTTGCCCCCCAAGTGCTAGAATGGCAATGCTCGGAAGGTAAAAGCGAAGAGGGTTAGTGAGCCTCCGGAGGTCCTGCCCTGGCTACCATCCGTGCTAAACGGGCCAGTAACCCTCGAAGCGACTGCACAGGCTCATCTTGAGGCCTTGGAGAATGTGTATGGGAGCCCAGATTCTGATGAGGACCTATGGTGGAGAGTAAGAAATGCACAACAGTACCAAGGGAGTTGTTGTCTGTGTATCTCTCGGCTGGAAAAATTGTTGCAAGAATGCCTCAGAAAGGGTAGTTTGCCAGTGATTGAACTGGACCGAACCAGACTGGACAGAATCCTTAAGTCTGCCCCTTCTCAGAACTGCTGTTACTTCAGTTACGCCTGGCAAATCGACTGGAATCCCACCCTCCTATGATGAGTTAATGAGAGAATTCGAGGAGTTGAGAAAGGCGACCTCGGGAGGTACCTGCACCAACAGCTGTGGCTACGACCGAGTGACTGAGGGTGACCCATCAAGTGAAGTTCAGGGCAGAGGTTGACAGTCAGCCAGGTGCTCTGACAAGGAAAAGATATGCCACAATGGGGCCGAACTGTTGAGAGAGATCGAATTCAAAAACAGTCCCTTTATGAGAGGCTACGCCTGCAAGTACGGGCCCTGACCTATATCCGACTGCATCTGCTATGGGGGTGGGGGTACCCACCCATGTATCTCCTGCTGATAACAGCTCCAAACTCAAATCCTTGACCATGGAAGTGGAGAAACTGACGAGATGTCTCCAAATGCTTATCACGCCGCAGACAGAGATGGCACCCAGGTTTCCAGTTAGTAATACCCCCGCCCTGGCTCCCAGTGTGGCGCCTCGGCCAGCTCAAACTCCAGAAAGTATGTTTTGCTATAATTGCGGGAAAGATGGGCACATGAAAAGGAATGCCAGTCCCAAAAGACACTGACAAAGTTGCATATAGGCTACAAGGAGAGCTTGGAGAAGAAATCAGTGGTTAAGAGGTGCAACATGATCCCAGTGAGGGCACCAAAATGCTAATTCACGTCCTTTTGTGGCAAGGTCAGTTGCCCAGGCCCCCTACCGCCTCTCCAGACTGGTCCAGAATAGTGGGTCCCTCCATGGAGCCACTGTAAAGGTGAATGGAGTGTCTACAAGAGCTGTATTAGACAGTGGCTCCCAAGTGACAATTATGTTCCAGGATTGGTATCGAAGCATTTGTCAGACGTACCCTTACAACCATTAGAAGGACTGCATGTATGGGGTTAAGGAGAAGGCCTACCCCTATTCCGGTATATCCGAATTTGGCTGTCTTTCCCACCTCCGTGGCTGGAGTGGCCGAACAAGTAGAGACCCTAGCCTTAGTGTGTCCCCCACTGGACTGTATGATGGTGTCCCTTTGTTGATTGGAACAAATGCTCATATGTTCGGAAGGCTGGCACAGTTGTGTTATGAAAACAGGGGTCAAAGACTAGTAGAGCTTTAAGAGTTCACGCTTTAATTAAGAAGGCCTATGAGGCACAGAGAATGCTGAAAAACAGAACCAGAGGAACCGTCGGAATTGTATGGAAGAAGGATCCTGAGTCTCTGATCCTGGCGCCAAATGCCCAGTGTACCTTACAGGGAGAGGTCCGTATCAGAAAGGATGTTAAGAATAAAATATTAATGTTGGATGCACCAGGCGATGGAAAATTGCCAGAGGGACTGCTGGTCAAGCCTAGTATTTTGCCCGCTAGAGCCCATGCTTATGCCAGAAGGGTAATGGTCCAAGTTCAGTAATGTGTCTGAAAGAGACATTCGAGTAAACAGAGGTTGCATCCTGGCTAATGTGCATTGTGCAGACACTGCAGTGCTACCCAGCAGCAAGAGTTCAAGGAAGAATGACAGAGATCGCATGACTTGTTTGATTTGGCTCCCGCTGCCAGCTGAATGGAAAGTGAGGATCAGTGAGAAGCTTGCCCAGAGAGACCAGGTGTTTTCTTTAAAGGAATGGGATGTAGGATGCGTGCAAGGAGCTGAGCACAATATCCGGCTGCATGACGAAAGACCATTTCGTGAGAGGTCTCGACGCCTGGCACCTGCTGACATAGATGATGTGGGGCACGCATCTGCAAGAGATGTTAGCTGCTGGTGTAATACAAGAATCCAGAAGCCTTATGCTTCCCCATTGTGGTAGTGAGGAAAAAGAATGGAACAGTAAGGATGTGTGTGGATTATCGCACCTTAAACCGGCGGACTATCCTGATCAGTACACAATGCCCGCATTCAGGATGCTTTGGACTGCCTAAGCGGAGCAAGTGGTTCTCTGTGCTGGATCTCCAGTGGGTACTACCAGATCCCGATGGCCCAGAGGAGGACCGTGAGAGAGCAGCCTTTATCTGTCCAGCTTAGCATGAATTCTATGAGGGATGCCTCAAGGGATTTCAGGTGCCCCAGCCACTTTTCAACGATTGATGGAGCGTGCAGTGGGGACATGAACTTACTAGAGTGCCTGGTATACCTAGATGATGTTATTGTGTTTGGCAGCTCACTGGAGGAACATGAGAGCAGATTATTTAAGGTATTGGACCGACTGGAGGACTTTGGCCTTAAACTGTCCATTGATAAGTGTCAATTCTTTCAAACATCAGTAAAGTATGTGTGACACATAGTATCCAGAGGAATAGAGACCGACCAAGTAAAGTTGAGGCCTTGACCACCTGGCCACAGCCCAAAAATCTAAAAGAACTGCAAAGATTCCTGGGATTTTGTGGTTATATCGGGCGCTTCATCAAGGACTATTCAAGAGTGATCCGCCTTTACTTAACCTTACTCAAGGGTATCCCCAACCCACAAAAATACCAAAAGTCAGCGTCCCTCAAGACTGAAAGAGTGTATTTTCATCCGAGTGAAGTATTTGGGGCCCGCTGGACTCCTGATTGTGAGACTGCTTTTCATGAGATCATATATCAACTTACCCATGCTCCAGTGCTGGCCTATGCCGATCAAGAAAACCTTCACGTCCTGCACACTGATGCTAGCTTGAAGGGGTTGGGGGCTGTGTTGTACCAAAGCACGAGAATGGCCTGAGACCAGTGGCCTTTGCCAGTAGAAGCCTGACCCCATCCGAAAGAACTATCCTGTACATAAGTTAGAGTTCTAGCTTTGAAGTGGGCTATTGTTGACCAATTCCATGAGTACTTGCTATGGGGCTAAAATACTAGTAAAACTGACAATAATCCTTGACCTATGTGCAGACCTCAGCTAAGTTGGATGCCACTGGCCATAGGTGGCTTTCTGCATTATCTACATATGACTATGCCTCGAATACCGAGCAGGTCTGAACCACATAGATGCTGATGCTCTCCCGAGGCCTGTTCCCCAGAATGATTGGGTCCGATTGGCAGAACCTGACATTCGGCACTCTGCCGGAAGTTTGACAGGGAGGAACAAATGTCCACGGACGCTAATGGACTGCATGGTGGATTGCTTGGGAGCCTCGAGAATTGCATACCTGCTGCTTATTGCCACTTTTCTGCAATAGACATTGGTGCACTGCCTCAGCTGGACAATGACAGTATTCGGCGGCTCAATCCCACGATCCCATGATCAAAGCAGCTTTAGAAGCCCTCTATGCAGGAAAAGATGTGTCCAAATTACGCTCCACTGATTTGAGAACTGCACTGTTATACAAAGAAGGTCCTAAGTTGAAACTGATCAATAAACTGTTATACAGAGAAACAGTAGACAGAGGGGACAAGTAGACAAACAACAACTAGTGCTGCCCACTGCCTTCGAGACTCAGTACTGAGGTCCTTGCACAACCACATGGGGCACCTTGGTATAGACAGAACACTTGACTTGGTGAGATCCAGATTCTATTGGCCTAAGATGGGGGCTGATGTGGAGCAACACATTCGAACTTGTAGTCGCTGCTTACAGAGGAAAGCTTTGCCCCAGAGGGCTGCCCCCCTTGTTAACATCACCACCAGTGCACCCATGGAGCTGGTCTGTATTGATTTTCTGAGTTTGGAGTCAGATCAAAGAAATATCAGTAATATGCTGGTGGTCACTGACCATTTCACGAGATATGCCCAAGCTTTCCCCACCAAAGACCAGAAAGCATCCACTGTGGCCAAAGTACTTGTAGAAAACTTTTTTGTTCACTATGGGGCTCCACAAAGAATCCATTCTGATCAAGGGAGAGACTTTGAGAGTCGTCTGATCAAAGAGATGCTTTCTCTGTGGGGAGTGCGAAAGTCCAGAACCACTCCTTACCACCCCAGGGGACCCACAGCCTGAACGTTTCAACCGCACTTTGCTAGATATGCTAGGCACCCTGCACCCAAAGGACAAGCCTAGATGGAGCCAACAAATTAGCACCCTGGTACATGCTTATAACTGCACCAAAGTGATGCCACTGGATTCTCCCCCACGCCTGATGTTTGGAAGAGAAGCTCGACTACCAGTAGATGTGTGTTTTGGGGTCTCTCCTGATGGGGTTCAAGCTGACAACTATTTACAGTATGTGCAAAGTTAAAGGCCCAGCTAACTCATGCGTACCAACTGGCTCAAACCATGGCTGCCAAAGAAATCTGGCCAACAAAGAAAGGTATGATAAAGGTGAAAAGCACAGGAACTCCAGGAGGGAGATCGGGTATTGCTAAGAAATCTGGGACTGCATGGCAAGCACAAGATTGCTGACAGATGGCACCATCTCCCTCACATTGTAGTGGCAAACTAGATGATCTGCCAGTGTACAAAGTAAGGCCTGAGAATAATTCAAAGATGTAAAAACAATGCATATAAATCATTTACTGCCCATTGGACAAATCTTAATTGAGTCTGAGCCCTAGAAGATGCCCCTCTGGACCAGTGACTAGAGCTGCTGCTAAGAAAAGATCAAGAAAGTCTGCACCTACAGAAGCAAAGTTAAAGTGTTCCCTCCACAAGTCCCAGTTGAGCATGACTGTCAGTCCATATCGGAAGAAAGTGAGAGTGACTTTGAATACTATCCTTCTTACGAACTGAGTCAATTGTTTCGGGCAATCCCTAGTCAATACTGGAGATGAAGCTGGGCCTTCTGGACTGTCTAAGCCCCCAGCTTCATCCCTGGAGCCAATGCTCCCAGAAAGTGAAGTGCAAAGCATCAGATCAGATGAAATGGAATCATTGTGCATGGTTGAACTGTTTGAGCTTTCAGGGGAGGAAAATGATAGATTGGGGCAGACTGGTGATACACCCGAACAAGAAGAGTATTTTGAGTGCCCTGACAGTCCACTGCCAGTGTCCGAAAGCTCTCCATGCAGAGCCAAATGTTGTGGACTCAGAAACTGTAACTCCTGGAGCTGAAAGTGCCCCAAGTTCTAGCCTCTCTACCCCATGGAGACTCCCTGACAAGTGAGGACAATGCTGAAAATGAGGCTCAGAGTGCAGAGACTATAACAGTTCCCCTAGAAAGACTGGTCGAGCTGTAAAGCCTGTGGTGCACCTCAGTTATGATTCACTTGGGAGGCCTGTGGACTTGCCTCTCAATGTTGTCCATAAAGGAGTGTATGTGTCCCGAGCTCATTGCCCAAACTGAGCATCAGTGCTAACTCCAAGTTACTTGTGTTGCCCTCTAAGTATGGTGCCCTTGCCCCATCCAGCCCCAAGGTAACTGATAGGGAAGGGCCCCCTCTTCAGGTTTCATGTACAAGAGGTAATAACTTGAGTTATGGTACAATGTGTATGTAATACTGTGTAAAGAGTGACGTACTGCAATGTTTCAGAAATGTGTTCTTGGTAAAATGATATATTGACTGATGATTACATGTGCGAGCCTAATGCAAATGTATATGGTTGCAGTTGAAACTTTCATGGGTACTTGCTTGGAATCAAGCTTTCCCAAACCAGGAAAGGTGTAACCCTGCAAATGGGGGTTCCAAAAGACTTCAGGAGCTTGCTTGAATGCTCCAAGCCTGAATGGTGTTTGGCATTTAAGCCATTTATCAGTGAGTGTTTTAGAACCTCTGGTACTGTCTCTTTAAGAGCTGTCTGCTTGCAGACATAATTAGTTTGTTTGGGGACTGTGTGTTTCTTTGATTGAGTACCACTCAAGCTGCTGCCAATTCACTTCATTTTGCAGTCACTAGAAGTGCAAAGGAACCTATCTGAAAGATGTAACTGTTTGCCAGAAATTATTTAGAGTAATAATGAAATTACAGTTTGTCTAACCTGCTTTCTTTGCAGTCAGAACTGTGTCTGCTAGTTCCCCATTCTAGTTTTGAACTGCTGAACTGGACCAATCAGTGTGGGTAAGCTAGCTCTAAAATGGTGCCTTGGACGAATCAGAACTTGGACTCATAATCTGAGCCAGCCACAAGAGGATTGTATGGGCAGTGACTCTGGGAGATGTAGTTTAGACTTCAGTGCCTTTTGGGCCAACAGCAGCAGTCTATTGTGAGTGACAGCCAATCCAGTCAAGAACTGGGAGGAACTCAAAGGAAGTGCCCGGTTTTGTCGGTTGGAGTTTCAGTTGAGCTTTGGCAGTGAAGAAGGAAGGAGCCCTGTGCTTTTCAGGTGCAGTTTTAGTCAAAAACGTGTAAGGCCCAGAGTTCCGGTCTGCAGCTTGTGAGGACTGAATGGCCCTGTGAAAAGAATCAAAGGATCTCTGAAGAGTAGAAACCAGGCTCACCCTGTAGAAGACTGGAAGAATTGCTGAAAATTGCACTCGGTCTGTCAGGAACTGAATCTGCTGTGTGTTCTCCCGGTATTGTGCAGTAATTGCGATCGGATACAGATGCAGCCTGCCTGGTATAGTGCTTTCTTTTATATGGATGTGTGAAGAGGTTTGTGTACCTCAAGTGAGCCCTGCTGACATTGAAGGACCCTATCTTATTTGGAGGTCGTGAGTACTAATTCAGGGTCTCTCCCTGTTGAATTGCCACATTAAATCAAATGGAATTACTGTACTGCTGACTGTTTAATTCTCCTTTCTCTGTGTGAAAAGGGCCCCTACCAGCTGCCACGGTTTGGACTAGCCACTAGGGCTTGGGTACCCAGGGACAGTAACTGATAGGGGATAGGCCTGCACAGAGCCATAGGTAGATTATTAGAGTGATAAGCTAATTAACCTGATTTCCCTGTCCTTGTTATATCCCCTTAAATAAATCAGAGCTGCTTGTTTCAGCAAAGTTATACTGCCTGAGGTATTTGTCTATGTTAAAGTACTGTACTGTGATTGATGCACTGTATCTCATTTCACAGGAGGTCCCAGTGCCGGAACCAGTCCTGGGGGTAAGTGTATACTGTGAAGGTAATTCTGATATATTGTGTGGGCCACTAGTGGGAAGAAAGGGGGGTTGCAGTGTCCCAGAGGGCTGTGACCAAGTTAGTTTAACTATTGCAAACCCTGACCTCTGGGTGGAGGCACCCGCCATTGGATCCAGGCCCCTCAACCTGTTAGTGGCAAATCAGGCAGGGGTAGTAGCCCCTGGGATAGCGCCATCTAGGGGTTACACTATTATTTTCGTAAGTACAATATAGAAGGGAAAGCTGTTTTTCTAGTCCCAAGCCCAGATCATTTTGAACTCCCAGACACTGGTTTGTTCTTATCTAGTCCTTACCTGTCCTTCGTCCATTTCATTGTAGGTGCTGGCTCTCCCACAGAATTACAGGGTAACCTGACATCCCGCATCCATGGGGTGGTCACTGTCCCTCCGAAGGAAATTATTTTTGCTGGAGCTGTAAAATGGAAAGACAAACACCATTGTTTTAGTCAGAAAATATTAAAGAAATATTGTCTAACATATTTTACATGGTTGGGCCCTTTTCCCCATTGAAAAAGCCATAATTTATTTCCCCATATATGATGGTAGCCAAGTAGGGTATTGTGACCCTATCTAGCTGCCTATACAGGACGCAACAAAAAGTGTCCAACCTTATGTATGACATAAAACAAATGATGCCAAAGTGTGGTATACCAGCAAATAATACCACTGAGGGGTTGAACAAGCTCATAAAGGCCCCTCGCCCTTTCGACTTGTGGCTTTATGGCGTGTTCAACCCCTCAATGGTATTATTTCCTCATATACCATACTGTGCCATCATTTATTCTATATATATGGCATATATAATGGGTTGCTATGGAATAACACATTTATTTACACTAATGAGTGGTAAGACCCATCATTCACTAGTGGCAAAGTCACGAGTTAGTTATGAAGGTATTACCACTCTTGTGCGGAAATAAATGTGTTATTCTATTGCAACCCATTATGTGTTTGATCTATACACAACAGGAGTAGGGGTAAAAATGACAAGATAAGAAAGATATCTCAGATACTGACATCAGTAACAGCAACATATCAAAAAATATATTGTTACTGTTGGCACAATGGATAGTTTTAAGGTTACTGTCATCACAGTGGAATACTGACTGAATCAGAGAGCAGCTTTCAGAATGCTGATGACATCACAATGCCTAGTGCAGCACTGAACTGGTTGTTAAAATCAAAGAAAAACACCAAAATCTTCAAATAAACTGCAGATTTAAAAGCTATAAATTGTAAACTACTATTGTATTCATCAAATATACAATGGCCTGACTCAAAATAAGCAATTTATCATCACTTGTGAGTGGGCACGACTTCCATAACTCACTCGTGGCTCTGCCACTCGTGAGTTATGGTCCTGCCCCCCACCCCCCACACTTGGAGATAAATTGCATAGTCTGATGTATAAACTTTGCCAGTACCTGTATATCATGTAATTCCAATAAAGTTATTTGAATTTGAATTGAGAGGGAGGGAGCGAAGGAAAGAGAAAGGAGGAGGAGAGAGTCGAAAAGATGGAGAGAGAGATGAAAAGAGAGGAAGGAGGGAAGGAGAGGGAGAGGAAGAGAGAGGAAGAGAAAGAGAGAGTGAGAGGGGAGGGAGTGAGAGCGAGAGGAAGGGGGGGTGAGAGAGAGAGAGAGAGATTCAGATTCTGACTACAAACTGCATGTTGTTTGAAACAGAGGTCCAATTCCCTGTGCGTGTTGTTTCCATCCAGCCTGTTCATTAACTGCGGAACGAGGATGAGCCGCATTGAATTTTTTTATGCATTATCCAGGGTCCATTGATTCCTGCTGTACAAATCTCCTGTCTATTTGCTAAGACACTTCACGTCTCTTCATCAGAGCGCAGTTAATTCAGGAGCACAGCTCCTGCAAATAATTAACGCCAGCATGCTTTTCTACAATAACTGTTCTGCCAGTCCCAACGGGGTCACTTTAAGACAACCTTTCCTGCTGGAAAAAAAATCTATTAGTTTGCATTTTTAAAGCTGCTTCATGCCCTTTAGTGGCACTGGCTTTGATCTGGCTCTATTTGCATGTTCATTTAATTCTAAGATGCAATGTCTGCCTCCTGCAGCCAGATTTCAGCTCTACTGGCCCATGGCTATTAAAGAACTTACTGTACATGCCCTTAAAGCAGCTCTGCATGTGAGAATTTAGTACCTTTAGCTCTTTCTTCCATTTTAGATTGCCCTTTTGTTCTTTTTTATATTTGAAATGAATAAGGTGAACCCCATTAAATATGAATGTCCTAGGTTTCGTCGACATTCTTGGCTGTATCTGGATCTGAACACCCATAGTTTTACATCACACTTCTTATGAGTGAGATGAACTAGTGTGCACCAGACTCTGCTCCCTGACCTTATGCTTCAGCGGGGAATACCAGGGCTAGCTCCAGGCGTCAAAATGTAAGCTCTAACATGGTAAACACAAAATGAAATGTGAAACCATTTAAACCAATTTGAAATTGGAAGCAAACTGGAACAACAAGGGTCAATATCACTTATAAAATGAACAGAAAAAGATAACACAAAAGCACAAACACGATTGGTTAAAAACAGTCACCTGACCATTCATTAATGCTTAGTGTAGGCACAGTTACTCTTAAAGTAGCTAACTCTACCTAGGAACAGTACCAAAAAAAAAATTCAATCCACCAGTTCAGTGCTGAAAGGAAAAAAAAACAGTAACTATTTTTTTTATCCTGACTAGAGATTGCTCAGCACATTGCCAATGAAACTGACTTTTAGACATTTATCTTGTAGGCTGTATCCCTCACCTCCACAAATCACTCCTTCCTCAGATTGGCTCCCCATAACACAGGTAACTGCAAACCATTGGCTCTGTTTCACCGTGACTTGGCATAGTGTGCAGCATGGCAACACAGATGGTGAGCAGCTCAGCAATAGCTGTTTCTCGAAGTAAGATAGTACAGCTTTCACACAGACACAAAGAGACATGATCGGGAGTTAATCAGGAGTTACAAGTGGGGAAATCACTCAGTGGGTATTTTTTTTCTGGAGTGTGACTGCGGGGTGAAAAGGGTGGGGGTTGATGGGACCGTGAGCCACCAGAAGCAGCGGGGGAGGGCACAAGAGATACACCAGAGGAACTCGAACAAATTCGGTAGCAACAACTCATTACAAAACAATAACTGCAAACAAAAGACGGGGGAGATTAGGATGCCCTGTAGGAAGTACAAATATTGTATAATAACAGGAAACATGTTCCTAAAAACCTGCACTATTTTATCATGTGAATGAATATCCACCATATTTTAGGTGCCTCAGTACCTTTTATACCAACCAGGTGCAGCATAACCCAACACGTATATATGCACTTAACTTAACGGCATAGGATAGCTGCGGTGACCCATGTAAGAAGGGTCAACAAACAGTAACACAGTGTCTTCCAAACCAGGTGTAAAGGGGTGAAGACCAATAAAACATACTGGAGTGGGCCTGGGGGATGGTGGATGGGCACGTGAATTAATGATTAAGATATAGTATTCCTAGATGATCAAGAATTACAATGAGTAAGTAATTTTCATATCTTTCAGGAATCAATCTTCACCACTGATTCACACTGGTGTGTAAGAGTACCAAGCTCAGACAAAATCCCCCAGATTAGGGAGGTAAGAGCCAAGGGCTCACTCAGGATAGTAATCCGTTCAGGATTGTCCTGCCAAAGGAGACATGCTGCCTGGCCCAGACATCCAGAGTACAATGCTTAGTAAAACTGTGCACTATGCTCCAAGTTGCAGATCTGCACATATCACCAATAGGCACAGAGCAAACCTCTGACAGGAACGTAGCAACCACTCTGGTGAAATGGGTGCGTACCTGGTCCTCCAGCTTGACCTGAGCCATGGCATAGCAGTGATGCAGGTAGCTCACAATCCAGGCAGAAATGCACTTGATTGTAACAGGCTGTCCCTTTCAATTAGGATCAAAGAAGACAAAGAGCTGTTTGGATTGACTGAAGTCCTTAGTTCTGTCTCAATAAAACCAAAGGACCCACTTAACATCCAGAAAATAGAGAGAGTGCACTCTCCTTCATTCTGGAAGTTGGCAAAACAGGTAGGTAGCACAAGTGGCTGGTTATAATGGAACTCTGATACTACTTTCAGTAGGAACTTAGGCAGTGCGCATAGAACTACCATGTCCTTATGGAAAATATATGTAGGATCTGTGACAAGGGAATGGATTTCAGATATTCTGTGAGTAGAGGTGATGGCTACTAGAAATGCTGCTTTCCAAGTTAAAAACTTCAGCTTGCAAGTCACAAGGGGCTCCAAAGGTTTGCGAGTGAGCATGTCCAGCACAAGGCTGATATCCCAGGCAGACGCTGGCTTCCTGATGGGAGGCCTTGTGTGTAAGATGCCCTTAAGGAACCTCTTGAACACTGGCAGCTGTGTCAGTTAGAGGGTACCAACAGGCTCGTGGTATGCAGATCTTGCACACAGGTGGGTCTTTACTATGGAATACTGCAGCCCAGCATCAGAGAGGAAAGCATCCGTGGTGAGGGCCACCTGAGGCTCTGGGTAGGAGAAAGGAAAGTCCCGGAAGAGATTATCCCCCACTGTCTGCCTTGTGAATTACCAAATCACGGATGTGGTCACTTGAATTGGGTAGGTCTGAGGATCTGATGCTTGTGACCACTGTGCACAGAGTATTCACTGGGTCATTCAGATGTGCAATTGTGCCAGCGGCACTATGAACACTGATGAGGTTATCTGACCCAGCATGAGCTGCATGGAATGGGCTTGCACAGTTTTACTTTCCATGATGAAGCATGCCATCTGCAGGATTGCCTGCAGCCTGCTCTGTCGAAGATGGGCTTGGGCCTTGCTTGTATTCAGGAGAGCTCCTGTGAACAGCAGCTGCTGTGAGGGTTGGAGCTTAGACATCTCCAGATGCAGCAGAGCCCCCACTGAGGTGAAGAACTGAGAGGCAGTGGCCACTGCTTGTTCTATCTCCTGCCTAGATGGACTGGCGATGAGCCAGCCATCCAGGTAGGGACAGACTTGGAGTCCTAATTTTCTCAGGTGCACCATGAAAACTGCAAAGCACTTTGTAAAGACTTGAGGCGCCGAAGAAAGCCCAAAGAATAGGACTCTAAACTGGTAAGCTGCTCCAGTGTGATGAAGCGAAGGTATCGATGGTGGCTGGAGTGTACCAGTATGTGCTGGTATGCATCTTGCATATCCAGGGAAGCTAACCAATACAGAGGTTTCAGGAAGGGAAGCAAAGAGCCCAGAGAAATCATTTTGAATGTTTCTCAGTCCATGAATTTGTTCAGGTTTCTGAGGTCGAGAATGGGCACATGACCCCTGATGCTTTTGGTACCAGGAAGCAGCTGGAGTGAAGCCTGTGTTTCTTTCTGACTCTGGCACTACTTCCACTGCCCTGTTGCCCGGAAGTCCCACAATTTCCTACGCCAGAGGCTTCGTCATACGAGTTGACAAGAGGGGCTGTCTTCTGGGTGGATAATCCAGAGGGATTTCTGTGAAATCCAGGAAGTATCCCTCCCAGATGATCCTGAGGACCCACTTGTCTGTCATAATTAACTCCTGTTGATAGTAAACTGGATCAGGTGTGCCCCCCCCCAACTGGGAAGAAGAAGAGGCCTTCCTTGGGCAGCTGAATCAGGACAGTGGCCAGAGCTTCAGAGGGTGGCACTAGGCAGTAAAGATGCCTGTCCCTTTGGGATGGGGATGCGGCCAGTGGGACAGGAGTCGACGGTGTGGTCACCAGCAAGAATCCAAGGTTTTTTGCTGGAGCCAAATGCTATACCCAATTTGAGGGCTCTGCTTGCAGTTCCAGTTCCATCAGACCCGAAGGGCCAGAGACAGGTTCTGCTGACAGAGGCACACAGACCAGACGCTGCACCCACTGCTCTATAAGAGCTGCACAATGGTGGAACTGCATACTGGAGTCCCTGCTTACAGACAGCGAGGGACTCCGGGCCCGAGACAGGAAAATTACGTACCTACCGTAATTCTTGATCTTCTTGGACGAGTCTCCACCACTCATTCACACTAGTGGGATTATCGCCGGAGGCACTAAGACCCATCGGGAGCAAACTTTTTGCTGGGGGTGGTAGCGAGGCAGCGCCCTTGAGACCGGCGCCCGAGCAGCAGGCTCGAGCGGTAATGACCATCTCGGCGACGACCCTCCAACCGCCTCAGTACCTTTTTACCAAGGAGGTGCAGCGCAACTAACGTGAAAGAGTAAACCCAACATTAAAAAGCGGACATAAGATAGTCATTATGACCCGTGTAAGAAGGGTCAGCAAAAGTCCTCACGGCCTAAAGATTTGAGGAGTGAAGACCAATACAGCAGTGAGCTCGGGGGATGGAGGGTGGGCGTGTGAATGAGTGGTGGAGACTCGTCCAAGAAGATCAAGAATTACGGTAGGTATGTAATTTTCCTATCTTCCTGGACATAAGTCTCCACCACTCATTCACTCTAGTGGGAGAGTACCAAGCTGATAATCCCCCAAAAGGGCGGCAGGAGAGCCAGAGCTCACGCGTCTAAGATAGAAGCCCATTAAGGATAGTTCTGCGAATGAGATAATGCGCTAGCATGAACATCCAGTGCATAATTAGCAGAAGGTATGCACTGAGCTCCAGGTGGCGGTGCATATATCTGCAATTGGAACATTGCAATTTCCGCTAGGGATGCTGACCGCCCTAGTAGAGTGGCGTACACTCTACCTTCTAATTTAACTTGAGCCATGGAATAGCAATGACAAAGGCATGCCACTAACCATGAAGAGATGCATCTAATAGCGACAGGTTGACCCAGCCGGTGTCGCTGAAAGAAACGAACAGTTGCTGAGTCTTACGAACATCCTTGGTTCTATCTAAATAGAACTAAGGCTCTCTTAACATCCAAGGAATGAAGAGCTCGTTCCCCTTCATTTTGGAAATTAGCTTAGTAAGCGGGAAGTACCAGAGGTTGGTTTAGATGGAATTCTGACACAACCTTGGGAAGAAATTTAGGATGAGTATGGAGAACCACGTTGTCTTTATGGAATACAGTATACGGAGGGTCCGTAATCAGGGCATGTATCTCAGAGACCCATGGGCTGAGGTAATGGCCACCAGGAAGGCAGTCTTCCAGGTAAGAAATTTTAGCTCACAGGTAGCTAAGGGTTCGAAAGGCTTCCAGTGAGCATGTCCAGCACCAGGTTAATGTCCCAGGCTGCAACTGGACGCTTAACAGGGGTCTGGTATGGAGAATCCCTTAAGAAATCTCTTCACCATAGGTAACTGAGCCAGAGTTAAGGAAGAAACCGGCTCATGGAACGCTGAGATGGCACTAAGGTGAACTTTAACTGTGGAGTACTGAAGACCTAAGTTTGACAGGTCCAAAGATACTCCAGAACCTTGCCAGGAGGACAGGAAAAGGGATTCCAAGAGGATTTTGCACACCAGAGAGAAAAACGTTTCCATTTGGAAGCGTACGTTTTTCGGGTGGCTGGCTTCCGAGCAGCCAGAAGGATGTCTGAGACTCTACGAGAGACGTTGAACCGATTCACTTCTATCTCTTCAGGAGCCAAGCATGAAGGTGAAGTGATTTCAGGTTGGGATGGACCAACGAACCCTGAGTCAAAAGACTGATTTGCAAAGGAAGTGGTCTCAGAGAGGCTGCCAACATACTGTTGAGTAGAGGAACCATAGTTGCCGAGGCCAGGAAGGAGCAATGAGAATCATCTTGGTCCCTGAGACTCGAACTTGAGGAGTACTCTCTGGATTAGAGGAAGCGGTGGAAAGGCGTAAAGAAAGCGTTTTGTCCACCGCAGCCTGAACGCATCCTGACAGAAAATGCCAGGCCCTGGATTTCTGGAGCAGAAGAGAGGCAGTTTTGCGTTGAGTGGGGATGCAAAAAGGTCCAGGTCTGGAGTCCCCCACTCTTTGAACAGGGACCGAGCTATGGCTGGATCGAGAGACCACTCGTGAGGGTCTGCCTCCGTTCTGCTGAGGTGATCTGCTAGGTCGTTTTGTATACCTGGCAGATAAACCGCTTGAATCAGAGACTTGTGCTCCAAGCACCACTCCCACACCCTCATTGCTTCCTGCAAAGAGGTAAGAATGAGCACCGCCTTGCTTGTTGATGTAATACATCACTGCTTTGTTGTCCGTTTGAAGGAGAATGTTCTTGTGACAAAGGACATCCTTCAGAGCTCGGATTGCATAGAGGACGCTCTCATCTCCAGGACATTTATGTGGAGATGAGTTTGAACTGAGTCCATACACCTTGAGTGTGGAGGGAGACAGTGAGCTCCCCATCCCATTAGCGATCGTCTGTGGTGATGGAGATCTGATGATCCGGGGGAGCAAAGGGGAATCCTTCCAGGAGATTGCTCTCTTGAGACCACCAGGTGAGAGACCTTCGAAGGGGCTCCGTCACCTTGATGGGATAAGACTGGGGGTGAGAGGTCGGGGACCACTGAGTGGAGAGCATCCATTGGGTGGTTCTCATGTGCAGTCGGGCCAGGGGACAGTGAAGACCGAGGACGCCATGAGACCCAACATGCGTTGCATCGAGAGAGCTGTAACCGATTGGTTCTCCCTGATGTAACGGGCCATTCGAAGGATGTCGAGTCTTCTGTCCTCTGGAAGGAAAGCCTTCGTTGAAGAGGTGTCTAGAAGCGTCCCTATGAAAAGGAGCCTCTGGGAGGGTTGCAGTTGAGATTTTTCAAATTCAGCAGAACTCCCATGGGCGTGGAGAAGGCGAAGTCGTTTGCACGGCTCCAAAGTCCCTTGGACGGAAGGGCTTGCTAGAAGCCAATCGTCCAGGTAGGGAAACACTCGAGTCCGACTTTCCTGAGATGCTGCATGAGAACTGCACAACACTTTGTAAAAACTCGCGGCGCCGAGGATAGCCCAAAGGGCAGGACTCTGAACTGATAATGCTGACCCAAAGCTACAAACCTGAGGAACTTGCGGTGGGTCGGGTGGACGGGGATATGCTGGTAAGCATCCTGCATATCCAGAGAGGCCAGCCAGTCGTGCTGATGTAGCAAGGGTAACAGGGTACCTAGGGAAATCATCTTGAATTTCTCCCTGGGGAGGAATTTGTTTAACTTTCTGAGGTCTAGAATGGGGCGCATCCCCCCAGATTTCTTTGGAACCAGAAAGTAATGGGAGTAGAACCCTGTGTTTCGCAGATGCGGGGGCACCAGTTCTATTGCCCTGTTGTTCAGAAGGCCCTGGATCTCCGCGGTGAGGAGGTCTGACTGAGAGGCCGACAACCTGGGTTGTCGTCTGGGAGGACAATTCGGGGGGGTTTCCAAGAAATTGAGAGAATAACCCTCGCGAATTATCCGAAGGACCCATTTGTCCGAAGTTATGGACTTCCACTGGTTGTAGAAGTACATCAGACGACCTCCCACCGGAGGAGAAAGTTCCACCTCGGGCAGAGTGGATGGAACTTGGGCCAACGACTCATAAGGTAGCGCTGGGAGCTTTAGGCCCCTGCGCTTTCTGCTGCGTCTTCTTTTGAGGTTGGGCAGGTTGGCTTTTATGGAAGCTTCCCCTGCCTCTGCCTCGAAAGGACTGCGATTATAAACTGACGTCTGTTCACATGCCCCGAGAGGGGCAGGCGGAGGTCTGGCCAACTAATGGCTGATCTAGTCTTCTGAGTGGCCTCTAGGCTTGCTCCACCTGAAGGCCAAAAGAAAGGAGCCATCAAAGGCAGCGCCATCACCTGCTGCTGAGCATCATTCGTGAAGCCAGAGCACGCAGCCAGGAATGGCGCCGAGTACAAACTCGCTGGCTGCTGAGGCGAAAGCAGTGTCGAAAGCCTCATGGCGGCTTTGACCTGTTGGTTATTGGACTCAATACCTCTAATACGGTCAGAAGAAGCTCTGACTTGGAATCGAATCTGGAAGAGCTTCAACCATTCTTTTCATAGAGTGCCACAGGATATACTCATACTGAGAAAAATAGCCTTGATAACTGGCATCAGCATACTTAGAGTGGAGGCAGCAAAGACTCTCTTACCTAATGTATCAATCTTCTGAGACTCTTTGTTAATAGGTCGAGCTGTAGTAGTTTGAGGAAGAACGACCTTGTCATTCTCTGCCAGGACTACAATAGGATCCATAAAGGCTTGGGATGCCAAAATGGGGACGATCCTTGGAGCTGAATACTTTTATCAATGGATTTTAGCCACTGAGGGAATAAGAGCAGGATTATTCCATACCATTTGAGACAGCGTCTCGAAGGAAGGCTGGATCGGAGGAGTCAAATCCGTAGGGATCTCTGAAGCATGAAGATACTGGAGTCTTAATATCTTCCCAGGATCGATGTCTGTAGTCTGGAGAGAAAGAGTGGATCCCAGGTTCTTCAACAGAGACTTAAAGGACAGGTCCTCAACCACAGGCTCTGTAGCAAAGAAAGATCCTGTTTCCTCCACTTCATCACCCAACCGAAGGTCTGGGTCAGGCTCAACATCATCTTCTGATGGTCCAGAAAGGACTGTTTGGACAGGAAAGGAGTGAAAAGTAGGAGAGGAGGAAATAGCAGAAGAAAAGGAGGTCCCAAAGGGCTGCTGCGCCGGGCAGCAAGCAGGCTGAAGCGGCACCAGGAGGCGCCGCAGGCGCCGAAGAAACCTGTGAACCCATAGCGCCCCGCCGGCGCCCGTGAGACGATTATCGCGCTCGGCGCGGCCCGGCGGCGCGCCGCTGCGGCGCCGCGAACGGCGCATAAGCAGCGCCGCCCTATCAGCGGCACCACCGGCGGCTTCGCGGGAACCTGGCGCCCGAGGGGCGGCGCGCAAGACCCAGCGGCGCAGCAGGCGCCGACAGCCAACAGACCCTGCGAAGCGCGGAAAAGCCCAGGAACCTGGAAAGCTAGAGAAGGAAAAAACAGGAGATAAGGGCATCGGTGGGGCCCCCTGCGCCGCAGCCATGTGAGGGGGGGAAACACCTAAGCACGGAGTCGCTGGCACCGAAGAAGGCGCCACGCGACTAGGAAGGTCCAACCGCCCTACCTGATCGCCGGAGGGGCCCGAGGGCTTCGAGGCAACCGAGCCAGGCAGAAGAACCAACCTCCGAGCCCATTGCTCCATAAGAGCGGCCCACTGATGAAACTGCTCATCTGGAGTCCTACCTATAGGCGGGGAGGGACTCCGATGTCGAGGACGACGATTACCGGAAGTTGGCGACTCCGAAGAAGGAGACCGGCAACTACTTAGCGATAACTTGGCGTCGGCCGCGCAGACACCACCAGGCGACCTCGAGTGATGCCTTCTCTTTTTGACCTGTGGGCGAAGAAGAGCTCGAGGCCGAACGGTGCCGAGAATGCGACCGTTTAATTTTATGCCGGCGGGGGGACTGCCCATCCCCCCGGGCATCGGACTGACCGTT
Source organism: Neoceratodus forsteri (assembly GCA_016271365.2). Lineage (NCBI taxonomy): Eukaryota > Metazoa > Chordata > Ceratodontiformes > Ceratodontidae > Neoceratodus > Neoceratodus forsteri. The sequence goes on along the minus strand of JADMNL010000034.1, from coordinate 112,799,145 downwards.
GTCGGAACCCCGCTGAGGAGAAGGAGGCTGACCGGATCCAGCCCGGCTGACTGAACAGCTTTCATACGAAGTCTCCCTACCGTCACCTGACCAGCTCATGGTCGACTCCGTCCAGTAGGCCGAGACTTCTTCAAGTAAAATTTAATATTAGAAAAATTTAACGAAAATAGAATAAAATTAAGCGATACTACTTATCGAGATAAAGTTACAAAAAAAAACTGAAAACTATGCGCTAGTTTGAAGTTTGACTCGACAAAGCGGCGGCGTCGTCACTGAAAGCGCACTCGGCCGGCGGGAAAAAAGAACTGAGGCGGTTGGAGGGTCGTCGCCAGATGGTCATTACCGAGTCAGCTGCTCGCGGGCCCGCCTCTCGCGCCACCTCCAGCAAAAGTTTGCTCCGATGGGTCTTAGTGCCTCCGCGCTAATCCCACTAGTGTGAATGAGTGGTGGAGACTTATGTCCAGGAAGATTATGACCTACTAGAATCAGAGGCCCTTGGTGACACCGAAGGTGATAGTGAGGTGCTCCGGTCCCTACAGGCCAGAGATCTTGTGGCAGACCTTGCAGTGGGTGACCTCGAGCGGTACAGTTTCTTTCCCTTCTGGCAGAAAGAGGAAGAACTCAAGGCCAAGTGGTGCCAATACCCTGAATGGGTTCAGGACCACTTTTTTTTGTGCTTCTCGGAGGACTGTCCTTCCTCCTGCACTCTGGATCAACTGTGGTTAGAAACCTTCCCTGATGGGGAACACGGACTTGGCACAACCCCACTTACTACAGCAGCTTGCCTGAGTTGGTGCCCTACCATCTTCCATGGCTTTTGACCACTGACACTCGGTAGGGCTGAGAGAAACTGACAAATTATTTTTGCAAAAATACACTAAACTGACACAAAAATAACAAACTCTAGTTTTAAACACTAAAACTGCAAAGAACTGATTGCTTTTGTTGTATAGTCATGAAGTTCTGACTCCTGGCAATTGAGCGAGGTAGTCACTGAAGCTCACTCGATGGTGTGAAAAAAAGAACTGAGGTGGCTCAGGGTCAGTGCCGAGGTAAGCCTTTGTCCACGAGCTCGGTCTCATGGAGCCATGCATGCATGCAGCTTGCCTCGGTGACAGCTCTCCTGAGAAGCTGTGGCTCCCGCGTCCCATGGGGTCCTAGCACCTCTGGCTCCCTCTAGTGGGAATCAGTGGTGAACACTGATTCATTGAAGATCAGATATTTCTTCAAAAAAGAAAAAAAGAGGCTGTTTAAAAGTAATATTTTAAAATCGTGTTGCGTAATTCCACCACACAATGTACAAACTATGAAGATGCATTTCATTCTACTTGTGAAGTGGAGGGACCATATGATATAACTCACTCATGGTTTTGCCCTGTTAAGTTATGGTCCCTCTCACTCTTGGCATAAACTGCCCATTACTAGTTAGGCAGCAGCCACAGTGTATTATATATCTAATTATGCCATACCTGTGAGAATAAAAAAAGATGCAATACCTGTGAGTGTATTAAAGGGCAAATACCACTGCTATGTGTGCTTCCTTGGGACTTACAATGAGAATATCATGATACTCTCACTCTAGGTCCCTACGGGCAAAAACATTCTCACAATTTTCCACATGAACTCAGTAAATTAATTCTCCGTCTTACCGGTCACCACTTCTGAACGTTGACTGGCAGCCCCCCCCCGTGCCTGACCGCCGACCCCCCAACGGTGCCTGACCAGCACACTTGCTTACTCCCCAACAGGCCGCACTGCCAGATTTTACTGCTACTCCTCCCACGTCTCCCAGGCCACTGTAGGCCTCTTTCTCCCCTCCCATTGATGACTGCTAAGCCTCTCAAGATGCAAGCTGAAGTGTTAACGTACTGATACAGACAGCATCATGTGCATCAAAAAAAAAAAATGCTTGGCTATCCTGACACTGCCCGCTCAACGTTTCAAACCACGAAACAAAGCTAATTCTATTTATAAAGGTAAGAAAAATAACAAAAAAATAAAACAGGGCATTGCATGAATTGGATATGCCATGTGGCCGTACCAGAACTATTTCTAGTATTTCCCCCTCGTGCACTTTGGCTCCGACACTCATGATGTTATAAGATCAAACTGCACTCGGTAGAACAGCAATACTTCTGGTACGGTCATGGCTATATATATTACGTACAGAATATATACGCACACAATATATTTAAATCACTGGCCTTTCCATGTGATCCAGTCCAAAGCAATCATTCAACATTCATTAAACATTTCGACAGCTAGGGTGTATACAATCCAGTGACCAAATGCCACTGTTAATACTGGCCAGTAAAACAGATATTTGAATGGCCTCTTGTATTAGAGTGTACACCCATTAAGGAGACGTTGGTGTTGGCCACTGGATATTTAACCTTAGTGACAGTTTGACAATAACGTGCAAGTCAGATTTGTTTGTGGCATCTTAACAATTCCTTCTGTTACCAAACAACACTGTTTCAGCCTACCTTTCGCAACTGGTTCCACAGTGACCTTTTCGCTGATATTCCCTCGCCCTGCCGTGGTTACTGCTGCCACCCACAACATGTACTGCTGACCACGGTTAAGGTGTGCAATGCGGTAGAACAGCAGCTCAGGACTGGTCTCATACTCACTGGGCGCCTGTGTGTGGCACAGAAGTGAAAAAAAGAGAAGAAAGAAGTGCAGTCAGTCCACAAGGTTCTGGAACTTGAATTAAATCATGGTACTCTCACACCGTGGTGGAAAATACAGATGACAAAAGTCGGGTTTATTTGGGTGACTTGTGTTTTTCTACTCTCTCTGCAGTTTGGCCTAGTGGTTACAACACAGAGTTCTGAATCTGGAGACACGAGTTTGATTCCCACAACTTCTTGTATAACTGTTACTGAACTTCTCTGTGCTTAACTTCCTTAATTTCTTTGTAAACTATTTCAATACTGTTTTTTCTTTATGCTCTTTTTTCCTCTCCATCCTCCTGGCTCCCTTCCACTGGTCACCCCAGACCCGACACCCCGACATCCTATAAGGCTTACCTGCCCTCATCTGCCCAATGGCTTGCCCCCCCCCCAAGTGGAATCAGTGGGGTTCCCCAACCCCCACCATAAAACAGGATCCAGTTCACTGAGCTGGATCTGGATAGCCAGGTGTAGGGCTTGCAGATGGCTGGTGCCATCATGCTAGTCAGGAGTTTCCTTCTGTTTTTCCCTGGAAGGTATGGTCATTCCATGCCATGCCATCATGCCACTTGTCACATACTTCCACACAACATGCCTTGCCAGCCACCACACCTCCCTGCACTCTGGTGGTCCCAGACTACCTTTCTACTAGCCTCTGCTGGGGGTCAGGTGTACGCCAAGCTCCACGTCCCCCATTCCCCCAGAGGAGAGCAGTCCCTTGGATTCTTTTTTCTATCATTTATTAATCGCTCCGAAAGCCTGGCAGGCAGCTCTGGTCTCTACCTCGGAAAGACTCTGACCCTCCATTCCCCTGCCTGACATCCCCTGCGATCCCCCATGGGTCCTGCCCCGCAACAGGGCGAGGCGAAAGGGTGCCGGCTTTCCCCAACCCCAAACAGAAATCCAGATGTTCAAGGAGCTGGATGGGTGCTGGGGGTCATCACAGAGCCTGCCAGCTCCATTTTCCTTCTGCCCCCTTCCCACTGATGACGAACGTCAACTATGTGCCTCCTGGCTCACATCTCCCTCCAGACACCGCCAGAGGGAGACTGACGAGCAGGACGGCAATCCCTCCCTCCCTGAGAGAGGAGAGCAGTCATCCAGACACTCAATCCTCTCTCTCCCCTGCCGACCCCCAGGTGGCAATGGCTCGTTCCCAAACCCGGGTCGCCGGAGTGGCGCAAGGTGTAGCATACAGAGCCTCAACCCTCAGCACCACCAGGCCGGCAGTCCCTTGGATTCTGAATCCTCCTCCTCCAGCTGACTTTTCAACACTCTGAGTTTGCTTCTGAACCTGGGCTGTCCACCCTGCAAGCGGGCTGGAATTATTTCTACACTGTTTCAGTCTCTCAGTATGCTGAAAATGGCAGCAACAATCTCTCTCGTCTCTCTTCTTGACTGTAAAGTGCTTTGGGATCCAGTCTGTACAAAAGTTGCTGATACCTAATTCTATTCTATTCTCCCCCTCCCTCCCTTCTTTTTCGTCTGACCAGTTAGTCAAACTAATCTGGCAGTGCCAAATGTCAAACCTATGAGCCAAAAATTGAGTGGGAAGCCTTCTTGGAGTTGTAAAGCCCTATACCAGTACACTTCTCCTGTAATACCAAAATGTTTGTAAGAAATAATGCACAGCAGGGTGTGCATTATGCTGGATTAACAAATGGTTGGTAAACTACAGTTACGTAAGAACTTACCGTAACAGTAGATCTTTGAGAACAGCTCTTGCAGCAGGTTACACCATAAGGAAGGTGCCAGGACCCCACGGAAATGTTCTAGCTAGCAGTATCCATCGGGGACCACTCCCAACGTCGACCCTGCCACCGACGTCAGGCATCATACAAAAAGGGGCAGTCCCCCAGAATCCCCAGTTCTCCCGCCGGAGACTCCCGGCCGCTAGATGACACCAGAAGTGGAGACTGAGGATCCACCTTCAAAGAAGGTATGTAGCAGGGAGGTGTTAAAAACACCGAATCCTAGGTAGTAATCAATGGAACAACTCTACCTCCAGAGGGGGATGATGGGAGGGAAACTACCTGTTGCAAGAGCTGTTCTTGAAGATCTACTGTTACGGTAAGTTCTTACATAAGGGTACTATCTTACTTCGAGAAACAGCTCCTGCAGCAGGTTACACCATAAGGACTGATTCCCAAGCAATTCTGGAAATCCCACTCAGATGGGAGGAGGCAAGGGAGAGATCATGAGTTGAACCGGAGCCTAGGACTGTAGTCCCTGAAGGACTGTTAGACCAAAACCAGCTCTTCGCCGTGAAGCAACGTCCAGGCTATAATGCCTGATAAAGGTGTGCACGGTGCTCAAGGTAAATGCTGCGCAGATGGCTGAGGTGGACACATTCTTCAAAGCAGCAAAGGAGGTAGCCACCCCCTTGTGGAATGTCCCTTCACCGAGCCCGGTAAAGACTTGTTACGTTTTTGGTAACAGAACGTGATGCAATTCATGAACCATCCAGAAAGAGATTGCTTAGAGACTGGAGCACTCAGCATCCTATGGGCGAAGGAGACAAAAAGCTGATCAGATTTACGATGTTGCCTGGTTCTGGTCAGGTAGTATCTTACACACCTATGCATGTCGATAGTGTGCGGCAAAGCATCTCCTCTATTGGAGTATTTAGGAAAGTGCACTGGTAGGTCGATATCCTGATTAAGGGTAAGGGTTGAGACCACCTTAGGCAGAAATTTTGGGATTTGTCCTTAGGGACACCCTGTGCTGGTGAAAAACCAAATAAGGTTCTTGGCACATAAGTGCATGTGGCTCAGAAATCCTTCTGTCCAAAGTAACAGCAACTAAAAATAACGTCTTCCATGCAAGAAGATGTAACTCACAATCCGTGGCTGGTTCAAAATGAGACAGTGTAAACTGCTCCTGGACGAAGGGTAGGTCTCATGGAGGAATGGGGTCCTTAATCGGAGGCCTAAGGTGGAGAACGCCTCTCAAAAAGGCCCGTGCGGTCTCCAACTGGGATATGGACCGTAGGCCTATAGGAATGTGATAGGCCGAGATGGCACAGAGGTGTACTTTGATCGAGGAATAGGCCAAGCCTGCCTGAAAAAGGGACAGGAGGTAGTCTAATACCGAACCCTCAGAACAATCCAGTGGGGAAAGTCCCCTGTGCTTGAGCCCAGAGACAAAATCTATGCAATTTCATGGCATACGTGGCATGAGTGGCCGGTTTTCTAGCAGCCGCTAGAACATCTGCTACTTCTTGCGAGACCCCGTACCACATGACTGCAATGTCCCTAGGAGCCAGGCATGCAGGTTCAGAGAGCGAAGGTCCGGATGGATCAAGGATCCTGCCTCCTGGGACAGTAAGTGAGAGGTGATTGGCAGAGGCACCGGCGGTTCCTGATAAAGCTGGTACTGCAGAGGGAACCAGATCTGCCTGGGCCAAAAGGGCGCAATTAATATCAGCGTCGCCTGCTCTCTGCGGAGTTTCAGAAGAACCCTCTGGATCAACGGGAAGGGAGGAAATGCATAGAGGAATCTGTCCGGCCAACGCATCTCGCCAGAAAACACCAGGCCCTGGATCTAGCGAGCAGAAATTGGGCAGTTTTGCGTTGGATGGGGATGCAAAAAGGTCTAACTCTGGTGTCCCCCATCTGCAAAACAGATCCTCTACGACCTCTCGGAGTAGTTCCCATTCATGGACTCTGGCCTGAGATCGGCTCGGACTGTCTGCGATAACACTGTCCACTCCTGGGACATGCACAGCAATAAGGTTTGTGCCGTGTTGCAGTACCCAATCCCACACCCTCATGGCCTCCCTGCAAAGAGGGTAGGAATAAGTGCCTCCTTGTTTGCTGAGGTAATACATCACTGCGGTATTGTCTGTTTGTAGCAGCAGAGTACCTGGTGGAATCTCCGACTGGAAGGCCTGCAAGGCGTAGAGGACCACTCTCCTCTCCAAAACGTTTATATGAAGATGAGCTTCCTGGGACGTCCACGAGCCCTGAGACCTGACACCGTCGAGATGCACTCCCCAACCGGACCCTGATGCGTCCCTGGAGAGTGTCACAACCAGAGACAGCGCAACAAAGGGGACTCCCAATAACAGGTGATCTGGGTCGAGCCACCATTGCCAATCCCTGATGACGGCATTTGTGATCCTGGTTGGAAGTTGCAGATGGTCTTGCTTCTGATCCCACTGCACCTGTAACATCCACTGGGTCACCTGCATGCGAAGACGGGCTAAAGGGACTGTTGCAATGGCCGCAGTCATGTGTCCGAGCAGACAAAGGACCAGTCTTGCTGGGACGGTCTTCTTTGCCAAGATATCCCTTACGAGGGACCTGATGTGCTCCATTCTGTCCTGGGGCAAAAACGCTTTCCCCTGGACGGTGTCCAGGACTGCGCCTATGAACTCAGTCTCTGAGACAGAACCAGGTGTGACTTCTCCCGACTGATAATAATGCCCAAGGATACGAAGAGAGAATGAGTACAGTGGATCGCAGACATCTGGGCCTCCCGAGAGGAGGCCATGAGGAGCCAGTCGTCCAGGTACAGGAACACGTAGTGGCCTTGTCTCCTGAGAGCTGCCGCTATGACTGCCATGCACTTCGTGAATACTCGAGGTGCCGAGGACAGCCCGAAAGGGAGGGCTCAGAACTGATAAGAGCGACCCAGAAACTCGAAGCGCAAGAATTTTCTGTGCGCCCGAGCTATCAGCATGAGCAGGTAGGCATCCTGCATGTCCAGTGATGCTAAGAAGGTGCCCTGCTTGAGCATGGGAATTAACCTTGGAAGAGTCACCATGCGGAAGCATTTGTAAAGCACTGAAGCATTGAGGTCGCTGAGGTCCAGAATCGGTTGGAGGTCCCCTGCTTTCTGGGAACCAAAAAGAAGTGGGAATAGTATCCTATGCCTCTCTGGTTCCGTGGTACATGCTCCAGGGCCTCTTTTTCCAGAAGCGCTAGCACCTCCCGCTGAATGAGCAGTGCGTGCTGTCCCGAATAATGGGAAAGCAGGGGAGGCCTTGACAGTGGGTGATCGTAGAATTCTATAGAGTGTCCTCTCTTGACTAACTGAAGGACCCACTGGGTGATGCGACCCCTGACCTTTTCTTCCTGTTGATCCAGAGGAGGGGCCGGGGCCTGGAAGGAGTCATGCTGTGGCGGTGTTGTCTCCCGCAGGCTGGGTCGGTTCTGTATATCTCTGACCTTAGCCTGGGGAAGACTTAGGCTGGGCCTTGCGGTTGAAGTTGCCCCTTTGCTGCTGGCCAGAATGTGGCTGCTGCCGTTGTTGTCGGCCTCGAAAACGATTCTGGTTCCTACGAAAGGAACCAGTTTTGGGCCTGGACATGGCCTGCACAGTCCTTGCCACCTTCCCAGCGTCCTGTAATTTGGTGATAACCTTCTTGGAACCCTCACCAAACAGGATTTCTCCGTTGTAGGGGACATCCAGGATATTTTTCTGGACGTCCAGAGCAAATCTGAAGACAGGGAGCCATGAGTGTCTCCGGAGACAGACAACCGAGGCTGCTCCCCTGGCCGCAGAGTCCGCTGAATCATAGGCGGCTCTCAAAACGTGGGTCCCCACATCTGACCCTCTGTGAAGAAGGCTCAGAAGTTCTTCCTACTGTTCGCCATCCAGAAGAACTTTAACCAGGTCCTGGCCCTGTTCCCGTAGGGCGTTCTGAAACTGAACCATGTGTGTCAGATAGTTCAGTGACCTGATGGAGCATGTAGCAGCCGCATACATGCGCCTACTCAGTGAATCCAATTGCTGGGATTCCTGGTCCAGAGGCTGTGTGCTCAAATGTTGCAGTCATTGAGACCGGTCATGAGAGGCCGTGATGACCAGTGAATCAGCCAGGGATTGCTGCACCAGATACGTGTCCTCCACAGGGGCCCTGTACAGGCGGTCAGCCTTCTTCAGCACAGCGGAGGTGGAATGCAGACATTTCCACACGGCCTTGGTGACATCCGTGAAGGTGTCCACCAAGGGTGGCACCACCACAGGCTTAGGATTTATCTGCCGAAGGTATCCAGCTAGGCGCTGTTGTTCGGGGTCTAGATCTTCCGTTTCCCATCCCATATTCTCCTGGATGTACCTCATAAGTTCAGAAAAAGAGGGATCATCCGGAGGTGACCTGGGGAGGTCTTGTGGGTCTGGTGATGGGATACTGATTGGAGAAAGAGACCTGGAGGTGTCCGCCTGCGGAGTGGACATTCTTCCTCTGGGTCGCTTGGGACTGGGAGATCCTGAGGGAGACCGTGAAGGAGGCCTTCTCCTTTCTCTGGATCTGCCCCTAGAAGGTGGTGTAGGCTCCTTGGGGTTCAGTGGTCTTCCTGCTGGACCCTGGGGAGGAGGAGAAGGCGGCTTTACTGGGACCACATCCTTTTTAAAAGCGGTCCACCAAAAGGTGAAGAGATCCTTGACTTCTTGGATGTTCATACCGGACGGCAGTTCTGGCGTCGGGGTTAGTCTGTCGCCGGTATCAGGCATCGGGTCCGAGGGCGTTGCCGGTTTGGGCGAAGACTCCTGTGGAAGTCTGGAGTCCTCAACGTCACCTGCCTGGTCGTCAGGCAACGTCAGGTCCTCCTCATATGAACCCCAGCGACCGGTATCAACCGGTGAAGGGAGGGCAGTCGTCGGCTCCGTAGATCGCTTGACCGATGTCGGGTGCTTAAGGGACGTCTGGTCCGAAGGGCGTTTGGCCAGAGAAGGGTCGGCAGCCCACTTAGGGTATGTCATCCGCTTCAGGGAAGTCAGGTCCTTGGTCTTCCTGACAGGGGGATCAGGTCCTCTGGGAGGCCGATCAGGCATTGGGTTACCGGCGTCTGTCCGAGGAAGCAGAAGTTGACTTGGACAAGGACTTGGACCGATGACAGTCTGAAGGCTTCGCTGAGGTCCAGGAGGGCATAGAAGAAGGGTCCGAAGTCCTGGAAGTCTTTAATGGGTGGAGAGAAGCCGAAAGACCGCCTGAAGCCCAGACTTTAACGGGAGGAGGCTGAGAGCAAGCCCTGGAGGGAGAGTGGTCCGTGTGCATGGAGCCTGAGCTGGTGGGCGAGTCCAAGGCCCGGTTGGGGGATCCGGACCTGGCCTTCTCCCGGTGTTTTTTCCCGGTGTTTATGGGACTTAGAGGTAGATTCACCTCTGAAGGCAGGGTCTTTGTCCATTATTTTTAATCTTTCTTCTAACAGGAACCCCTGAAGTGCCTCCTGACGGCGGATCCTGGTGCGGCTATTAAACTTCTGACCGAAGGAGCAGGCCTGTGTGTCGGCTCCGGGCCTAGGCACCGCAGACAGGCCGAATGGAGACCCTTAAACAGGATCTGTTTTCCGCAGGCACACTTGGAGGGGTGTCCTTCTGTGGAAGGAGTAGGAGATGCCGACATTGAGTAAAGCAAAAAGATTGCTGGAAGTTCTAGTCGTCATTCACTGAAAAGGGCATCCATGAGGCCGATGCTGGCGAGTTGACGGCAGGAAAAGAACTGGGGATTCTGGGGGACTGCCCCCTTTTGTATGATGCCTGACGTCGGGGGCGGGGCCGACGTCAGGGGCGGTCCCCGAGGGATACTGCTAGCTAGAAAATTTCCATGGGGTCCTGGTGCCTGCCATCTTCAGTCCTTATGGTATAACCTGCTGCAAGAGCTGTTTCTTGAAGTAAAATCTATAGTTAGAAGAGAGTAATCCCAAGTTCAATGCTAAAAGAGTTATCTTTGCATACAGATAAGTGTGGTTATCTCTTCACTTTGCTCCCCTGGTTCGACCCCACCTCTGAATATAAGTTAGGGAACATGTTAAGTGGTTGAAGTGGTAAGGATCTGTGCCCAGGGAGGCTCCTACAGCTGATGCATACGAGTTTGCCTCAGTCCACATGGGAAGCCCAAGGTTTGTGTAACTGTGAGGAGACAGAGAGGCACAATGAGTGTGCCATCGAGAGTCCTACGAGCAGAGTAAAATGGAGGCTTGCTAGCTTCTGCTTAGTGCCAAAAGTCATGGAGACAGTCTTTCCAGGATTAAGGGGGAGCTGGTTTGAATGGAACCAGCACTGGGCTTTGTCAAAGTAGTGCTGCAGCAACAGGCTGAGCTTGGGGATAGGTGCCCCAGGAGCACAGTGTACAGTGTCGTCCATATGAATGCATGGTGAGAAGGTGGAAAAAAGGAGAGGGCCCAGGATGGATCCCTGAGGGCACCAGTGGTGATGGGTGGTGGTGGGGGGAAGGGGGAGGATAAGGTGTTGTCAACACGGACTGACTGGTACCAGTAAGAAAGGTAGGAGAGGAACCAACTGACCACAATGTCGGATAGTCCTACCCCCCCGACCTATCCAGAAGATGGGTTGAGTCACCATATTGAAGGCCTTTGTTGCATTGATGAAACAGCCACAGTAATTTGTCCCTGATACATCCCTTTAAGGATAGAGCCAGTGGTCCAGAGGCAGCGGACAGCTGAGTGATGTCTGCGGAAACCCAACTACAAAGAAGAGAGAGAGCAAGGAAGAGAAATGAAGGAAGGAGAAGAGCTGAGAGAGAGAGAGGGAAATTTGGTCCTGCACCTTGGCCAGGACAGAGAGGAAGGAGATAGGGTGGTAGCTGCTGAGGATAGAGGATTCCTTCATTTTCTGTAGGCTGAGGACTTTAGTCTGCTTCCAGGTTTGGGGGGGGGGGTCCCAAGCTGCAAAGAGACTAGGTTGAAGAGGGTTGTGAGACATGCAAAATTAGTGGTGGAAGACAGAAAAAAAGAAGTTAAAGTTTGAAGCCATGAACTCTGATCACCACCAAAGGTAGAAGAACGTGTCCCAGGTAAACTGAAGAAGTTGAAGTAAATCGAGTAAGTAAAATAATATATTTGTAAAACTCACACGGGAGGAGCATCTGCAGATATATCAGTTCTGAATTGTGACGGATTGCCCCCAGTCAAATATTTTTACACTGAACAAATACACAGCCCTTTCATGACAGACAAATATCCCCAGAGTCAGTGTGCACACAAAGTCGTTTAATGCATGACATTATTGTAACAAATCCATGAAAATATCAAGCAGTTTTTGGTAATGAAATTTAGCAGCTACAGCTGCTTTGTGGCACTGACTGGTAGGGGCCCAGTCAGCATGCTCCGTGGCACTGAATGGTAGGGGCCCAGACAGAATGCTCCGTGGCACTGAATGGTAGGGGCCCAGACAGAATGCTCCATGGCACTGAGTGGTAGGGGCCCAGTCAGCATGCTCTGTAACACTGACTGGTAGGAAACCAGGCAACATGCTCTGTGGCACTGAATGGCAGGGGCCCAGTCAGCATGCTCTGTGACACTGACTGGTAGGAAACCAGGCAGCATGCTCTGTGACACGGACTGGTAGGAGCCCAGGCAGCATGTTCAGTGGCACCGACTGGTAGGAGTCCAGGTAGCATGTTCTGTAACACCGACTGGTAGGAGCCCAGGCAGCATGTTCTGTGGCACTGACTGGTAGGAGCCCAGGCAGCATGTTCAGTGGCACCGACTGGTAGGAGCCCAGGCAGCATGTTCCACGGCACCGACTGGTAGGCGCCCACGCAGTTTATGTTCTGTGGCACTGACTAGTAGGAGCCCAGGTAGCATGCTGACAACCCGAGTTCATGACAGGACCCTGGACATCAGCAGCACAGCCTGGGAGATGACGGATAAAAAAAAATTACTCACCTTAGTAATGTTGTTTCTTCTAATGGAGTCTTGCTGTATTCTGACATATGCAGTTAGGTCCTGCCTTTCAACTGCCCCGGAGAACAAAGAGTTAACTTTTCTATGCCTTGCACAGAATGTTCATCATGAGCTCGGTTGAAGCCTCTGTCTGCTGTTGTTTAAACTGCAACCATCAGATCTTTACGAGCACAGATTCACTAGGTGTTCTGTGTGGAAACTGTAAAATTCTTACTAGCCAACTGGCAAATACTGTATATAAAACCTTTTTTTGGTTTCAAAGGAAGACTCGAGTCAGAAAACCCAAAAACCAAAACACATCCAAAACACAACATCCCACCCAAACAAAAAAGAGGATGTAAAAAGGACACCCCTCGGGTGCCAACACTGCTCCTGCCCACCCACATCCCAAAAACTAGGTTCTGAGAGGGGAGGCGGGGGAGGTCAGAATACAGCAAGACTCCATTAGAAGAAACAACATTACTAAGGTGAGTAATTTTTTCTTCAAACAACATGAAGTCTTGCTGTAGTCTGACATATGCAGACTACCAAGCAGTACCTCCATGGAGGAGGGACAGAGCCTACTTTGGGAACAAGCTCTGAAGTACTGCTGTGCTAAACCGAGCATCACTCCTAGCCTGGATATCCAGAGAGTAATGCTTGGTGAAAGTATGGACTGTTTTCCAGATGGCTGCTTGACAAATTTCTAAGAGAGGAATATCCCTGGCAGCAGCCAGGTAAGCAGCTGTACCTCTTGTGGAATGAGCCCTCAGGCCTGAGGGTGGCGCTCTACCCAGTTTTTCACAGCAGAATTGTATACAAGAAACAATCCACCTGGCAACAGATCTCTTAGTGGCAGGTTTGCCTTTACCAGCTTCTTCATAAGTAAGGAACAACTGGAGAGATTCAAACCTGTGACCCTTGGTACGCTCTATGTAGCAGCTAAGGGCTCTTTTAACATCCAAACTGTGTAGCCTCCTCTCTCCCGAGGAGGAATGGTCAGTGAAGAAAACAGGGAGAGATGTAGACTGGTTGAGGTGGAAATCTGAAACCACTTTAGGCAAGAACTTTCTGTTAGTTCTAAGGACCACTGTATCTCCGTGAAAAAAGATGAACTCAGATTCCACTGACAGGGCTTGCAATCCACTGATATGCCTGGCAGAAGTAATGGCTACCAAAAACATAGTTTTCCAAGTCAAGTACTTAAGCTCTGCTGAGGACAAAGGCTCAAAGAGGGGTTGCATAAGCTGAGCAATGCAAACATTAAGGTCCCAAGCAGGAGTAGGAGCCCTAAAGGGGCAATTGGTGTGAAGCAATCCCTTGAAAAACTTACAGAATACAGGATGGGATGACAGAGAGGAAGACTTGTCTACTGACAGGAAAGCAGAAACAGCTGCCAAGTGTACTTTGAGAGTAGCTGGTCTGAGGCCTAGGCCATTAAGATGGACCATATAATCCAGAACCGTAGGCAATTCAGCAGAGTCTGGAGAAATATTCTTCTTAGAACACCAAATGCTGAATCTTTTCCATTTGGAGTTGTAAGTCTTCCTGGTGGAAGGCTTCCGAGAAGCCTTAAGGATATCCAGAACCCATTGGGGAAGATGCAGATCTGCAAACTCTAACTCTTCAAGAGCCAAGCCTTGAGACTGAGAGACTGAAGATGCGGGTACCAAATCCTCCCCTGAGAGGATGTTAACAGGCTGTAATTCCTGGGAAGAGACAGGGGAAGGTGGACTGCTAGGGACAGCAACAAGGGATACCATGGCTGTCTGGCCCAGTCTGGAGCAATCAGAATCACCTTGCATGGTTGTGACCTTATCTTGACTAGCACCCCGAACAGGAGAGGGAAAGGGGGGAAGCATACAGAAATTTCCCTTCCCAGTTCAGAATCAGAGCATCCAGGGGGACTGAGCCCAAGACTGGAGGCCTGCAACAAAAGAGAGGAAGTTGGTGATTGTCTGGGGCTACAAAAAGATCTATCTCTGGAGTGCCCCATCTCATGAAAATCACTTTCAAAACCACAGGATCCAGGGCCCATTTGTGATGGCCCTGGGATATTCTGCTCAGTGCATCTGCTAGGACATTGTCCTTCCCGGGGAGGTGAACTGCTATCAGAGAGGTCTGCAGGGAATAGGCCAGGGACCACCACTTCATTGCTTCTGTGCACAAGGCCACAGACCAAGTGCCTCCGTGCTTGTTGATGTACCACATGGTGGTGGTGTTGTCTGTTCTGACCTGAACCACCTTGTTCTGTACAGATTTGGAAAAAGCTTGCAGTGCCAGAAACACTGCTCTGAGTTCCAAGAGACTGATGTGAAGCAGAGATTCCTGAGGTGACCACAGTCCTTGGGTGGTAAGATCCCCCATATGGGCTCCCCAGCCCAGCAGAGGAGCATCTGTGGTGAGTATCACTGAATGAGACTGAGTGACAAATGGAACCCCTTGTCTCAAATTGTCCTGATCCTGCCACCATTGCAAGGCTTGCATCAGGGTTAGAGTCACTGAGATTAGTTTGGTAAAGGAATCCTTTCTTTGGGACCGAAAGGCTCTTAAGTGGAACTAAATGTCCCTTATTTGGAATCTTGCTCCCTGGACCACTGCTGTGGAAGCTGCCATGTGGCCCAGTAGCTGAAGGAAATGCCTTGCTGGTCGAGACACCTCAAGGGTGAATGAAGAGGCCAGTTCCATAAGGGTCCTTGGCCTTTCCAGGGGAAGGAAGGCTCTTGCCTTTACTGTATCCAGTTCTGCACCTATGAAGGTGAGGAGCTGCAGTGCTTCAAGAACTGACTTTGGTAGGTTGAGAAGGAATCCTAAGGAAGTGAGCACTTGCTGGGTCAATTGCAGATGTGACTTGACTTGGTCTGGAGACTACTATGAGCCAGTCACCCAAGTATGGGAAGATGGAGATCTTTTGTCTTCTTAGGAAGGCAACAACTACTGCCAGGTACTTTGTGAAAACCCTTGGGGCTGATGTTAGGCCAAAGGGCATTGCTCTGAATTGATAGTGGCCTGAGGGCAACTAGAACCTGAGGTACTTTCTGTGGGAGCACCTGATGGGAATGTGAAAGTAGGCATCTTTGAGGTCCAGGGAGGCTAGCCAGTCCCCTGGCCTTAAAGAGGGAAGGATAATTCCCAGAGTTACCATTTTGAACTTTGGCTTTAAAAGATGTTTGTTCAGATATCTTAGGTCCATGATTGGTCGCCACTCTCCTGTCTTTTGGGGGGTTAGGAAGTACCTGGAGTACAATCCTTTGCCCCTGTGTAGGTTGGGAACTCTCTCTATAGCTCTGAGAGCTAGGAGAGAAGAAACCTGTCCTTCTACGGCAAGGGTCTCTGAGAGATTTGCAGGTGGAAAAGATCTGGCTCTTATCTTGGGAAATTTTTTGAAGTTGAGAACCAGTCCCTGGCTTACTACTTCCAGGACCCACTTGTCTGATGTAAGAGACATCCAGTCCTGGACAAAGTAAGCCAACCTGCCCCCTACTGGTATAGGAGAATCGACCCGGGCAGACCCATCAGGGTGTCTGCTTGGCAGGGGCTTTAGACTGAGGGGTGGATGCAGGCCTGCTCATCCCCCTTCTGCCTCTCCCTCTAAAGAACCCCCTTTGCGAAAAGGAAGCAGAGGAGGCCTGAGCTTGGTAAAAAAGCCTTTGGAAAGGCCTGCCCCTGCCCCTGGACTGCTGCCTTTGAGGAGCTGCTTGCCTTTCTTTGGCCTGAGCACTCCTGTAAGTGGTCCTGTACTCGTCCATCTTCTTCATGTAATTCTCTGTCTGCTCCCCAAACAGAGAATTACCAATTACAGGGAAATCCATGGCCTTAAGTACCTCAGTGGAATCGGCAAAGTCCAAGAGGGTAGCATCTTTCAGAAAACAGATGTGCAAGAACAAGGGACATAATTTGAAAGATAGAGGGGGATGGCTCGGGCAATGTGGAAAGTATTTTTTCACAGAGAGGGTGGTGGATGTATGGAACAGCCTTCTTGAGGAGGTTGTGGGGTCTAAAACTGTGGGAGAATTCAAGAATGCATGGGCAGACATAAGGCAATTTTTGTGGGGGGTAGGAAGAAATAGGCTGTTGGTTAAATAGGATCTGCAGCTTATCCTCTAGGTAGGGAAATGGGCAGACTAGGTGGGCCAAGCGGTCCTTATCTGCCGTCGAAGTCTATGTTTCTATGTTAGCCTGGGTATCCTGTGAGAGGTTAGTACATCTGAGCCAAGCCATCCTCCGAAAAGCCACAGATGTAGCCATAACTCTTGATGATACATCATTGAAGTCTACAGCAGCATGAAACTGTACTTCCGATGCCTCAATCCCATCTGCAGCCACCTGCTCCAGCTCCTTGGCAAGCTGGTCGGGAGCCTGTTTAGCCAGAGCCAGTACAGTGTCCCACCTGGACTTCTGGTACCTGGCTGTATAGGCCATATAGTTCGCCTGCCTAAGTCCCAAAGATGCTGCCATGTATTGTTTCTTTGCCATGGCATCAATCTTCCTGGAGTCCTTGTCTGGGGGGGTGTGATGCCAAGGGAATGTTTGCCTTATCACAGGCAGCAGCCTGCACAACCCCAACATGGCTGCATTGCTGAAAAAGGAACTCCGTGTCTGAGCCTAAGAGACTGTACCTCTTGTCCATTTGTCTGTCCACAGGAGGTACAGAATTAGGAGACATAAGAATTTTTTGTGTCTGTTTCCCAAAGGATTTGTGGAGGGGAACAGACAGTCTCCTGGACTCTGGGATGTCCATCATCTCAACATAATCAGGCTCTTCCTGATCCTCTACTGTTTCCTCCACAGGAAGCTGGAGGGTATCAGCCACTTTTCTGTAGAACATGTAGTGTGAAGGGGACTCAGAAAGCCTAGGAGGAGAAACACCTGAAGGTCTGTCTGGGGAGATGTCCGGGTCAATAGGCACATCCAGACTTTCACCATCACCATAATCATCCTCATACTCTCCCTCCTCCAGTTCATAAAATTCTTTCAAAGTATAATCCGGAACCGGGGGAACCGACGAACCGAGCCCCTGCCAGATGGTGCCGGTTCAGTCGGAACCGAACTAAGCAATTGCACAATCCTAATCGCCTTGGCTATCTCATCAGTGGTCGGAGTATGAAATTCCGGGTCCGAACAGGTCGATTTGTCTTTTCTTTTTCTTTTTGTCGGAACCGATTCCTCGGAATCGGCTCTCCTTTTGCCCAAAGAAGTATCGCCTTGGTCAGAGGGCACTCCTTTTGGTTCGGTCAGAACCGAACCGGGCTGGCCATCCAGGTCAGCAGACTTCTCAGTCTCCCTTTCCCTCAGTCTACCTAATCTCTTTTCCAGGGTAGATTTGGGAAAATTCTTGCAAATTTGGCAGTCTGAATCGAGGTGGTCAAACCCCAGACAATAAACACAGGTGGTGTGGGGATCAACCTTGGCAAAGACCTCCCCACACACACTGCAGTGTTGAAACCCAGTGGGCCTGTTTTTTTTCTTGGGTTTCTCAGACATGGCCAACCTAACCAAAAACTTACCCTTTTTTCGCCAGTCCACCAGGCAAGACTCCCCTATCGGTTCCTGACTGTGTCACGGGTCTCGATAAAAAACGTACTTAAATCCGTCTTTTTAGAACCGATACGGACCGGTAACCACACTCTAAAGTAAATCACAAGTTTTTTTTTTTACCTCAAACAGTTTACAAGTTCCACACAGAAAACAGAACAAAAACCTGTCTAGTACTCACGGTACCACAGACAGAGACTTGAACCGACTATGTGGAAACAGCAATTCGGTAGAAACCGACCGAAAACCAACACTTCAACCGACTTTTTGAACCGAGCAGCAGGAGAAATCTCCGGAGCGACTGTTCAGTGAGGCAGAGTAAAGAATCTGACGGTTGCAGTTTAAACAACAGCAGACAGGGGCTTCAACCGAGCTTGTGATGAACATTCTATGCAAGGCATAGAAAAGTTAACTCTCTGTTCTCCGGAGCAGTTAAAAGGCAGGACCTAACTGCATATGTCAGAATACAGCAAGACTTCATGTTGTTTGAAAGCATATTTGTATGAGATGCCCGACACCATCTGGCCTCGGTGTGAGATTCCAAAGGGTGCCTCCCAGGTGACAGAGTAAAGTGCTGCTGCCCTGCTACAAGGAAAGCCCAAAACTGGCATCTCTCTTTGAATGACTAAGCAGGAGTAATGAATGAAAGCAACAACCTCGGTATTTAGTCTGCTGACCTATTAAATTGCCCCCAACATCACGGAGGGAAACTTTGAAAAAAATAAAAAAACACTTTGAGATACAGTTCATCTTATGTGGGAGACACTATAGCATAGTGATTAAGAGCACTGAGCTGCAAACCAGGAGAACTGGGTTTGAATCCCACAGCCACCAGTTACATACTGTGTGACCATGAACAAGTCACTTAAGTTCCCCGTGCTCTCAGTATGTACCTGGAATCAAGCCTCGGCTTAATGTGTCTTTCCTGGCCAAAAATTGTGGGGGAAAAACATATGCTCCGTATTTCATGTCCAGTTTTGTTCATACCAATTAAGCACATCAACATGAAAACACAGGCGCTGTCCCTTAGGCTACATCTGCACTGGCTGCATATCCATAGCTCACATCACTATCACCTGTCTGTGGCATCATAATCATTTCTACGGCAACAGATAGTGCTGTACTATCACACAAGCAAAATATTGTGACATCAGGTATAGACAAGCAGACAGCAGGGGAGGGAGGCTCTAGACCAAAAGAGCTGTGGGGGCACCTTGATAAAAAACTAATTATTGGTCAAGAGCAGTGGGCTAATTTACTGAGCCCTCCTCCCCACCCGGTGTCCCCCCCCTAGCAGCCAAAGCAGATGAAGTCCAGCAGACAGTGATCCTGTTTCCAAGTTAAAGTAGCAGTGCAGCAACATTGATGCAACTGGGCAAAACATTTGACCCTACCTTTCTCCACTATAAAAGATTCCAGTCACCCTGCAGTTTTGACAGTAACATTTTCTAATTCCACTAATGTACGAGTATTTTATAAATGTTTTCGTTTCATTTTTTTCTCAAGAAAAAAGATGCCCATCACATTTGGCTTAGAGTAAACCAGGTAAGAGTTAGGATCCAGAAAATATAAAAACTCTTGGTATACACAGCATAGGAGGTACCTAAAAAAAGCAGATCTGACAGGTGTGCTAATATCTGCATTAAACTGCAGCTGAAACTAGCTTTTTTGGGATAAACATTTTTCATTATACTGCTGCTTTAACCTTAGGGTGCCGAGAATATTGGCACGCATAGTAATTCTGGACTGATCCATCAGTCCGCAGCACAGCAAGGGTTACTGTACATTATCAGTACCCACTTGATACTGGAGCTCTGCTTGCTCGCTTGTGTAGAAGCTGTGCATGTCATGCTGAAAAATGGTGATCTATACCTATACCATTTTATCCTATATCAGAATGTTCTTGTTCTCCTGTATTGTAAGATGCCCTTCCCCCACTCCGAGTCTGCTTTAACACCTTTTTTTTCCATCATTTGTTTATCCACCTACACCTGGGTGGCCCCCACTTCTGGCACTTTGCCCCCAGCCCCATCTCCCACCCACCCTAGGACTTACCTTCCACCTCCTGTACCTCCATCGGTGGGCAACTGCCTAGGTGGGTGTGTGTGGAGCCTGCAGAGCCCATACCATCATCCTGCTCGTTCTGGCTGTTCCCCTCCCCCCGAGAGTGGTTTGTCTCTCAGGGTGGTCATGTGTGCTATGGCACGCACACACTGTGTGAAGATGCAGTACGCCTCGGCAACCTGCACCCAGCCAACCAGGCAATGACCAGTGTGACATCAGACAGCTTCCACTAGGTAGCAATCAAGCAGTGGGTTGTGTTGTCCCCCTCCCTGAAGGAGGAAAGCTGCTGTGGGACACTCAATCATCTTTCTCCGCATGGCCTCTGGTGACCCCCAGTTCATTCCCAAACCCGGGTCACTGGTGTGGCTGACAACGAGGCCCCCAACCTCAGCTCGCTACTCCACTCAGCCAGCTTTAACATTTGTTTTGACATTCGAAACTGTTAAGCTCCTTTATTCCCTCTTACTATGGCTGTCTCCCAAGTTTCACCAGTATGTTCAGTTGTTTTTGAACACCCATTGTTTTTATCACATTCCATGTTACTAAGGTGAATTAGCATGCAATAAACACTGCTCCCTGACCTCATGGGATGATGGCTGTAAGTTCAAAAACAGTAGAAAATAATGATGAAGCCCTTGGCACACCCATATTAGAGCAGAAGTGCAATGAAAAAAGGTTTTCCCAAAAACGTTTCAGCTACAATTAATAAAAATATTAGCACACCTGATAAACCTACTTTTCTAGGTACCTCCTAGACAGCACATTGTGAGTTTTTTTTTTCCCCTCAAGTCATAACCCTTGACAGGTCTGCAGTGCTATGTGTAAGCCAAATGTGGTAGACATATATTTTTTCTTGAGAAAAAAATAATCACATTTATAAAATACTCAAGATTTTGGTTGAACTAGAACATTTTACCACTAAATAAAACTGGTAGCTGCCTGGAATCCTTTTTTAAAAAATTGAAAGAGAGGGTCACATTTTGTTCCCCCGTTTCGTTGCACTGCTGCTTTAAAAGGAGCGAGTGCTCAAGCAGACTCAAACCTGGGAAGAGGGCATCTGACAACTCAGGATAAAGGGCACACGAACAGAGATTAAAAATGTATAGGTCTGCGCAGCGGTTGCATTTCCACTTGTGACACCGATGACCCGGGAAGTCGGAGGGCCAGACAGGGGGGAGGAGACTTGAGTGTCTTAGGACTGCTCACCTTCTCCGGGGGGTCGGTACTCGACTGACCTCAGGCAGAGGCTTGGGGTATATCAAGCTTCAACTGTAGCAGCAGGGGGAGGGTGTGAAGGATGTCGGCACTCACGTCTTGACGTCAGGGCCCCTTTATGCTTCAAAGAACATGGAAAATGGCTCCTCACACTCCTAGTAGATGGAGCACCTGCACAGATCTCTAATGCTACCTGTCCCAGGCTGGTGTCCCAACGCAGTTCAAGAAGTCTGGGGTGTTAAGGCGCCACCTCATCCCCGCCTGGGGGGTATAACCTGGGCTCCATGGCAGATAATCACCATGGGCACCGGGTAGGTGAGCAGGGACAGAAGCCTCAAGATGTCTCCCGAAGAGTTGGGGTGCAAGGGAGCAAAAAAAAAAAAGAAGGTATAGGTCCCCCCGGGATCATCACTTTACCCAACAGTCCTGAATGAACAGGGAGGTTCGAGTTACATGATTTATGCACACCCCTACCACTTGTTAATTTTCTCTGTACATAGTTATGTGCTTGCTGTTATATTGGGGTTTGGGGCTCCTCCCTCCCTCCACAGGATATATATTGCAAAGGAAATTGTGGACTGTATGGATTCTTCTGCACAGTCAATTATTGAATTGTTGCTCTGTACAGTATAGCTTCGGCCATGTGAGCTTCGGTACTAGGACTGTGGTTGGTGCACCATTAGCTCTCCGTTGTTAAAAACTGCTTTATATGCTCTGTCAGTGCTCCATCCTGACTCTGTATGTAATTGTGAAAAAATCTGAATAAAAAGTTTAACAACAAAAAATGTATAGGTCAAACTTTTCACCGTAACATGCAGTGCTGCAGTAAGCTCCAGGTACTATGACTTGTATATACAATATTACAACATTTCCTCCACGTGGGGTTACATACACGCTGAGATGTACTGATCTTGGATTGGCTGGCTTATCGGTGCGGTAGCAGCGTAACAGCTCAAGATGCTAGCTAGCTGGGTTCAGAAGCGAGCCATGGACACCGGGGCCAGCCGGAGGGAAGAAGGATCGAGTGTCCCAACAGGCACATTCCTCCTCCAAGGAGGAGAGGGCAGGGTTATGTTCCCTTCTGCTACACTGCCCCCTGGGTGACCACAGGTGGCAGTGCACCCCTTGAGTGATGCTGAAAGGGAGATGCTGCCTGGCATTGGTGCATGTACATCATACAGCCCTTAGTCGGTAGCATTCTGCCAGGGTAACCAGGAGGTGGGAAAATTCCTGCAGTGAGCAGTATGGCAGCTTACCCCTCTCTGGCCTTGAACTCTTGACTGGCTGCTTTGCAAGCTTTTTGCTCTTAAGGCCACCGCCTCTGCCCTTCATCAGGCCCTTGTGTCAGCGACCCTCCAGCCCCCTCTGACAGACACTCCTCCAACAGCAGGAGCCAGTGGGGATCTGCGTTGTGTGGGGCACAAGAGTGCCAGCAGCTGTCATACAGGTGGCCCAGGAGACATGAGGGGGTCTCCCTTTGTCCCCGAACCCACGCACCTCCTTGACCTGTGTCCCTTGTTTCCTCCTCCCCAGATCTCTGTGAGGGAAATACCCCTCCCGGCTCTATCTCTGTCCCTAACAAGTGCTTGGAGAAGCATGGTATGTTGGAAGAGGAGGGACCAACAAAAACCTAATGGCATGGGCAGGAATTGCTACCCATCATCTGACACCAGGGATGGCTTTTTTTGCTGTTAAGCTTATTTCTCCCTGGACCACTACCTGTGTCTGCTATCAGGCCCTTGTGCTGGCAACCTTCCTGCCCCATATGCCACTCCCTCCACCGTCAGAGCCAGTGGAGAACCACACACTGTGTGGTCAGAGTACACCAGCAGCCATCACACAGGCAGCTGAGAGACAATGATTTCTTTGGGGGGGGGTTCTGCCTTGTCCCCGGATCCTCCCACCTCTCCGATGCTGGGCCCTATCAGACTTTGCACTCAGACATGCAGTGTCACTCCTGTGGATGAGGCGAGCTCCCCGACCCACCATAGCGGTTGCTGCAGTGGAACCACAGTGTAATCCCTCTCCAGGTGGGGGCACTGCTGAGCTTACAAAAACACCCCAGCCCCTTGGCCACTCGACCCAGCTGCCAAGTTTGCTCCTGAAGCAGCAGGACATGCTACCCATCCTCTGCACTCCCGATCTAAATAAGCCAGAAAAAAAGGGAGGCTAAGCATGCTATCCGCCAACATTTGGAAGCTGAGGTAAACACCAGAGATGGGCAGAATTTGTAGTATCTGCAGATAGATGGTGGCAGCAGTAATGCTAGCAGTGGACTAAACAGCATATCAAAAAATAATCCCCGATTAATGATTTATGGGAATACTGCTTGTAATTATCCTGCTTGCAATGTATTTTAAGCGTCTATGTCAAAAGTTTTCTGCCTAAATAAACATATACTTAAAAAATTGAAACAATAAAAAAAAATAGTTCTAAAAAAATGATACACACTGTTTAAAAAAGATAAATACATAATATTTCTAAAACATAAACTGAAAGAGATCTGAAAATGACAATTTTTTGAAAACAGGGTCTCTTTACAAGAATAGCACAGTCAATTTTGTGAGAACGGAGCAGTTTCAACTCATAAAAAGCAGGTCCCATTTAAAAAAAAAAAAAAAAAGACTCTCTTTCTCCCCCGGTGCATGGAAATGGATGCCTGAAATGCATGGTGAGCTATGATTTCTCCGGAGACACTGGAAGCCCTGCTCTCCTGAACAGATGGCATTGGCTCAGCGTTGCTGTTTCAAAGCTCTCGCATATCCAAGGCTCCCTCGTTCTTCCCGTTGAACATCGGCAAGAGGGGGGGCATAATGCCAGAGAAATACAGCTTCCTCTCACCAAGGTGATTAGCTTCAATCTGTACAGATGGCAGTGGGAAGGGTGGTGGTGGTTGGGGGGCCATTTTCCAGGGAACAAAACTGAAGGAGCCAAGTTGGGGAGAGAGAGAAAAAAAAATCAGGCTTTGATGAGATGTGCAGATTTTTGATATTGGCTGTAAGGCTTAAATATCTCCTGCCTGGTCCTTTTATACAGCCTTCTGGTTATATACTGAAATAAATAACGGGAATACACACACACACATACACACAAACACACACACACACACCAGTGGTGATAAATCTGTGAATCTAAATATTGGATATGAAATTGCTTGTCTCAAAATATGAAATTTATATTCAAGAGTGAGGGAGCAGGAGCATAACGTCACTCATGAGTTGTAAACATCCTGCCCCCTCACAGGTTATGATAAATTACAGAATTTGAGTCAGCCTTGTATATTCAATACAACTTCAGTTTACCTGTTATATGGCTTAAATCTTTTGTTTGCAATATAAGCTGTAACTTTTTGGTTTTTTATTTCAACGACTGGCTTTAGTGCTGCACGTGGCCTTTATGTCATCAGCACTGTAAAAGATGCTCTCAAACTGGTTCACTGTTCCACTGTGATGTACCCAGTTTTGCTACTTATCAGTTGTGACATGCCCCAGAATGCAAGATGCCATGATACTGTATTTTATCGAATAGCAGCCATCCTCCAATAAAAGCCACAGCTCACATTGAATACTTTTAATAAAATCTGTCCTCATATATGTGTTGTGACTTCTAATCAGGGTTGAAGTGATGTCAGATAAAGTTCTATAGGAGGGACTCTGTGTGATTTTTATCCCTGGAAAAATTATTCTTATTGTATTTCTTTTTAAATTGATGACCTTAGTCGATGCTTGTCATGCTCATTGTGTTTTATAAAATGGCAAGAAAAAATCTAGAAAACTCATTGGCCAAGACAGATCAGCTGATTGTACATTAATTCTCTGTATACGCACAGTCATCCTGGTCCTAAACCACAATACACAATGAGCAGATCAGTCTTCCTACGACCAGAACTAATCTTCCACCACAAACATGGCCGCTACCTTTACACTGCAGAAACCTTCAACTGAGCCCTAAAATTAAAAAAATTACCTTAAATATAAAATGAAACAAATTAATTAAATGTTGTTTACCAGATCGTGTCACTCTCCTTACACACATAAATTAGAAACATAAAGTATTGTTTATAGTTTTCATTACAACTGTTTGCTTGCTAACAGTGAAAAATCCCCCTTCTATCTTTACCTGCTCATCAGAGAGAGCTCTTCTGCTTTCCCTGACAAGTGAAATAATTGAGTCTCTGGCTCTAAAACAGGCCTTTGTTGTCCGTGTGTACAATATGTTAGTAGAGGAACATTCTGCTAGTAGAACTGAGCATAATTTTGAATCCCTGTATTCCATGGTAAACATTCCCTGATAAACAAACATTCTATTTCATGAATGTGGAGAAACACAGAGAGAAAAAAACGGAATGAAGAAAGTAAGCAATAATACTATATAAATAAAGAGAAAAGGTGGTAAATGACTCGCCCTGCTGTTTCTCTTTTAGGACAGAGCGAGCAGTTCACGATGCTGTCAGTGAGTGTGGCAATTGTGAACCACACTCATGCTTGCAGCACTGGGGAACTGAGAAGCCTCTGTTACGGCTTCCTTTTAGTTTTGTCTACAGAGTGAGGAGAATGAAATAAAATAAGGGGGCTATGTGTCATACTTAAAAAAAAGTGATTGTGAATTGTTGTGGCTGGCAGGGGAATATGCAGCTTAAGTGGGAAGGGAGGCACACACTGTATAACACTACTTTAATCTAGCACGAGTAGGCAGAAGGACTATTTTATGTTAAAAGCACAGATTCACTTACATGTTTACTTATTTAAAAATGTGTTTAAAAAAAAAAACTGCTTCTAAAAATAAAGGGACATTTTATAAGCGCAATAAGACACTCCGGTGTTGTGCATTACGGTGTGATAACCGCACTCCTAGGGATGACCGGTACTCGGCCTTCGGCCTCGTGCCTAATTACGCCCCTAGGAGTGTGGTTATCACACCGTAATGCACACCCCGTCGTGTCTTATTGCTTACATAAAGTAGACCAGTAACAATACTTGATCAAATTCTGGATGTGTAATATTTTATTTTTAGAACTTAAAAATTAAATTTTTCAAAACAAGCCACCTTCAAAATACCAGCTGCCCTTGACTACAAGCCACAGGCCAAAATACAAAATTTTAATAGAAGCTGCAGCATCTACTCGATGAAATACAGTATCTTGCTACATGGATCCAACAATATCAGTTTTGTTCTGTGGCTTCTTTCTCTGTACATATTGTATAAATTGTGTTATCTCATACCCAGCCCCCCAAGATAATGTGTTATAGTGTATGGTGGAATGTCGTTTTGTATGGAGATCAGTACACTTGAAAAATGTTGTTCTGCGGCAGTAGTGACAGATACTAACGCAGAACGACTTTTTGTTCTGCATTAGTATCTACATCACAATGAAAGCAACCCCGACAGTGCCATTCATTGGACTGGTGGGAGTCAAAGCATCGTGTGCGAGGTGACTGTCAGACGGATGGCTCAGAAGTGCAGATGGCAGAAAGTGACTGTTTAAACATTTAAAAGTAAGTGATTTGTGTCTTTTTTGGACCATACATTATATAGAAAAGAGTATGGGGGCTTAAATACACAACATCGCTATTCTTATATCTTGTAGTTTCCATGACGACAGGGACCTATCGAGCTTCGCTCTCGAGGTCCTCGTCATCATGGAAACAACTCGGTATAAGAATAGCACTGTGTATGGGTTCCATACACTATCCTATATATATATATATATATATATATATATATATATATATATATATATATATAGTGTATACTGAGGGTTTGTTCTGCATGGATTTCATGCCAACTGAAACCTTGTTGTACCACGGTTCAAAGGTCGCTGAATGCAGCTGTAAGTGCAAGAAGGTTCCAGCTGATTGGAAATTCTGGAGGAGCTGGCATTTTTCACAGCGCTGCTATGTGCATAGCAACCGGTTCAAGTTCTGAACTGAAACTGCTTGCCTGCACTAAAGTGCTGTGAAAATATTTTTTAAATAAAAAGAAAAAAAATTATATCAATATCTACATCTACATATATATATATATATATATATATATATATATATATATATATACAGACAATATAAAACATTTTGGTTAGTCAACCGTATGCCCAACCAGCCTGGGCTGCCACCTTGGGCTTCTGATCACATTGGACCTCTCGACCCGCACTCTCGAGGTCTGATTTAATCAGAACCCCTCTGTGGCAGCAGCAGCACAGGCAGGTTGCGCAGAGCTGCCCATCCAGCATTCTCAATATCTTTGCAGTTGTATAGATCAAAATTGGTATCTTGAGAGGATGGGTACAGCACAATGGAATAAGGAACCAATCAGGAAGCAGCTTACGTAATGCTGATGACATCACAATGCTATGTGCAGCACTGAAGCCAGCATAGAAACATAGACTTTGACGGCAGATAAGGACCACTAGGCCCATCCAGTCTGCCCATTTCTCTACCTACTGGATAAGCTGCAAATTCTAGTTAACCAACAGCCTACTTCCTGCCACCCCCCACTACAACTGCCTTATGTCTGTCCCATGCATGTTTGAATTCCCCCACTGTTTTAGACCCAACAACCTCCCCAGGAAGGCGTTCCATGCATCCACCACTCTCCGTAGAAAAAATGTCCTCACATTACCCCTGAGCCGTCCCCCCTCTATAGAAAGTCAAAATCTTTCACATACATAACAGTCGTAAAAGCTGTAACTAGTAAACAGATGTTGTATAAACTGAACATGTGATGGCTTAACTCAAAATACACAGTTTATCATTACTTGAGAAGGTGCAGAACTTTCATAACTCTCCGCTATGCATGAATTATGACCCTGCCCCCTCACACTTGAACATGAACTGCATATCTTGAGTCAGGCTACTGCATATCCCCCAATGTTATATTACACAGAGGCACACTCCTGTAGTTGTATCTCGTTCTGCATTCTTAGTATGAGAACAGAACGTGAGCCCAGCCGGCACCCTAATGGTGCAAGAGACAACACCATTTGTACCTATAAGAGTGTGACTCCGTCCTCCTATAAACATATTTATAAATATATGTGACCATTGCACAGTGTGGTTCCAGTTGGATATGGGCAGGGAAAGCATCCCGACTAAGACCAAAATCTTGGATTTCAGGAGGGCAGACTTCAGGAAAATGGGCGAAGTGCTAAGGAGCCATCTGGTAGGCATCAGAACAGATATGGGGGTGGAACAGAGGTGGTCCATCATTAAGAAAGGAATACTGGTTGCCACAGATGAGTGCGTTAGGCTCAGGAGGAAGAACACAAGGGCCAAAGCGCCCAGCTGGTTCAGTTCTGAGGTTGCTCAGGCAGTAAGTGAAAAGAGGTTTGGCCTATAGAAAATTCAGGAAGACCAAGAGAGAGGTGGGTAAGGAAAATCTAAGGTTGGCTAGTGAGACAAGTAAGAAAGTCAGGCGAGCAAAGCACAGAAGGAGCTGCAGATAGCTGAAGGAATTAAGAAGGAGAGAAGGCTTTTTTTCACTATATAAGTGAGAAAAGGGACAAGAAGGAAGGGATTGTTAGGCGTAGGAAAGGGGTGGAGTGGGTGGAGGATAATGGGGGAAAAGCAGAGATACTAAATGAATACTTCTGTTACTTCTGTTCCGTCTTCACCAGGAAGAAGGATGGACCAGTGCCTTCAGGAGGAAAAAGAGGAGCAGGGGAACACAGATGTAGAGATAGAGGAGGATAGAGTGAGGGAGGGGCTGCTGGCATTGAAGGTGGACAAATCACCAGGCCCAGACGGAGTACATCCAAGGGTAATAAAGGAACTGGCAGAGGGGCTGGCAGGGCCACTGGCAGACCTATTTAATAGTTCACTAGAGACAGGCATAGTACCGCAGGACTGGAGAACAGCACATGTAGTGCCACTCTACAAAAGCAGTCCCAAGGATGACCTAAGGAATTACAGACCAGTCAGTCTGACCTCCACTGTGGGCAAGCTCATGGAGACCATACTAAAGGAGAGGTTGGTGGAATATCTAGAGGAGCATGGTCTCCAGGATGCGAAACAGCATGGGTTCATGGGGGGACCGTGTCAAACAAATCTGAATGACTTTTGACTGTGTCACTAAGACAGTAGACAGAAGCCAGGTGATAGTCATCCTCTATCTTGATTTCAGCAAGGCCTTTGACTCTGTGTCACACAAAAGATTGATCAGGAAGTTGGTGGATCTCGGGGTTGGGGAAAAGATGGCCAGATGGGTGGAAAACTGGCTGAAGGACAGAACCCAGAGTGTGGTTGTTGGGGGGAGAGTAATCTGGCACCAGACAGGTAACCAGTGGGGTCCCGCAGGGCTCGGTGCCTAGGCCAGTGCTGTTCAATGTCTTCATCAATGACACTGGAGATGGCATTAAGGGCAAAATGTGCCTACTGGCAGATGACATCAAACTCTGCGTGAGAGTGGACATAGCTGAAGGAATACAGGACCTACAGGAAGATCTGGAAAAGCTGGGGAGGTGGTCCAGGATATGGCAGCTTGGCTTTAATGCCAAGAAATGCAAAGTTATGCATACTGAAGCCAAGAATCCTAGGACAGAGTACTACCTGGATGGAGTCAGAGTATCTGCATCAGAGGAGGAGAAGGACCTGGGAGTGATGATCACTAGTGACCTGAAGTACTCCACACACTGCAAGAAAGCAGCAGCAAAGGCAAACAAGATGCTGGGATGCATATCTAGGGGGATCAGTAATAGGAGAGAGGAGGTTATACTGCCCTTGTACAGGTCACTGATAAGTCCTCATCTAGAGTATGGAGTTCAGTACTGGTGCCCACACCACAAAAGGGACATTAACCTGCTGGAGAAGGTACAGAGGAGGGCTACAAAGATGATAGCTGGTCAGCAGGGTAAGGCATATGAGGAGAGGTTGAGGGCACTGAACATGTACTCCATGGAAGACAGGAGAGAGAGAGGAGACATGATTGGGACATTCAAGTACTTGAAAGGGATAAATAAAGTTGATAAGGAGAGTCTCTTTAAGCTGAGTGGCAACCATAACACGAGGGGGCACAGTCTTAAGCTGGAGGGTGGGAGGTTCAGGAGGGAGGTCAGGAAGCACTTCTTCACAGAGAGGGTGGTGGACACTTGGAATGCGCTGCCAGAAGAGGTAATCTCATTGAAGACAGTGGGCAACTTTAAGAGTGGCTGGGACAGGCATAGGGGGAGGGTAAGGGTCATGGGTAGGGAGGATGGGAGGAGTGGGGAGGGAGGGCAGGGACATTAGCTCAAGCTGTAGACCCTGCAATATAAGCAGACTTGCTAGGCCAAATGGGCTTCTTCTGCTGGCTTCTTCGTATGTTTGTATATTATGAATTTTCTGAGTTATGATATATTCATTTAACGCAGTTAAGTTTAAATAAATTTTTACCCATTACAACCCTAATTCCATAAACAGAGCAATACTCTGTTTCAAATCTTATGTGAGAGGCCCTTTTATGGTTACAACAGAACATATCTTAGAGCGAGATATTTAGAATACTTGATGCAATGCCTGGGGATATGATTCATACAGCGAACATTTATTCTTGCCACTGCAAATGTTGTTTTTTTTTCATTGCAATTACTCTTTTCTTTCTTTTTTTATATTAACAATTGTCGTTTAATGTATAACAGATGAAGTAAACAAATAAGGTCTATGGTATTCATCTTAAAATAATAAAATATTTATATTATAAAATGGACAACAATGAACCTGACAATAAAGTGATAACAACTGAGAAACTAACACTCAGGCCCCATGCTGCCGAGGATGAAACATAGAACAGCAATCATTCATCAATGATGCTGCAAAGGTTTTATCACCAAACTGACCAGGTGCACTGCCCTCCAGAGCAAGGTGTGTATGTATGTGTGTGGGTAATGGCCTCTTGTTCTCTGCTTCCTGGATTGTACAGGGCTCATGACTCACGGGCGGGGGGGGCTGCATCCTATTCCACAGCACCACCTGTGGCTGGCTCCCAAGTGGATCTTGACATCTCCTACAGTGGAAGCCATTTACCCTTGTCCCAAAGGTGCCTGTTAGAAGAGGCTGTGACTCAACCAAAACAAAGTGTGGGAGGAGTACTGCGAGGGATACAGAGGAAAAATGCGGAGCAATCAGAAAAAGAACAACAACTGGGCAAGGTCTGAACAAAGGAACCTATCCATATAAGTCTGTGTCTTTCTTTCTATCCATTTCTGTTTATCACTCCTGTCTGTCTATCATTTGTATCACTCTTCTCTAGCTACCTCTATCTACAATATCAATCTGTCTATCTTTCTGACAGTACCTGTCTATCTGTGTCTGTCTATCTATCATCAGACAGTATCTATCTATCTATCTATCTATCAACAGTATCTATCGACAGTATCCATCTATCGGCAGTATCTATCTATCTATCTATCTATCTATCTATCTATCTATCTATCTATCAGTTGTGCAGGTATTACATACAGTACGTAGTCCTATTCCCGTAGTGGAACTCCTGCTGTGGTGTTATTTTTCTGGCAGGTTGAGTCTCTGTAGTGTGCTCGAGGCTGACCATGCTCATACAACGTCAATGAAACTAATCGTGTCAGAACTAAACAGGCTGCATTATACGTGTAACCCCCAGGTGGCGCTATCCCAGGGGCTACTACCCCTGCCTGCTTGACTGCTGACAGGTTGAGGTGCCTATGTTCTATGGTGGGTGCTGCCACCCAGAGGTCAGGGTTTGTAGTGGTTAGACTAGCTTGATCACAGCCCTCTGGGACACCATGACCCCCTTTAGTTCCCTCTAGTGGCTCACACAGTACACAGGAGTTACAGCCCCAATACCCCACGTATACACACTGTTCACTCATAAAGTACCACTTACCCTCAAAACTGATTCTGCAGCACGTCTCTGAGGACCCCATGTAAAATAAGGTTAAACAACATACATAGCGAAATACAATATTGTTTCCATAAGTACCAACACCACAGACAGTGTATAGTATAACAACAAAAAATCTGATTTATTTAGGGGACAGTAACACGGGAGAGGGAAATCAGGTTAATTGGTGGCATTAAATCACAGTACTGTGCACTCATACAGGGTCTGAAAAGTCACACTCTGGGTACCTAGGTTGGGGGGGGGCTAGCCAGGTCCGTTGCCCGGCAGGTGCAGATGGATAGGGCCCTGTAGAAGAAAATATATGCACAACACCCAATTGTAATCCGGAGCCAGATGGCTCAGTCCATGAAGCAGTGAAACGACAAGAATCAGATGACACACTTGTGATTGAAAACAGGCTGCAGGGAAATACCCTGATTTGTACTCACAATACCCAAGCTGAGGACCGGATGGTGGATGTTCTCTGGATTGTCAGAAACAACAGGGCATGGAGACAAGGTCCTTGTGACTGGACCCCAATGCCGTTTATAGCAAATGGATTTAGTCCGAGTCAAGCTGGGGTTTGCTTACAACTTCAACACACAGCACAGGGATTGGAAATAGCGATTCCCCACAAGCACTATGCACATTCATATGCAAAAAAAAAGTACTATACCAGGCAGGCTGCTCTTCGATCCTGATCGCACTTACTGCAAAATACCCTGGAGCACACACAGCGGCTTCAGTTCCTGACAGACCGAGCGCGATTCAGCAATTTCTCCAGTCTTCTACAGGGTGAGCCTGGTTTCCACACTTCTGGTGCTTCTTTCTCCTCACAACTTGGATTCAGTCCAAACTGGCACTCATAACGGCTGCAGGCCGAAACTCAGAGGCCCTGACACGTGCTTCCTGCGCGAAACTATACACCACAGAAGCACAGAGCTCCTTCTCTCTTCACTGTCACAACTGATCTAATCTTTCCAGTCATAGAGCAGGGCATCTCCTTTAGCTCCACACCATTCTGTTGGCTGGTTCGGTTGTCACTCACAATAAGACTCCCTCTGTTGGTGGAAAAAGGCGCCAAGGTTAAAACTACATTTCCCAGAGTCACTGCCCATACAATCCCCTTGTGGCTGGTTTAAAATTGAGAGTCCAAGTTCTGATTCGTCCACAGGCTCCATTTTAGGGTCTCCCTATCATCCTGACTGGTCCAAGTCAGCTATTCAGAACCAAAATGAAAGAGCTGCACTGAAACAGTTTGTGCTGAAATGAAGACAGGTTAGACAAACTACATTTTCTCAGTCACTCTAAATGATTTCTGGCAAACAGTTATATCTTTCAACAAGGCTCCCTCTGCACATGTAGCAACGGCAGAAACGGAACAAATTGACAGCTGCTCGGGTGGGATTCGAGCATTAAATACACAGTCCCCCAATACAAACTAATTAAGTCTGCAAGCAGACAGCTCTTAAAGAGACAGTACATGAAGGCTCAAATAGCACTCACTCGGAACCACATTTAAACAGCTCAGACGTCGAACACCGCCCAGACTTGGAGCATTCAGGGAAGCTCCTGGAAGACTTTTGTGAACCCCCATTTGCAGTGGGGTTACATATGGAAATGAACAGAAAGAGACTGCGCACACACTTAACGTCAACAGTTTAGGTCCATGCCAGCTGCTGCAGTTGAGGAAAGCTGCAGTGTTCCCAAAAAGTCCATGCAGCAGGCCTTAAATATCACACCAGCTAGTCCTACCAGAAGTCATGGTGAGTCGCCCCCCCCTCAACTGTTATGAACAATGGGTTACGCCCATGGCACCAGCCCCATAGGCAATAAGCAGCCATACTTGCACAGTTCCGAAACAGTGGGCTACAAGGATGACAAAGAGATGCAGTTCCTGCTTATAAAGCCTACAGTGTCTTGGGGTGAACTTTGACAAAACATGATTTTTTTAACACATACAAGCTTATACTTCATATGGATTCTGTATGAAGATTCCCTGTGTTCGTTAAAACTAAAGACCTTAAGGCAAAACGCTCATCACCCCCAAGCTATTATGATGGGACCCCTCCAGTCCCGATGAAGAATATTTCAATGAGAAAGTTTTGTTTTGCCAGCTTACTTTTGTTAAAAGTGGTCTTCATCTGGTTTACATTGACCCTCCCCCCGCCTGCCATCCTGATCGAACACGTATCCTATTGTCCCCAGCAGATTATCCTCAGTGGACACTGGTAAGTGACTCAACAATTGCAGTTAATGAAGCACTACATCATGTTAACTGTTATAAACTGTATCAAGGCATATTTCACTGCAGACAATGCCAGTATCAATGTGTCTTCCAGAGCACGGGGGGCTCATACTAGGTGTGCTCAGCACTGGAATATGCCCCAGTACCATCTATTACTAGTAACAAGAAGACCCAGCACTTAGAAGACTTCTTCTTGTTGAATCCCTTGCCGATGTCAGCAGAGGCTCATCTGTGGGGGACAGTGGGATATGCATTTAATCGATATGGTGGGGGGAGGAGAGGGGTCACAGGATCAACCAAATAAGAGAGTTTATTTATAACAAAAGATAGCTGGAAAACAATGTTCTAATTGGAGCTTTCTTAATTGGGACCTGAAGTTCCCATCACAGTAACCTGGAGGAGATGAATTTCCTAAGTAACATGAAACGGGATCGCTGTACTCCAGACTGCATCTGCTCAGAATGCTTGTGTACAGCTGACATTACAGTCCTTTGCTAGCTATGCCTATTGCCTGTGACAATGACATCCCAGTCTGGTGCTGTGGAAGTGCTTATGATGCCAAAAGCAGAGGACTATGACATCGGGCGTAGACGAGCAGCCAGGACAGAGAAAGTCTAGGGGACAGTGATCCTGTTTTCTTGTTTTGAACTCACACTTCATGCCCCCATAATGTCTCGGACACCCGGACTTCTCTGGAATTCTGCAGACTCCTCCAACTCTCCTGTACCTCAGATGCAAACGAACGCCCCTCCATAGAGCCATGGTTTGACCCTGGGTGGAGTTGGGGCCGGGGGGATTTAACCCCAAGTTCTCCAATTTCATCAGGCGATGTCACAGTGGATGTACAGGGCACAGATATACCGGGGCCCTTTGCCATAGATGCCAGGCCATTTTTCCTGGTTTTCTCTCCCATCCCCAGAACATGAGCACATGAGGGTTACAGTGCAGTGGCATGCATGACATTAAATCAGAGAATATATGAAATACAATCCGAAACGTGTCTATAAATGATGATTTTTTGACATTTCCCCATGATACCTTGAGGGATCTTCAAAGGTGCCAAGACAGTCCTCTGTTATGTGAAATGAGCTGAGACAATGCAGTCTGCTATGGTGGAAACATGCCACGGTGTTCTCACAGTCTTCATATACAACAAAGCAACCTTTGTTTTGTTATGGCTTGTGTTATCCTAATACAATTATTGTTTCTTTTTTTTAATGCCTGATTTTTGCTCTGCAACCAACTGTAACGGTTTATCTTTACATAAAAACACAACAACTAGGTACTCGGTCTTCCAGTCCTGTTTCTCCTCCATGACATCTTCGTTGGCTGAGTCACCCTGTTCACTGGGGAGCTGGGGGCCCAGGCGATCCTGCAGTATTGGGGGGGAAGGTAAACCATTATCTAACTCATATGTCAGGAGCCAGGTTTGAGCATGAGGAACACACTTAGGGAGGTTACCTCGGGGGAACGAGGGCCTGAGAGAATTGAAGGAGATTCCAACCCAGACTCAAAGCGCAAAATAACAGGAAAAATAGAAAACATTTTAAAAAATCATGAAAAGCACATAAAACAATATATTTTTGAAGAAATATGTTATTGCAGCCAGGAACCTCTCCATATGTGGTCAGCTGGGCAGCCACACATTAATTATCACCTTCGGGTTTTGAGTTCTGAAATATCCAAAGTGAGAGGTGGCAGAGAGATAAAATGACTTCGTCTGTGCCATGAAATATTGTTGTTTTTTTCTGTCCTTACTAAATGACAGTTTTGACAAGTCGCCAAGAAAACAATATCAGGTCCCAGTGGTTTTACTAGTTGCTTTGATGAAAAGATTAGGTTGCCGTGGAAACCGAAGGCTCAGATATTGAAATGAATTTAAGAAGGGAGCTTTTGATAAGCAGTAATTTGTGAAACCCCCCTCGCTTCCTGTCGAAGGAAAAATGGGTCTGTCTTGTTTTTATTTTACTTTATTATTTCCCCGTCCTGCTGTTCGTAAGGAAAATGACTTGTAAATTTCCCCCTGAAACAGATGCAATGATAGGAAAATCGGCAGCAGTAATGGATATTGGCATTAGAGCCTGCAGCGAATGGCATAGAGCGCCAGGCACAGCTACAGTTTCAAGCATAATATCTGAACAGATGCATTAAAGGGGCAGTGTCCCTCTTATTATTATTTTTTTTTATTCCTCCCCCCAATTCTCTTTTGGAACCCCACTCCAAAGATTGTGACCGCCGGGGATGAACACTCCTCTGACTGTGAGGGAGAGCATGTGAGCATCTACCTTCACAGCTGACACCAGTGCCCCTGCTTAACTGGTTGGGAAGGGGTACCAGAAAACCAGGCAACATACGTCAGCCCTTTCTGGGAGCCGAACAAGTAATCTTTGCAATGTGTCGGACCGCTAGACGGCCTCAGCAAGGGATTTAGCATTCCTTTTAATTTTAATTTTAACCACACAGACACATCAGGCCTTTTTTTTTTTTTTTTTACCACTTCTTTATCCTCCCCTTCTGCCAGCCAGTCCCCATCATCCCTGCCCCTCCCCTAGCTGGTTTTACCATGCTGCAGCAACAGCATGCATGGAGACATTCCCAACAGCGACAGCCGCAGTGCCGACTGTCGGCATTGAGGTGTCGGGGATGCCTCCATGCATTCAGTGGGGGGCTGTGCCTCCCCCGAACTCCCCCTTGTGGGGGCTCTGCCACCACATCCCCCAGTCTCTAGGATTCTAACTCCAAGTCGGAGTTGGACCAGGGGGGCAAACACTCTCCTGATCGCCACAGGGAACTCCACAGCTACTGGCGGGTTCTGCCCAATTCCTGTCGCTGTGGCGGTCTTCGTGAAGTCAGAGTCATTGTACCAACGGTATACCTCCCCCCAGCTCCATCACCCACTTTCCCTAGGATTTACCTGGCTCCAGGCGTGTCCCCATGGATTACCCCCATGGTTGGGCTAGAGGGGGAAGAGTTGTCCTCACTGCTGAGGCGATCCCACTGTGTTACCACCAAACCTCCACTAAGTGGCATGCTGGTTGCCAGATGCCATAACCTCCCTCCTCAACAGAGCAGAGTGAAACATAGAATTTGACAGTAGATAAGGTCTGCTTGGCCAACCCATTCTGCCCTTTTTTCCCCTACCTGCACTGTTACTGCAGACTGTACTTGACCTACCACTCTTTCTCCCTTCAATCCTTCCTTTTCACTATGATTCCCTTGTGCCTATCTCATGCATTTTTGAACCCCAACACTGTCTTTACCACCACCACCTCTGGTGGAAGATTGTTCCAGGAATCCATCACTCTTCCTGTGAAAAAGTACTTCCTAACATCTCTCCTGAATCTACTCCCCTCCAGGTCCATAGCATGTCCCCTTGTTCTTGAGCACCTTTTCTTCTGAAAAATACTTCCCTCCTGTACCTGATTTACCCGTGAGATATTTAAAGGTCTCTATCCTATCTCCCCTCTCCCTCCCTCCTCTCTTCCAGGGGGTACATACTGAAGTCCTTTAGTCTTTTCTTGTAGGGCTTTTGATGCAGACCCTGCACCATTTTAGTTGCCCTCCTCCAGACAGCCTCCACTCTGTCTATGTCCTTCCGGAGATGTGGTCTCCAGAACTGCACACCGTACTCTAGGTGGGGTCTTACCAGAGATCTATACAAAGGTAACACCACCTCCCTCTTTCTGCTGGTGATGCCCCTCCCTATGCAACCCAGCATCCCACTAGCTCTCCCAACTGCCTCATTGCACTGCCTGGCCACCTTTAGGGCATCCAATATGATTACCCCCA
This sequence comes from Neoceratodus forsteri, assembly GCA_016271365.2. NCBI lineage: Eukaryota > Metazoa > Chordata > Ceratodontiformes > Ceratodontidae > Neoceratodus > Neoceratodus forsteri. Next base: position 112,761,157 of record JADMNL010000034.1, on the reverse strand, counting down.
TGTCTCTTTACTGCTTGGTGGTTGTCAATACCACTCCACCCATTCTGTACACTGCCCCTGGGTTTCTGTGCCCTAAGTGAATTATTTTGAACTTTTTTGGCATTGAAACCCAGCTGCCATACCCTTGACCACTCTTCTAGTTTTCTCAGGTCTCTCTGCTCATCCTTTCCACCCCACCCCAACCCCAGAGTGTCCACCCTATTGCAGATTTTGGTGCCAACCGCAAAGAGGCAGCCATTCCCTTTCAGTTCCTCTGCAATGTCACTTATAAAGACATTAAAGGGAACTGGTCCCAGCACTAATCCTTGAGGCACCCTTCTGGTCACTTTCCCTTCTTTGGAGTGAACTCTATTTATCACTACCCTCTGTCACCTATCCCCTAACCAATCTGTTACCCAGTTTACCACCTTTGGACCCACTCCTAAGCTACCCAGCTTGCTTACTAGTCTCCTACGTGGAACGGTGTTGAAAGCCTTACTGAAATCTAAGTAAACCATGTCCACCACTCCACCCTGATCTGATTCCTTTGTCACCCAGTCAAAGAAATCTGTCAGACTCGTTTGACATGACCTTACCCCTGTGAAACCATGCTGCCTTGGGACTCGTAACCCACTGCATTCAAGATATTCCCCAATCCTTTCCTTCAGTAGTGATTCCATTAATTTCTCCACCACCGATGTCAGGCTGACTGGCCTATAATTGCCAGCCTCCCCGCTGGGAGTGGTCCCTAGGACATTCCATTCTCTCTCTCTCCCCCCCAGCCAACCCCTGAAGAACCAGAGTCTGCTCCCAAACCTTGGTCACTAGTGCAGCAGGTGGAAGCACTACCGCCATGCCATCATGCTGGTCCCGATACGTCAGGCTAGAAACAGCAGTACTAGCTTTCCAGCAAAAGGAATTAAAAATAAAGCATTTTCAGCATTTAGCTTCCTTTTCTGGCACGAAAGCTATGCTCTGCACATGAAAACAAGATCATCACTGTCCAGTACTCTTCATCTGATCTGGCTGCTTGTCTACACTTCATATCACAATCCTCTGTTTATGCCATCATAATCATTTCTGCAACAATAGACTGTGATATCATTAAGGGTGGTGATGTCAGGTGTAGATAAGCACCAGAGCAGCTGGCCTGGGGGTGTGGAGGGCTGAGGGATTAATTGCCTTACCTCCTGCCGCACCGGTGACCTGTGATCAGGAATGTGGGGGTCGGCAGGGTGGGAGAGGATTGAGCATCCCAGGGAGTGGTGGTCTCTCCAGATGAGGAGTGGCAAGTCATCTCAGCCCTTGACTGCCACTGGGTGGAGACTCACTGGTGGTGCAGGCATGAGCGGCTTGAAGGGGAGGGACTGTGATCATGAAGGGTGTGCTTGCCTCCATGCGCATGCCCTGATGTACTGTCATGGCAGGGGAACCAGGGAGGAAATCACCAGGCTGGTGTGGGCTACATGACGCCCTGCCCACCTACCTCTGTCCTGTGGTGTCGGCTGATAACTCTGCCCACAATTTGGATGTGGGACTCCGGGTGGGGGGAGGACGTCCCTCCCCTTCCCAGCCCTGCCAAGGAGGGCAATCTCTGGGGTATCTCAGGCATGTTGGTCTGGAGCAGCAAACGCCAGGTGAGAGGAGGCAGGTATGGGGCTGAGAGAGCCTGCTCTCATCACCTGCAGCAGAAAAATACAGGTTACTCACCTGTAACAAGAGTTCTAGGCTTGGTATATGTTGTTCATCCACACTGTCTGGCAGGTATCCTTGCCGCTTTAATTCTTGCCGGAAGGTCTTCAAACTGGCTCCTCCCACCCACCCGGGTGGTAAAACTCTCGGCTCCGCCCCATGACGCCAGATCTGGCCCGCTGGAAGCTCAGGTTGTGCGTCGAAGCCGGGGAGGTCGGGAGGGTCGTGTGGATGAACAACATATACCATTTCTAGAAAGGAAAATTACGTACCTACCGTAATTCTTGATCTTCTTGGACGCGTCTCCACCACTCATTCACACTAGTGGGATTGGCGCCGGAGGCACTAAGACCCATCGGGAGCAAACTTTTTGCTGGAGGGTCGGCGCGAGAGGCAGCGCCCCGCGGACATGGCGCCCGCGAGCAGCGGCCTCGGTAATGACCATCTCGGCGGCGACCCTCAACCGCCTCAGTACCTTTTTGCAGAGGTGCAGCGCAACTAACGTAAAGGTAAACCCAACATTAAAAAGCGGACATAAGATAGTCCATTATGACCGTGTAAGAAGGGTCAGCAAAGAAGTCCTCACGGCCTAAAGATTTGAGGAGTGAAGACCAATACAGCGGTGCGCCTGGGGATGGAGGAGGGCGTAGGGATGAGTGGAGACTCGTCCAAGAAGATCAAGATCACGGTAGGTAAATGATTTTCTCTATCTTCCTGGACATAAGTCTCCACCACTCATTCACACTAGTGGGAGAGTACCAAGCTGATAATCCCCAAAAGGCGGCAGGAGACCCAGAGCTCACGCGTCTAAGATAGAAGCCCATTAAGGACAGTTCTGCGAATGCGGAATGTCGCCTGGCATGAACATCCAGTGCATAGTGCTTAGCGAAGTATGCACTGAGCTCCGGTAGCGGCGTTGCATATATCTGCAATCGGAACATTGCACTCGCCAGGGGATGCCGCTACCGCCTCTAGTAGAGTGAGCGACACTCTACCTTCTAATTTAACTCTGAGCCATGGAATAGCAATGACCAAGGCATGCCACTAACCATGAAGAGATACATCTAAGCGACAGGTTGACCCAGCGGGTGTCGCTGAAAAACGAACAGTTGCTGAGTCTTGCGAACATCCTTGGTTCTATCTAAATAGAACACGCAAAGGCTCTCTTAACATCAAGGAATGAAGGCTCGTTCCCTTCATTTTGGAAATTAGCGAAGTAAGCGGGAAGTACCAGAGGTTGGTTCAGATGGAATTCTGACACAACCTTGGGAAGAAATTTAGGATGAGTACAGGAGAACTACCTTGTCCTTATGGAATACCGTAGACACGGAGGGTCCGTAACCAGGGCATGTATCTCAGAGACCCTGCGGGCTGAGGTAATGGCCACCAGGAAGGCAGTCTTCCAGGTAAGAAATTTTAGCTCACAGGTAGCTAAGGGTTCGAAAGGCTTCCAGTGAGCATGTCCAGCACCAGGTTAATGTCCCAGGCTGCAACTGGACGCTTAACAGGGGTCTGGTATGGAGAATCCCTTAAGAAATCTCTTCACCATAGGTAACTGAGCCAGAGTTAAGGAAGAAACCGCTCATGGAACGCTGAGATGGCACTAAGGTGAACTTTAACTGTGAGTACTGAAGACCTAAGTTTGATAGGTCCAAAAGATACTCCAGAACCTTGCCAGGAGGACAGGAAAAGGATTCCAAGAGGATTTTGCACACCAGAGAGAAAAAGTTTCCATTTGGAAGCGCGACGTTTTGGTGGCTGGCTTCTGAGCAGCCAGAAGGATGTCTGAGACTCTACGAGGCGTTGAACGATTCACTTCTATCTCTTCAGGAGCCAAGCATGAAGGTGAAGTGATTTCAGGTTGGGATGGACCAACGAACCCTGAGTCAAAGACTGATTTGCAAAGGAAGTGGTCTCGAGAGGCTGCCAACATACTGTTGAGTAGAGGAAACCATAGTTGCCGAGGCCAGGAAGGAGCAATGAGAATCATCTTGGTCCCCTGAGACTCGAACTTGAGGAGTACTCTGGATTAGAGGAAGTGGTGGAAAGGCGTAGAAAGAAAGTGTTTTGTCCACCGCAGCCTGAACGCATCCTGACAGAAAATGCCAGGCCCTGGATTTCTGGAGCAGAAGAGAGGCAGTTTGCGTTGAGTGGGGATGCAAAAAGGTCCAGGTCTGGAGTCCCCCACTCTTTGAACAGGGACCGAGCTACGGCTGGATCGAGAGACCACTCGTGAGGGTCTGCCTCCGTTCTGCTGAGGTGATCTGCTAGGTCGTTTTGTATACCTGGCAGATAAACCGCTTGAATCAGAGACTTGTGCTCCAAGCACCACTCCCACACCCTCACTGCTTCCCTGCAAAGGGGATAAGAATGAGCACCGCCTTGCTTGTTGATGTAATACATCACTGCTTTGTTGTCCGTTTGAAGGAGAATGTTCTTGTGACAAAGGACATCCTTCAGAGCTCGGATTGCATAGAGGACCGCCTCATCTCCAGGACATTTATGTGGAGATGAGTTTCAACTGAGTCCATACACCTTGAGTGTGGAGGGAGAGACAGTGAGCTCCCATCCCATTAGCGATGCATCTGTGGTGATGGAGATCTGATGATCCGGGGAGCAAAGGGAATCCTTCCAGGAGATTGCTCTCTTGAGACCACCAGGTGAGACCTTCAAGGGGCTCTGTCACCTTGATGGGATAAGACTGGGGTGAGAGGTCGGGGACCACTGAGTGGAGAGCATCCATTGGGTGGTTCTCATGTGCAGTCGGGCCAGAGGGACAGTGAAGACCGAGGACGCCATGAGACCCAACATGCATTGCATCGAGAGAGCTGTAACCGATTGGTTCTCCCTGATGTAACGGGCCATCTGAAGGATGTCGAGTCTTCTGTCCTCTGGAAGGAAAGCCTTCGCTGAAGAGGTGTCTAGAAGCGTCCCTATGAAAGGAGCCTCTGGGAGGGTTGCAGTTGAGATTTTTTCAAATTCAGCAGAACTCCCATGGACGTGAGAAGGCAGTGTCGTTGCACAGCTTCCAAAGTCCCTTGGCGGAAGGGCTTGCTAGAAGCCAATCGTCCAGGTAGGGAAACACTCGGAGTCCGACTTTCCTGAGATGCGCCATGAGAACTGCACAACACTTTGTAAAAACTCGGGCGCCGAGGATAGCCCAAAGGGCAGGACTCTGAACTGATAATGCTGACCCAAAGCTACAAACCTGAGGAATTTGCGGTGGGTCGGTGGACGGGATATGCTGGTAAGCATCCTGCATATCCAGAGAGGCCAGCCAGTCGTGCTGATGCAGCAAGGGTACAGGGTACCTAGGAAATCATCTTGAATTTCTCCTGGGGAGGAATTTGTTTAACTTTCTGAGGTCTAGAATGGGCGATCCCCAGATTTCTTTGGAACCAGAAAGTAATGGAGTAGAACCCTGTGTTTCGTGAGATGCGGGCACCAGTTCTATTGCCCTGTTGTTCAGAAGGCCCTGGATCTCCGCGGTGAGGAGGTCTGATTGAGAGGACAACCTGGGTTGTCGTATGGAGGACACCGTGGGTTTCCAAGAAATTGAGAGAATAACCCTCGCAAATTATCCGAAGGACCCATTTGTCTGAGGTTATGGACTTCCACTGGTTGTAGAAGTACATCAGACGACCTCCCACCGGAGGAGAAAGTTCCACCTCGGGCAGAGTGGATGGAACTTGGGCCCAGCGACTCATAAGGTAGCGCTGGGAGCTTTAGGTCCCTGCGCTTTCTGCTGCGTCTTCTTTTGAGGTTGGGCAGGTTGGCTTTTATGGAAGCTTCCCCTGCCTCTGCCTCGAAAGGACTGACGACTATGAAACTGACGTCTGTTCACATGCCCCCGAGAGGGGGCAGGCGGAGGTCTGGCCAACTTAATGGCCGATCTAGTCTTCTGAGTGGCCTCTAAGGCTTGCTCCACCTGAGGGCCAAAAAGAAAGAGCCATCAAAAGGCAGCGCCATCACCTGCTGCTGAGCATCATTCGTGAAGCCAGAAGTACGCAGCCAGGAATGGCGCCGAGTACAAATCCCCGCGGCTGCTGAGCGAGAAGCAGTGTCGAAAGCGTCCATGGCGGCTTTGACCTGGTTGTTATTGGACTCAATACCTCTAATACCCGGTCAGAAGAAGCTCTGACTTGGAATCCAATCTGGAAGAGCTTCAACCATTCTTTCATAGAGATGCCACAGGATATATTCATACTGAGAAAAATAGCCTTGATAACTGGCACACGATACTTAGAGTGGAGGCAGCAAAGACTCTCTTACCTAATGTATCAATCTTATGAGACTCTTTGTTAATAGGTTGAGCTGTAGTAGTTTGAGGAAGAACGACCTTGTCATTCTCTGCCAGGACTACAATAGATCCGCAAGCTTGGGATGCCAAAATGGGGACGATCCTTGGGAGCTGAATACTTCTTATCAATGGATTTAGCCACTGAGGGAATAAGAGCAGGTTATTCTATACCATTTGAGACAGCGTCTCAAGGAAGGCTGAATCGGAGGAGTCAAATCAGGGATCTCCGGCATGAAGATACTGGAGTCTTAATATCTTCCCAGGATCGATGTCTGTAGTCTGGAGAGAAAGAGTGGATCCCAGGTTCTTCAACAGAGACTTAAAGGACAGGTCCTCACCACAGGCTCTGTAGCAAAGAAAGATCCTGTTTCTCCACTTCATCACCCAACCCAAGGTCTGGGTCAGGCTCAACATCATCTCCTGATGGTCCAGAAAGGACTGTTTGGACAGGAAAGGAGTGAAAATTAGGAGAGGAGGAAATGGCAGAAAAACAAGGGAGAGTCCCTGAAGGCTGCCGCGCCGAGACGGGCAAAACGGGCTGAAGACGGCATCGAGGGAGACGGCGCCAAGAGGCATGCGGCCCCGAACGCTTCGGGCGGCGCCGCTGACGACGCCGCCGCATGGCGCTGCCGACGGGCGCCATGAAGCCGATGCCGCAACGGCGCCGCAGATGACGCCGTCAACGGGCGCCGCCAGATCCAAGACCACCGGGCGGGCGCCTGGCGAGACCACGCCGGTACCGCCAACGGCGCCGAGGCTACCGCACCGCCAACGGTGCCGCAAGCTTCGGCAGCCCAAAACGGCGCCGACACGGCCACAGACCCTGCAAGGCGCCTGAAAAGCCCCGGGAACCTGGAAAGCAAGAGAAGGAAAACTAGAGATAAGGGCATCGGTGAGGCCTCTCGCCAGAGCCATGTGAGGGGGGAACACCTAAGCACGGAGTCGCTAGCACTCGAAAAGGCGCCACTGATCAGGAAGGTCCAACCGCCTACCTGATCGCCTGAGGAGCCCGAGGGCTCGAGGTAACCGGAGCCAGAAGAACAACCTCCGAGCCCATCGCCCATAAGAGCGCTCACTGATGAAACTGCTCATCTGGAGCCCCACCTAGGCGGGGAGGGCCTGATGTCGAGGATGATTTACGTCGGAAGTGCTACTCAAGAAGGAGACCGCAACCAGCAACGATAACCCACCGCCGACGCCAAGAGACATACCAGAGGGCGAATTTTGGTGATGCCTTCTTTGACCTGTAACAAGAAGAGCTCGAGGTCGAACGCGCCGAGAATGCGACTGCTTTTATTCTGCGCGGGGACCGCCTCATCCTCCGGCATCGGACTGACCGTAGTCGGAACCCCGCTGAGGAGAAGGAGGCTGACCGGACCCAGCCCGGCTGACTGAATAAGTTTCACTGAAGTCTCCCTACTCACCTGCCTGACTCTAGCCTGGTCTCTCGCCCAGTAGGCTTAGACTTCAAGTAAGTTAAATTAAATATTAGAAAATAGAATAAAACTAAGCGATACTACTATCGTGATAATGTTACAAAACAAACTGAAAACTATGCGCTAGTTTGAAGTTTGACTCTGACAGGCTAGCGACGTCGCTCACTGAAGCGCACTCGACGGTGGAAAAAGGAACTGAGGCGTTGGAGGGTCGCAGCGATGATGATCTATTACTCGAGCGCTGCTCGCGGGGCGCAGGTCTCGCAGCTCCTGCCTCTCAAGGCCAACCCTCCAGCAAAAAGTTTGCTCCCGATGGGTCTTAGTGCCTCCGGCGCCAATCCCACTAGTGTGAATGAGTGGTGGAGACTTATGTCCAGGAAGATCTCCTGTTACAGGTGAGTAACCTGTATTTCTAGGGACATGGATATGTTGTTCATCCACACTACTGGCAGACTCCTAGCAGTTCTCCGGGAGGAGGGAGGCAAGGCGCACACCCCTGATACTTACTTGGGAAAGAGAGATTGGAGAACTGAGGCCCCAAAACCAGCATCCCGGCATGACTCGAGGTCGATGTGGTAGTGGGTAATGAAGGTATGTGCCGACTTCCAGGTAGCAGCCCTGCAGATATCCTGGATAGGGACGTCCCTGGAAGAAGCTACTGATGCAGCGGTATGGCGGGTAGAATGAGCTCTTATCCCTCTGGTAGACTCCATGCCCACCAACCTGTAGCAGAGATCTATGCAGGAGGTGATCCACCTGCCTATCGTCCGCTTTGCTGCAGGTCTGCCAGGTGCAGCTTCAGCGTAGGTAACAAACAGCTGGCGAACCTCTCCCCGAACTTCAGCCGTCCGCTCCTTATAATAAGCGAGCGCTCGTCTAGGGTCCAAAGTATGGAGCCTATACTCGGCCTCCGAGGTGTGATTGGGGTAGAACACTGGTAGAGTCAACACCTGGTTAAGGTGGAACTCGACACCACCTTCGGAAGGAACTTTGGGTGGGGGCGCAGGACAACCTTGTCCCTATGGAAGACCAGGTAGGAGGCTCAATGGAAAGCGCCTGAGCCTCCCATCCTTCTGGCTGACGTGATAGCCACCAAGAAGGCGGTCTTCCATGACAGGTGTGAAAGATCACACCTGTGCATCGGTTCGAATGGCTTACCCATGAGCTTGGCCATACCAGCAGTAGATCCCACGGAGGTGGAGGTTCTCGTACCGGAGGGGCAATGTGGTCAAGGCCTTTGAAAAAGCGCCCGACCACCTTCTCCTGTGCCACCAACTGCTTGCCGGCCCGCGCCCGGTAAGCAGAGATGGCTGCCAGGTGCACCTTGAGGGTCGTCGACTGAAGCCCTTGCTGAGAAAGGGACCACAGGTAGTCCAGAATGCTTGCCAAGGGGCATTCAGAAGAGTTCAAGCCCTTCCACTAACACCAAATGGAAAACCTCTTCCATTTGAAGGCATAGCATTTTCTGGTCGACTCCTTACGGGACGCCTCAACAACACTGAGGACCTCGTCAGAAAGACCCAAGGCCTGGAACTCTAGCCACTCAGGAACCAGGCCGTCAGGTGCAGGGATTGAAGGTCCGGATGGAATACCTTCCCCTGATTGACTGAGAGCAGGTCCGGGTGGGCTGGAAGCCGCCTCGGGAGCCTGGAGCTGAGGCTGAGGAGATCTGGATGCCAGAACTGGTGGGGCCAGTCTGGGGCTACCAGAATCACCTGCGCCTTGTCCCTCCTCGCCTTGAGAAGCACCTTGTGGATCAAGGGAAATGGGGGAAAGGCGTAGAAGAGGCCTGGGGTCCACAGCCTCGAGAAGGCATCCCCCTGCAGCGAGCCCTGCTGAGAGTTGCGGGAATGGAACAGACTTAGCTTCGCATTCTCCCTGGAGGCAAACAGGTCCACCTGAGGGGTGCCCCAGTGGGAGAAGAGATCTTGTACTACCTCCGACAGGAGAGACCACTGTGAGACGCAGCCCTCATCCGGCTTAGGGCATCGGCCAGGGTGTTGGAGGCCCTGCCATGTGAATGGCTAGGAGATCCGCCTCCAGGCTGCTGACTAGAACCAAATGCGGAGAGCTTCCTGCATAACAGCAGGGAGCTGCCCTGCCCTGGCGGTTCAGACAGTACATGGTCGTGGTGTTGTCCGTCTGGACCTGAACCACTTGACCTCAGAGAAACGGAGCAAGGCGGTGAGAGCTAGATGGACCGCCGGAGCTCCAGCAGGTTGATGTGGCATCGACTCCGAGGGACCAGAGGCCATGCGCCAGTGTTCCCCAGATGGGCACCCCAACCCATCAGAGATGCGCCGGTCGAGAGAGAGAGAGACCGCTGCTCGGGCGGATCTAACGGATACCCTCCTGCAGATGAGCTGGAACGATCCACCACTGGACAGCGTTCCACATCTCCTGGGTCACTGTCACGGGCCGGTCCAACGGATCGCGGCGTTGTGACCACTGGCTGGCCAGTCCCCAATGAAGGGGACGCGTGTACCAACGGGCCCAACGGACCACGCTGGTGCAGGCCGCCAGGAGGTGCAGGACGTCCCAGGCAGGGCGCAATTGCCCAACCAGAAATGATTGGGCAAAGGAGGAAAGAACCTCGGCCCTGTCCACCGGGAGCCGTGCTCTGGCTCGCAGAGAGTCGAGCTCTGCCCCAATGAACAGAATCACCTGCTTTGGCACGAGTTCCGACTTGGCCTCGCTGATGAGGAGGCCAACCTGAGAGCAAACCTGAGGGCCAGATCTCTGGACCGCCCACCTCCTGTCTGAGGGCTGCTACACAGCCAATCGTCCAGGTAAGGGTATACCGGACCCCGCTGCGCAGAGGAATGCTGTCACCACTGCCATGCATTTGGTGAAGACCCTGGGAGCTAGAGAGAGGGTCAAGGGCATGGCTCGAATCAAAGGGATCCCTCCGCTCTGAAGCGGAGGAATCTCTGATGGGACGGACGGATTTGGACGTGAAATAACGCGTCCTGGAGGTCCAGGGAGCAGAACCACACACCTCATTCCAAGGATGGGATTATCTGAGCCAGAGTGACCATCCTGAAGGTCCGAGACCTTAGGAACTTGTTCAGGTCGTGCAGGTCGAGACTGGGGCGCCAGCCCCCCCGTCCGTTTTGGGACCAGGAAGTACCTGGACACAAACCCCGGGTCTGAAGGAGGATCCACCACCTTCCTGATTACCTCTTTGAGGAGCAGGCAATATTGGCCGGCGGGCCAACAGCGAGGCTGTGGACCCCATGGCCCCTATGGGGCGATGGCTCGAAAAGGCGGAACCTGCTCGAACTCCAGAGGCAGACCTTTTCCTACCACCTCCAACACCCAGCGGTCCGTGGTGATACCGGACCAGGCGGAAAGGAAGTGGCGGAGCTGTCCCCCACGGGGGTAACCTGGGGGGGGGGAGTGACGAGGTTGGGGGCGGCAACCCTCAACCTGTCACTGGGCAGGCTTGGAGAAAGGGCCGGCCGAAGGACCTCCCAGGCCTTTACCTCCTTGCTTCCTGTTGGAGGAAGCCGTTGGCTTGGGTTTAGGACGCCAAGCGCGAGCCTGCTGGCCCTGTTGCTGGTGCTGCTGGGCCGGTCGAGGAGCAGGGACTGAAGGACGAAAGGACTTCTGCTGCTGACGGCAGCCTTTGTCCCTCTGGGCGGAGGTGACCGAGTCCAGAGTGGCATTGGACTTTTCGATCCGCTGGAGGTGTCCCTCCACTCCAGGGCCGAAGAGGTCAGTCCCCAAGAAGGGGACATCCGCCAACTTGTGCTGGTATCTGCCGCTAAAGTGGATATCCTCAGCCACGCCCTTCGTTGCATGGCCACTGCGGCCACTACTGACCTGGCACAGGAATCACCTATGTCCAGAGCAGTCTGGAGCCGCTGCTTCGCCACCGCCCTGCCCTGGTCCCGCACCTGGCAGACCATGGTCTGCAGGTCAGGCGGGAGATGAGGAACAACCTCATTCAGGGAGCCCATGAGGGCGTGGGAGAAGTGTGCCATCAGCACGGCTGAGCTGTTCTGGCGGAGGCCGAGGGAGGACGCAGCGTACACCTTGCGCCCGGCAAAGTCCAGCTTTTTGGACTCTTTGTCAGGAGGGCTTGTCCACATCCCGAGCGTTACCGGAACGCCGGAAAATGCTGTCGGTAACTGACCCCTTGGCAGAAGGGTGTTCCGAGAAACCGGGCAAAGAGCCGGTAGGGACCGCATGCTTCCTGGCCATCCTGGCTGAAGGGGCAGGACAGGAAGCAGGCCGCTGCCAAAGCTCCAAGGCTGGGCCAACAATGGCCTCAGCCACCGGAAAGGCCTCCGTGGGGGAATCCCCTTGGTCCAGAATCTCCGTCAGGGGATACTTGGCCCATTTAGACACGGGCTCGAGCTGCATCCCGGTGGACTCTGAGATGAGCCAAAGCAGACCCAAGAAGGACGATGGGCTATCGTCCACTGACTGGCCCCCGGAGGACTCCAGATCGCACTGCCTGGAGAACAGGGAGGAATCATCGTCGGATTCTGAAGAGTCTGCGAAGAGCTGCCTCGGCCCTGAGCCACCCTCCACCTGCCGAGGACGGTCGGAAGTGAGGGTGACTGACAACCTGTGGGGCAGGCCATGACCTGACCGGAACCTTGGTTGGTACCTGACTTCGGTTGTGGAGGCAGAGGTTCCACCACAATCGGTGGACCAGCTGGTTTCGGCTAGTAACCGCCCTGGGGCGGCAACCTCGACTGGACGTGGTTGCTTGGCCGCTCCAGCGACAGCCACTTGATAGCCGGGTCTTAGCTGGGGTCATTAGGCCCGGATAGCAGCAACTGCTGCCACATCAAATCCTCATAGCGCCGGGCGCAACTTGCATCAAGCCTCGACGAGGAAGAGCGCATTGCCGCTACTGGCAACAGACTGAGACCGCCGATGTCGGGCGAAACGGTTGACCGAGAAGAGGTCCTCGACTAAGACCAAGACTTCGGGGACCGAGGATGGGTCTGGGAAGGGCGGGAACCCGCCTTCCTTCGCTTAGGAACTTTAACCGGGACCGCGGTCCTAAGAAGCAGGCAGATCCTCGGTATCCACCAGGGAACCGGTGAAGTAGGGTTGTCGGCTTCTCCAGTCGACAGCCCGTCTAACGGATCGAGAAAAATCTTGACTTCATCGACGGGAGTCTCGGCAGGCTGGCCTGACAGGGGCACCATGAAGCCAGCGGCCTCAGACGCAACCTCGACCGAAGTCGACGGTCGGCTACCCGGGGAGGGGGACCCTTCCCGCTCCCAGGAACGCCGACAGTGGGACATACCTTTCGACTCTCTTTTCTTGGGCCGAGAAGAATGTCCCAAAGGCCCCTCTCCCTTCATGGATAGGGACTGACAAAGCTCCTTGAACGAAGCTGCATAAGAGGAGCTAAGAGAGAGCGGGATAAATGTCGCGGCCGGAGAAGAAGAAGATGTGGCCTGGGCCGCTTTCTCCTCGAGGGCGATCATCTGCTCGAGCTGCTCAGCCGAGCCAGCCGCTGTGGACACCGCCCAACGAGCCTCTTTGGATTTCACTGGCGGAAAACGTTTCTCGGGGCGCCCAAGCTTTAAACGGGCAGTGCGATCATCCAGAACATTGGCCAAAAGGAACGGCACAACCCGCAAGCCCGCGGGTCGTGATCTAGGCCCAGCTAGACGCACATGGAGTGCGGATCCGCCCTGGACATTTTCTGCATCGCAGGCACTTCCAAAAGCCGGAACAGATTTGTCCATCACAGCCACGAGGGAAAAAGAAGACCGAAGTTTGAAAAACTTCAAAATCAATTTCGGACGAACCGAAGAATTAGGATCCAGTCTCAAACGCAGAGCGCTAACGAGGGAACCTGAGCTTCCAAGCGGTAAGGAAGATCTGGCGTCATGGGGCTAAGTCGAGAGTTTTACCACCTGGATGGCTGGGAGGAGCCAGCTTGAAGACCTTCCGGCAAGAATTAAAGCGGCAAGGATACCTGCCAGACAGTGTGGATGAACAACATATACCATGTCCTAGAAACCTTATATATATATATATATATATATATATATGTATATGTAACCCCTACAAATGGGGGTTCCAAAAGTCTTCCTTGAGCTTGCCTAAATGCTCACTGCCAGGCTGGTGTCCTGCATTTTAGCAGTTTAAATGTGATTGCCAGAGCCTGTGTAGCCTCTGTGCACTGTCTCTTTAAGAGCTGCTTGATTGCAGCATAAGTAATCTGAGATGGAGCTCTGTTGAAAGATGCAACTATTTGCTGAAAAACATTCAGAATGATAATGTAGTTTGTCTAACCTGCTTTCTTTGTAGGAAGGACTATTTTGTTTGTCTCCACTATCTTGGTCCTGGACTGAAAAATTGGACCAAACAGTACTAACTGGTGGGACCTAAAATGTAGCTGGACTACAGGAGCTGTCTGAATTCAAAATCTGTAGGAACTTTAGTTTGGAGCTTTTTTGCGGTTTTTTTGCAACTGAAGGGGGAGCTCTTGCTTTGACTGACAGCCAAATCAGCCAACCAAATCTTTTGGATCTTGGGGAAGTCCCGGGCTGCTTGCAGTTTTCAGTTAGAACTAAGCTGGCAGCTGAGCAAGAAGGAGCTGAAGTGATTCTGAAAGCAATCCTGAGTGGATTCGCATGGGAGAACTATGAAAAGGCTGAGAGTTTGGCCTTCATGTCTGCCTGCTGCTCCTGATAGGGAGAGAAGAGAATTATTTTGGACTAAATCCAAGTTTGTGTGACTACAGTAAGCTACTGAAGTGGGCCAGGTTCAACCCAAAGAAGACCGAATATTTTTGCTGAATGCGATCGGCCTGTCAGGAGTTCCAGCTACCCCTAAGCTCCCGGTGTGTGCAGAGACTTTGCGATTGTGCCCGGGGAGCACTTTGCCTGGTACAGTAGAATTCTGCATATGTAAATGTGCTATGAACTGCTAGTGGGTTGTGAGTTAGTTCCCACTGTGAACTGTGTTCTGCCTGCTGGAAGCTGTATCCAGCCAAAGCGGACTGCTTCGAACTTGTCTCCATGCGGTCTGGGCTTTGCCAGACTGGCCCAGCCAGACTACCCACTGCACAGAGAAGCCATCAACGAGAGACCTGCCTGGGGATCAGCCCCCTGCTCCACGCTTGAACAGGAATGACGCCTCTGCGACTTGTGTGGGCCCTGCTTCTCCTGGCATTCCAGATCAACCACCTGCAGTCTCGATTTTCGTCCAGTCTTGGGTATCGTGAGTAAATACCAGGGTAGCTCCATACAACAACAGCTTAATCTGAGTGTGTCATCTGATTGTCTTGTTTTGTTCCCTTTATGAACTGAGCCCTCTGGCTCCGGATTACAAATATTGCGTACTGTGCATGTTGTGTTTTCCATCACAGGGCCCCAACCAGCTGCAACCCTGGGCAACTGTCCTGGCTAGCCCATCTCTTCTCTACCTGGGTACCCAGAGGTGTACTATGTGGGGGACTCAAAGCGCATGCATAACTGCTTGATTGATATAACCTTTAAGCTAATTAACCTGATTTTGCCCCTCCCTTGTTCAAGTCCCCTGAATAAATCAGATCTAACTTTTTCTGCATCTAATCTCACTGTGGTTCCAGTTTGTGCTCAAAGTACTGTACTGTTGCTATTTGCTGTGCTTAACCTTGTTTTACAGGGGGTCCCCAGGGTCGAGCCAGAGGAACCAGCCCTGGTGGTAAGTGAAAACAGCGTGGGTACTTGTGTGGTGGAATTGTGAAAGTGATTACTGTACAGTGTTCAGGCCACTAGAGGGGAAAGAGGGGGGTTACAGTGTCCCGCAGGGCTGTGCCTAGGTTAGCTTGACCACTACCAACCCTGACCTCTGGATGGAGGCCCTCCGTTTCAGAACTCAGGCCCCTTAACCTGCTACTAGCCAAGCAGGCAGGGGTAGTAGCCCTTGGGATAGCACCACCTAGGGGTTACATATAAAAAAAGGCAGCCAGAGCAGACAGTGCAGAGCTCACGTTTTAATGCAAATGTTCTTAGTAATAAAGATATTACGTAAGAATTATTTTATTTTATTTATTTGTTCTAGGATTACAATACCTTTGAGCCGAGGCTCTTTTACAAAGGTTCCACGTCATTGGTACAATTGAGATAAACATAAGCAAAGATAACAGTTTATAAAATTAAAAAAAATAAATAGTCTTGTACAGGAAAAAAGAACAATAAGGTGAAACTTTGGGGAGGGGAAAGGGAAAGGAGGAGGGTGAAATCAGGAGACTAAGTGGATGGGAGAGAAGGGAGGTAGGTTTGGGTGGGGGGACAGAGAGAGGAGAGGTGGAGGCGGGTAAGAACAGAGGTAGTGCAGCCGGGTGGTATTTGTCTTGGGCTGCAGGGGAGGTGAAGATGGGGGGTGCCGGCAAAGTGCAGGAGTAGATGTGGATCCAGAAGGGCATCTTCAGTTATGGAGACCAAATAACATGTTTAGCCACAACAGTCACAGAGGTTGGAGGCAGTGAGTGTTAAGGCGGAGCTGAGTCTTAAAAGTGCTGAGCGATACTGAGGACTAGATATCGCTGGGAAGACCACTGTATCAACTAGAGGCCCAGTAAGCAAATGATCTTTGGCCTTGTGTTGTGCAGCAATGCGGATTTGCAGAAGCTGAGGTTTCGATCCCTGGTATGGCAGCTGTGGATTCTCGGCTGTATGAGGCACAGACTCGGGGCAGCAAGATTTTCTTAGCAGTAATACAAGTTTGGTGTTTTATTCAATTGGCAAGATTCAACCATCCAGTTTGAGACTAGAGGTCACAGGTGTGAGTTAGGCGTTGGGAGCCAGTGACAAGTTGACAGGCCTTGTTGAGGGCGGTGGATACACGTTTGAGTGTGGTGGTTGTAGCAGAGCCGTAAATGATAATGCCATAATCAATGATGGATATGATGGCGCTCTGGACAGTGACAGCAAGGGCTTTGGGTGTCAGGTGTTTCCTATGACGGAATAGCAGGCCTAGCCGGGAGTTAGCAGCGTTGGCGACATGGTCGATGTGGGCAGTGTAGGAGAGGTGAGGGTCAAGGATGATCCCGAGGTATTTAAAGTTTTTGACCTGTTCCAGTGTGGCACCTTGTCTGGTGATAATGGAGAGTTGGAAGTGCTTATGTTTATTATGGGAGCTGCTGAAGATCATGGATTATGGAATTTTTTTTCAGAGTAAATTATCCCAACAACACAGGTAAACAGGAAAGTCATAATTTTAGTCACATGGTGAACAAAATAGGTGATCTGATACCTTTTACTGGACCTACATGAAATGTTCAGTACACAAGCTTTCAGGCTTACACACCGTTCTTCTTCAGGGGATGTCAGCCTCTGCCTTTTAGACACGTTAGCTTAAACTTCACCTTTGCACTGTAGTTAGCATTCCATTGTTTTTAAATTTGCACTTTTATGCCTCTCACCTCTCCCAGTGCTCGACTCCCTCATGAGCACAGAGATCTGAACATATCTAAAAACTAGAGGGGACATCTCGTGGTGCTCGTGCTTTCTGTCTTTCACTTTCCTAATGTTAGTGGTGCAAAATAAGTTGCACATGGTGACTGAGAGTCGCAGAAATAGCACATGGTGTCCCCTCTGGTGTTATATTTAATATTTGTTATATTTGATCTCTATGTTCAGGAGCTCCCAGGGTATACCAGGGTATAAGTCAAAACACCCCACACAGCAGCACTTGCCTGCTTCCATGGATCCTTGGTTTACCTCTCAGGTAAGGCCAGAGGGTGTACTCCTGTCAGCAGGTGTGCATCAGGCGGCGTGTGACGGAGATGCAGGGCCCAGATATACCGGGCTCTGTCGACGCTCGTGGTGGGTCCCTTTCTTCCCCACTTGTATTTTCTCCCCCATCCTCCCCACCGAGATGCTGGTAGTAGTGATGCCATGTGCAGGCACACATGCAGTGTTGGATGCCGCAAGGCATCAGCCAGTATCTCGCAGCCCCACGCTGCGCCGACCACATAGCTGCACCTGTCGTCGCCCAGGTGGTGCTGCTTTGGGGGCATCCCATTGTTTCTCTCCCCAGAGAAGGAGAAGGTTCTGTGGGATGCTCAATCCTCCTCTCCCACTCCCTGGCCAGTCCCCAACAACCCAGGCTCATTCCTGAACCCGGGTCGTCAACGCTGCAAGTGGTCACCCTACTGCTGCACTGACAGATTGGCTAGCATCAATAATATTTTTTATAACTATGTATACTATCATGAAAAATAGGATCACTGACCCCTAGACTTCACCTGTTCTCTCAGATTCTCAGCACCAGACATCTGAATACTCTGCTTGTGTTGTGACATCACAATCGTTTCCACAGCAACAGAGTTTTTTTTTTTTTTTCAATTACGATGTCATAGGAAGAAACAAAGAAACACAGAATTTATTGGCAGAAAAGGACCGGTAGGCTCATCCAGTCTGCCCTATTTTTCTTTGCTTATTCTGACACCTTAGACTCTATTTGATCACTACCATCCCTCCGTCCTCCCTTTCCTTTATGTATTATACCTGTGTACCTATTCCACGCATGCTTGAAGCTCCTCACTGTTTTCACCCCCACCACCTCTTCTGGCAGACTGTTCCAGCCACCCACCACCCTTTCTGTGAAGAAGTATTTCCTCAAATTCCTCTTAAATTCCCCATCTCCCCATCTTTATTGCTTGCCCGCAACTTCAAGTGCTTTTTCTCCTCCTCTGAAAGAGACTCCCCCAACTGCACCTTGTTCACCCCTATGAGGTACTTATAGGTCTCAGTCTTGTCCCCTCTTGATCTCCTCTGTTCCAGGGAGTACATGATGAGATCCTACAGCCTCTTTCTATGGCTTTCTGTACAACCCCCACATCATTTTGGTAGCCCTCCTTTGGACGGCTACCATGCTGTTAATGTCCTTGTGAAGGTACAGCCTCCAGAGCTGGACACAGTACTCTAGGTGGGGTCTCACTAGTGAGCGATACAGTAGCACTACCTCCCTTCTCCTGCTAGAAATACCCCCCCATGCACACTGGCATCATCCTACTAGTCTTGCCTACTGCCTTGTCACACTGCCCTGCCACCTTGAGATGATCAGATATTATCATCCCGAGGTCTTATACACAGCTCTGATGTTTCCCCTGCCCAGGTGCACGACTTTGCACTTTTAAGCACTGAAACTCAGCTGCCGCTCCCTAGACTACTCATCTAGTTTCCCCAGACCACTCTACGTTCTCTTCACCCCTTCCTGAGTGTCCACCCTGTTGCAGATTTTTGTTTCATCCACAATGACACACACACCTTCCCCTCCAGTTCCTCATTAATATCACTTATGAAGACATTGAAGAGGACTGGTCCCAGTACTGATCCCTGTGGCACCCCGCTAGTCACCCTCCCATCCACTGAGTGCCTGACATTTACCACCGCCCTCTGCCCCTATCCTTCAACCAGTTCTATACTCCGATTACCACTTTCTCCCCAATCCTCAGGCTACTTAGTTCCTTTACCAGCTTCCTGCGCGGCACAGTGTCGAAGGCTTTACTGAAGTCCAGGTAGGTCACACCCACTGCTCTCCCCAGTCCACTTCCCTAGTCACCCAGTCAAAGAAATGTAAGAGATTTGTTCAGCAAACCCCCCCCAAACCATGCTGCTGGTGGTCCTGCAGCCCATTTGCTTTCAGGTACAGGTAGAGGATTATGATGTGAGGTGACGTGTAGTCAAGTCGCGCGAGTGGATGAAGTCTAGGGGACAGTGATGCTGACTTCATGCCAACATACTTAGTTATAAAGAAACGAGAGCAGCTACTGTAACTGTAGAAAGTAAATATACTATAAACCAAAATATGACTACATATTATGATTTTCGCAAAACCCTTGAAATGTTGTCTGTCTTAAGGATCGCCTGTCCTAATGAGCAATTTGGAGCAAACTCTTATAACAGAGTAAATTTCTGATCTACTTTTGTTTATTATAATGTTATTAAAGAGCACCAGTATTGGTGCTTTCTTTAAAGTAAATGTGTGAGATACGGTTTTGAGCTTCATAGTCTGTTACTTCGCCATGGTGATAGTCCCTCCAAGTCAGAATTATAAACTGTAATGCTATCCTGTAAGACAGGGAAGGGATTGTAACTCTGGCCAAACTACCATCCAGCCAATCCCTTCCACTTGCCAGTCCGCTCATTATCCCCCTGTGCTCAGGTGTTTTGTGATGTCCTACCTGGGAGAGCACAGGGACACACTCAACTTGAATCCTATGGGGGGAGATTTTCAAACCATTACTATGTAGCGTTAAGCTATCTTTGCCACAAATGAAAGCCACTGTTCAACCAACAGGGGCCCTGTTATTTGAGCGATGGCTTTCATTTGCGGCAGTGGTCGCTGAAAGCTGCAAAGTAATGGTTTGAAAATTCCCATCCCATAGGATTCAATGGGGTGTGTCCCCGTGTGCTCCCTAGTAGGACATTATAAAATATTTGAGCGCAGGGGCATGGTGAGCGAACTGGGAAGAGGAAGGAATCGGCTGACTGGCAGTTCGGCCAGAGTTACGATCCCTTCCCTTCCTTACAGGACACCATTACAATTTATAATTCTGACTCGGAGGGACTATCACTGTGGCAGAGTAATGGGCTATGAAGCCCAAAACTGATTTTACAAAGCACACACCGTCACTTTGAAGCCCTCAGCAGCTGCTTACCTCATTAGGACCCTCACGTTTTGTGATGTAGTAGAATGGAGTGTGTGGGGCCATGCTGTACCGATAGTAATGGGAGCTGTTTTTTAATTCTTATTTTAGTTTTATATTTTAGAGGGACACAAGTCAAATCAAAGCCATGTATCAACTACAAAGCGAGGGGATGGTGCCTGCTGAAATCAGGAACCAGGAAAGGGACGGGATCAGGCTGCTGGCTCCTCTGACTGAGAAATTACATTCCTTTCTCCAGATAAATTGAGACAGTAATAAATTAAGAAGAGTGGACTTTTGAAGTTCATATGAGGTAATCTGCTGCTGGGGTCCTTAAGAAAAAATCTGAAAATGAGCAAAATTGTTGCCGTTTAGAGTTTGATTTGTACGCCCTCCACTGGAGTCCTACTTACTGGATGTCCAGATCCAGGGCTGGAACAGAAGATGGTGTATTTTCGGATGATACCATTTGGCTTGCTGGGAGGAAGCCAGGACACAACCACACTGCTCGCTGAGGAAGGGACTGCCTTGATACCAGCTGGAGGGCCTGGAACTAAATACAGAAACAAAAAACAGAAACCTTATTATTTTCAAGTTAGGACTTTTTTTTGTAAGTCACTCCCCACGCTTCATAATTTGTTAATACGAAGAGCACAGTATGGATAATTGACTCAGTGCTAATGGATAAGCTCCTGCGCAGTCTTCTCTCCAAATTCTGGATTAATTGGCTCAGCGTTGCTGAATAAGCCCTTGCACTATCTTCTCTCCGAAGTCAAATATAACACCAGAAAAAAAAAGTTCTTATTTTTAAACTCTTTTTCAAATGAAGTAATTTGCATATTACTCACATGCTAATTCCAGGCTAATGACTCACTTGCATTCTGAACCACTGGAATTTTGTTGGGGGTGGGGGTACATCTTTTTTTTTTTGAATGGGCTCTTCCTGTCATGACTTTAGACTGCAGTGTAGTTTATTAGTGAACAGAAATCGAGAAACAAGATGTGGCCCCTAAAAGGGAACTCACAAAAGGCTATGGAGGGTCAAGCGTAGAGAGGTGAAAGGCGCAGATTAGGGTTACTCAGACTCCGCTGAACAGAATCAGATTCATCCCAATTCCTAAACTGAATCCTAAAACCTTTGTTTATCTAGGAATTTAGGATTTCAATTCCAAATCAGTTTCCAGCTTCTGAGGCCCTTTTAGCATTTCAACCAGAATTGGGTTAGGATTCTGATGTCCCGAAATTCCTAAATCCAAAAATCGGATCAAAATCAGACAGTTCTAAGCACCCCAGTCCAGCTGCAGACTGTGGCCTAATGTGTGGATTCCCACCAGGAATCTGGACACAGGGGTCCGGATTTTCCGAGCACCGGAAAGACTGCAATGTATCCAGGGAAATCTTCTAAGGGTTGCATTGAGTCTTTACCCCTGAAGGCAGGTGGGCATCAGATGTCTAGCGCATCTATCCATGGACGTGGGCAGCTAGGGACTGTCAGCCAAACCAGTTTTGTCTTGGTCTAGGCTGACTTATAGTAGTTCCTGCCGGCAGATGCATCCACAGTTGGATGCCTGCTGCTGGAAACTGCATCCGATTGCCTTAGATTAGACACAGTTGAAAAATAGCCCTCCACTGAGTCCAAGGGGTGGGATGGACCTGGTGGGTGCTGCTAAATGCAGCTGCACTGCCTGTGCCCACACTTTTGAAAATCTGGAAGGTTGTGACGTTATCTGAACTGGTCCTCCCCTTCCTACTCAGAGCATAACAGCTGTCAGAAACCACCAGCCTTCTTTGGATGAAGACCTGCTGGGGAAGTATATTAAGCTTCAAAATTAATGCTTCAAAAATTATCAGAGCCTGAAAACAATTTTGATAAGGTTCTTTTACAGAAAATGGCACAGCTCCTGGAAGGTTTGGATTCCAAACTTATCCTCTCATCCCTAGTTTAAGCAATAAGACATGATGGGGTACTAGTTGTACTAGGTTTATCACATGCCCAGGGGTGTTGTAAGACACACGAGTCACCGGGCGAGTGCCTTCAACCCTGGGCATGTGGTAAACCTAGTGCAACGTGAGACCATTGTGTCTTTTAATCTAAATATGAAGGAAATCCCTGCGTACTGCTTGGCTGAGACTTGACTTTAGCCGTTGCCTTCAGAGAGCACTACCAATAGCTAAAAACAAATCCATGCCAACCTGGGCGCAATGCATTCCATATTTCTGTGCCAGCCTAATGGAATTTTCAGTGTTTAACTGGCAGCCATTTTTGCAAACAGCAACTCCAGAGGACTGAAATCTAAAACATACCTGAAGTATGTGGTTCCCTCATCAACTTTCTAACTACCATGTTTTTCATTTTTGTCCCTACAAGTTATCTTCTTTTATTGTTTGTTCCTTTGTGAGTACTAGTGCTCTGATTAGTTGGTAGGAGAGCGGTAATGTGATTGTGATCGGATGACTGAGCGGGTGGGCAGATGAGTGAGAGGGCAGGTGGCGGAACGAGCGAACAAGTGGGCGGGTGGACTGGGGGAGTGAGTGAGCGCTGGTACTGACATAATAACAAATAATGAAAGATGACAATCTGCAGGAATAAAAATGAAAAAGTGGCTGTTAGGCGGATGGGGGAACCACACACTTTAGGTATGTTTTAGATTTCCGTCTGCTGGAGTTGCTTTTTGAAAGGAAAAATGGCTGCCAGTTAAACTTTGAAAATACCATTAAGCTGGCACAGTAATATGGAATGCGCGCTACCCAGGTTGACAGAGACTTGTTTTTAGCCATTGGTAGTGCTCTCATAAGACAATGGCTAGAACAGACTCGGTCAGTCATTATGCAGGGATTTCCTAACCCATTTTATATCCAGAAACAGGAGACACAGATGCAACCCAAGGAAACTATAATGTGTCAGTGTGTTTCAGTGGCAGGCAGCACTTCTGCCTCTGGCCAAGAATGTCGTACGTTCAAGTCTCACATCGGAAAACTTGGGCTTATACCATTTATTGTCTCTCTAGTGTTGTACTAGGGGCACCACACTTTTGGAAGTGGCCTCGTTTACATGTGATGTTAAAACAAGGTATTCTCTGCCTGTTTACTGTGGCTGTAAAGGTGAAAGGTAAAGCTGCCATGTCACTTTTTGAAAAGAGAGTGCGCATATGTATGTAACCCCTAGATGGCGCTATCCCAGGGGCTACTACCCCTGCCTGATTTGCCACTAACAGGTTGAGGGGCCTGGATCCAATGGCGGGTGCCTCCACCCAGAGGTCAGGGTTTGCAATAGTTAAACTAACTTGGTCACAGCCCTCTGGGACACTGCAACCCCTCTTTCTTCCCACTAGTGGCCCACACAATATATCAGAATTACCTTCACAGTATACACTTACCCCCAGGTCTGGTTCCGGCACTGGGACCTCCTGTGAAATAAGATACAGTGCAACAATCACAGTACAGTACTTTAACATAGACAAATACCTCAGGCAGTATAACTTTGCTGAAACAAGCAGCTCTGATTTATTTAGGGGGATATAACAAGGACAGGGGGAAATCAGGTTAATTAGCTTATCACTCTAATAATCTACCTATGGCTCTGTGCACAGGCCTATCCCTATCAGTTACTGTCCCTGGGTACCCAAGCCCTAGTGGCTAGTCCAAACCGTGGCAGCTGGTAGGGCCCTTTCACACAGAGAAAAGGAGAATTAAACAGTCAGCAGTACAGTAATTCCATTTGGATTTAATGTGGCAATTCAACAGGGAGCGACTCTGAATTAGTACTCACGACCTCCAAATAAGATAGGGTCCTTCAATGTCAGCAGGGCTCACTTGAGGTACACAAACCTCTTCACACATCCATATAAAAGAAAGCACTATACCAGGCAGGCTGCATCTGTATCCCGATCGCAATTACTGCACAATACCGGGAGAACACACAGCAGATTCAGTTCCTGACAGACAGAGTGCAATTTTCAGCAATTCCTCCAGTCTTCTACAGGGTGAGCCTGGTTTCTACTCTTCAGAGATCCTTTGATTCTTTTACAGGACGGATTCAGTCCACAAGCTGTTACACAAGCTGCAGACCGGAACTCTGGGCCTTATACACGTTTTTGACTAAAACTGCACACTGAAAAAGCACAGGCTCCTTCCTTCTTCACTGCCAAAGCTCAAATGAAAACCCCAACCGACAAAACCGGGCACTTCCTTTGAGTTCCTCCCAGTTCTTGACTGGATTGGCTGTCACCACAATAGACTGCTGCTGTTGGTCCAAAAGGCACTGAAGTCTAAACTACATCTCCCAGAGTCACTGCCCATACAATCCTCTTGTGGCTGGCTCAGATTATGAGTCCAAGTTCTGATTCGTCAAGGCACCATTTTAGAGCTAGCTTACCCCACACTGATTGGTCCAGTTCAGCAGTTCAAAACTAGAATGGGGAACTAGCAGACACAGTTCTGACTGCAAAGAAAGCAGATTAGACAAACTGTAATTTCATTATTACTCTAAATAATTTCTGGCAAACAGTTACATCTTTCAGATAGGTTCCTTTGCACTCCTAGTGACTGCAAAATGAAGTGAATTGGCAGCAGCTCGAGTGGTACTCAATCAAAGAAACACACAGTCCCCATACAACTAATTATGTCTGCAAGCAGACAGCTCTTAAAGAGACAGTACCAGAGGTTCTAAAAACACTCACTGATAAATGGCTTAAATGCCAAACACCATTCAGGCTTGGAGCATTCAAGCAAGCTCCTGGAAGTCTTTTGGGAACCCCCATTTGCAGGGGGGTTACATGTATGTTTGTTGTGTTGTTTCCTTTCTGCTGTCGACTTCAGCTGGGCCCTTGGTAAATGCTGTGTGGTAGACGAAAGATGTAGCCCCCCCAAAATATTTTCTTGCCATGGTGAAACTGTGTGAACAGCATCCCCCAGATCAGAGTCTACTGGGGCACTGAAAGGGGTAAATTTAAACTGCCTATGTATCACACACACAAATTAATTATCTAAACAAACGGTGCAAGCGGTTTACTAATGAGCTTATGTTCCTAAAAAAAAAAAAACAACAATGGGTATATGAGGGATTAATTTATGTTAACATTTAGAAGCAGTGATTGACTGTCAATGTCTCCACGGTACAGCTTTCTGACATGCGTGACGGGTTTATTTTGTTAACGGTTATATGCCATGAATTGTAATCCTCATGCAAGGGGCTAACCTGATAGCACTGGAGACTGAAGCCCTCTGTTTTTCCACATGACAGGTACAGTACAGGTGATCATGCTAGAAGCTTCCCCACACACTGCCCTGCCAATGGGCCTACCCATGTTGTGGAGGGAACATCACATTTGTGAAAAGGTCATTGAGACTCCATGCACATTCAGTCCTTGGCCTCTCCTGTTAGACTGTCAACAAGGGTACCAATTACTGCCAATTGTGTTGATGGTTTTGTAATATGGGCAGATAAAATCCCCCCCCCAACGCTCACCAAGGGCCTTCAAATTCAGTCCCCCACTCCCCATCTCATTGTTTCAGGCTCCCAGTCAGCCAAGGAGAACAGCATGCCATGGGAGCTGAGGTTAGAGATGGTCCAGAAGGAAATCCCAACAGTTCTTTAAGCAGGTAAAAGGGATCAGCCGACAGAAGGACATACCATCCCAAGCAGCAACCAGGTAGGTGAAAAAATAAAACTGAAAGAAGTAATTCAAATAATTCCTTGAAAGGATAATGTCACATAAATAAACAGTCATCTCCTCCTAAAGCTACCTTACTGATTTAGGATTTCAGCAAAAAAGAATACATTTTGGTGTACTGGAGCTTATAAGACAGTTTTTAAAGATCACAGAGTGACCTCCATTTTAATTGCTGCCCACCGTGTATGTGCCCTAACAACTCATGGCAGAGGGGTGATGTAACATCCTCTCCCAACTCATGGCGGGGGGGGGGAGAAACATTTTCTGTAAACTGAGTTACAGGTCTGCACGTTTCAGTGCCAGCTCCAGGGATTGATCCTTGTACCCTCGGCCTCAAAGGCTGCAGTTCTAACCCTTCAGTCGAAAAGCATCTTTCCCAGATGGCATGTTGGCACAGCGGTATGACTGCCACTCACGATGCTGGAGACTCGGCTCCAGGAATGAGCCGGAGTCATCTGGGGATGGCTGGGGGAAGGAGGATCGAGCTTCCCAGGGGACACTCTCACCCTTCTGGGGGGAGGAGTGTTATGTCCCGCAGCACTACTGCCACTTGTAAATGTATGGGTGATGGAGCACAAGGGACACAGGGAGGGAGGAATGCACTGTGCCGTGTATCACAAAAACATGGCAATGTACGCTTCTGTCAGGGACTACATCACCACAGCACAGAAGAGAATAGGGAAACCAATAAAATGTGGAAAAAAACCCCTCCACCCGCAGCTGCATGAGTTCTGGTACATCCAGACTGAAGGCAGGTAATTCTGCCAAAACTGCCAGAGTGGAGGAGGCGCAGAAAACAGTACAAAAAAAAAACAAGAGGCAACTTTCCTTTTACCCAATGTGTTGGCTTGTTTGTTTATGCTGCAGTCTTACTTTTTCCACTAGATGGCACGTTGCATCTGGTTGCAGATTCTGTATACATTACAAGTGGAAGCCACTTGAATTCCACATAAGTTTGGAAAATTCAGCCTAACTCTGTCAGTAATGGAATTCTGAAATTTTGAATGTGGAATTTTGTCACTCAGCAGTAATCAGTGGTTTACATACCGCAGAGTCCTTTTCCACAAACCGTGAAAAATTATTCTGTGGTTTACATAATACGCAGAAAGTTATTCTGCGCTTTATGTAGAAATGCTCTTCAGAATTATGCAGAATTAAAAAAAGACATTTCCAAAAAGCGGTTTGGGAAGCAGACTTGCCATTCCACACAAACTCTGATGTCAGAATTTCGCATTCCATTGGGTACACTTTAAGCAGGATTGCAAGGTGCCACAAAGCCTCACAAACAAGCTGCAAAAGGTGACAACCACAGACAACAGAGTGGTCCCTGTTAGGACTCATCAGTGTGAAACAGCTGCTGTCCAGGGCCATGAAAAGAGGTCTCAAAGGTTGGCAACTGTTTGAGTTACGGTAAGCCCACTGTAGGAAAGCAACTTAAAAGACAAAAAAATGCAATGCTAAAACACTGATGCAAGGGTGACTCAAAGGGTGCACTGAAAGTGATGCAAAATTTTATAAAAAGAACACAAGATTCCACATACACCTCCAACACATAAACCCCTTCAGGTGACACCAGAGTAAGAACAGCAGTTTTCAATGGTAAGGGTTCAACCAGTAATACCAGCCTTGCCACCCCAGTGGCTTCGATTAGGCTTCATGCTTGCACAGGACTTGTCTGTCTTGGCTCAGGTGCGTGCTGCACAGCAAATGAAGTTTGAAAGGCAGATAGCTGATTTGTGGCATGCTTATTATGTCCTCGGTGGCATCACCGCACAGTATATTGCCTTGACTTAAGGAGACACTGGCTAGCTGGCTGCCTGCCAGAACATACTTACTGCATAACCCAAGCAGTAGACTTAGAGAAGCGTTAGCCTTATCGAGTTACTTGTGAGGATTAGACACTGTCAAGACTAATAAGGGACCAGTGTGCAGAACATATGCCTCTTCAAGGTCCTCTCAACGATCACTGTCTGAGGCAGTCGAGAGAAACTAAGTTTACTCACAAGGTTGCTTGAGGGCAGCATTCGATCTTGTTTTTGCCTCCCTGTTTTTGGCCCTTTTCTCTCTGTTCCTGGCATTTTTTTCCTGTTCCTCACCATGATAGTGGGTGGGTGGGGAGGGAATAAACCTCTGCTTGGATGACAGAAAACAGCTGCTTTCACAGCAAACACCAACTACAGTCGTTAGCCAGTCTGTCAGGGTACAGCTTTCACCCTCTGCGGAGCTGAGCCTCTCACTTCGATGATGTGCACAACCTACAGCCAGTCTCAGAGTGAGTAGGATGGCGGTTTAGTGGTGAGTAGTTAAGGTCAACATCTATAAAACAATGAAAATTACCTTGCCGGTTCACCTTGTGCATCTGATGTGTGCCAGATTCTGCCAGAATCAGTCGGGATCGACAGATCACAGTTGTTGCTGCTGTGCCTGCTCTTTGTTATCTGAATCATATGTCCAGGTTCCACCCAACCCTGACACTGGGCTTATCATGGTCATGCCTTGGCCTCTGACAGGAGGATGGGCACATGATTGCCTTGGCAGTCAACCTTAGTGCCACTTTGTAATCTAATGATGGTAGTGGTGTTTATGCTGAGGGGGGGGGTTTGCAATTTCTTCCCAGTAATCAAGTGCAACACTTTGAAATATACCTAATCTCCTAGTCCCAGGAAGGAAAATCCAAGTCTATAGTAGTCAGAAAGGAATCATGGTAGGAAAGTGTGTGTGTGGGGGAATAGTTGTAGATAGCTGTAGATCAGGTAGGGCCTGTGGTGACGTATAGACAGGGACAAAACTGGCCAGACTGAGTGGGTCAAGTGGTCCCTATCTGCTGACAAATTCTATGTGTAACCCCCCTGCAAATGGGGGTTCCCAAAAGACTTCCAGGAGCTTGCTTGAATGCTCCAAGCCTGAATGGTGTTTGGCATTTAAGCCATTTATCAGTGAGTGTTTTTAGAGCCTCTGGTACTGTCTCTTTAAGAGCTGTCTGCTTGCAGACATAATTAGTTTGTATGGGGGGACTGTGTGCTTTCTGAGTACCACTCGAGCTGCTGCCAATTCACTTCATTTTTGCAGTCACTAGGAGTGCA
Source organism: Neoceratodus forsteri (assembly GCA_016271365.2). Classification (NCBI taxonomy): domain Eukaryota; kingdom Metazoa; phylum Chordata; order Ceratodontiformes; family Ceratodontidae; genus Neoceratodus; species Neoceratodus forsteri. The sequence goes on along the minus strand of JADMNL010000034.1, from coordinate 112,732,376 downwards.
AAGGGAACCTATCTGAAAGATGTAACTGTTTGCCAGAAATTATTTAGAGTAATAATGAAATTACAGTTTGTCTAACCTCTTTCTTTGCAGTCAGAACTGTGTCTGCTAGTTCCCCATTCTAGTTTTGAACTGCTGAACTGGACCAATCAGTGTGGGTAAGCTAGCTCTAAAATGGTGCCTTGGACGAATCAGAACTTGGACTCATAATCTGAGCCAGCCACAAGAGGATTGTATGGGCAGTGACTCTGGGAGATGTGTTTAGACTTCAGTGCCTTTTGGACCAACAGCAGCAGTCTATTGTGAGTGACAGCCAATCCAGTCAAGAACTGGGAGGAACTCAAAGGAAGTGCCCGGTTTTGTCAGTTGGAGTTTCAGTTGAGCCTTGGCAGTGAAGAAGGAAGGAGCCCTGTGCTTTTTCAGTGTGCAGTAATTGCGATCGGGATACAGATGCAGCCTGCCTGGTATAGTGCTTTCTTTTATATAAATGTGTGAAGAGGTTTGTGTACCTCAAGTGAGCCCTGCTGACATTGAAGGACCCTATCTTATTTGGAGGTCGTGAGTACTTATTCAGGGTCGCTTCCTGTTGAATTGCCACATTAAATCCAAATGGAATTACTGTACTGCTGACTGTTTAATTCTCCTTTTCTCTGTGTGAAAGGGCCCTGCCAGCTGCCACGGTTTGGACTAGCCACTAGGGCTTGGGTACCAGGGACAGTAACTGATAGGGATAGACCTGTGCACAGAGCCATAGGTAGATTATTAGAGTGATAAGCTAATTAACCTGATTTCCTGTCCTTGTTATATCCCCTAAATAAATCAGAGCTGCTTGTTTCAGCAAAGTTATACTGCCTGGAGGTATTTGTCTATGTTAAAGTACTGTACTGTGATTGTTGCACTGTATCTCATTTCACAGGAGGTCCCAGTGCCGGAACCAGACCTGGGGTAAGTGTATACTGTGAAGGTAATTTGATATATTGTGTGGGCCACTAGTGGGAAGAAAGGGGGGTTGCAGTGTCCCAGAGGGCTGTGACCAAGTTAGTTTAACTATTGCAAACCCTGACCTCTGGGTGGAGGCACCCGCCATTGGATCCAGGCCCCTCAACCTGTTAGTGGCAAATCAGGCAGGGGTAGTAGCCCCTGGGATAGCGCCATCTAGGGGTTACATATGCTTCTATAGTTGAACCCTAGTCTTTCAGTTGGCCAAGGTGGAACTGTGCACAAAATAGAAAGTCATTGGTCATTGCACAGTTCCAGACCAATGACTTTCTATTTTTTTTAACATTCTTTTTAGGGGTGGTATGTCAGTGTGGTGGTTTAGGAATAGCCCAGAGTGCTGGAGAACCATGGGGGTTGGGAAGGGAGGAGAGCATCAGGCATCCAAGGGAATGTTCTCCACCTCTGGAGAAGGTGACCATGCCCACTCCCACGGGGAGCACCAGCTCATGTCCTGAGGGGAAGGGGGAAACTTTATGAAATATCCCTGTGCATCACAAGATGAATCCAGGACACTCTCAAACAGTGCCTCACCAACACGTCTCCCAAGTGGAAGCTGACTGGGGGTCCCACAACTGGGGGCAAGCCATGGGAAAATGGGTACATGGCAGAGATTGCAAGGTTAGGGCTAAAAGGTAGTCCAGAAGTTGAAATGGAGCAGCACAGGTGATGAGGAGTTAAACCATTTTTTGGTTTTTAATCCTTTTCTAACCCATTATGGATTCCTCCATCCCGATGACTGGGAGCCACAACAGTTCTACCCTTCTGAAGAGCAGCTGCTTTTATAGCCCATGCCAATACTGCCCTGGGATTAGGCAGCAAATGCCAAGCAGCCCATGCCCTCCCTCCCTCCCTGGGGGAGCCAAATGTGCTTATCCCCCAGCCAACTCAAACCTGGGATTCTGGGGCTAATAGGCAAACCGCTGTCTCCAAGATGACAGCACTGCATTGGTCAATACTGCAGTTTCAGCAAACAAAAAAAAAACCAATAATCAACATAACACCTTTGTTGTCCCCTTCTCCCTAACTAGGTAGCAGATTTTGAAACTGGTAGAACATCCTTGTTTGCATGCATGATAAATTCAGGAGTAACATTAGAAGGTGCTTCTTATCCCACAGGGAGGTGAACCTATGGAATAGCCTACCAGGGGAGAGAGTGGACATGAAGACAGTGCAGGCCTTCAAGGTAAGCTTGGGCAATATTCTGCCTCAGGGTACCCTGAGTAACAGGGTGGGTCGGAAATGCCTACTACAAATTAGCACGTTTGCACAGCTTGTTGACGCTGCTTATAAGAGTGGACAAGGTGTCCGTTCCAATCTTACATTACTATGTTACTATTCTGCATATACATGCAATGTTTCCCCTCGAGCATTTACGCATGGGGGTGCCCCAATGGTTTTGTTTTGGGCCCTTCATGGTTTTGCAGCACCCCCTATGCTTCCCCTTCATGTTTCAAGCCAAGCCCCTGGCTCCAGTGTTGTTACAGTTACAGCATCTGGGGACCACAGAGAGGGAAAACAATAAAGGAAAATAGACCTAGATAGAAAATGAGAAGCATAGAGAGAAAAAAAAAAGTATATGGATCTAGAGAAGGAAATGGAGAGAACAATCAAAGGCAGTACATATCATACCTATATTGCTTGACAAAGGCCCCATTCTTTCAATTTTTTTCCGGGTGAACCACTATACATAGTGTAGCTGCCCAGCTGGTGAACAGTATGTGTCTCACTGCCGACCTCATCAGCCATTTAAGGAAAGGGAGGAAAGGAAACTGGTTTTATATAGTGCCTCTCACATCAACTATATCCCAAAGTGCTTTACAATCCAAGAAGAAAATTAATCTGGTTTTATATAACACTTTTCATGCAAACAGTATCAAAAAGCGCTCTACAAAGGAAACGAAGGGAAAGCAATATTGCTTTCAAACTGAATCCCAAAGCACTCTACAGACACAAGGATATTTTTTAATATAGCACCTTTCATACAGACTGTATCCTGAAGTTCTTTACAATTCAGGAAAGGGAGAGGATAGAATGTTGCTGCCATTAGGCACACAGTGAGATTCAAACAGCACAGAGTGCAACATTAGAGAGATTATAGAGCAGCTAAGAACAGATGGATGAAGTGAGGGACTTGATCAAGCCAAGACGCAGGCTGCCTTTCTGCAGTCTCCATAGGTCCAATATTTTCACTTGTATAAAGTAGTGACATGCCGTAAGTAAAGGAAGGCAGTTTGGCCAGTGATTAGGGTGCAGAGCTGTGAACCTGGAGACCCAGGTTTAAATCCCGTTCAGCCACCAACTCGTTGTGAGATCCTGAGGAAGGCACTTAACCTCCCTGTGCTTCAGTCCCTCCCAGCTGTTGTATCTTATGATAAAATGGGTCACAAAAATCCTGTAATCTCATTGGTCAAAACAGTCACATGACCACACACAAATCCTGCCATAGACAACAGGTAAAGATCCCGCTATCAAATGTTTACTTTTTTTTCTTTGAACCTAATGTTTATACAGATTCATTTTATAATCACAATAATTCACTTCAGGGTAGTGAAGTAGAAGTAATTACCCACTTCTTGTGTGGTTAAAATCACTTGGTTGCACCTTGTGACACACCACAGAAGGCGTGGGGAAATCCCACAGCAACACACACCCTTGTCATGTATTTTTGCTTAAGTTTAGCCTAGGTAAATTGGGAAAATAAAATACTGTATAAATATATAAACACACCATTTTTTTTTAAACTGTCTCCAGTGCTGTCCACTTCTACTTACCTGTCACCCAAGTCCCATCTTTGTCTTGTCTGCTACTTGTGTCCCCGTTCAGGGGGGTCCACAGCATGCAGCTTCTGCCACTGTGGTGAATTCCATCAGGGGTAGGAAGCCCCCCCCCCCGGTCCACGAAGTGTAGGGAGAGAACTGCCCAGTAACAGGGACTGGGAGGCATCAGAGGCATCCTGCTTGTTCTGGGGCATATCTGCTTCTTTCTCTCACCCTCATCAGAGGCTGCCATCGAGGGCACCATATGCACATGTGCATGCAATTGCGTGGCTACGCACGGCAGCTGCCGACGTCCTACCACCCATAAGCTGCTCTATCTGCACTACCACCTATGGTCAGCCAGGGGGCAGTACTGCAGCACAGAAAGCTGCCCTCCCTCCCCGAAGAAGAACATCCTTTGGAACATGCAATCCTCCTCCACTGCCCAGTCCCCAGTGGGCTTGTTCCCGAACACGGGTTGCCAGCATCAATAAACAGTAGCTCCGCCTGTCTGCCAATGGACTGGCTACACACACCATTTTTCTAATGCCCTATCACAAAGCTTTACAAAGCCCTCATCAAGAAATGTTGAAACGCAGTAAATATATTTAGCTGGCTGGTGTAAAACACTACAAAACAACCTTTTTTTGCTCTGTGTGTGTGTGCATCCCCCTGCTGCTATCAGACAATGCAAACTTCATTTATTACCAGCATGTTCAAGCTGCCAGCGATGAACCTCTACAACTGCAAGAATGTGTGGGGACTGTGAACCGGCAGTCTGTAAGGTCGGCTCCGCTGAGCTCGTACTTATAATTACTATAAAGAGCGGAAGAGGTGCGAATCAAACACCATCTAACAAAGAAATAGGACTAAGTAAATGGGAGGGGTCATCATTCTTCTGTACCGGGCAGCGAAAAAATTATTACAGCTGCAATAACGCTAATCCTTGCAAGTCAGTCTAATTAACTTTTTTAACATGGATAAAGCACATAATCTCTCAGATGTCCACTTATACACAAACATTTTGGTGCCGCTGCTCTCTCTCCCACAAGTACTATGTAGCTCTGAAGAGCGTGCTAAAACATTGCACCATGTAGAATACCCAGTCTTCGTTTGAACAATATCATCTCTGAATGGGAGACTGGAGTTGACAGAGTTGATTTCTAATTTAATCTGTTTTCTCGTCAGCAGGCCAAATCTTGGTGTCTAGTCTGGTCTGTAACATGCTAAGAAGCAGCCATGTTCTCCACTTATGACATCGTGTTCCTGCGAGGGAAGGGAGGAGGCAGCTTAATCCTCCCTTATGCTGTATAATGGCATGAGAAGAAGGGTATCATGTCCAGAGCTATCAGGAGAAATTCTGATATTTTAAGCAACCATGAAGAGGGTCTGGCAACCATCCCTGCCACCATCCTTATTTGATCTGAGTGCCCACGTCCTGGGTTTAACTCCTCTACTGGGGTAATCCTCAGTCTCAATCAACACATTAGTGTGGATTTACTGACACACAACAGCAGCCTAAAATGTAGAAGTAATAAAGAAAAGGCAACCTGTCTGATTGACAATGACCTGTGAGATCAGTCCCCAGGGAGGTGTGCATGCTTTTGGGGAGGAAGGTCGTCACCTGCCACCTACACAATATGTTTGCCCTAATGTCTAGACAAAATCAGGGAAGCGGCGACAGGAGGACCTATTCAGACATTACTGGGCAAGGGAAGAGGATCTTTGGCATGGGTTGGTGTGGTGCACCTGAGCACTGTACTGGCCACTGAATGTGGCCATGGCACAGGTAGGTGGATGAACAAAGGTGAGTGCATCATGTCACACCCACCTAATATGGTGCTTGTAAATCATCTGCAGTAGTTGTGGTAATGTCAGTTCTTGTATCCGGATCTGAAATGGTACTGCCAGTGGTCCGAGAATTTGAATGAAATAAAATACCCTTTTCTGGAGATGCTGCCAATTCCACCCCCAAACAACAGCTGCTTAACGAAGCCTGAGCGACTTACCTGTTGCAGAGTGATCAGCATATCCGTTTACTTAGTGGTGGGTGAGAGCATAGAGCAAGGTGTACAGGGGTCTGCATTATACACAAACCTCAGGTGAGAAGAAAAAAAAAACTCATTACACCTGACCTCCCCATACATTATTCTACACACGATATGAGCAGCTGTGGAATCAATTGTATATTGAGCAAAACATGTTGTAGCAAAGGAGAATGGCTATGCTTGTCCAATGAGCCAAGCTCCCTCTCATGATGGCTAACAGGGGCCACACTTTGCTGCACATTTGGCTCCCCTCCACAGTGTCATGGGGGCAGCTAATGCACTTGGTTTTTTTTCTATTATGTATTTATCCAGTGTTTTTCCCTGTTTTCATCCACCCTCTTCCTGGGCGCGCACGGGCGTGCTACGCTCCAAGGCGCCCTCCCAACTTGCTGCCCTCTCCTGCCTGCGCTGCCACCGGACCTCCACCCTGTGGCAGCGGAACTATGGTGGGGGCTAACAACCACCCCAGGAGAGGACAGCTGCCGTTAGGCTGCTCGATCCTGCTCCATCCCTCCCCTCCCCTCGTGCCAACCCGAGGTCGTTCCCAAACCCGGGTCACCAGCATGGCGCGAGGTGTGGCATCTGGCACCTCAACCCTCAGCGCCACCAGGCCAGCCAAGCTAATGCACTTCTGTCAGAGAGGCTTATATATTGAGACAAACCCAAGAGCCTCCAAGGCTGTCATCTTCCCTCGGAAGTCATTTCACATCTTGTCTATTCTCCTACATGAAAGGTGAAATGTGGGAACAGATGCTCACTTATCAGGCCACAGCCCACCAGTATGGACCCTGCAGGTTCAGCCCAAGCCTTGAAATTGCAGCGCTGCTGGAAGCCTGTGTGTTCTGGGTGTTATAGCTAAGAGCTGCTGCAACAAGAACGGTTATAATAGTTTTCAGTCTTAATGTGAAGCCTAGAGACAACAGCTTTACATCAGAGAGAGATCCTTATATCAGAGAGAGCTTTTTATCAGAGAGAGAGAAGTCTTCTAGCAGAAAAAGATACAGTGAGGCTTGTATCAGAGAGAGATAAAAACCTTAAATCAAAGGGAGAGCTTTATATCAGATTGAGAAAGAAAGAAAGAGAGATAACCTTACATCAGATGGAGAGCCTTATATTAGATGGAGAACCTTAAATCACAGAGAGAAGAAAAAGTATTATATCAGGAGGACAGCCTTATATATGAGAGACAGAGAGAGAGAGAGAGAGAGAGAGAGAGAGAGAGAGAGAGAGAGAGACAGAGACAGAGACTGTCCCTGGGCCGCTGTCCACTACCCTCCTACCTCTGCTCCCCTTTCACCCCGCACCTACACAAGTGTGATCCCCTATTCACCCTCCCCGATGGACAACCTTTGCTCCTACCCTGTACTTAGTACTGTGTTTGCACATTGCAAATGTTATCCTTCTGCACTTTACTGAAGTGTTTGTATTTTACGTCTCGCAGTCCTTGTCTTTGCACAACTGTTATTTATGATGCTTCGTCACCTATTATTGTTCTTCATGTTCCTCATTGTCCTCCCTTCCCCCTCCCCAGGACACATCTGGAAATGAGCTGTTACCAGCTCAGTATGTCTCTGCTGGTGAAACTTCTGAAATACATAAATATCAGAGAGGGCACTATCTCAAAGGGAGAGCCTTATCTCAAAGGGAGAGCCTTATATCAGAGGGAGAGTCATCTCACCGGGACAGCCTTATACCACAGGAAAGGAGCCTGATCTCAGAGGGAGAACCTTCTATCAGACAGAGACAGACGGGGGGGGGGGGAGAGAGCCTTATATCAGAGGGAAAGCCTGATCTCAGAGTGCAAGCCTTATATCAGAGGGATAGCCTTATACTAAGAAGAATGTCAGGAAATATTTCTTCACTGAGAGGGTGGTAGATAGATGGTACCTAGCATTGTGATTAATGCTAGGAGCAATGGGATTAATGCTAGGAGTATCTCAGGGTTCAGAACTCCAATGGAATGGCTTCAAGGGTAGAATTAAGAACAAATGAGTGGTAGGAGGTGGGGAAAGCTCTGTAAGGGCTGAATAAAGCTATTTCGGAACAAGTGGGTAGACTCAGTACACCAGTAGTTATTTTCTGCGCTTGCATTTATGTACCTATGACCGATGTCTATGAGCATGCACATACATCCAAATGTATCCACCGGAATACTACCCCTACTCCACACGCTGCTGCACAATGCAATATAAAAGCTTTTTTTTAATATTCTGACAGTATGGTACATGCTGGGAAAAAGTGGGAAAAGATGAAGTCTTCCATATTCATTAAACAGAACTGCTTCCAAATCTTTATTTTCCACTTTTGGAAGGTTTGGATAATTTTTAATTACTATTCCAGTCATTGTAGGGTTCGCTTGTGACTTCTATGCTATAAAACCCTGATTTGTGTGTTCACTTGTAACTCCAATGGTCATGGGTAGAAGGGGCTGAAAAGTTCAGGGTTTGTAGATGATTCAATAATTTACAAACCAGGACACTATCAGCCTGATCTGTCCTTGAGCGATTGAGAATTCTAACGTGGGATTTCCTGTCTGTGCTTTGTACATGAATCCTAATGTTATTATACAGGGGATACTCCTTGGGCTGCTTTTAAATACAGGCAATATGCAATGACCAGACCCAAAATATGCAATTCATCTTCAAGTAAGGGGGCACAGCTCGGAAGTGGTGGAGTACCGTTAACATCACTGGTGGGCCTGGGCATGTCTTGCTCTCTGTTGGGCCATCAGCTGCAAAGGATCCAGGGTATGCACAAACAGGCATGCTGTGTGTGAACCAGTTAATATTTCCCTTCTCTGCTTGTGACACCACCTGTGGTCATGCAGCTTGATATGACGGAGTCAGTTGACCTCGGTCCTTGGAGGAGGCAGGCATCGTACCTCTCCCCTCCTCCTACAACCCTCTGATGTCCAGGCTTGTTTCTAATCCTGGGTCAACTTCACAACTGATAATTAAGTTCTGTCCTTGACTGTCTATCTAGGGTAAAAATATTTTGAGAATAGAGTCCTACGTGTTAATACAGGGCTACCCAATGGATTAGGGTAGGCCTAAAGCAACTTCCCTCCTTCTCTCTGCTACCCCTGGTCCCCTTCTCATCCCCCCAACAAACTACTGCACTCACCTCTCATTACAATCCCCGTGCCTTTCCCTCCCTCCCTCCTAACTTTTCCCTGGTCCCTCTGAGGTTACCCTGCCCTCTGATGTGTGGAGCCAAACGGAGTACTCTGGTGCACTGTATTTACTGCAGCATGGTATCCTGATTTCACTTATATCAGTTACAGTATATCAGTCTACAAGCCTAACCATGTGGTAGTGTAGTCTTTTCATCCATACAATGAAGAAGAAATAATTACTTCTTCGCAAGTATTTTGAAAATTATGCAGTGGCAGCTGGCCCACTGGTGCAGCGGCAGCACTACCGCTCACGCCGCCAATAACCTGGGTTGGGGAACAAGCCCTAGTTGTCGGAGGGCCAGCTTGGGGGGGCTAAGCTAAGCATCCCAGAGGATACTCTCCACCTCGGGGAGGGAGGGGGTTCAGACTACGCTGCACTACCACCCCTCTGGGTGACCACAGGTGACGGTGCAAGGGGAGCTGAGGATCTGGGAGAAAGGATGCTGACGTGCTCTGGCGTGCAACGCATGCGCATGTGTACATGCACAATTGGAGCTCTTCTTGGCATCCTACGGGACTGGGAAGAAACAAGGGAAAAACACCAGCCAATGTAGGAGGATGTCTGCCCCTCACTACAGGCCCCACACTGCCAAACGTGACATTCTCCTTCGAAAGCACCGACTGAGCCTCCGTCGGGGGTAGTGCCCCCTCCTGACAGCCCCACCTGGGGAGGTGGGGGAAGCTAGGATATGTAGTAGGAGAGGCAAGTCCCAGAGAAGGCGTATTGATGGGACTGGGGGAGTGGGGATAGGACTGATGGGGGCCGACTGGCAGAAGGGAAAACGCAACAGTAACTAAAAAAAAAAAAAAAATTTAGAAACAATGAAGTACTGGCACTGATTCTTGGGCCACATGTTACCGGAGTGAGGTGTTCCTGTTCAGCCTCGTTAGCCACTAGGTTGTAGAATGGTAAGTTCATATATCTTTTTACTATATACTGGCACGGCCCTCAGATTACATTATTCTGTATTTGTGCTGCTATATTGTTGTTACCTTTTAACCCCTATTGCAGCATGTGAACCTTTATTCTCAATTCACTGAATATTCTATATTGCATTTATTTTTAGCTAGTTTTATTGTAGTATCTGTATTCCATGTTCCCTAGGATACACCCTGAAACTAGCTGGACAAATATTTTAAATAAATAAATAATTTAATTATTATTTCTACAACAGGAGATATTGATCGCCACCAAAGGTCGCAAACTGGTGAGTCCATGATATACAAAACCACACATCCCGTAATAACGTAAAGCATCATGGGATGTACCATATATGCAAATCACTGTGAAAGAATTTGGACTGGTTCTGCTTTAAGCAGGAGTGCAATCATCCTTGGTAGTTCACTGAATGAGTTCCTTGACCCGTCACAAACACTGAGATGCTATTTCCTTGAGTAATTTTCTTTTTGTTGGTTTCTCCCCATCCCGATCTCGCACAACAAGCAGACCTATTGGGACATTTTCTATTATCCCCAACATGATGTACGTGTGTGGAGGCATATGCAAGTCAAGCCCTATGCGATGCCTCACCCTACCAGTCACTCCATTACCGCCTGCACCAGCCACCGGACCTCCATCCGGTGCCAGCGGGACTATGGACGGGCAACCCACCCAGGAGAGGAGAGCCAACGCTTAAGCCTGCTCCCACCCCCCCCCGGCACCCCGATGACCCGAATCCGTTCCCGAACCTGGGTCGCCGGCGTGTCACAAGGTATGGCATCCAACACCTCAACCCTCAATGCCATCAGGCTGGCTTGAAACACTATTTCAGATATATTACACACCACCCTTTCTGTAAAGAAATACTTTCTAATGTCCTTCCTGAATCTTCCTCCCAGCAGTTTCTTTGAGGTCCCCCTTACACTGGTATTAACTGCTCCATGGGCCCTGTTTACAAAGGTGTGGGTTATACGCATCAAATGTGTGTATAACGCCCATGTAGCTACACAGCTCCGGACAGCTACAGGGTGCATGGTATTCACAACTGCAAGCACGGATCACAGCTGCACAATCTGGGGGGGGGGCCATGGACACAGGTGGGCATCCAATCGGATGCCTGTCTTGGGTCCTGGAATGGATCCCCTACTCCACACGAGCAGGGGATTCTGGGCAGGCACAGGTCCCGGGAGTTTTGCAGGCATGGGCGAGTGCCCAACTGGTTGCGCTCAGCCCTACCATGCAGCTATGTGGGCCTGGGCAGCACGGTAGGGGGAATCCATGCCCCACTGGTAGGTGTCATCAGTGGGGGACATAACAGTTATGGCAGGGTCTCCTGTTGCACAACTTGCATCCCCCTTGCCCAGCACTCTGTGCCTTAGTGAATGGCGTGGAGTGTGGGCACACCCCGTGGCATGCCTCCAGACCACCTGTGGCACGTAGCTGTGTGGGCAGCTGGGGAAATTCTGTGTGCAAGGTGTAAGCATGCCTGTCCTGAATGCTGCCAGGGGTCCACTGGACCCCACTGCACGGCATTCAGTTGTGGACATGCCAATGTGCTGCACATACATGGTGCACAGGCTTTGGTGACTAGACCCTAATGTGAACGGCTTCCAGTGTTCACTGTGTTTACTCCATGAAGAAACTTGCAAATTTCAATCACGCCCCCTCCGATGTCTCTTGATGGTATTTGCCAAGATAAAAAATATAATTTAATTAACAATTTAGCAGTAACTGGAGGAGGAAAGTAATGGATATAGAGTTGGCAGAGAAGGGGACGACATGTTTGCACGTCCTCTGAGTATTGCAGCCACCGGTGCCAACCCATCATTGCGTGCAGATGGGAGGGGATTTTTTCCTCCTGTTAGATCCCACCTACAATGATGGTGGGTGAGCTCGCGACTGCCCAGGGGGTCAAACATCATATGGTCACCTACACTGCCACTGGCATCACCACCAGGCCCTTCCTAGTATCCACAGAGACAGAGGCACTCCAGAGTCTCCCCACCCCAGGAAAAAAGTGTCTAGATGGACACTCGGTATCCTCCCTGATGACCCCCCCTTTGGATGGTTCGGGGTGTTAACCTCTGTCACCAGCATGTCAGAGTGAACCCCACTCCTCGGCACCACGCAGTTGTCTCAGTCTGCCATGTGTTTAAGCTGTGAAGTTCCCAGTTTCATAATGTTTTTAAACTTGAGGGCCCTAAAGATCCCCTGCAGTCAAACAAATTTATACCAGTGGCAACATGTGGCCACAGTGACCTCATTTGAGAAATGCTGGCGCTAGACCCCTCCTACCACCAAGCCAGACCTAGTTTCCCATCTCTATTATGGGGGAGATGAGGGAAACAAACAAATGTGCTTCTTCTGTTCTTTCCGTAACATACCGTCAAACAGGACTCTAGGCCCATCCCCTGCCCCCCAATGAATAAATATGCTATGAAAACCCAAATCTGCTCTGTCTCTGATTAACAGAATGGAAAGACCAAGATTCAGCCACACAATGCTGTGAAACAGTTGGATCCCTCTAGTCCAACGTTTATCAACAGACAGGGCTACCACCTTTTAAGAGGCACAAACTGGGACATTTTTTACTGAATCATGATTTTTTGCAGGACAGTATCTAATCTCGATCAATGCAACAAACTTGTTTTCTCTATGTAATCAGAATTAAGACTAAGTGGTGTCATTTTTGAGTTATTTCTGTCATTTCTTATTAATTTACGGTATATCAGTTAAGGTATTATAGCTTTCTGCAACATTTAGAAGTAAGTTACAAAATATTTTTTCTACAAGGTCAGGACATGTAGTATTTTTCAAGTTTTTTTTTTTTTTGCAGGACATAACCTGCCCAAATCCGGAGTGTTCTGTGAAAATCAGGACACGTGGTAACCCTTTTAACAGACCCCCCCCCCAAAACACACACTGACACACGCACACACTCTTAAAAAGCATCAGTAAACCCAAAGCTGGTGACAAGAGCCAATCTCTTGCATCCCACCCTAGCAACTTGAATTTCACTGCAGTCAGCTCCCAGACTCTCACTACGCCAACCCTCAGGGAAGAGATAAGACATCTCTTAAAAATAATTATTTGCCAGTTTCTTCACAAATTACTTGTAATATGGGAATTATTCTCTGAAAAACCTCCTCCCACTCCTAATCCCCCGCCTGCCTAAAGGGGATGTTCCCTAATTTCTTTATAATTATTTTTTATAAGCAGCGCAGCAGAACTCATTCGGTCTCTTCACCACAGGCTACTGTCTTCGCCACCTCAAAAGTCAGGCATTTTTATCCTGCAAAATATTCACCCCATAAATTAGAATGTAACTGGGTACTGTAATGCACGCTCAGATGTGAGGTGAGGGAGTCCTATACAGAGAGAGGCATATCCCCCCCCAACACACTTTCTTTTCTTTCTTTTTTTGACTAACAATTAAACAGCAATTTATGTGCTCTACCCCTTAACTAATGGGTGTGATTTTCATATTAATTGCTTCTCTGTGCTGCCCTATTTATAGGCAGGTAGTTATGCTGACCGGCCAGCTGTGCAATTTCTTGACATTTTGAAGCTGCTGGCGAAACAAGAGAGCATGTGTGTGTGTGTGTGTGTGTGTGTGTGTGTGTGTGTATGGGGGGGGGCACAGGGGGATGGCTGGCTGGCTGGCTCCCCCAAAAAGTGTAACAAAAACCTCAAATTAACAGCCATGTCACAGGTAAAGTTGTGACCCAAGAATTAGCCTTTGTTGAACTGTCACCTATTGAAAGGCTGGACTACAAATCTAGGATTTGACAATGTATTTTCCTGGAAAATCCCAGTAAGGTGACGCACAGTGGCATCTTGCTTTCAGAATGTGTGTGTGTGTCCATCCTGCTTGTACATGGTTTAAAAGATGGGAGAGACTGAAGTACAGGGAGGTCAACTAACTTGCTCAAGATCACACAGAGAGCCAGTGGCAGTGGTGGGATTCAAACCTGGGAACCCCTGGTACACAGTTCCATATGTTAATAACGCCTCCGAGACCACTCTTACGGTTTTAAGACTGGTGTCATGTGCATTCTTGGGGTACAAGAACCAAGAACTGAAGGTGAGCAATTCTGCTATCCTAAGAATGTACGTGAGAGCACTCTGACAACTGCAAGAGTGGTGTTAGCGGTGGTATTAACATACATTATAGATCAAGCATGATCAAACATCATCAGTAATATGTTTTTTTTTTTTTTTTTTTTTAAACCTTACTGGAATATACCCATTTCCGTGGCAGCTACCCGTTTCATAGGTTACAATGAGCTCAGGAGGAAGGATGCCCTTAAAGGGGCACTGTCAGCTTTGCCCCTCCGTTTTTAGTCACATGTGAGCAGTGTGCCTCGTGGCACACACCTATTAAGGAATGACTCTAGTATGCCCCTGTACATCTGAAACTTAATCCATTGTGCCAGTTTTGTTAATATTTTAATTATTAGTTGGTCACTCGGTCCAACGTTAACTCACCCACCACCCGGAAGCATATCTTGGGTGAGACCATGCGTCTGCCATGAGCGCGATCCCGGAGTGAGTTTTTTGGCATGCAAAGTGAAAAATCCAGTTGCGCCTCTGCATTGCCGAAATCCCGCGCATGCACAAAAGTGGCATGAAGATCTCGTGCTTGCTTGCGCATGTGCGGGATTTCCGCCCCCGGTTTACAAAACTAATTTGCAGTACTTTCAGTGCTCGGTTTTTTATCGCATAAACCAGGAACAGTTCATAATACCACAATGCAGAGGCGCAACTGGATTTTTCACTTTGCATGCCAAAAACGCGACTTCGATCGCTACTACGGCAGACGCGGTCTCACCTCAAGATATGCTCGTTGGTGGCGAGTTAACGCTGGACCGAGTGACCAACTAATAATTAAAATATTAACAAAACTGGCACAATGGATTAAGTTTCAGATGTACAGGGGCATACTAGAGTCATTCCTTAATAGGTGTGTGCCACGAGGCACACTGCTCACATGTGACTAAAAACGGAGGGGCAAAGCTGACAGTGCCCCTTTAAGGAGTTCACGACCAATATGGTGGTTGGAAATTTATCCTAGAAAAGATATTTTTCTATTACCCATATAGATATCCAAATGTTTTTTGAATAGATCCATGGTGTTACTCGTTACTATTTCCCATGGTAATACATTCCACTGGGACACAACCCTTTGAGTGAACCAGTGGCTTCTTTTATGACTTTTGCAATTATCTCCTCTTAATTTTAGATTATGTGTCCTAGTACTAGTGCAGGAGGTATTTCTTGTTAAGCCCAGTGTTTCAAAGAGAAGAGGATCCTGAAATGCTCTATATGTCAAACATAGATCACCTCGTAGTTGTCTATATTCCATAGAACAGAGATCCAAAGCTTTTAATCTTTCTTTATATTCAAGATTGTTCATGTCATTTTATTCGTTTTGTTATCCTTCTTTGTATTCCTTCCACTAGTTTCTTTCTTTTAATCGTGAATGGTACATAGAAGGGAGAGCAATAGCCCAGCTGTGATCTAACTAAGCTTGTATAGAGCGGAAGAATACCCCTCGAATCTCTACTTTTTATGTGTTTAAAAATACAACCATTTTTTGGCATTTTTTGACCTTTAATAGGGTATAGGTGTCAAAGGTCAATT
Source organism: Neoceratodus forsteri (assembly GCA_016271365.2). Taxonomy (NCBI): domain Eukaryota; kingdom Metazoa; phylum Chordata; order Ceratodontiformes; family Ceratodontidae; genus Neoceratodus; species Neoceratodus forsteri. The sequence continues at coordinate 112,716,818 of JADMNL010000034.1, read as the reverse complement.
TATTATTCACTAGTTCTCCCAGCTCTTTTTCATTTGTTGTTTCAATGAGTTGTACATTATTTAATTTATAATTACATTTCAGGTTATTGTGACCCAGATGCATTATCTTACACTTTTGTTCATTAAAGAACATTTCAGTATCGATAGCCCAAGCACTGCTCTTATTTAATTCAGTCTGAGAGTTATTTGCTGTTTGTAATTTATTAATTATACATCCTAGTTTGCAGACATCTGCATACTTAGACATCCAGATGTTGTTAGACTGCTGCATTGTTGATACCAGTATATTAAAGAGAACAGGGCCCAGAACGGATCCCTGTGGTACCCCACTATTGACTACTCCCCCTTGTGAGTGGTGGACTCTGATAACCACACGTTGACGTCTATTATATAACCAGTATGTAACCCATTTAATAATATTTGGAGGAAATTTAAACTTGCACATATGGTTTATTAAAGCTTGATGTGAAACCTTGGCAAACGCTTTAGAAAAATCAAGAAAGACTATGTCCACAGGAAGTCCCTGATCGAGGGACGCACTAACATTTTCGAAAAAGTTCAACAAATTAGTTAAACAAGATCTTCCCTGGCAAAAACCATGCTGAGTGAGATCCTGTAGATTACTGCCTGAAATATCAACTTCAGTTCTGGCTAGTAATAATCTTTCAAACATTTTGCCGATAAAAGACGTAAGACTGATAGGTCTATAATTCAATTCAGCTTTTTTACCACCAGTTTATGTATTGGAGTAACAATCGTTCCATGACTGGATAGTTTCTCCTTGGTTTAAAGGGACATTAAACAAATAAGCTAGCGTACCACTTATAACATTAAGTGTTTCTTTAAGACATCTGGGATGAACATTATCTGGCCCTGGGGAAGTGTGAATTTTAAGATTTTGTAGTAATTTTTTTACCTCCTCTGTGGTGATTGGTAAGTGTTGATTATCCTGTACATAAGATGTTTTATTTACAATAGCTTCTTGGGGCATGAATATGCTTGTAAAAAATGTGTTAAATTCAGTTGCCATTGCAGATTCATTGCTTATTATCCCTTCAGTAGTTTCAATTGGGCCGACTATAGAAGTCTTACCTCTTAGTGAGCCAATGTAGTTATAAAAGGATTTATGATTGTCAGTAGTTTTAATGGCCAAATTTGGTTCAAATTCCTTCTTAGCTTTTCTTATTCTGTATTTTACTGTTTTTGTTTTTTCCTTGTATAAATTCCAGTTGGTTACTGTGGGATTATTTTTGTATTTTGTAAAATATTTCTTTTTTTTTTTGTTTATTGCCCTTTTTATACCTTTATTCCACCATATCGGTGATCTAAGGCCTTTATTATATTTTTGTCTATTAGGGACCCATGTTTCCATACAATATTTAATCTTATACCATAAGTGATCCCAGATTTGGTTTAATTTAAGGCCTTAAAATTCTGCTTCCCAGTCCCAATTAGTTAAGTATTCATTTATTTTTTTATAATTTGCTTTTGCAAAGTCCTTAATAATAGTTATTCCATTTATTATATCATTTTTTATATTAACATTTGTTTTCACCATTTTTATGGTCACTATCTCCTAGTGGTCTATCAATGGTTGGAGCGGAGATTTTTTCCTCCATGTTTGTCAGAATGATATTGAGTATATTATTGTTTCTTGTACCGTTGTTTACTATTTGTGAACCATTTTGATTACTAGTCAAGTCAATGAAAGCAGATTCAGTGTGTCCATGGCCTTCGAGTGTAGACCAATATATTCTGGGGAAATTAAAATCACCCATTAGAATATAATCGTGGACAGTTTCCATTTTTTGTAATATTGTTAAGAGTTCATTATTTGCCATCAAACTTAGGTCTGAGGGTCTGTAACAAAGGTTAATAACTAGTGGGTTATTTTGTAGATTAATCTGGGCCCAGATTGCTTCTATTTTACTACTAGAGATATCATCTGGAGTAACATTATGGGATATATAGTAACTAGAAATATACAGTCCAACTCCACCTCCTCTGGTATTAATTCTGTTTTTACAAAAATGAGAGTATCCCGGGATTTCAGTGTCCCATTCATGCCCTGTGAATCATGTTTCCATTACTCCACAGATTGCAATATTCTCTCTCTTTAGGATGTATTTGAATTCATCCAGCTTACTGGACAGGCTACGTGCATTGACTAGCAGGATGTTTAGTGATTGCTCATTACTAAGGGCTATATTGTTATAGCCTGGTTTAAATGTTGAAATAGGATTATAACTACAAGAAACTTGTCTTTCAGGAGGGCAAGACATGGGTGACCTCCCCCCAATATTCTTAGTTTAAAGTTTTGGCAATAAAGTTAGTTATATGTTTCCCTAATAAAGAACTACCACGCCTGCTAGGGTGAAGCCAGTCCCAACAGAATGGGAAACTTCTTCCCAATGTGTAATGCAGGATATGGTTTGTTTGAGGGTCCATTTCTGCATCCATTCATTTATTGCTCTAATTATTTGGGTAGAATAGTGTGTTGCCTTGGGAATAGGTAAAATCTCTGATAAAACAAGGACACATACCATGAGACACTCTTCACAGAATAACAGTGTCTCAGGTGCAGAGGAAAAGAGCACTCTGATTGGTTGGGAGCACTCCCTCAATCTATAATGTGCACTAACTGCTAGAGCACTCTGGCTTCCTAGAACCTCGATATAATGCCTTTCCCGTTTAGGGTGAGCCAGACATAATAACACTTTCGCGTTCAGCTTTTGTTTATTTTACACTGTTTTCTTCCCCTTCCCCACCTGTTTCGTCATTGACTGAGACCTCCATTTGTTGCTGCCTACACAGTGGTCCTGTTCTTGGGGCACTGTGTACCACTGGCAACCCCCTCCAAAAGCACATATGACCCCAGTTCCCAAAACATTTAGAAGTGGGTCCCCTTCCTGACTCCATCCATGATTTGGAGGAGGGGACCAACAGCGTCCACAAACCAGGTGAACTCAGTCATCCCCCTTGTCTAACCTGCAGTCTGCAGACCCCATCCACTAATCCAGTTATCTACCTGTATTAGTAAGGGGGGGGGGGTGTGGCAGAAAGAGAGGGGGCACAGCAGTCTGCATTACTGATGATACAGACCACTCCGCCCCCTTCCAGTCATGTACCCCCACTTATTTATGACTTTCTAAGTGAAAGGGGTTGGCGTGCCAGAGGTTGGGTAGATGGATGACTGAATTAGCCTAATTTTTGGAATATTATTGCTTCCCCCGCAAATAATGGATCAGGCACTAGGAAGGGGGGGGCACTACTAAATACTGGCATTTTAGGGACTGGAGGTGTCGGGCTAGGGAGGAAGGGTGTGTGATTTAAAAGATGTGGCAGTTCCAGGTACAATGCTGGGAGCTAGCACTTTGTTTTTTAAAAGGTGTGGCAGAACAGGGGAAGGGAAAGGTGGACAGCAGGAATGACTGATGTAAGGGGGGATTAGCCAAACAAGTAGCTCTGTCCATTTGGGGAGAGATAGAGGGTTAAAAAAAAGTAATTTTAGATTCTCTGAATGATTTCCTCTGATTAAAAATATTGAGTATCTTGTTCTTGCTGGTAATTGGGAATAAATATTTGGGGCTTGCTCACACCTACCCAATACTCAGGTGCCCCAGATCGTGGCATAAAGGTTGTTGGCAACGTCAGCCTGTTCTACAGTGCCCAAGTGCTCCACATCTCAGTACGAAGATGGATGGCTGGCTAGGTTCTAGAGGGCTCAAGCCACAACTAAACCAAGAGTGTTGGTCTTTCCTCGTGAAACATTCATTGAACCAGTCTGCATAGGTATCAGAACCTGAGGAAGGGCAGGAATGCACTCAAAAAAGATGTGCCCCATAAAGTGTAAAATTCCATTTTCAAACTACCACTCCTCCCCTACCACTACAAACACACTTTTAAATGTTCTCACAGAAACACAAGTACATCGGGGGGGAAGATCACTTTAGATTTTTGCAGATCAGACACTTTCTGAGGTCAACAACCGTTATACCACAAATTAGAAGGGAAAAGACTGAACTTGAGTCCTTTTTCTACCATGCGATAACCTTAAGGGAGAACACGCAGTACCTCTCTCTATTATATAAAGTCTTGGTATCTCAAAATCCTGCTCCACTCAACAAAATAAGAGAGAAGTGGGTACAGGAATTGGGTTCCCCCATTCAGGCATCCCAATGGATCAGAAGAATAACGAGAGGCTGGGGGGTTATGGCCTCTCCCACCTGGAGAGAGTTTAATTGGAAAATTATGTTGAGATTCTTCCTCAATCCAGTCACGATGAAACACACAGGTACACATCAATCAGATCAATGTTGGAGAGGTGGGGACAGAGGATCGCAGGCTCACATCTTCTGGACCTGCCCCAAAATTCAAGAATTTTGGAAACAAGTGCACTCCCACATACAACAGCTGACCAGTCTTCAAATTCCTTATACAGGAGAAGACTTAGTATTAGGACCTCACACTCTACTTAAGGGTAACAAAACTGCAAATGCATTGGCACAGATGTTTAGAGTGGTGGCACTGAAGTGCATAACACTCAGCTGGCTCTCCTCCCTGACCCCTACAGTACAAGAGTGGAGATATCTGGGGGCCATTCCTTCAGTTAGGGTAGAGGCATTATGTTAACCTTAATGCAAAATAAAACATGTTAAACTGCATTGATAAGGTTATTTTAAAGTATTTAATTGTCTTAGTGTTGATTGAAATGTAAGAATTCTTTCAATATTTATATGACAAGGGGAGTTTCATATGTTTATTTTCTAAGTTAGTAGCTTGCATTGTGACTATATATTATTAGTGTAATTATAAATAAACATCACCTAAATGTATATAATACTGATCATATTTGTTTTGTAAAGATTAAAATATTGTATGTAAAATAAATTGAATGTAAAATAAAAATTGATGGGGGGAAAAAAAAGAGTGGAGAGACAGAATAATAGAGCTTGAAAGGATAGAGTACATCACTAGCAAACTAAGGTTTCAGCAAGATAAGTTCCTTCAAGTCGGGAGAACCCCTGGCACCAAGATATAGGTGTTTCAAATCAGAATAATACATGATCAGAAACAAAACCAATTCTGGAGATTTAGTTTGGGTTGCCCCTAAAAACCTGTTCTTAAGTGGTTGCTATCGTAGTTCACATAATGGTTAGTAAAATTTAAGATGAAAGAAACATAAGAAAAGCACAAGAGTGGAAATATGTAAAGTGAAGTGGAAGAGATGTATGTCACATTAGTTCTAAGACAGTACATATTATCGTACTGTAATTTCTAAAAATCAGAACAGTATTAATTGAACGGATGGACTAATGCTGAAAGATCAATAAAAAGGAAGTTAAAAAAAAAAAAAGGAAACACAAGTGCATCTCACAAAGGCATCAAGCAAGTGGTAACAACTTCTTTTCTCAAAGGGAGACCCGGATCTAACTCAGCTAAGGGACTGGCGTCTCATCGCAGGGTACAGCAGCTTTGCGTGGTGAGTGGTGGTTGTGTTCATTAGAGCAACACAAAAAGGCCTACACCAGCATGCAGCCTATGGATAAACTTCTTGACTATGGCCTTCCAGCACTGATAACATGAGAAACACTCAAAATAAGGGGAACGTTAGAAAGTATTACTACATGCAGAGAGTGGTTAATGTAAAATAACTTACCCAGTGAGACTGTGAAATCTAGCCCTGTTCAGGCTTTCAAAACAGGACTAGACATAACCATGAGGAAGCATGATATTGAAGGTTACACAGCATGAGTAGGGTAACATTCTGGTTGATAAGCTGGACATGTGTCCATACTCAGATTGGATGTGCTCAGTGCTTTGCATCAAGAGGGACAAACAGAATCATAAGCCCTCCCATTATCATAGTATAGGTTACTATAATAAGCCTTTTCTTCCAAGAACTCCAAAAAACAAATCACCCCAACCCCTTCCAAAAACAGCCCTGATTTGGGTATTAGTATTTCAAAAGCAGAGGGGACAACATGCTTGGCTTGTGTCTATGAGACGCCAAACCAGCAAAAAGTCTATGATTGGAACTAGCATGAAGTAAACAAGAAACGCTTGACGCTGATGGATAGTCAGTACAACGGTAGAGCTGTCACTCGTGGCGCTGGTAACCTGGCATCAGGAAAGGGACCAGGTCATTGAGGGCCATGCGTGGGAAGAGGGTGAAGTACATCAAGGACAGCGCATTCCTCTTTTGGCAAGGGGGATAATGTGTCCCACTGCATACTCACCACCTGGCAAAGGCTGGGTGATGGAGCACTGGATGGCGAATACCAGGGAAAAGCCCTGATGCAGATGGCAATAGCTCACCATGTGCGAGTATGTACATCATTGAACGCGAGTAGACCACGAGAAGAAAAACGATGAAAAAACCCTTAACCAGTAGGATGAAGATGGTCCCCTACACAGGTTCTGCTCTACTGACCGTGGCTCCCACCTACCACACAGTAGTGTTAGGCAAGTGTTGGGGTTAAATCCTGGGCACGGTAGGTGATGGGGTGGGAAGGGCATCAGTAGGAGGGTGGTTGGGGCAAAGCATGAGTAGAAACTGTAAATTAGAATGAAAAAAAAATATTGACATTCATCTATAATTTTCTTTCTCTCATGCTTAAGTTATAAAACGCCATTAGTCAAAACATGGTTATCCAGTATTGACACCGTTGACCTTCTGTTGCTGCACTGTTTGTGGTAGACAATAATGGTGCTCAGATGCTGCTCTGCAGGATCCAAGCACCCTCCAACAGACTGCCACGCTATCCTGATGCCAGATCTGACCCCGATCCAACCGACCCTGTTTGTCGCATCCCTGGTCAGATTACGGGGATCCAAGGTTGGATGGGGTCAGAAGTCTTGATCTTAGGGTTGGATCCTTGGAAATGATCCTCAGATTGTTATGATCTGACCATTGGATCCCTGATCTGACTGTCAGGTCCACTGTACCCTATCGGAACCTATGCCTCCAATCGGACTGATTTTGGGGATTACAGATTGAGGGAGCACTCCTTACCTCTGCGCATGAGACACTCTTATTCTGTGAAGACTCTCTCAAACACAGTTGTCTTGCTAACGGGCATGTTCAAGTAAGGTTTTTTAGTCCGGCTAACAGGCATGTTTGAGTTTTCTAGTCCTGCTAACAGGCATGTTTGAGTAAAGTCTTTTTAAAACAAAATTAATATATTATTAATCAAGCTCAAACAATAGTATATTAATACTGTCACCATGACCACTGTTATGGTTGTAAGAGTGGTCTCACGGTAGATTCTTAGGGTATCAGAACCACTCCCCATCAGTAAGAGTGGTCTCTGTGGCAGTATCAAAATACATCTGAGGAGATGGGATCCTTGGTCAGACACCATCCACTTCTAATGGCATCCAACATCCAGTTGATATGGTGGTATCTTCCAGTATCCAACTCTGGCTGATACCATCTGAGCAACACTAGCATACAATGTAATGTAATCCCACCCCAACCTCAGGTTACATGATTTGAAGATTGTTTTTTTTATGGGGGTGGAGGTTAGGTGCATTTTTAACACATGCAAATGATGTCACTAGTTATCATTATTAGGCTAGGGACTGGTGAAAAATGTGTTCCATTTGGCTGGCCCAAGTGTTCGGTGGCAGAATGATGTGACGATTTGCGTCTGAGCCCTTGGAATCCCAAACTAGGGAAGCGAGGGAGCCAAGTGCATCACAGAGGTAAAGAGTTAAGATCCTGCAGAGTGATGGTACAGGCTGCCCATCACTGGTGCATCAGTTGCCAGACAGCTGGAGTGCGTCACTGGCATCAGCTGTCTGCCTGCCATCCTGACTGAAGAAAGGGTGCTATCTTGACAATTTCAATTATGGGGGATGCATTTTGATGATGTGGGCCTTCTGCTACATGTCAGTTTGTAGTTGACGCTTTCCACTATGAAAGGGACAGAGTCACCCTGATGTTTTAAATATAAACAATCAGAAAAACCCTTTGTGGTCTGAACTAGTTAAAGGATTTCCTTTGTGCTTTCCTGCTGTGGTAATTGGCCTATATAAATTTTTCCATATGCTGCAAAACTACATTCTTCCAAGATGGCAGATGTCACGACTGTTTTGTTTCTCTCCAAGAGTATGAATCCTGCAGGAATTCCTGTTCGCTCAAATCAGGGCAGGTTTAATAAAGCAGGAGGAAGGTGGCAGGGAAGACAAGAGCTAGGCCTGACAAGATTTGTTCTGGCATGAGCAAGGGGCTTAATTTCACACCATAATCTATAATTAAGCACATTTTAATTTTAAATGACTCTGAGGACTAAGAAGTGACTGGCTGGACAAACAACACTGTTCATGCAGGGCTGAAGGAACTCAATGACTCATTTTCAGTACATTTTCTCTTGGAGAGAAAAATTAAATAAACATTTATAGATTGAAGATTACCAAGTTCCTTTGGAAGACAATTTGGCCTAGTGTTTAGAATGCAGAGCTGTAAACCTGGAGTCCCAGGTTTGAATCCCACTGCTCCCAGTTATTCACTGTGTGACTTGGAGCAAGTCAGTTCCCCTCCCTGTTCCTTAATCACTTCGTAATCTCTCTCTCTGATTTATCTCTCTGCTGTTTGAATTACCTGCTGCAAAGGCAAGAACTTTCTCTCCCCTCCCGTTCCTGGCTTGTAAAGCATTTTGGGATATAGTTTGTAAGAAAGTTGCTATATAGTCGGCCAGATACCTCAGTGACAGTAGGTTATGCCACTGTGAAGATGACTGGAGTTCATGAGTGAACACGGATCACTGCATCAGGAGGCAGGCTGGGCTGAGGCAGCTACCACTGGACAGTATGCCTCGGTCAGGGAGAGTCAGCGGTGAGCTCTGGACCCACAGCAACCCTGTGGCTGGGCCAGGGAGTATGCTTCTGATGCAGGGTCTGCTGTGGGCATGTGCAAGGCCACTTGGATGGCTGTACCCAGGCTGGTGGAGGAGGGAGGGACCAAAGGGAGGCAGAAACCCCATATTTGTCTAAATGACGGCCTTGGCCTCTGGAACTCCCCAGAGTCCTTAGAGCCTGCTGGCTGGGACTGGACCCGTGTCTACATAGTGAACTGTCTCGGGGGCGGGGGGACTGCACCTCCAAAGTTCATGCCATGGATGGAAAGTAGTGGTGGTAACCAGTGAGTGACTAGGGTCTTGGTGGGTCGGAGGACGGATCCACGATGGCAGCTCAAAATAAATGTTGAATGCCCCGTCAGCAACACTGGCAGGTCGACCGCATTCTGCAGTTGGCTGCCAGTTCGCACTGTAATTCCTTGTTTTCTTTGGGGGGCTGAGCCCCCGAACCCCCCCACTTAAGGATTCTCAACTCCAGTCGGAGCTGACTGGGGGGGTGCAGGACCCCCGACAGGCAGCGCCGGGTTCCAGTGGGTCTCCCACAGCGGCATGGTGCTGTAGTCGCTGTGGGGGACCTCACTGGCGAAATGTCGCTGTCGGGGGTAACCGTTGGAGGACTCAGGCCTGAAGAGGGAACATCCCTGGAGTGATGCAAGTTGCCAGGGAGACAAACCACTACAGAAAAAAAGAAAGATGTTTTATAAAACCCAGTTCCTTTTCTTTCCTAGCGGCACTACTTGTTAGGGTCGTTTTTTTTTTCTTTATATTTTATTTTTCCCTCTTTGCCCAATGGGTCAGGTTCCCCTCCAGCATGCCCAAAAATCCTTAAATCTATGCATAATGGAGAGGTCAGCACAGTCCCATACATGCTCTTGCCTGCCCCTCATATACAGTCCTGGATTTACTCCCTCCACATGGGGCTGGCTGGCTCAGTATGGAGCTTACTGGAACTTTCCTAACTAGCAGACTGGGGTGGGTGGGGTGGGGAGGAAATCAAGAGTTCCTTGCATCACAGCTCGGCAGGGAGAGCATAGCAGTCTCATCCGGGGATAGCTGCTGTGTTTTGACTTGTTTGCCCCCCCCCCCCCATGTAGTACCCTCATCCCAATAGGGTGTGGCCTCAGATGGGGGACCATTTCTACTCAGAAGCAAGCTGGAATGAGGCCCATCAGCAACACTCTGACAGCTACTCTTCAGCACAAGACTAGATATGTCAACATTCTGCATCATGCCAGTGACAAATCAGCATCATTCCACACCAGCGATGTGTCAGTACCCTGCCAGGCCAGCAACATGTCAGTATCCTGCCACGAAACCAAGATGTCAGTACCCTGCTATACCAGTGACATGTCAGCACTATGCCACACCAGTGACATGGCAGCACCCTACCACACCAGTGACATGGCAGCACCCTGCCACACTAGTGACACGGCAGCACCCTGCCACACCAATGACATGGCAGCAACCTGCCACCCCAGCAACATGTCAGCACCTTGTCTTGCCAGTGACATGTCAGCACCCTATCACACCAGTGACTTGACAGTACCCTGCCACACCAGTGACCTGGCAGCACCCTGCCATACCAGCGACATGGCAGCACCCTGCCACACCAGAGACGTGTCAGCATCCTGCCACCCCAGCAACATGTCAGCACCTTGTCTCACCAGGGACATGTCAGCACCCTGTCACATCAGCAACTTGGCAGTACCCTGCCACACCAGTGACATGGCAGCACCCTGCCACGGCAGAGACGTGTCAGCATCCTGCCACCCCAGCAACATGTCAGCACCCTGTCATGCCAGTGACATGTCAGCACCCTGTCATGCCAGTGACATGTCAGCACCCTGTCACACCAGTGACATGGCAGCACCCTGCCACGCCAGTGACATGGCAGCACCCTGCCACAACAATGACATGTCAGCATCCTGCCACCCCAGTGACATGTCAGCACCCTGTCATCCCAGCGACTCAGCAGTACCCTGCCACACCAGTGACGTGGCGGTACCCTGCCACGCCAGTGACATGGCAGCACCCTGCCACACCAGCAACATGTCAGCACGCTGCCACACCAATGACACGTCAGCACCCTGCCACACCAGCGACATGTCATCACTCTGCCACACCAGTGACATGTCAGCACCCTGCCACACCAGCAACATGTCACTACCCTGTCACACCAGTGACATGTCAGCACCCTGCCACACCAGCGACATGTTACCACCCTGCCACACCAGTGACATGTCAGCACCCTGCCACACCAGCGACATGTTACCACCCTGCCACACCAGCGACATGTCATCACCCTGCCACACCAGCAACATGTTACCACTCTGCCACACCAGCGACATGTCAGCACCCTGCCACACCAATGACATGTCAGCACCCTGCCACACCAGTGACATGTTAGTACCCTGCTACAATAGCAAAATGTCAGTACCCTGCCATGCCTACATATCAGTACCCTGCTACACCAATGACATGTCCGCACCCTGCCACAGCTGTGACGTGTTAGCACCCTGCCACAAAGGCACAATGTCAGCATCCAACCACACCGACATGTCAGTACCCTGCCACACCAGCAATAGGTCAGCACCCAGGGTTTTGGAGCCAGGCCTTTCTCCATTACTACAATAAACACATCTTTTGTGGTACTTTTAGCATTAACTCTACAGCTCTAAGTGTAGCATTCACTTGTTTATTTTATGTTATTATGATCTCGGATTAACACCCTTTGAGAACAAGCTCATTACATAGGGTCCACGTCAGAGTTAGACGAACAGTGGAAACATAAGTGATTGCTGTTAACAAGTAAAACTTAAATACCAAGTAAACTATACATACAATGTTAAACTTAGGCAAGTAAGGTAACAAGACATCAAGCTGGCATTGTACAATGTATGTAAAAATACATTTAGAAGCACGAGAGTGAGGGGTAGTAAAGGTAACAGTTAGGGAAGACAGGCTAATGTAATCCCCCTACAAATGGGGGTTCCTAAATTATCTTCCTGGGCTTGTCTAAATGCCCTCTGCCAGGCTGGTGTCCCATGTCCCAGAAGTTAAACAGTGTTTGTATGTGAGTGCCTAGCCAGCCTCCATGCCTGTCTCTTTAAGAGGCATCATTTTCATAGTTATAATTAATCTGGGTGGGGGCCGAGCAGTTTCAGGCTCAAGTCCCACCCGGGCTGCAATACAGCTGCTTCATTCTGCCATTGCTAATTGTGCATAGGGAGCCTTACTAGAATATGCGCTTGGTTATTGCTTATCTGCTTTAGTAATAATGATATCGTAGTTTGTCTAACCTGCCTTCTTTGCAGCATGGACTTTTCTGTTAATCACCACCATCTTGGTTCTGGACTGCCACTTTGGACCAGTCAGTACCTTTGGGGACCCTAAAATGGAGACTGTCCCCAGGTGTCTCATGGGAGTTAATTTCTGTAGGAATTGTAGTTTTTGCCCTTTAGCGCCTAAATGGACCTGGAGGGGGAGCTCTTGCTGTGACTGACAGATGGATCAACGAATCGAACCTTTTGGATCACTGGGAAAGTCCCGAGCTGCCTGCAGCAGTGAGTCAGTGTGGAGTTGGAGTTGAAAGAGTGAACAGCTCAAGAGATTCGAGAAGCTGCTCCTGTGTAGTAGCACGGGGGAATTGCGGGAAGGCTGTAACTGGCCTGCCTGCTACCATCTTCCTAAGTGAAGAGACCGTGAACCTGAAATCAGATTTCATCCAAAATTGCAGCTTTTGTGATCGGAACCTGAATTGTGACAAAGTGAGTTTCTCCTGAAATGGACCAAAGATTTGCCCCAGTGCGTTTGGCCTGTCAGGACTTGAGACAACCGCAGAGCATACGGTTTGCGCAGAAACACTGTTAATGGCAATCGGACTGTCATCCGAACTGTGGTATTTATGTGCCTTTACTATAAGTGTGCTGAATGTGGAGTGTGGGTCACGATTTGGTTCCCCACCTCACTGATTGTGTCATGCTAGCTGGAGACTGCATCCAGCAACTTTACCGGACTGTATCTGACCTTTTCACCTGGTCTGGGCCTCACCATCTTGGCCTACATTGCTGCTCAAGCCGCAGAGTTATACCCGATGAAAGACCTGCCTGGGGATTCGGCTCCCTGCTCAATACCAATGAACAGGAACGACAACACGGTGAATCGTGTGGGCCCTGCTTCTCCTGGCAAACCAGCACTTCATCCTGAGGGCTCCACTTCATCCATCCTGCATCCTGACCTGGGTAGTGTGAGTAAACATCAGGGTAGCTCCCTGCAACAAAGCTTGAATCAAAGTGTGTCACCTGATTTAATTTTTGTTGTTAATCATCTCGGACTGAGCCATCCAGCTCCGGATTACAATTTAAAGTGCATGTTGTATTTTTTCCTTCCTAAGGGCCCCAACAACAGTTGCAACGCCGGCCTACACCAGGCAACGCTTCATTTTTCCTTCCTAAGGGTCCCAACAACAGCTGCAATGCCGGCCTACACCAGGCAACGCTTCAGGCTAGCCTGCAGACCAACTGGGTACCCAGAGTGTGTGTGACTGTGCTAGAGGGACTCTTAGAGGCATGCATGCTTAGCCCAATTAAATCAGAACCAGAATCAAACACCAGATTACGGCCCCTCCCTTGTTCAAGCCCCCTCAATAAATCAGATCTGAATCTTTTTGCACTTAAACTGGTTGTGATGCACCTCTGTGTAGAAAGAATTGTGATACTGCTTTACTGTTACAGGCCTTGTTTTTAACAGGGGGTCTCCAGGGCCACTCCAGCTGATCCAACCCTGGCGGTAAGTGCAACAAGTGTGGGGTCAACCTTGCATTCTGGTGCTCATTGTAACTGTTTAATTGCTGACCAGTATGGGCCACTAGAAGGTTTGGGGGGGGGGTATCAGTGTCCCGGAGGGCTGTACCCAGAGCAGCTACGCTACCATTTACCCTGTCCTCCGGGTGGAGGCACCCATTCACCGAACTCAGGCCCCTCAACCTGCGGCTAGTCACGCAGGTAGGGGCAGTATCCCATGGGATAGCGCCACCTAGGGGTTACATTAAGACATACATAACAGATAGTAAGACTTACACAGGGAAGGGAGAATACATCAGCCAGAGAGGCTTTGTCATAAAGGGTAGAGGGAAGAGGACATATTTACAAGTTGTGGAAACAGGTTCAGGTGGCAGACAACTTTAGGGATGAAAATTGGGGGGAAGATAAAGGGAGGATTGGAGGGAGATATATTAGAAGAGTGGATAACTAGGGGAAAATTGCTTTGGAAGGCAAGGAAATTAGGAAACAAGAGTAGACCATCTAAGGGTTGCCCTGGGAGAAGAGTATACAGTACCAAGCACCTGTAAGAGTAAGAGGATTAGTGAAAGCAGTCACAGCTGGAATTTGCAACAAGATGGTTCTTTAGCTTTTGTTTGAAGGGGCATAACATGGCTATGGAAGAAATGTCTGGGGGTAAGGATGGAGCTCAATGGGAGAAAGCCCTCTGTCCTTGGGAGGTATGACAGCGTGGGATTTTGAAAACCATACTATCAGTACTTCTGGTGCAGTGCTTATTATCGTGCGGAGTGAGGAGCTTCTGTACCCCAGGGGGCACCAGGCCAAGACTTATTTTTTAGCCATCAGATAGGTTTGGAATTTGAGCCTTCCTTCAAATTGGAGCCAGTCTGTATTAACATACAAGTCACACGTATGTATACTTGTTAGTTTATATTTCAGATTAGCCCTGCATGGCGTTAGAAAACCATACAAAAGATACATAACCTCAGAACATTAACCCCCCAGCATTTGAGTATCTACGAAGTAAAACAGGGTTCCAGAATCCACTGCACTGATAGGATTACTGAACAGCTTGTTATGCCCTCAATACTATTTTAGCCAAGTTACTGTTTAACTCAAATATTTTTAAATACCAAGTAATAGAGACCATTGTTGTTTTAAGCTGAGTCGGAAGATATTTTATTTATTATTATTTTGTCCTCCATGTCATCCCTTTGAATTCCTGTGTTCCCACCCCCATGTTGGGGGCCACCTAACCTGCACCTTTCTGCCAGAGAGAACAGACGAATGTCTTTCTCTGAGTCATTGCCACTCTGTGATCAGTATGTAGGGGGGGCCAGTGCCCACTCTCCCTGGGGCCAAGTACCTCGCCTCTGCGACACGCCTGGTGCCCTAGCTGGTTCCAGCATGGGATTCGGGGCTGAAACGCTAACCCCAGTCTCCCAAGTGGGGGTAGTATGATGTGCAGCGGGAGTGTCACTGGTGATATTCAATTTCCGCTATATGAATTACTAATTCAAATATTTACGTATGTATGTATGTATGAATGTGTGTGTGTGTGTATGTACGTATTTATTTTTAGTTTATAAATTGGTGACTGGCAAAGGTA
Organism: Neoceratodus forsteri; assembly: GCA_016271365.2. NCBI lineage: Eukaryota > Metazoa > Chordata > Ceratodontiformes > Ceratodontidae > Neoceratodus > Neoceratodus forsteri. The sequence continues at coordinate 112,701,567 of JADMNL010000034.1, read as the reverse complement.
CACTGAGCCCGGGCTCATTTCCAGGTGTGACTTGAGGGAGTGGTAGCAGTAAGAAGAATAAGAACCAAAATTGGTACAATTATTTCACAGAAATACAGTGACACAAAAGTATAAAAAAAACAAATATGGTACACCAATAAATAATAAAATACAGTAACTGTACAAAACACTAATACAAGTGTTCAGCAAAACACTAGTCTGGCAGAGGTGAGCATAAGGGTAGCCAGGGACAGGTGCAAGCGGAGCTGAAGTGGTCCCTTAGGAGGGATTTACAGAGAGGTTGAAGGAGGCAGGGGAAGTTGCCACTGGGAATTATTCCAGATGGAAGGAAGACATACAAAGGTGGAAATCAGGCCAGAAGAGGAAGTATCAGGAGCCCATGGATTCTGTGAAGGAGAAAAAAATATTTTGGGGAACTGCCAGCTGTAGCTACAGCAGCAACATAATCCATAAAGGAGTAAGCTGGCTTGCACACTCATACTTGGTAGTGGTGCTTGTATAGTCCTTTTGTGGATCCAGCGATTCTCTGTCAGATAGTGCTGGTATCCGACCTAGGATCCAACCAATGGCTCCGAGGTAGGCTCCATCAGATGCAAGCTCAGACAGTTGGAACCGATTGTCAGATCCATTGGATCCAACCTCAGATACCTGGATCCAATGGGCAGATCCATCAGACCCAGGTAGGATCCACGGATACCTCGGATACTTACAGTGGGTTCCAGCAGGTTGGATTCTTGGCCAAATGTCTATGCCATCTGAGGCTATGTGATATCTGACCAAAATTACGGTATCTAATGGTATCTGACTTGGTAGGATACTATCCGAGCAACACTAATAGACGATGTAACTATTTAAAGCCTGAGCCCTAGCTGTACCAAAGTGGTGTGGTACTGAACCAACATAATTAGGAAATCCAAGAATGAATACACTTCACTGCCCTGATGAAAAAGGAAAACCACGTAACATTGGTTTAGATGCAATAAAGGTCACTATTTCTTCAAATATTTCTGAGGCTTTGACTTTAATCATTTAACCCTTGGGTAACACACAACATGTTCCCTTACTAATTGTTAGAATGTAAAAATCACAACTTAAGCAGAAATCTGTTGCCCTTAATCTCTCACATACAAGTCCTCATTCTGGTCACGCAATGTCCTAAAATGGTAGAGACTCACATTTCCTAGTCAACTCCGCTGAAAGCGGCATCTTTTTAATTCTAATTAACACTTTATTACTAACGTATCAGCTGGTAAATGAGATTTTTTATCTGCAAACCACTGGCTTTTGTCGCAGCCAAGAACTTGGCATAAAACCACGCCTCCTTAGAGACTGCCTTCTAAAGAGATGTTAAAAGAAAAGAATACTCAGGAGCTGTGGGTGTCCCTTGCTGCAAGGTTTGCAGATTTAGACTTTAATGAGTTCGTCTTAATGTAATTCAAGAGCAACCTAGCTAGCACTTTCCAGAAGCTGTGAGGGAACTGGAATTACACTCTTTGCGACTTCTTTTGATGGGGCTTTTTCGTTTTGGCAAAGTGCCGCATGACAAAAAAAAAAAAAAGAAAGAAAGAAAGAAAAAAAAAAAAAAATATATATATATATATATATATATACGCCTTTCCAGGACACCTCAAATGCACAGGCAGAATTTGCCTATACCTGTCCACTGATCAAACATAATTTGCCTGTACTTTTCCAACAGTTACTTTGGCATCACTACAAGATCCCGAACATGTTCGCCCGACATACTTTAGCCTGACGCCACACTCCTGAAAACTCAAAATCCTGACAGTGGGATTTTGACCCCCCTCCTGAGTTTGTAATCATATTTAAGGCTGTGTGAGGGGCAAAGCCCACCGAAACGTAGAGTACAGGTAAAATCGCACTGTTGGGATTTTGGGTTTCAGTAATATGGCATTGAGCTAAAGTGTGTTGGGTGAACAAGTGTCAAGATGTCATAGTACATCCATTACTTTTCTTTTTTGTAATCTATAGTTTATTGAAAGTTTTAAGAGCATATATCACTATATCCAACATGCATATAAATAACAAGAAATGAAAATTACGTACCTACTGTAATTATGATCTTTCTATGTATCTTCACCATTCATCACAGATGGGTATCTGCTGGAGGTCAGGACCCCACGGGAACTTTTTTTTTTTTTTTTAAAGGTAGGCAGAGCCAACACACCATCAGCGCCACTGGGCCGACGACCGCGGCGCCTGCTGGCTGTTAGGTTGTGTCGACTCCACCTGCCTGCCAGTTCTGAGTCGCCAGAGAGGTAAGAGGAAGGGAGTAGAGGGTGGGACAAGGAAGTCCAAGGGACAAAAAAGGAAAAGATGTATGAACTAAAAGGAGAAATAACGACTGAGAGGACAGAAAGAGAGAAGTTGGAAACTAAAGGGGACTGGGAGGGGCCCCAATCTCTGGAAAAGGAAGAAGGAGGTAGGGTGGGTAAAGAATTTAGGAAGAGAGGGGAGAAGGATAACACATCCCAGACTCTGGTCCATCTCCAGATTGTATAGAAACTGCAAGGAGTAGCAATGCTTTCTGCCAGAATTCAAGGCATGGAATAGCTGGCAAACACTCCAGATAAGCAGAGTCGGCTATTCTGGAAGAAGGACAGGGTGCAGAGACTCAACACCTTCTCAAGGAAAAATTTTTGCTGAAAAAAAGGGAATTTTTTTTTTTTTTTTAGGAGAAATAGGTTGGACGGAAACAGGGAGTAGGAGAGAAGGAGGGCAACTGCCAACTCCCACCCCACAGGGGTGGAGCCAAGGCACTGGAGAAGGAGTGCCGCCCGAACTGTCCACTCTACCTGGAACATTACTCCCCATGTGTCCCTGTTTTACCCCACTCCTAAGGAGGAGAGTGGGAGGCACAGAGAGGGAGGGGACCCAGAGACTGAGACCCCAGGGGAGGGAGGTGGGTTGTGATGAATGGTGAAGATACACAGAAAGATCAGAATTACGGTAGGTATGTAATTTTCATATCTTATCTGTGTCAATCTTCACCATTCATCACAGATGGGTGAGTACCGAGCCCCCCCCCGAAGGGGGTTTTCTTTTACACCCTAAGAGATAGAATCCCTTAGCCCTCAGTGGGTGACACACTAAGGGGGTGGGACCTTCAGGGCCTGGAGAGGCCCGAGAGTGTGGAAAGAGAAAGAGACAGACAGAGTCCCCCCCCCCCGGAGGGGGAAGGAAGTTGACCCGACAAGCGCCGTCTCACTCTGCGGGAGAAGAGAAAGGTTCCCTGGTGAGCGGAGTTAATCACCCTACACCAGGCCAAGGGTGACAACCGGGAAAGATGCAGCTATGCCGTCTGCCTAGTGCAGATTGCTGTCCCTACGACCCTGGCAGCTACCTCGTTGGCATCATAGGATGCCCTCGCTTGGTGCCTTGCTAGCTCCAGGCCATGCGCAGAGAGTGCAACGGCTTGTCTGGTTTGCTCCGTGTCAGGCAATGAGGCTAGGAGCTGACCTAGCCTGGACCACAAGAACCTGTCATAGGCTACATAGTGGGCCTGATGTTCAGAGATAGAAAGAAGTAACCGTGCCGAGCAGAAAGTCCTCCTACCCCAGATATCAAAATCCAAGGAGTCTTGATCTTGGGGCCGGTCACGGTGAAGGGTGCAAAGCCCATCAGGAGTATCCAACTGCGTCAATCCAGACTGTGGATGAGGCATGGAACCTGGAGACTCCGGGGGTGCGCAATACCTCTGGCTGAGATCCCTTGGGGCAGGAACTCCGGAGAAGGGCTTCTGCCAGGAACGCAACAACGCTCCTGAAAGGGAGCCGGCCAGGGCGGCATCACAAGGGTGGCCTCACCAAAATCGCCTAGAAAGGTGTGCGCCGAGTGTTCAGGATTGCTGGTAGTGGAAGGAGTAAGGTGCAAGTCCTCCAACATCCTCACGAGGAATCACTGATACTCAGAGAGATCAGCAGCTGGAGAGATGTGGACAGAGGTTTCCTCTCCCCCAGAAGAGAGGGATGAGGAGCTGGAGGTCACCGGCTGTTCAGCGGGTGGCTGCACGGGGGGAGGTTGAAAAACCTGACTGTCCATCACCCTAACATAAGCAGGGAATGCAGCCACCGCTCTGAACTGCTCCCAGGTGAGAGGCCCGCTAGGACCGAGGATGCCTGGGAGCGCAGGAGAGTGTGGCAGAGGGATGGGGACAGAGCTGAGAAGAGATGTCGGCTGACCTCCGCCTGGGCAAAGGAGCGGACCGTGGGCACCCACGGAAGAAGGTGCCCCGGAAGACCCCTCAGCCGACAGCTGAACAACCAAATTGGTACTGCTTTGGCTGCACCCGGGGCCATATAGGTCCAGAAGGACGGTCCCCTAACTCAAAAGAACGGGACTCTCTCAAAGAGACTGAGGATGAAGAGTGGAGATCCGCACTACGGCTTCTTCCAGGGCCCGGGTGAACCTCAGAAAAAGGCCGACGTGCCGACCCCACACCCCTCGGAGTCTGAAAGAGCCCTCCTCCTCCTCGAGAGGGCCAGCCTAGGTATCTGGCATCTCTGGGCAGCTTCGGAAGGGGTTATCCAGGGTGCAGTACCCGCTCCTCCTGTAGGTGCTCCGATCGGCCCCAAAGTTGGGTGATCTAGGCACATCACTGGAGGGGGTACCACAACTGAGGGGTCAGTGAAACCGCCAAGACCAGGCTGCAGAGCTATGGTGGCCAGCACCACTGCCTGCGGGTCATCACCCCTGACCCTAGTCTCGGTAGCCACTGACCTCATCTAAGAAGGGGTCTGACTCCGACTTGTTGAGGAGACTGCCGTGCTACCCACCTCAACGGCCAACCCCAAAGGGTCAGACTGTACGTCTGACTCAGAGCTCGACTCCGTCTCTGAGGAGGTAGAGTCCGAGGCCCTGTGCCAAACCGTGGGAGGGCGGGCAGTGCCATCCTTGCCAACAGGCCCAGAGACCAAAGCTATGTCCGAGCCAGTGCCAGCGCCTCCTGCAGCCCCGTGAGCGGAATCCATGGGAGGTACGGCCCTAGCTCGAACAAGAGATCCAGAGCCAGGACCAGTCACGGCACCATCCAGTCCCACGGCGCCGCGATCAGCGCCGAGGGTGGAAACGGCACCAATGACAGCCCCTGCGGCACCATCAGCGCCGCCGATGGCGTTGCCTGGCTCCACAGCACCGCAAATGCGCCAAGGGCAGGGGAGGCTCCGAGGGCGGCGCCGAAGGCGGACACGGCACTGAGCACGGCGCCGTCCGGCTCCCCGATGCCGCGAGCGGTGCCGAGGGCAGGGGTAGCGCCGACGACGGTGCCAACAGAGGAATCTGAAGGCCCCACGGCATCGAGCCTCGAGGACACGGTGCTGTGCTCAACCTCGCACTGTCCAACATGGAAAAGGACGGCTCCATAGTAGTTCTCTCGGCGCCTGCCCAGTGCCGGCACATGACGGCACCAACAGAGGTCAGGCATGGCAGCGAGAAAGTCGGCCGACCAGAAGGCCCATCAGGGCCAGCCAATGGCGTTGAGGATGGCGCCGGCCCAGGCCTTGCAACCTGCAGGACCGACACCAGGGAGCCTTCACCCGAGAGAAACAACTGCTGGCGGCGCCGCCCGCCCCGGAAGGAGCGGCGGGCCTCCTGCGCCACGGAAGAAGCCTTAGTAACGACTAGGCTACAAGTAGCCGAGGCTCCCTCCTCCTCGGTCCATACAGAATCGGGAAGGGACCTGGAGAAAAGGCAGAGAGAGTGTGGCTTGGCCTGACGAGTGCACACCCGACCCCTGAAAGTCGGCGGAGCTCGCCCCACTTTCCACGCACATTGCTTGATGACCCGGCAGTCGATGGAGAAACAGGCATCGCACAAATCCATGTCGTGAAGCGGGCCAAGACATGAAAGACACCGGTCGTGCTGGTTGGTGACGGAAAACTTTCGGCCGCATGGAGGGCCGACCCGTCTTGGAAGATATCTTGCCCTCTGACCGAGACATGACCTACAGGAAAAAAAAACACCAAAAACAGACTCGACGTCGCAGAAAAATATAATAATGGAAAGATCTTACCGGGCGACATTGAGTAAGACAACACAGAACCGGCAGGTGGAACCGACAGACTTCGGCATGAGAAAATCGTAGGGAGAGAAACTGCGAAGCAGGCCTCAAACTTTCTTCAGCTTCCACACGAAGTGACCTCTCTGACAGGAGGCGAAGAACTGGCAGGCAAGTGGAGTCGACATAACCTAACGCCAACCCGCGAGAGCCACGTAGTGCGTTGGCCCCGAGGGTGTGTCGGTTCCGCCTACCTTTAAAAAAAAGCTCCCACAGGGTCTTGACCTCCGGCAGATACCCATCTGTGATAAATGATGAAGACTGACACAGATAAGATCAAACATCAGAACACAGTGAACAAATCACAATTTTCTATGTAAAGGATGTACTAGCGAATAACAATATAGGCAGAACAAGGATAAAACAACAGTAAACAATTCTATAGTTCTCAATTTTGATTTTTGATTTGATTAAAAACTTTATTTTTATACAGGTATATTTGATTAGTGCAACAAACACTATTTACAATCAAGTCCTGTATAGATGATACATAAATAACATCAAAAATACTCAAAAATACAAATACTTCACAAGAAAATAACATATACAACATTATCCATAACATACACACACACATAACTTCTGCAAGTATTCAAATAATTTACTTTTAAAACTGGCAAAGCTAGCTATATTCTGCAAGTGCTTAGGTAATTTATTCCAAGATAAAGCAAGACTATTTTGTAACTTCATTTCTCCTATTTTACTACAATATTTGAGCAATGGTACCCTATTTTTAGAATTTCTTGTACATAAATTATAACTATCCCAAGTCTGCAACTTAATATACTTAAGTAGTAGATGATTATTTTTGGCATATATTAACTTATGACAATTTAATAGCCAAGTATAATTCCTCTGTACTTCAGGATGCAACCAATTTAATCTTTCATATAATTTACAATGATGCATTTTATATTCACCCTTAATAATAAATTTACCTAATCTATAAACTGTTTGATCAACTTTTTTTTAACACTTTCTGTGATGCATTCATATATATTGGCACTCCATAGTCAAGTACCGGAATTAACATTTGCTTAACAAGTTTTTCCCTGGCTGATTTAGGCAATACATTTGCTAATCTTCTAAAAGCACCCAATCTTTGATTAACTTTTTTTATCTGCATATCAACATGACTTTCAAATGTCATACCTGAATCTATGTACATACCCAAATACCTATAACCTTTAACTTCCTCAATCAGAGTGCCATTTATCAAATTAATATTTAAATATGTTTGTTTTTTCAGCTTATGCCCCAAACCAAACACCATACACTGGGTTTTCTTTATGCTAATCAAAAGACCAGAATTGTCCATCCAACTTTCCAGCGAGGTTAAATCTCTGTAACTGTGATTCAACATTTCTCATATTATCTGCAGAAACCAACAGAACTGTATCATCCGATATAATCTTACCTCCCCATATTTTATTGTTTGCTCTAACTCATTCATAAATATTAAACAACAATGGGCTTAGTATTGATCCCTGGGAACACCACGATTTAGTTCCCCAAGGCTCGATACAAAATCACCATTGACAACACACTGTCTACGATTTGCTAAGTATGATGCTATCCATGTTAATGGTCCTTCCTCTAACCCCACTTTCCAAAGTCTTTCTAACAGTTTTCTATGCTGTACCAAATCAAATGCTTTACTGAGGTCCACGAACACCGCCCCATTTTTAACTAAACAAAAACTGCAAGTGACAATAAAAGCATCAATAATCATTAAGCAGACCACTAAAGCAGTAGGTAAGTCTAGGGGATGTTGGGGTGTATTAGTAGGGGTATCACCAGTCGGAGGAGGGAGGTAATAATCCCTCTTTACAAGACACTGGTTAGGCCCCATCTGGAGTACTGCATGCCACACCTTCACAAGAACATTAACCAAATTGAAGCAGTCCAGAGAAGGGCAACCAAAATGGTGCAGGGACTGCATCAGAAAACATATGAGGACAGATTAACGAAGCTCAATATGTATACCCTAGAGCAAAGGAGGGAGAGTGGTGATATGATCGAAACATTCAAACACCTTAAGGGCATTAACAAGGTGAAAGAGTCTAACATGTTTCTATATATGAATAGCAGGACAAGAGGACACAGCATGAGATTAGAGGGAGGCCGATTAAGGGGTAATGCGAGGAAGTTCTTTTTCACAGAAAGGGTGGTGGATGCATGGAACGGCCTACCTCAGGAAGTGGTGGATATGAATACAGTGCAGGGCTTCTGACAGGCATGGGACAGGCATAAGGGAGCAATACAGATGAGTATGAATAGATAGGCCATTGACAGAGCAAAGGCCAATGGCAGATTCATATGGTAGAAAAAGAAATGGGCAGACTGGATGGGCCTTGCGATCCTTATCTGCCATCAACTTATATGTTTCTATAATTTAAAGTGATGTAATTTTTGCTACCCCTGGCTATAATCTTCTCCCACTAATTCCTGGCCCTTACCCCAGCCCTTATTACTCCCTTACACCTCCTAGTATTAGCCCCAGCCCCTGTCCGAGTCCCCTATACCCTCCCTTCCATGTCTTTTACCAGAGGCTGTGAGCACCATTTTCTCAGTCACTCAAACACTGTGTCTCTTTGTCTGCATTGGCTTGCCCTGGAACTTGGAAATTTTTGGGTGCCTTATGTTGAGTGTATGCCTTGATTCCTCAACTGGGATATGTATATACTGTATTATCTAGTGTACTTTTCTTATGTCCTACCTTGTCCTGTTATGCTTTAATCAACTTTTGTCTTTTAATTATGTATATATAATTGTTTTAAATGTATCTGTTTATGTACCAACTACTGAACCTTCACCTTATCAGGTCCATCTTGCAAATGAGCTTTGCTCAATGATGTTCGCCTGAATAAATAAAGATTTGATTGATTGATGATTGATAAATGGTTCCCATATATCACAGAATTTGTCTAACCTATTTATATTAACATATGCTACTCTTTCAAAGCCAGCTCAAACAGAAGGATCTTGGACCCATTCAATCACTGTAGGGGCGTCTGTGTTCATCCAGTGCCTAAGTAGCACCATTTTTTTGTGGTGATAAATGCCGCAAGAAGCCAGAGTTTCTGTAACTCTGAACAGTGTGTCAATTCTGAACAAATTCCCAATACTGTAAATTTTGCCATACATATAATTCGTGACCCAGTTACTGTACTTTTTCACAAATTGTCAAGAACATCCTTCCAAAAGGATGTTAAAGACGAACAAGACCATAATATGTGGGAAAGTGTACCCTTTTCTAATAAGCACCTCCAACGTGACTTCTCTGTGGAGAGACCTACTTCGACCATCTTGCATGGAGTGTAGTACCATCTATGAATAATTTATACTGAATAAGCCTGCCTTTGGCCTCTTTACAAGAATTCAGTCATTTTCCATATCCAACTCCATTCTTCAGTGGAAACTGGAATTTGCAACTCATTTTGCTATTTGTTTATTAGGTAATCTACTGGGTTGACCTTGGATTCAATAAGCATTTTATAAATGCCTTTGTGTCCATTGTTAGTCGTGCAGATTTTATCTAACACGTGCGTCGAGGGAAAGATTACTGAACATCCTTGTTCATGTTGTCTCTGAGAACTTCTGAGTTGAAGGTAATTGTGGAATTCTGTCCTGGATAACTGAAAATTCAAATTACGTACTTACCGTAATTATGATCTTTCTGTGTATCTTCACCATTCATCACAGATGGGTACTGGCTGGAGATCAGGACCCCGCGGGAGGCTTTTTTTTTTTTTAAAAAGATAGGCTGAGCCGATGCAGCATCGACGCGTCCTCCGAGCGACGTTCAGTGGGCGCTCGAGGATTAGCCGTTAGGCTGCATCGACTCCACCTGCCTACCAGTTCTGAGTCGCCGGAGAGGTAAGAGGAAGGGATGGAGGGTGGGACAAGAGAGGCCAAGGGACAGAAAAAAGAGAGAAAACTGAACTAAAAGGAGAAATAACGACTGAGAGGACAGCATAGAAGAAGTTAAGACTAAGGGGATTGGGTAGGGGCCCCAATCTCTGGAAACAGAAGAAGGGAGGGAAGGGGGGAGAGAATTTCAGGAGAAAGAGTGAGAGGTAACAAGGATCCAGGACCCTTGTCCGTCACCAGACTGTATAGGAACTGCAAGGAGTTAGCAAAGCTCTTTGCCAGAATTCAAGGCACAGAATAACTGGCAATACCCCAAAAGCAGAGTCGGCTATTCTGGAGAAGGACAGGGTACAGGGACTCAGTACTCTCTCTAAAGAGATATTTGGTGAAAAAAAGAAAAAGGAAAATTTTTTTTTTTTTGATTAGATGGATAACAGAAGGAGGGCAACCACCAGCTCCTACCCCGTAGGGGAGAAGATATGTAGAAGAGAGGAGTGCCACTCAAACTGTACCCTTAGGGAAGACTGTCCCCCCTGTGTGTCTCAACTAATCTCACCAAGCAAGGTGCCGGAAGATGGCAACAGTTGAGGGGGCTAGAAGAAAGGGCACTTTCCCTATACTGATTTTAACCATACAGGAATAACAAGTGGAGGGGCTACCGCCTTTCGCCCAGAGGTTCCGCACCTATGCAGTGAAGAGAGGAAGGCACGGGGAGGATTCCAGAGATTGAGCCCCAAGGGGATGGTGGGAGGGATTGAGATGAATGGTGAAGATACACAGAAAGATCATAATTACGGTAACTACGTCATTTGAATATCTTATCTGTGTCAATCTTCACCATTCATTACAGATGGGTGAGTACCAAGCCCCTCGAAGGGGGTTGACTGATTGCACCCTAAGGGACAGTGTCCCTTAGCCCTCAGTGGGTGACACACTAGGGGGAACCTTCTGGGCCTGAGGAGGCCCTAGAGTGGGGAGAGCGAGATGGGGTTCCCCCGGAGGGGGAAGGAATTTGCCCCGACAAACGCCGTCTCGCCCTACGGGAAAAGAGGTAGGTTCCCTGGTGAGCGGAGCAAATCACCCTACGCTGGGCCAAGGATGACAACCGGGAAAGGCGAAGCCATGCCGATCTTCTGGTGCAGATCGCTGTCCCTACGACCCTGGTAGCTACCTCATTGGCGTCGTAAGATGCCCTTGCTAGCTCCAGGACACGTGCAGAGAGAGCAATGGCTTGCCTGGTTTGCTCCGAGTCAGGCAGAGCGGCTAGGAACTGACCTAGCGCTGACCACAAGTACCTGTTATAGGCAGCGTAGTGGGCCTGATGCGCAGAAATGGAGAGAAGCAGCCGTGCCGAGTAGAAAGTCCTCCTCCCCCAGAAATCAAAATCCGAGGAGTCCTGATCTGGGGGCCCGTCACAGTGGAGGGCGCGAAGCCCATCAGGAGTGTCCAGGTGCGTCAATCCGGACTGCGGATGAGGCAAGGAGCCTGGAGACTCCAGGGGAGCGCAATACCTCTGGCAGAGGTCCCTAGGGGCAGGAACTCTGGAGAAGGGCCTCTGCCAGAAACGCATGGACGCCTCCCGAAAGGGAGCGGGCCAAGGCGGCACCACGAGGGTGGCTGTCCCAGAATCGCCTAGAAAGGCGTGCGCCGCATGCTCGGACTGCTCACAGAAGAAGGAGAAAGGTGAAGGTCCTCCATCATCCTCACGAGGAAACGCTGATACTCAGAGAGATCAGCAGCAGGAGAGATGTGGACAGAAGGTTCTTCTCCCCCAGAAGAGGGGGATGAGGAGCTGGAGGTCACCATAGGCTCGGAGGGTGGCTGCTCGGGGGGAGGTTGAAAAACCTGGCTGTCCAAAGCCCTACGTAAGCAGGGAACGAGCAGCCACCGCTCTGAACTGTTCCCAGGTGAGAAGCCCGCTAGGACCAAGATACCTGGGAGCGCTGGGAGAAGGCGGCAGAGGGGTGGACAGAGCCGAGAGAAGAAGTCGGCTGACCTCTGCCAGGGCTAAGGAGCGGACCACGGACTCCCACGGGGGGAGTTCTGGAAGACTCCGCAGTCGACAGCTGCACAACCGCTTCAGTACTGCCTAGACTGCGCCCAAAAGAATAGCCCAAGTGAGGCGACCGGGGCCGTGAAGGTCCAGAAGGACGGTCCCCTGCCTCGAAAGAATGGGACCCTCTCAAGGAACCCGAAGGGGAAGGGCGGAAGTCCGCACTCCGGCTCCGTCCAGGACCCGGGTAGGTCCCAGAGAAGGGTCGGCGCGCCGAACCTATACCCCTCGACCCTTCGGAGTCCGAAAGGGTCCTAGCCCTCGAAGTGGCCAGTCTAGGCAGCTCCGTACCCAGGGCTGCTCCCGAAGGGGCAATCCCGGAAGGAGCACCTTCCCCTCCCGTGGCCCTCTCGATAGGCCCCAAAGTTGGGCAACTGAGAGATGTCACAGTAATGGGTACCACTGTAGAGGGGTCAAGGAACCCCCCAAGGCTAGGCTGCAAGGCGATGGTGGAACGCACCACAGCCCGCTGGTCAGCACCACTGACCCTAGCCCTAGAGGAAACCCGACTCACCTCGGAGGAGGACTGGCCGAGACCCGAACAGGAAACCACCAACTCGTCCTCCCTTGCAGACAACCCCGAAGGGTGTGACTGCCCATTCGACTCCAAGCTGGACTCCGACTCCGAAAAGGAAGAGTCCGAGGCCCTAAGCCAAACAGTAGGGGGTCGAGGAAGGGACACCTTCCCGAGGGGCCCAGGAGCCAAGGCAATCCCTCCCGGTCCACAGCACCGCCAGCGGTGTGCCAGCAGAAGGTGGCAGGGCAGCTTTGGGCAGAAGTCCAGGTTAGGGCCAGCTGCGGCACCATCAGGTCCACCGGTGCCAGGGAGGCACCGGGACGGAGACGGCGCCGCCAGCAACCCCAGTCTCGAGCCGACACCGCCGCCAGGCCGCCGGGCCGCAGGCGCCAGCGAGGACCAAGGCAGCGCCGACGACCCTGAAGGACTCGGCTCCGACCACGGCGCTTCAACATCAGCGCCGTGAGACTTCCCAGGCGCCGCGAGCGCGCGCCGAGTCCCAACGGGCGCCGACGCCAGTGCCGACGGACGACACCGAGGCCCCACAGCGCCGCGGTTTCAACCTCGGCACCGTGGAGACATGGCGGCGACGACGTGCAGGCAGTTTCACGGTGTCAGCGAGCAGTGTCGGCCCGTGAACGGCACCGCAAGCCCCACGACGGACAGTCTGGTCGGCACCGACGCCGACACCGACAGGACCCTAGGCACCGCGAACGGCACCAAAGGCCCCGATGGCACCGAACGACGGCGTCAACCCGGGCCTAGCGGACCGCGTGAGCGACACCAGGGGAGCCTTCACCTCAAGCAGTGATTGCCGAGCGGGCGCCCCGCCCGCCTCCCGGGGAAGCGGACGGGCCTCCTGCGCCATGGAAGGAGCCTCGCCACGGCTAGGCTAGAAGAGGCCGAGGCTCCTCCTCCGCGGTCCGGAGTAGAACCGAAGGGGACCCGGAGGAGAGGCCGAGAACGCTGGCTTGGCTCGGCATGAGTGCTGCTCACCTCGAAGTCGGCAGACCTCGCCCGACCTTAAACGCCGCTGTTCCAAAACTCGGGTGGTCCATCGAGAAGCAGGCGCGCTAGACAACCATGTCGTAGCGGGCCAAGGCACGAAAGGCACCGGTCATGTTGGTCGGTGATGGAGTACGGCGGCCACACGCACCGGCATAGGGGGCCGCCTGCCTCCTCCGATTTTTTGCCCTCCCGACCGCGATACATGACCTACGGAGAAAACACCAAAACAGACTCGACGTCGTTTTAAATGTAATAAAAGGAAAGATCTTACCGCGACGCCGAGTGGAGGCAGAACCCAGAACTAGCAGACCGGCGGACTAGCGGCGAAATATCGCGGGCGTAAGGCCTAGAAAACTGACAGACTTCAGGCTTCCACGGGCGACCTCGACAGCGGAGGCGAAGAACTGGTAAACGGGCGGGTGATTAAGCCTAACGGCTAATCTCGGCGCCACGTAGTACGTTGGCCTCGAGGACGGCGCTGATGCTGCATCGGCTCCGCCTATCTTTAAAAAAAAAAGGCTCCCACGGGGTCCTGATCTCCGGCCAGTACCCATCTGTGATGAATGGTGAAGATTGACACAGATAAGATCTTATGAGATAGTTGTGAAAAGGACATCAGGGAAGCTGAAGAAGGATTGAAGATATTGTCTAAGAAGAAAATACCTCTACAATACATCATTTCACTTATCAAGTGCCACTGTCCCATACCGCTACTTCACACCTTTCCACTTATCAAACAGCATTTTCCTACAGCATTACTACACAACTTTTCACTGATCAACACCTTTGCAACACACCATTCCACTTACCAAATGACATTCTTCTACACAGTTACCATGTACCTTTCTACAGATCAATGTCTTTCCAATACATCGTTCTACTTATCAAACAACACTCTCCTATACCACTACTACACACCTTTCCACTGATCAATACCTTTCCAATACACGGTTCCACTTATCAAATAAGCATTCTCCAATATGGTTACTACACACCTTTCCACTGATCAATACCTTTCCAATACACTGTTCCACCTATCAAACAGCATTCTCCTACACTGTTACTACACACCTTTCCACTGATCAATACCTTTCCAATACAATGTTCCACTTATTAAACAGCATTCTCCTACACTGTTACTACATACCTTTCCACTGATCAATACCCTTCCAATACACCATTCCACTTATCAAGGCATTCTCATACAGAATTACTACACATATTTCCACCAATTAATACCATTGCAGCACACCGTTCCACTTATCAAACAGCATTCTTCTATACCCGTTACTACACACCTGTCCACTGATCAATACCTGTGCAGCACACCATTCCACTTATCAAACAGTATTTTCCTGCACTGTTAGTACACACCTTTCCACTCTGATCAATGCCTTTCCAATACATTGTTCCACTATCAAACAGCACTCTCCTATACTGTTACTATATACATTTCCACTGATCAATACCTTTCCAATACACTATTCTACTTTTCAAACAGCATTCTCTTACACCGTTACTACACACCTGTACACTGATCAGTACCTGTGCAGCACACCGTTCAACTTATCAAACTGCATTTTCCTACACCGTTAGTACACACCTTTCCACTGATCAATGCCTTTCCAATACATGGTTCGACTTATCAAACAGCATTCTGCGATACCGTTACTATACACTTTTCCACTAATCAATACCTTTCTAATACACTGTTCCACTTATCAAACAGCATTCTACTATACTATTACTATGTACATTTCCACTGATCAATACCTTTCCATCACATCATTTCACTTATCAAACAGCATTCTCCTACACCCTTACTACACACCTGTCCACTGATCAATGCCTTTGCAATACAATGTTCCACTTATCAAACAGCGTTTTCCTACACCATTAATACACACCTTTCCACTGATCAACACCTTTCTAATACATTGTTCTGCTTCTCATAGAGTCATAGAAACCTGCAGGCAGAAAAGGACCATTCAGCCCACTGAGTCTGCCCGAAAGTGATAGTCCACCTTCTCCTTCACCCCTCTGCCCTCTCTCTCCATCCCTACCTAGTCCCATGTAGTTATCCCATGCCTTTTTGAATTTCTCCACTATATTCACCTCTACTATCCATTCCGGCAACCTATTCCATGGCCCTACCTCCCTCTGTGAGAAGTAACTCCCCCCTACATCTCCCCCCCAAGCTTGAGTGCATGACCTCTGGTGGTTTTGTTTTCGCTCAGTCTGAATGTGCTAGCCCCTTTAACCTTATTTATTCCCTTCAAGTATTTGTATGTTTCCACAATGTCCTCACTTTCCCTTCTCATCTCCAGTGTATACAGACCAAGCTCTCCCAGTCTCTCCCTATATGGCCTCCCTTGCAACTCCTGGATCATTCTGGTCACCCTTCTCTGGACCCTCTCCAGCCTATCCTTGTCACCTTGCAAACGGGGCCTCCACAATTGAACTCCATATTCCAGCTGTGGTCTGACCAGTGTTTTATACAGTGGGCATGATTACCTCCATTCTCCTACTTGTGAAGCCCCTCTTACTGCATGCCAACATTCTTGTTGCCTTACCCGCTGCTCTTTTGCATTGGTTTCTAACCTTTAATGCTTCAGTGATCCAAATTCCCAGGTCCTTTTCTTGCTCCGTGACCTACAGTGACTCAACCCCTAGGCAGTAGTTAGCTCTTGAATTATTTCGCCCTATGTGCATTATTTAGCACTTTTTTGCATTGAAACACATCACTTACTGCTTAGCAAACAGCATTCTACTATACTGTTACTACATACATTTCCACTGATCCATACCTTTGCAGCACACTGTTCCACTTATCAAACAACATTACATAGATACAAAGACAGTGTCGGCAGATAAGGGCCTACGGCCCACCCAGTCTGCCTATTTGAGCTTGTAAGTTCACTTTATGTTTTCCTAGAAGTCTGTTGCCCCTTTCCCGACCTCCAGAATTCTTTTATGTCTATCCCATGCATTCTTAAATCCTGTGATTGTTTCAACCCCCACCACTTCCTCTGGCAGGGTGCTCCACTTGTCCACCACCCATTCTCCTATACCGTTACTATACACCTGTCTACTGATCAATACCTTTCCAACATAATGTTCTGCTAATCAAACAGCATTCTCTTATACCTTTCCCACACACTAATGTGGCATGAGGCGAAGTCGAGTGCCATATTGCCCCAAGGGGGTGACTATTAATTCATCCCCTGTTCATACCTTACTGCTAATCACATTGTTTTCTTTTGTGTGTGCCATTTTATCAAACAATGCCCATTTTACAGTTCAATAGTCCCGCTGCCTTTTGCTGTGTGGCAGATGTGAACAGGAGACTGTGAGGAGTTGGCAAACAGACTTGTTCCCTGTCAGTAATGATTTCTGAAGCAGGCTGTATAATAGCTTCTGTCTGGCACTGATGGTTATTATGTACAAAGGCTTGACATTCAAATTTGAGACCAAGTCTCATAAATGGTATGTTTCAGTGTATTTTAAAAAGTCTGATTAACAGTGAGCATGCTCAGTAGCTTTTATGATTGAATGATGTGAACGCATGTCTGAGGAGAGCTGGTTAGCTTGTGCTTTGGCGCGATCTAGTCTTACAAAGCAGTACAGAGCAAGTAAACAGTCGGACAGCAGACAGCATTCTGGCTCAGTGGATTACGTTCTTTTTAAGAACAAGCAGTGTGTCTTTTTCAGCACTTTTGAAATCGGGACTTTGGTAATGGGCCTGAGTATAATGGTTGGGAAAAGAGAGCAGCAGACCATACTGGGCATGCCCATGAGTGAGATCCCGATTTCAAAAGTGTTGAGAAGGACACTTGCAATGCTCATTTTAAAAAAAGAATCTAATACACTGAGATACTGACATAAAAAAACAAATCGGCTATGTATGCTGACAGTTTCCTTTTGAAGTACAGAACATATTTTTTCATGTAAGACGTGGTTATCAAGTTCATAGTTTCAAAGTTTGTTCGACATGGACATGTCATTACAAAATTAAAATCATTCTAATAGTTTTGTGCATCAAGTTAAAAAGAGATTTTTTTATACAATATTGGTGTATGAAAGTGCCACAATCATGCATTTGTAATGCTATACTATACAACAGCTCTAAAACCTGCTTGAGAGTATATAATTCTAGTATACGCTTATATTTAAAATAACATTCGAATGTTCAGTGATTTCATTCAGCATCCAGGAATGTCCATCGCTAAACCAGACACCCAAGCTGATAATCAAGAAGGGGGAATATAAGATGCCTTCTGGTTCGTTTGTCAAAGCAGTGGTTATTAGGAAACTTAATTCCTAACAGATTTATTTAATGGTTTTCCTGTGTTTTATCACTTCTCTAAACAAATCCCACTGCCTAACTGCCCGATTCTCTTCCAAAGGATGCAATAGCATGTATAGCTCATCTTCCAGCTTATCCGCACATGGCTGAAGGAATTTCTCAAAGTACACTTTCCTCCATTTGGTGTAAAGTGGACAGAAAAGTACTATATGTTATAACGTTTCAGGATATCTTTTATTGCATGGGTGAAAAGTATCTAGTGGAGTTACTCCTGTTGTTTTGAATCTTGATTCTTGCCAGTTTGTTGGAAGGAGTTCCAACCTAGTCACGTTAGAAGTCTTCTTTATGTAGGGAATATGGTTTAAGTATTAAATATTTTACCAAATTATGGTGTGTTTTTTTTGTTCACTGCATACCATTGTGCTATTTTTAGTTTTCTTATCAAAGTCATATTATCTTAAATAGATTTTTGAAACCGACTATATTAAAATTTTTCCTGACAAGACTGAGAAATTATAATTTTGTTCAGATGGAGGTACCAGGGGTCTTCATGATTAATCATATGTAGAGTATTTATGCAATGCTGGGTCCAGGAGGTAGTCAGTCCTTGTTAAAACCAAAGGGTTTTTTTTCTAAGAGAGCCCTTGTAGATGGCAATGCTACTTTGTTATTGATTACTCTGAGCCAGTAGGATATTCATCTAAGGGAAGCTACTGACTTAATGGCAATCCTCCCCAGTTCTGCTCATACTGCACAATTAGGGGTCGAGCTTGAGACCTTTAATAAAGCTTTATAGTACCCATTATACAGGGTATCGCTATCATCTGTTGCCTGGTATCCTCAGACTTCAGTGCCATAGAGGCTACTTGGGTTTAGTTTCATTTCTGCTGCATGAGGGACTGGGGTGACAGTCCAGACTCCACGAGTAGAGTTGAATTTTAATAGACCTCTGGGATTCATTTTTACTTTTTCAGTCTGACTGTTAATATGGTATGACCAGTTCCCAGTATAATGAAACAACATGCCTAACTAAGTGCAGTGGTTAACAAGCAATGTGGCTGGTGTCACAAATGCACCCCACAGGTCAGGCCCTCTGCTTCCACAGCGCCAAACCTCGAAGTGCAATATGTGAACAGGAGACAAACAGGGTAACCCTCCTGTCTGTTTTGGGTCTGAATCACCTACTAGCCTTACATCCTGGGGTCAAATATGAACCTTTTTCCGCTAGCACACCCAGTTAACAAGTTCAGATACGTACTCTCTTTGAGGGATGCAGTACAATACTTCACCTGGTGTGCACCAACCTGATTCACAAGTCTACCCTTATGACTCAATTTGAGACCTAGGTATATTCTTACCGTAGCAAGATTAGTAACACTCTTTTCAAGCCCTTAACAGTTCTTGTCAGGATTACCCAATACTGTTTCAGCCTTCACATGGAAAAGAAAAGTCTCAAGCAGGATTAAGGAAACCAAAAGGTTTACTGGAATTAAAAAAAAAATTGTAAATACAGACAAAACAGAGAACATAACATAAGTACTTATAGTCAGAACTAAATTGCAATTTTACAGAAACAAAACGCCTGATGCTTAAATTTCTAGCCTAGCTAAGTTCCAGCTGGGTGGCGTTACCTGTTCCTAACAGAAGTGATTTTTTGGAGTTCAGAGATGAAGTGACTCACTCCTTTCAGCCAGAGGGATAATAATCCAAAATTGTCTCTCCTATCCTGTGAGGTCACAGCTCATGAGGTTACTGTTAGCCCGTAATTAATTTGTAACCAGAGTAAGAATATCCAAAAGGAGGTTATTTTACCACTGGCTGGAAATCTGCAAGATAGCAATATTAAAATATGACAGTCTCTTTGATCTCTCTAACATCCTCCTGGCCTACAAAATGATTGCCAGTTTACAAGTTAACAGGAATCTGTTAAACTGTCCTTTTCCTCAGGGGTTGTAAAATGCAAACCTTGTCCCCAGAAGATCAAAGTAGGAATATTTTACGATATGCCATAAGCTGTCATTTGGAAGGAAGTCCTGTGTGTCAACAGAGAAGGAAACTAGCCATCTGCTACTGCAGTGACTGTTGGGGTCAAAGGTCAGGCCCCTTTTCAAACTGCTAGCTGCTATTTCCTAAGCAGACATTCACATAACATATATTTATATCCCAGATATTATACAACATAATGACAAGTAGATGGCAGAGCGTCACAGCCGGCGGCTCTCATTTTAATCTGATATATCTCGGGCAGACTGAAAAGACCATGGTTGTTTTTCTGCCGTCATTATCAATGTTTCTATAATTAGTTATCCATGTTGCTTTGTCTTAGTGAGCTGATTGAGAAAGCTAGAAATTGGGTATCTACGATGTGAAAATGACATAAATGATAGGTACCAGGAACAGCCATCTCCCCCCAACCCCCGGAAAATGACAAGTTTTGGTACAAGTGCTGGGACTTCATTACTAAGTCTAAATATCGTACACCGTGAGCAGGATCTACACAGTATGGTAACATGGGTTAATGTAACGCTGCTAGAACTCTGTCAACCAGACAAAGAATGGCAGTGACACCTTTTGACTTTGCACTCCCTTATTGCTTCCTATATCTGGAATGAATTTTCTTGGAAGAACTTTATTAGTTTTTTAGAACCCCTGCAATTCAAAGTAAATATCTTCGAGGGAGGAGACATCTTGTTGGGAGAAACTGCAGGACCCATCCCCTTTAGCTCTTCATGGTCATATTTTTGGGAGGATGCCCAGGGCTACAGCTGTTTTTCATTGCCCTTAACAAGGAACTGTCTGAGCCCTTTGGCCACCAGGTACAGTTAACGGTTTGCATGTTCCACTTCTCAGCAACCCCCTTACTCTTTACGTTCTTCTACGACCCGTAAACTGTGGAGCGTTTGTCTCCTCACAGCTAAAAGGGCAGTCACAAAGAATTAGCTCAGCCCTACTGTCCCTCCTATTTGCCTTCGGCATGATACAATGATTAAAATATATAGGCTGGAAAAAAGTTATAGCTCATCTAAATCGTACCTCGGAAAAGCTTGAACTTCTGTGGAGAAGATGGATATTACACATTATGTCTTCTCATACAGAATGTGTCCCATAGCTCAGTAATCTTGCCTCTCCCGCCATTATTATCCAGTTTATCTGGCTCTCCTCCATCCACATTTCATGTTAGTTTTCCTCTGCCTGACACCAGAGGCCAAGCTTCTCTAAGAAACACTTGTATTTATTTGTATTATATCATTCAGCAGAGTCATACATATATATATATATATCTTGCTTCACTGTACTATGCACCTTGGCTTGATGTATCTTTTATTACTTCAGTATGTACTCTGTCAGCAACATTGTTTCAATGTTGTTGTAATGTTTTGTGTGTAACAAACTGCCAACCAGAGTAGGTGAACATTTCTTGTCTTACAATAATGAAAATCAGTCTTCTCCTATACCTTTACAACACACTTATTCAATAATCAAACAGTATTCTCCTATACCTTTACAACACACCTTTCCAAAAATGAAACCGCATTCTCCTGTACCTTTACAACATACCTTTCCAATAATCAAACAGTATTCTTCTCTGCCTTTACAACACACCTTTCCAATAACAAACAGTATT
This sequence comes from Neoceratodus forsteri, assembly GCA_016271365.2. NCBI lineage: Eukaryota > Metazoa > Chordata > Ceratodontiformes > Ceratodontidae > Neoceratodus > Neoceratodus forsteri. The sequence continues at coordinate 112,680,109 of JADMNL010000034.1, read as the reverse complement.
CTCCTATACCTTTACAATATACCTTTCCAATAATCAAACAGTATTCTCCTCTGCCTTTACGACACACATTTCCAACAAACTGTATTCTCCTATAGCTTTACAACACACCTAGCCAACAAACAGTATTCTCCTCTACGTTTACAACACACATTTCCAATAATCAAACAGCGTTCTCCTATACCTTTATAACACACCTTTCCAATAATCAAACAACGCTCTCTTATACCTTTACAACATACCTTTCCAATAATCAAACAGCATTCTCCTATACCTTTTCAACACACCTTTCCAATAATCAAACAGTGTTCTCCTCTACCTTTACAACACACCTTTTCAATAATCAAACAGAATTCTCCTCTTACACTGTAGTCAGTGTTGCACACCTTTCATTAGGCCAGTATTGCTGCATTTAGCCAGCATGGTTTCACAATAAGCTAGGCGTTCATTGCCTCTTTACTTACTGTCCTCCTCCTTGGTCTGAATGTACAGCACGCTGCTCCGGGCCCCATCTCCTGCTTGTGTGTACGCCAGCACCTGGACGCTGTAGTTGGTGAATTTCTCCAGACCCTTCAGCTCCACGCGCTCTCGCATTGTTGTGATGTTCTGTATTTCTCCCCATTCTAGGAAAATAACAGACAAATATATACTCAAGAAAACACTTGCTCTGCATGTTCTTAGTGGAACCCAAGAGAACCAAATGCATTTTTTTACCTGTCCCTAGTATAATGCGTTATAAATACAGAAGGCCTTCACTAACTGAAATATCCACTATGAGTCCCTTGTTTTCACATCCCTGTCCTGTTTGTTTTGTTTTTTTAATGTCCCCCGATGTTTATTTATTTTATTTAGTTTTTTTTTCCATAAAGTTTTTTACCCTTTAGGCAGCTCATCGGCTCCTGTCCCCACCTCCCTTCAGTGGGCACCCACATCCCCTGGGCCTACCTGGAGCAAGACCCCCCTAGCTTGCCCCCACGGTGGGGCTGGGGGGTTGGGCCATTACTCCCCAGAGAATAATCCAGATGCTCCAAGGTGGCCAAGTGGTGGTGGGGGTTGGGGGAGATGCACAGGGTGTTATATAGCTCTCAGGTCCTGTTTTCTATTTTTCTTCCCAAGCCACTGCTGTGGCATCATGTCAGCACAAGTGTGCGGAGGTGTGCACATCTGGCAGATCTGTGGCCCTGTCCTTGAGCTGCTTGCTATCTGCAGCACCACCGGGCCTCCACTCTTTGGAAGTCAGAGGTCAAGGTGACTGGCCACCCCTCCCTAGGAGTGGAGAGGAGAGGAGATCAGTCCCTGAGATGCTCAATCCTCTCCCACCCCACCAACCCCATACAACCCATGCTCTTTCTGAACATGGGTTGCCAGCACAGCAGGAAATATGTTGTTCATTGCCTTAACCCTCCTTGCCACTGGGCTGGCCTTATTTTATTTAATTTTTAAGGACCAGGTAAGTACACTAGGCAATAATAATGCCTAGTCTCAGGAAGATCCAGGAGAAACATTGAGTAAGACAATGAGACAAGCATCATACGGAGTAACAAATACGAATCCAAGGTTACACAGGGCAAGAAGGCACACAGTACACTGTATACAAAAACAGAATACAATACATAGGTTACAGCAGAGCCCTGGAGACCAGGAGCTAGTCACAATATCAATGTAGCACACAGGAATGTTCACATTTAAGGCTCAGCAGGTAAAGTCCTATCACAAAACAGAGCAAAGGCAGGATAAGGCAAGGAGGACCCCACTAAAAAGGGAGCGGGGGTACACCCACCAGGACTAAGTGCAATTTCCAGACAGGGTCAGCCGTGAGGTGGTCCCAAAGGAGCCAGCTAAATAGTGAGTGTGAAAGGGCACAACAAACAGACCATGGAAGTGAGTTCCAGAGCCTTGGAGCGCAGGCAGCAAAGACCTGGGGCCAGATTTACAAAGCCCTTAGCATGGTGCAAGGTGCTTACGACCAACATGCTTGAAGCAACAAGCACAGTGCGCCACGGTCAGCGCCAAGAGCTATTTTAGAATGCAGCCTGCATCAATCTGCAGGCTGCTTGCACCAAAGTGTGCTAGTGCCAGCCGTGCACCACAAAAGTGGCTGTGGCGTGGCGCTAGGGGGCTTGCACCAGACTCTGACTGCCACAACCCTGCCATCTGGATTTTCAAAAACCTTAGCATGGTGCAAGGTGCTTGCAACCAACATGCTTGACGCAACAAGCACCGTGCACCACAGTCAGTGCCAAGAACTATTTTAGAACGTAGTCTGCATCAATCTACAGGTTGCTTGCACAAAAGTGTGCTAGCGCCAGCCGTGTTCCACAAAAGTGGCTATGGCATGACGCTAGGGGGGGCTTGTGCCAGACTCTGGCTGCCACAACCCCGCCATCCGGATTTTCAAAACCCTCCCCAGGGACAAAGAACTAAGCACCATTAGACCAGCCCTTGGCTGATCTAACGGTACTTGGACAGCTCCTGGTAGGGTGTCAGCCATATCCTGCCACTGTTTGCTCCCCCAGTCACAATACTCTGGTACTGTCCAATCCCAGAGCCCCAATGTGCCCCTAACTGTGCTCACCCTCGTGATCCTGCCCCTCCGCCACCAAGCCCTGATGTGCCCATACCGGGTACCCACAAGAGCCCCTAGTGCCCTCCCCACTCCACTCTCGGTTTATGCCACTGTAAGCACCCAACTCGCTGGTGATCTAGTGGCCCCCCACCCCCCTGGCAGGTCTTGCCAACCACCCTGCTCCCTCCCCCCACTCCGGACCCTGAATCAGCGACTGCCCCTGCACACCACCAGGCCCGGCCGCCGAATGAATTGTCAGAGCACGTACTGTAATGCTGGAACATGCTCTGACATCTAATTCGGCAGCCAGACCTGGTGATGTGCGGAGGGCTGTACCAGTCACTGAATCAGGGTCCAGAGTGGGGGGGTGCGGGTGGTAGGCAGTACCTACCAAGGGGTGGGGGAGCCACTAGATCACCAGGGAGTTGTGTGCTTCCAATAGCATTTACTAAGCGTGGAGCGGGAAGAGCACTAGGGGTTTTTATGTGGTACCCAGTACGAACAGATCAGGGCCTGGTGGGGGGGGGGATGGCACGAAATGAGCCACGCATATGCCCCCATCCAAGGCTGCAGCTCACACCACATCCTCCCCGCAGCTGCTGTAGCAATCCTAGTGGGTGCACCATCTGTTTGGCGCCACTGCTACTATTGCCACAAGCCACGGGACTTAGGCGCCGGGACCCTGTCCATTGTAAATTCAGGTGCAGGGTCCTGGATGCACTGGCACTCGGTGCAAGCTGCCATTATCGCAGCTTGCATCGGGGCTTGGAAAATCTGGCCCCTGGTCTCTAGCAGTAGTGCAGGTTTTGGGGATGGCCAGCTGAGACATATATACCACAGAATCTGATGCAAGTGCTTTCCTGTAGCCATCCCCCAGCAGGGTAATATGCAGCAGGTGTCTTACAACCTCCTGAGAGAGGAAGTGCTGCACCCCCACAGTGGGTTCAGCTCCGTCAGTTCATGATCAGAAAGCCCAGTCTGTTCATGAGTCTCCATTTCTCACTCTGCTGCCTGTCTCCCAGTACACCCCCTCTTTGTAAAGAAAAATGATCACAACTGCTAATAATGGACAAGGGATTTCATTAGGGAGGCAGTATAATGTAGTGATCAAGAGCACTGCATTGCAAACCTGGATAACTGGGTTTGAATCCCACAGCCACCACTTGCATACTATGTGACCCTGAGCAAGTCACTTCACCTCCCTGTGCTCCAGGGACACACCTAGAAACAATCCTCGGTTTAGTGTGTCTTTCCAGGCCAAAAATGATAAAATAAAATAAATAAAATTATAAAAATTAGTTTTATTATGTGCCGGTCTTCTTATTATGTGCCTTGCATCTCCTAATGGGAGGCAGTATAGCCTAGTAGTTAGAACAAAGAGCTGTGAACCTGAACAGACACATGGATCTGAATGCCACAACTGCAAGTGGCATACTGTGCAACCCTGAACAAGTCACTTAACCTCCCTGGACTCAACTGTCTTCTGGGTCACAGCTGTAAATGAGCTTGGGCTCAGTGTGCCTTTTCTGCTCATTCTAAATATACAAAAATGCTATACTCTTAACCACAGTCTAGTTCCGTCCCTGACTGATACCTGCACGTGCTTTCAATGCCATTCCACTGCAATCTTGTTCGTTCTTTTGAAAATATATTTACATATGCCTATTAATTTATATTCCTCTGTAATACAGACAATAATACATGGGTGAGTGTGTGCAACCAGAATGTTATACATACCCTAGGTGTGAGATGCTACATAAACCCAGAGAGTTAACCCTGTGTTTTTTTTTTTAACTTATATTTCCCCATTTATGTCTCAGCCCGCCTCAAGCCCTCTTTGGGGCACACAGAGCCCCAACCCCATCCCCCCACGTCCTCCCAGGGCTTACCTCCTCCCTGCTGTACACCCACAGTATTGCTTCCACATGGTGGAGGTCCTCGGGTTGGCCCAGGGACCTCGGAGAAGCCATCTTTTTTGTGTGCGGGGAGCCAGCCTGGGTCAGTAGGTGCAGGGTCTGTGAGCTCCTGTGTGGCTACCATACAGTATCGACTGAGGGTTCTTCCATTTTTCTGGCACCTCCCCTTGGGACACACACACTGAAGTCAGCAGGATATGAGGTGTCCATTCAGCTCAGCAAATGGCATCCACCCCTGCCCCTACACACACTCCAGCCTCCACTGCCATCCATGGTCACCCAGGTGGCAGTTGCATGGCAGATGTGGCTCCCCCTCCCACCCGGGAAGGACAGTGTCTTGTGGGACACTCAATCCTTCCCCCCAGGCTGGCCCTCTGATAACTCGGGCTTGTTTCTGAACCTGGGTCACCGGTGTTGTGAGTGGCAGAGCTACTGCTGCACTCGCAGGCTGGCTTACCCCTCTGGATTTATAAAAGCATCCCACAAAGTGTCAAGCCTTGGGAATAGCCAGGCGAAGGAGAAGGGGTAGAACTGGGCCTGGTGGGGGAAGGGAAGGGGTGGGCGGATTGGGGTTGTGGGGACCAGAAAGTGCCCTGGGGTGAAATGGAGACAAGACAGAGGTATCTCTTGTCTTGTTCTCATACCAAAGGGCTCCATAATTGATGGGTAGGAGTTGAGGTCTTCCTCGATAGCCCATCCTACTCGGGTGGTGTTATGCAATGCCAGATCCATTAAAAACAAGACAGCTATTATAGCTGATCTTGTTGAAACGGTGTATCTGGCTTGCATCACTGAGACTTGCGTGAGAATGCAGGCCCTATATTGGCCTTAGCAGTTCCGGTCAGGTACTCAGTGATACACTGCCTGAGGTTGGATCATAGGGGTGGGGGTTTTGTCATTATGTTTAAGACGGAACTGGGCCTTGTGGATGTGCCAGTGGGGTCCACCAGATCCTTTGAGCATATCCTGGGTAAAGGTGTAGGTTGCGAGATACTCCTCATCTACCATCCTCCCGGTGACGGTGGAGAATTCCTGTAAGAGACAGTGGACTTCGTCATCGACCTGACACTAGAGTCTCCCAGATGGTTAATTCTGGATGATATCAATGCCTGGGTCGATGACGAACACTCGCAATTTGGTCAGAATCTTCTCCAGCTAATGACTATGTGGGGCCTTACACAGGTTGTTACCTCCTCAACCCATAGAGGGGGTCACTCATTGGACCTGGTGTTCCACCTGGGATTGGGGATAACTGACTTGGGGTGGAACCAGTTAGCTGGTCTGACCATCACACCACAGGGTTCAGTTTAGTGGCCCCCTTGAATGGACCTGACCCTACGGAGATGGTCCGGTACGGCCCTTTAAATACAGGTTACTGACCTGTAACAGGAGTTCTAGGAATGGTATATGTTGTTCATCCACACTGTCTGGCAGGTTCCTTGCCGCTTTAAATCTTGCCAGGTCTTCAAGCTGGCTCCTCCCACCCACCCAGGTGGTAAAACTCTCGGCTCCGCCCCATGACGCCAGATCTGGCCGGCTGGAAGCTCAGGTTGTGCGTCAAGCCAGGGAGGTTTGGAGAACATGGGATGAACAACATATACCATTCCTAGAACTCCTGTTACAGGTGAGTAACCTGTATTTCTAGGGACATGGATATGTTGTTCATCCACACTGTCTGGCAGACTCCTAGCAGTTCTCTGGGAGGAGGGAGGCAAGGCGCACACCCCCTACTTAGGGAATAAAGACTGGAGAACCGAGGCCCCAAAACCAGCATCCCGGCGTGACTCAAGGTCGATGTGGTAATGGGTAATGAAGGTGTGGGCTGACTTCCAGGTAGCAGCCCTGCAGATTTCCTGGATAGGGACGTCCCTGGAAGCAGCCACCGATGCAGCAGTATGACGGGTAGAATGAGCTCTTATCCCTCTGGGAGGCTCCATGCCCGCCAACTTGTAGCAGAGATCTATGCAGGAGGTGACCCACCTGCTTATCGTCCACTTGGCTGCAGGTCTGCCAGGTGCGGCTTCAGCGTAGGTGACAAACAGCTGGCGAACCTCTCCCCGAATTTCAGCCGTGCGCTCCTTATAATAAGCGAGCACCCTTCTAGGGTCCAAAGTATGGAGCCTGTATTCGGCCTCCGAGGTGTGATTTGTGTAGAACACCGGCAGAGTCAGCACCTGGTTAAAGTGAAACTCTGACACCACCTTCGGAAGGAATTTCGGGTGGGGGCGCAGGACAACCTTGTCCCTGTGGAAGACCAGGTAAGGAGACTCAATGCAGAGAGCCTGGAGTTCTCCCATCCTTCTGGCTAACGTGATAGCCACCAAGAAGGCGGTCTTCCACGACAGGTGAGAGAGTTCACACCTGTGCATTGGTTTGAATGGCTTGCCCATGAGCTTTGCCAGTACCAGCAGTAAATCCCACGGAGGTGGAGGTTCTCGCACCGGAGGGGAAATGAGATCAAGGCCTTTGAAAAAGCGCCAGACCACCTTCTCCTGCGCCACCGACTGCTCCCCGGCCCGCGCCCGGTAAGCAGAGATGGCTGCCAGGTGCACCCTTAGGGTCGTCGACCTAAGCCCTTGACTAGAAAGGGACCATAAATAGTCCAAGATGCTTGCCAAAGGACAGGAAGAAGTGTCCAAGCCCTTGCCCTGACACCAAATGGAAAATCTCTTCCATTTGAAGGCATAGCATTTTCTGGTCGACTCCGTACGGGACGCCTCAACAACATTGAAGACCTCGTCAGAAAGACCCAAGGCCTGGAACTCTAGCCGCTCAGGAACCAGGCCATCAGGTGCAGGGATTGAAGGTCCGGATGGAACACCTTCCCCTGATTGACTGAGAGCAGGTCCGGGCGAGCTGGAAGCTGCCTCGGGAGCCTGGAGCTGAGGCTGAGGAGATCTGGGTACCAGAACTGGCAGGGCCAGTCTGGGGCTATCAGAATCACCTGCGCCTTGTCCCTCCTTGCTTTGAGAAGCACCTTGTGAATCAAGGGAAATGGGGGAAGGCGTAGAAGAGGCCCGGGGTCCACAGCCTCGAGAAGGCATCCCCCTGCAGCGAGCCCTGCTGAGGGGGGCGGGCATGAAACAGCCTCAGCTTCGTGTTCTCCCTGGAGGCAAACAGGTCCACCTGAGGTGTGCCCCAATGGGAGAACAGATCTTGTACTACCTCCGGCAGGAGAGACCACTCGTGAGATGCAGCCCCTATCCAGCTCAGGGCATCGGCCAGGGTGTTGGAGGCTCCTGCCTCATGAATGGCTAGGAGATCCGCCTCCAGGCTGCGCACGAGTGACCAAATGCAGAGAGCTTCCTTGCATAGAAGCATGGAGCGCGTCCCGCCCTGGCGGTTTAGGTAGTACATGGTCGTGGTATTGTCCGTCTGGACTCGGACCACTTGACCTCGGAGAAACGGAGCAAAGGCGGTGAGAGCTAGGTGGACCGCTCGGAGCTCCAGCAGGTTGATGTGGCATCGGGACTCCCGTGGGGACCAGAGGCCGTGGTGCCGGTGTTCCCCCAGATGGGCACCCCAACCCATCAGAGAGGCATCGGTCGATAGAGAGACCGCCGGCTGGGGCGGACAAACGGGATGCCCTCCTGCAGATGAGATGGAACGGTCCACCACCGGAGAGCTGCCCACATCTCCTGGTCACCATCACTAGCTGGTCCAATGGATCGCAGCGCCAGACCACTGGCTGGCCAGTCCCCACTGGAAGGGCGATGTGCCAGCGCCGCCCAACGGACCACGCTGGTACAGGCTGCCATGAGACCCAGGAGGCGAGGAAGTCCCGGGTAGGATGCCACTGCCCAACCAGAAATGATTGGGCAAAGGAGGTAAGAACCTCGGCCCTGTCCACCGGGAGCCATGCTCTGGCTCGAAGAGAGTCGAGCTCTGCCCCGATAAACAGAATCACCTGCTTCGGCTCGAGTTCTGACTTGGTCTCGCTGATGAGAAGGCCGACTTGAGAGCAAACCTGGAGGGCCAGATCTCTGGACTGCTCCACCTCCTGTCTGGAGGGGGCTGCTATCAGCCAATCATCCAGGTAAGGGTACACCCGGACCCCTCGGCGCCGCAGGAAAGCTGTCACCACTGCAATGCATTTGGTGAAGACCCTGGGAGCTGGAGACAGGCCGAAGGGCATGGCTCGAACTCGAAGAGGGATCCTCCGCCGAAAGCGAAGGAATCTCCGATGTGACGGACGGATAGGGGACGTGAAAGAACGCTGCCCCTGCAAGTCCAGAGAGCAGAACCACATGCCGTGTTCCAGGGATGGTATTATCTGAGCCAGAGTGACCATCCTGAAGGTTCGAGACCTTAGGAACTTGTTCAGGTCGTAGGTCGAGAATGGGCGCCAGCCCCTCGTCCGTTTCGGAACCAGGAAGTACCTGGACACAAACCCCGGGTCTGAGGGAGGGTCCGCCACCTCCCTGATCACCTTTGGAGAGGAGAGCGATGTCGGCCCGACGAGCCGACAGTGAGGCTGCGGACCCCGAGGCCCCTCGAGGTGCGGCGGTTTGAAGGGCGGGCCTGCCGACCCCTAGAGGCAGGGCCTTTCCCACCACCTCTAGAACCCACCTGTCCGTGGTAATAACGGACCAGGCGGAAAGGAAGTGCCGGAGCCATCCCCCCACGGGGGGAACCTGGGGTGAGGTGACGGGGTTGGGGGCGACACCCCTCAGCCCATCACTGGGCAGGCTTGGAGGAGGGACCGGCCGAGGGACCTCCTGGGCCTTTACCTCAATGCTCCCTGTTGGAGGAAGCCCCGGGCTTGGGTTTGGGATGCCAAGCCCGAGCCTGCTGGCCCTGACATTGCTGGGCCAGACGCGCCGCGGGCGCAGAAGGATGAAAGGGCTTAGGCTGTGGTTTGCGGCCTTTGTTCTTCTGAGCGGAAGAGACCGAGTCCAAGGTAGCACTGGACTTCTCGATCCTCTGCAGGTGACCTTCCACCCCAGGGCCGAAGAGGTCAGTCCCCAAAAAGGGAACATCCGCCAACTTGTGCTGGGTATCCGAAGTAAAGGTGGATATCCTCAGCCAAGCCCGACGACGCATAGCCACTGCGGCCGCCACAGACCTGGCACATGAGTCCCAATGTCTAAAGCAGTCTGGAGCTGCTGTTTGGCCACTGCTCCTGCCCTGGTCCCACACTCTGCCTGACCGTGGTCTGCAGATCCACGGAAGGTGAGGGACGACCTCATCCAGGGAGCCCAACAGGCATGAGAAAAATGTGCCATGAGGGCCGGCCGAACTGGCCTGGCGAAGGCCGAGGGAGGACGCAGCATAGACTTTTCGCCCGGCATAGTCCAATTTCTTGGACTCCTTGTCGGGAGGTTTGTCCACATCCCTAGCATCCTGGCACGCCGGAAAACGCTGTCGGTAACCAACCCCTCAGCCGAGGGGTGTTCCGAAAAACCGGACAGGGAACCGGTAGGGACCGCATACTTCCTGGCCATCCTGGCCGAAGACGCAGGACAGGAAGCAGGGCGCTGCCAGAGCTCCAAGGCCGGACCCACTATGGCCTCAGCCACCGGAGAGGCCTCCGTAGGGGAATCCCCTCGGTCCAGAATCTCCATGAGGGGATACCTGGCCCATTTAGAAATGGGTTCGAGCTTCATACCGGTGGACTCCGAGATGAGCCGAAGCAATCCTAGGAAGGACGAAGGGCTATCGTCCACCGACTGTCCTCCTGAGAACTCCAAGTACATTCACTTGGAGAAAAGGAAGGAATCGTCCTCGGACTCGGAAGAGTCCTCAAAGAGCTGCCTCGGGCCTGAGCCACCCTCCACCTGTCAAGGCCAGTCAGGAGTGAGGGTGACAGACAGCCTATGGGGCAGTCCCTGAGCCGACCGAGAATTTTTGGTCGGAGCCCCAACTAACGGCTGTGGAGGCGGAGGTTCCACCAGAATCGGTGGGGCAGCTGGATTTGGCAGAACAACCGGCCTGGGAACAGGCTCCTCGGCTAAAACGAGGGGTTGTTTCAGCCGCTCCGGTGACAGCCACTTAATGGCCGGGGAAGACGACGGCATCGGCTTATTCCCGGTCAGAAGGAGCTGTTGCCACGTGAGTTCCTCATACCCGACGCAACTTGCGCCGAAGCCTCCCCTCGTCCGAGGAGGAGGAAGAGGACGAGCGGCGGTGCCGAGACCGAGACCGCCTATGACGGCGGGATCGGCTGGACCGCTGGCGACGTCTGGAGACCAGAACCTCGGCTAGGCTGAGGACGGTGCGGGAGTGTCGCGGGGAATCGGCACTCCCCTCGGTTCGGACGATTCAACCGAAGGCTCTGGAACCGAAGGCACGGACGAGCTGACGGGATCCTCAACTCCCACCGGGGGAACCGGGAAGAGGGGATTCTTGGCTTCTCCAGCCGACAACCCATCTAACGGGTTGAGAAAAATCTTGACCGCGTCGACAGGAGTCTCGGTCAACTGGCCCGACGGGGACACCGTGAGACCAGTGGCCGAAGCCGAGAGGTCGACCGAAGTCGACGGCCGACAACTAGGGGAGAGGGATCTTTCCCTGGGCCTCCCAAGAGCGCCGACGGTGAGACTTACTCTGTCTCTTTGGACCGAGAAAACGGTCCAGAAGAAGTTGGACCCTCACCTTTGTCGAGAGGGTCAGACAAAGCTCCTTAAAGAAGCCGAATAAGAGGCACCGAGAGAGCGGGACAAATGCCGCAGCCGAGGTAGAAGTGGTCACAACAGCTTCCTCTGAGGGCGATCATCTGCTCGAGCTGATCCGCTGAGCCCGCCGAGGACACCGCCACCAGGCCTCTTTGACTTTACCGAGGAAATCTCTTCTCGACACCCCAGTTGTAAACGGCAGCACGGTCTTCGAGGACGAGGTCAAAGGAAGAAGAGACAGGTCGCAGGCCTGCGGTCGTGCTCAAGGCCGAAGCAGTAGACGCATGTGGAGTGCGGATCTGTCCAAGACATCTTCTGCCCGCAAGGGCATCTCCGGAAACCGGGAGTCGATTTGTCCATCGCAGCCGCGAGGGAGAGAAGACCGAAGTCTTTTTAGCAAAAACTTTTTAATTTCGAAAATTCGAAGAATTAGGAACCAGTCTTATACGCAGAGCGTTAAGAAGGGAACCTGAGCTTCCAAGCGGTAAGGAAGATCTGACGTCATGGGGCGGAGCCGAGAGTTTTACCACCCAGGTGGGTGGGAGGAGCCAGCTTGAAGACCTTCCGGCAAGATTTAAAGCGGCAAGGAACCTGCCAGACAGTGTGGATGAACAACATATCCATGTCCCTAGAAGAGATGTTACCCCAAAAGGTCTGATGGCGGTGCTGGATCTATCAGGTTTGTCGAGTGAATGCATGAGTCCAGTGGATCTCGTACTGGCCTATAATAGATCAGTGGGAGAGCCCTGGACAAGATTGCTCCAGTTCACGTTTGACCACTCTCTCGTCGCCCAAGGACCCCGTGGTTTGATGGTTCCTTGAAGGAGTCCAGGAGAGTTGGTCGAAGGCTAGAGAGACCATAGCGGAAGTCTGGCCTGGATGCTGATAGGCTTAGATTGATAGAGTATTATAAAGGCTATCAATAAGAAATCACCTGTAAGAAGGCAGAATTCCTGTCCAGGGAGATTTCTGCTGCAAGGAATCGATCAGCTCAACTCTTCTGGACTGCAGACAGACTGTGCAATCTAGTCTGTCTCCAGCTCAGAAGGGCCTTTTCTCAAGCAAAATATGAGGAGTTTGATAGATTCTTTGCAGATAAGGTTGCCGGCATCCGGGCTAGTATCCGCACTGCTGTCACTATGAGGGATTTCTGGGTCAGCAGATGGTGATGAGCACCCAGTCTCGCTGGGCAGACTTTAGCTGGCCGGAATTCATGGACATTGTGCAGATCATTCAAATGTTGCGCCCAACCAGTTGTAGTTTGGATCCGTGCCCTACACCCCTATTAGTGGGTTGTGTGAATGTTATCTGCCCGATCCTAGCTAAAATTGTTTCGGGGTCCTTGGAGAGGGGTTTCTTTCCAGATCGCCATAAAGAGGTGGTCATGAGACCACTCCTAAAAAAACTTCCCTGGACCCAGACATGCTAGCTAACTACAGCCCTGTCTCTAACCTTCCTTTCATCGGGGAGGTTATTGAGAAGGTGGCTGCGACGCAATTGGACGATCACCTTGTGACCCACAATGTCTATGATGCTCTCCAGTCCGAATTTCAAAAGAGACACAGTACCAAGACCACACTTGTTTGGGTATTGAATGACCTCCTGATAGCGAGGGATTGAAAGGCATGTACCATCTTGGTCCTTCTCGATCTCTCTCTGCGGCATTTGACACTGTGGACCATGGAGTGCTTTTGGAGCGCCTATGGTGTCTCTGTGGACTGTCGAAGATAGTCCTAGAGTGGTTTCAATCTTTCCTCTCAGGCAGGTTTCAGAGGGTAGTCATTGGAATTTATTCCTCTGACTCCCTCCCCCTGTCCTATGGGGTCCTGCAGGGCTCCATATTGGCACCCATGTTGTTCGCAGTGTATATGCTGCCATTCAGAGATGTCATTGGGCGATACAGTTTGAGTTTTCACTGCTATGCAGATGATACTCAACTGTATCTGTCCTTTCTACCCGAACAGAGGGATGCGGACTCTGTATTTAACAACTGTCTCACCGAGATCAATGACTGGATGAGCACCAGCTGGCTGAGACTGAACCCAGACATGACTGAGGTGATGATCAAGGATCCTGGTCATCCTGGGATGGGTTCTGGGGCTGGGCACGCATCGGGCATATGGCTCGATGGTGTCCAGCTCATGACCTCTGACCAGGTGCGTAACCTGGGTGTTGTTTTTAATGATGGTTTGACCCTGAAATCTCAGGTGTTTACCATTGTCAAATCCTCTTTTTACAATCTGAGGAACATCGCCCGAGTAAAATACCTGGTTCTTCCAGATGACCTTCCAACATTGGTCCACACCTTCGTCACCTCCTGCCTTGACCACCGCAATGCCCTCTACCTAGGGCTTCCTGAGGTTGATATCCGCAGCCTGCAGCTAGTGCAGAACGCGGTGGCCAGGCTTCTGACTGGGTCCTCTAGGTCGAGTCATATCACGCCTCTGCTGCGCAGACTGCACTGGCTGCCTGTTCAGTGGCGGATCACCTTTAAGATCAGTCTTTTGACCTTTAGAGCGTTATATGAACTGGGACCTCGCTACCCGCAAGAACTCCTGACTCCCTACCACCCCCTCCGTCCTCACTGATCCTCTGAGGAGGGATTGCTAGAGGTTCCCAGGGTACATCTGAAGACATCTGGGGCACGTGCTTTGTAATTTGTGGCCCCTACCTTGTGGAACTCTCTACCTCGTCAGTTGAGAGAATGCCTGACCATCAAGTGGTTTAAATTAGAGCTTAAAATCTACCTATTTCAAAAAGAATTCCCAGATGATTTTCATTAATTTATAGTTTTTATATTTGTATTTACTAATGTTTTATTGCTGTTTGTGAAGCGCCTTGGTTTTAAGAAAGACGCTATAAAAATAAAGATTACTTGATCGATAGGGAGCAATTACCACCGCTGGGTTGTAATGCATAATTACAACCGAGCGGTTGTAATGCATTTTTACAAACCGGTTATCCTAGCATTACAAATGCTCCCTAGTAATTATATATTAATATTGTACAATATCAGCTGGCCCAGTAGCTCAGCAGTCACACTCCCACTTGCTGTACTGGGCAGGATTCCAGTCAATTATTTAAACAGCTCTGTTTGGGTTTTTATGATAGCATAGTTATGGGAGGACTGTATGTGTGTTTGGGGGACCTCATACTCAGTCTTCTTAACCTCTAACTGGTTAGGCTGCACATTGCGAGTGGCCTCGTGACATTAGAATGCCGTTTTGTAACTTTCAGCCCAGACTTGTGTCGCCTGGTGTGCTCTTTCAACAGGATGTGGTGTGCAAAACCCATAAAAAGGCACCGAGGGCAGACCCATCTGCACAGCGGTAAGGGTACCGCTTGTGATGCTGGTGATCTGGGTTCTAGAATGAATGCAGGTTGCCAGGGGTCAGTCTGGAGGGGAGGAGGATTCAGCATCCCAGTGGACATGCACCACCGCTGAGGAGGGAGGATCAGTGCTTCTGCTGCAGTGCTGCCAGCTGTGTCACCATGGCGGAAGCGCAGTGGAGGCATGGTGGTGGGGGTCTGCCAGGCACGCTGCTGATGCATGATTGTGCATGCTGACACCACTGAGCTTCTTGAAGGCCAAAATCCTGAAGGGCTTGGGGGAAAAAAAATGGCGAGGAAAAAAAAAACCTTGCCACAGCAGAATGATGCTGGCTCCAACTACAGGTCCCCACACCGACAACTAAGGCACCTGTCTTCCACCAGCTGAATGAGAAATACTTTGAGGGGTTGAGTTCCCAGCCTTCAAATCCATTAGCCCTTCTGTCAGGGGTCAAGCAGTCGAAAGGGGCAGGCCAAAAACAGGGGGTCAGAAACAGCAAGTTCCAGTTTAGCTTGCCCTTTTCCTCCTATTTGAGTGCTTCAGAATTGTAGATTTGAAAGGAGATCCCCTATAAATATGGCAGCCCCACTGATTTTGAGCCCCTGTTGAATGACATCACTTTTCTTATGACTAAGACAAACTGGCATGCAACAGACATTGCTCCCTGACCTCATGGGATCCTGGGAGACATCAGGGCCTACTCCAGGCCATAGAACTACAGTCACTCTTTTAAGATTTCAGATCTAACAAATATAAGCAGACTCAAAATGGAGAAAAGAGCAAATCTAAACTGGAATATAAAGTTACAGGTATCAAATTTTCACAGTCTGTTACGGTGAAACATTTTGACCTATACTTTTTATTCTATTTTAGTTTGCCCTTATCTCCTTTCTTTTCCAAATTCTTCTTTCTCCATTTTGATGCTGCTACATTTGAAATAATAACAGAAGAGTTTCTTTTGGCTGACATTGGTATTCTCAGCTCTTTGTGTATACCTGTTGTCCCATAAGGTCAGGGAACACTGTCTGCTGCATGCTAGTTTGTTTTAGTCACAAGGAAAGTGCTGCTATGCAATTGGAGTTCATAAAGAATAGATAAAAACCTGGACTGAGCCTTTTTTTTCCCCATCCTTGGTTGATGGATTGAGGGGGGGCATATCAGCTTGGTCCCGGTACGTGCCGGGATCCGGTGTCATAAGGCTTGTGCTGAGGTTTTATTTATTATTTTTCAATTATGCATACCCCACATGATCTGCCAGAATAAAGGCAGCCAAGCAATGATCTCGGCGCACAACCAGGCGCATTTACACCCCTGATGTGCAGAGGTCTGCCAGCTCTAGCCGACCGGGTCAAGCAGCATGGTCTCGGACTGCCACCATGCCCCCCCCAGCCAACACTAGGGATTGGAAGGTGACGGGCACCAAGTCCCCTCCATCCCTCCCCAAAGAAGGCGAGCAGTCCCCTGGATGATCCAGCTCCATCCCCTTGGGCCGACCCTCCAATGCCCAAGGGCCACACCCAAACCTCGGGCGTCAGCACCGCAGGTGGTAGCACTGACTGAGCCAAGTTTAAAAGAAGTGCTCCTTTTGTTATTTCAAATGTAAAAAGAAATGCACTTAAGCAGACACTAATTGGGGAAAGAGGGTACCATACAAAACAGGAGATGAGGCAATCTAAAATAGAATTAAAAAGTATAGTCAAAATTTTCACAGCTGACCTGAAATACAAACAAAAGAAAAAAAACATATATATAATATATATATATATATATATTGATTTTTTTTTTACATAAATACATAATCTGTATATTATTACTAAAACAAACTTGTATGATTATTTTTCTGCTAACAAATACTTCTGCTTTACAATTGGAGAGATAACTTGCACTAGCTCTGGCTAGGGACTGAGCATCTGTATGACCAGAAATTCAAATTATGTACTTACCGTAATTATGATCTTTCTGTGTATCTTCACCATTCATCACAGATGGGGCTGGCGAGATCAGGACCCAGAACCTTTTTTAAAGATAAGTGAGCAGCATCGGCGCCGTCCTCGAGGCCGACTTACTACGTGGCACTCGAGGATTAGCCGTTAGGCTGCATCGACTCCACCTGCCTACCAGTTCTGAGTTGCCGGAGAGGTAAGAGGAAGGGATGGAGGGTGGGACAAGAGAGTCCAAGGGACAGAAAAAGGAGAGAAAACTGAACGAAAAGGAGAAATAACGACTGAGAGGACAGCATATAAGAAGTAAGACTAAGGGGGATTGGGTAGGGGCCTCAATCTCTAGAAACAGAAGAAGGGAGGGAAGGGGGGAGAGAATTTCAGGAGAGAGAGTGAGAGGTAACAGGGATCCAGGACCCTTGTCCGTCACCAGACTGTATAGGAACTGCAAGGAGTTAGCAAAGCTCTTTGCCAGAATTCAAGGCACAGAATGACTGGCAATACCCCAAAGCCGAGTCGGCTATTCTGGAGAAGGACAGGGTACAGAGACTCAGTACTCTCTCTCTAAAGAGATATTTGGTGAAAAAAGAAAAGCAAAAATTTTTTTTTTTTTTTTGATTAGATGGATAACAGAAGGAGGGCAACCACCAGCTCCTACCCCGTAGGGGAGAAGATATGTAGAAGAGAGGAGTGCCACTCAAACTGTACCCCTTAGGGAAGACTGTCCCCCCCTGTGTGTCTCAACTAATCTCACTCAAGCAAGGGTGCCGGAAGATGGCAACAGTTGAGGGGGGCTAAGGAAGAAAGGGCACTTTCCTATACTGGTTTTAACCATACAGGAATAATAAGTGAGGGCTACCGCCTTTCGCCTCAAAGGTTCCGCACCTATGCAGTGAAGAGAGGGAAGGCACAGAGGGGAGGATTCCAGAGACTGAAGCCCCAAGGGGATGGTGGATTAGATGAATGGTGAAGATCACAGAAAGACCACTTACGTGTGGGCACGTAATTTGAATATCTTATCTGTGTCAATCTTCACCATTCATCACAGATGGTGAGTACCAAGCCCCCTAAGGGGTTGACTGATTGCACCCTAAGGGACAGTGTCCCTTAGCCCTCAGTGGGTGACACACTAAGGGGGGGAACCTTCTGGGCCTGAGGAGGCCCTAGAGAGGGGAGAACGAGATGGGGTTCCCCCAGAGGGGGAAGGAATTTGCCCCGACAAACGCCGTCTCGCCCTACGGGAAAAGAGGTAGGTTCCCTGGTGAGCGGAGCAAATCACCCTACGCCAGGCCAAGGGTGATAACCGGGAAAGACGATGCCATGCCGATCTTCTGGTGCAGATCGCTGTCCCTACGACCCTGGTAGCTACCTCACTGGCGTCGTAAGATGCCCTTGCTTGGTGCCTTGCTAGCTCCAGGCCACGTGCAGAGAGAGCAATGGCTTGCCTGGTTTGCTTCGAGTCAGGCAGAGCGGCTAGGAACTGACCTAGCGCTGACCACAAGTACCTGTTATAGGCAGCGTAGTGGGCCTGATGCACAGAAATGGAGAGAAGCAGCCGTGCAGAGTAGAAAGTCCTCCTCCCCCAGAAATCAAAATCCGAGGAGTCCTGATCTGGGGGCCGGTCATGGCGGAGGGCGCGAAGCCCATCAGGAGTGTCCAGGTGCGTTAATCCGGACTGCGGATGAGGCAAGGAGCCTGGAGACTCCAGGAGCGCAGAATACCTCTGGCAGAGGTCCCTAGGGGCAGGAACTCCGGAGAAGGGCCTCTGCCAGAAACGCATGGACGCCTCCCGAAAGGGAGCAGGCCAAGGCGGCACCACGAGGGTGGCTGTCCCAAAATCGCCTAGAAAGGCGTGCGCCGCATGCTCCGGATTGCTCACAGAAGAAGGAGAAAGGTGAAGGTCCTCCATCATCCTCACGAGGAAACGCTGATACTCAGAGAGATCAGCAGCAGGAGAGATGTGGACAGAAGGTTCCTCTCCCCCAGAAGAGGGGGATGAGGAGCTGGAGGTCACCATAGGCTCGGAGGGTGGCTGCTCGGGGGGAGGTTGAAAACCTGGCTGTCCAAAGCCCTAACGTAAGCAGGGAACCGAGCAGCCACTGCTTGAACTGTTCCCAGGTGAGAGGCCCGCTTAGGACCAAAGATACCTGGGAACGAGGAGAAGGCGACAGAGGGAGTGACAGAGCCGAGCGAAGAAGTCGGCTGACCTCTGCCAGGGCTAAGGAGCGGACCACGGACTCCCGCGGGGGGAGTCCTGGAAGACTCCACAGTCGACAGCTGCACAACCGCTTTGGTACTGCCTAGACTGCGCCCAAAAGAATCCCCCAAGTGAGGCGACCGGGGCCGTGAAGGTCCAGAAGGATGGTCCCCTGCCTCGAAAGAATGGGACCCTCTCAAGGAACCCGAAGGGGAAGGGTGGAAGTCCGCACTCTGGCTCCGTCCAGGACCCGGGTAGGTCCCAGAGAAGGGCCGGCACGCCGAACCTATACCCCTCGACCCTTCGGAGTCCGAAAGGGTCCTAGCCCTCGAAGTAGCCAGTCTAGGCAGCTCGCACCCAGGCTGCTCCCGAAGGGCAATCCCGAAGAGCACCTTCCCTCCGGTGGCCCTCTCGATAGGCCCCAAAGTTGGGCGACCGAGAGATGTCACAGTAGGGGGTACCACCGTAGAGGGGTCAAGGAACCCCCCGAGGCTAGGCTGCAAGGTGATGGTGGCACGCACCACAGCCCACTGGTCAGCACCACTGACCCTAGCCCTAGAGGAAACCTGACTCACCTCGGAGGGGGAATGGCCGAGACCCGAAGAGGAAACCACCAGCTCGTCCTCCCTTGCAGACAACCCCGAAGGGTGTGACTGCCCATTCGACTCCGAGCTGGACACCGACTCCGAAGAGGAAGAGTCCGAGGCCCTAAGCCAAACAGTAGGGGGTCGAGGAAGGGACACCTTCCCGAGGGGCCCAGGAGCCAAGGCAATCCCCGCCCGGTCCACAGCACCGCGAGCGGTGCCAGCAGAAGGTGGCAGGGCAGCTTGGGCCAGAAGTCCTACGCCAGGGCCAGCTGCAGCACCATCAGGTCCACCAGTGCCAGGGGAGGCACCCGGGATGGAGACGGCGCCGTCAGCAACCCCAGTCTCGGAGCCGATGCCGCCGCCAGGCCGCTCGACGCCACATGTGGCAGCGAGGACCAAGGCGTGTCGACACCGGCGACTCAGTTCACCACGGGCGCCGATATCGGCGCCAGGAGATCGCTTCGACGCCACGAGCGCGCCAAGAGTCCAACGGGTACCTACGCCGCGCCGCATTTAATTCCATACCGGCGCCCCACGCCATCGAGCCAACCTCGCACCGGCGATCGCCGAGGTGAGACATGGCGGCGATCTACATCGGCGGCGTTTCATGACGCCGCAAGCAGTGTCGGCGCCTGGCTAAGCCCACGATGCAGACAGTCGGGTTGATGCCGACAGGACCTCGCAATCAAGGCCCCGACGGCAATCAACAACGGTGTCAGGATGGCGTTGACCTGGCCTAGCGGATCGCTGGAGCGACACCGGGGAGCCTTCACCTCGGGCGAGTGATTGCTGGAGGCGCGTCCCGCCCGCCTCCTGGGAAGCGGGGCGGCCCTCCTGCCTGAAAGAAGCCTCGCCACGGCTAGGCTAGAAGAGGCCGAGACTCTCCTCCGCTGTCCGAGAAACCGGAGGGGACCCGGAGGAGGGGCCGAGAGAACGCGGCTTGGCCCAACGAGTGCGCGGCCTACCCCCGAAAGTCGGCGGAGCTCGCCCGACCTTAAACACGCGCTGTTCCAAAACTCGGCGGTCCATCGAGAAGCAGGCGCCGCACAACCACGTCGGTAGCGGCTAAGGCACGAAAAGGCACCGGGGTCATGTTGGTCGGGTGACGGAGTACTTGCAGCCGCATCGGGCACGACGATAGTCAGCTTGCCTTCTGAGATTTTTGCCCTCCGACCGCGACATGACCTACGGAGAAAAACATAAAAACAGACTCAACGTCACTTAATGTAATAAAAAGGAAAGATCTTACCGGCGACGTCGAGTGGAGGCAAACACAGAACTAGTAGACCGACGACTAAAGACGCAGGCTTCAAGGCCTAAAATTTTTGAATAAGGCTTCTTCAGGCTTCCCACGAGGCGACCTCGACGGCGGGAGACGAAGAACTGGTAGGCAGGCGGAGTCGATGCAGCCTAACGGCTAATCCCCGAGCGCCATGTAGTACGCCGGCCTCCGAGGACGGCGCCGATGCTGCATCGGCTCCACCATCTTTTTAAAAAAAAGGCTCCCTGGGTCCTGATCTCCGCCAGTACCCCATCTGTGATGAATGGTGAAGACTGACACAGATAAGATCACTGAACTGTGAACCTGGGAATCCCAGGTTCAAATCAACCACAACCACTGGATCTCTGTGACCTTGAGCACTTTGTGTAACCTCCCAGTGCTTCATTCCCCACAGTGAGCTCTAAAACTGAGCAAAAGCAGAAACCCATGACAAATGAGATGTTATAGCTCAGTTGAACCATCCTGAATAATCCTGGATAAACTATATGTAAAATAAAAAAGGGATATTTTACAGAATTTTAAACAACAAAAACAGGGTTTATGGTGGGGGCACTCAGATTAGGATACTCTGGGATCAACCTATCTCGACTCTGAAAATTAGTCTCATATGTGACTGAACTCTGCTTTGACCCAGTCTGGTCTGCTGACCAGGTTCGGCTCTGCCAGTGATCCAGTTCTGACTCATCCAGATTTATGTAAAGGCCTTTGGAACTTTATTAGTATTAAAAATCAGTAAATTGGTACAAAAATCTAAAATAAATAGTTTAAACATTAAATGAGATTTAAAAAAAATTGTTTGTTCAGGGGGAGTTTGGGCAACTGGTTCTGTCATTTGAACTGGTCTGGATCATCCTCTGGTCGTATGCTGGTCCAGTCCAAAAAATGTAATAAATTTTTTTTTTTTTATTTACAATTTTGTTGACCGGGTGAAAAGCACTAGGTCACATGGCCCTTTTAGAAGCTTGACCCGGTTAAAGACAAGACACATTACAACAAAAATAGCATACATCTCTGATATAACAAATAACTAACACACACAACAGTATGAACAATAAATTAAAACTTCAATCAGTTACTGAAAAGTACTACTTTTTAGGCAAATGAAAGTAAATCGTAACCTTTAAAAAAAGCTCTCATGACTGGATCACAGCTGAGCTGCACACTGTACTCAGAATCTGAACTGAGTTATAGCCAAGCCAATCCACCCTTTCCCAGACAGAATCCGAAATGGGCCACAGCTGATCTGCCCTTCCCTAGTCAAAACCAGAAGTGCAGAGTTGACCATCCCTAGTCAGAACCAGAACAGGGTCACACCTGACCTGTTAATTGATAGTCAGAATCAGAAAAGCTGACCTCCCCATCCCTCGTCAGAGCTGTGTCACAGCTGACCTGCCCGTCCCTAGTCAGAAAAAGAACTGTGTCACAGCTGACCTGCCCGTCCCTAGTCAGAACAAGAACTGTGTCACAGCTGACCTGCCCGTCCCTAGTCAGAACAAGAACTGTGTCACAGCTGACCTGCCCTGCCCTAGTCAGAACAAGAACTGTGTCACAGCTGACCTGCCCGTCCCTAGTCAGAACAAGAACTGTGTCACAGCTGACCTGCCCGTCCCTAGTCAGAACAAGAACTGTGTCACAGCTGACCTGCCCGTCCCTAGTCAGAACAAGAACTGTGTCACAGCTGACCTGCCCGTCCCTAGTCAGAACAAGAACTGTGTCACAGCTGACCTGCCCGTCCCTAGTCAGAACAAGAACTGTGTCACAGCTGACCTGCCCGTCCCTAGTCAGAACAAGAACTGTGTCACAGCTGACCTGCCCGTCCCTAGTCAGAACAAGAACTGTGTCACAGCTGACCTGCCCGTCCCTAGTCAGAACAAGAACTGTGTCACAGCTGACCTGCCCGTCCCTAGTCAGAACAAGAACTGTGTCACAGCTGACCTGCCCGTCCCTAGTCAGAACAAGAACTGTGTCACAGCTGACCTGCCCGTCCCTAGTCAGAACAAGAACTGTGTCACAGCTGACCTGCCCGTCCCTAGTCAGAACAAGAACTGTGTCACAGCTGACCTGCCCGTCCCTAGTCAGAACAAGAACTGTGTCACAGCTGACCTGCCCGTCCCTAGTCAGAACAAGAACTGTGTCACAGCTGACCTGCCCGTCCCTAGTCAGAACAAGAACTGTGTCACAGCTGACCTGCCCGTCCCTAGTCAGAACAAGAACTGTGTCACAGCTGACCTGCCGTCCCTAGTCAGAACAAGAACTGTGTCACAGCTGACCTGCCCGTCCCTAGTCAGAACAAGAACTGTGTCACAGCTGACCTGCCCGTCCCTAGTCAGAACAAGAACTGTGTCACAGCTGACCTGCCCGTCCCTAGTCAGAACAAGAACTGTGTCACAGCTGACCTGCCCGTCCCTAGTCAGAACAAGAACTGTGTCACAGCTGACCTGCCCGTCCCTAGTCAGAACAAGAACTGTGTCACAGCTGACCTGCCCGTCCCTAGTCAGAACAAGAACTGTGTCACAGCTGACCTGCCCGTCCCTAGTCAGAACAAGAACTGTGTCACAGCTGACCTGCCCGTCCCTAGTCAGAACAAGAACTGTGTCACAGCTGACCTGCCCGTCCCTAGTCAGAACAAGAACTGTGTCACAGCTGACCTGCCCGTCCCTAGTCAGAACAAGAACTGTGTCACAGCTGACCTGCCCGTCCCTAGTCAGAACAAGAACTGTGTCACAGCTGACCTGCCGTCCCTAGTCAGAACAAGAACTGTGCCACAGCTGACCTGCCCGTCCCTAGTCAGAACAAGAACTGTGCCACAGCTGACCTGCCTCGTCCCTAGTCAGAACAAGAACTGTGCCAGCTGACCTGCCCGTCCCTAGTCAGAACAAGAACTGTGCCACAGCTGACCTGCCCGTCCCTAGTCAGAACAAGAACTGTGCCACAGCTGACCTGCCCGTCCCTAGTCAGAACAAGAACTGTGTCACAGCTGACCTGCCCGTCCCTAGTCAGAACAAGAACTGTGTCACAGCTGACCTGCCCGTCCCTAGTCAGAACAAGAACTGTGTCACAGCTGACCTGCCCGTCCCTAGTCAGAACAAGAACTGTGTCACAGCTGACCTGCCCGTCCCTAGTCAGAACAAGAACTGTGTCACAGCTGACCTGCCCGTCCCTAGTCAGAACAAGAACTGTGTCACAGCTGACCTGCCCGTCCCTAGTCAGAACAAGAACTGTGTCACAGCTGACCTGCCCGTCCCTAGTCAGAACAAGAACTGTGTCACAGCTGACCTGCCCGTCCCTAGTCAGAACAAGAACTGTGTCACAGCTGACCTGCCCGTCCCTAGTCAGAACAAGAACTGTGTCACAGCTGACCTGCCCGTCCCTAGTCAGAACAAGAACTGTGTCACAGCTGACCTGCCCGTCCCTAGTCAGAACAAGAACTGTGTCACAGCTGACCTGCCGTCCCTAGTCAGAACAAGAACTGTGTCACAGCTGACCTGCCCGTCCCTAGTCAGAACAAGAACTGTGTCACAGCTGACCTGCCCGTCCCTAGTCAGAACAAGAACTGTGTCACAGCTGACCTGCCCGTCCCTAGTCAGAACAAGAACTGTGTCACAGCTGACCTGCCCGTCCCTAGTCAGAACAAGAACTGTGTCACAGCTGACCTGCCCGTCCCTAGTCAGAACAAGAACTGTGTCACAGCTGACCTGCCCGTCCCTAGTCAGAACAAGAACTGTGTCACAGCTGACCTGCCCGTCCCTAGTCAGAACAAGAACTGTGTCACAGCTGACCTGCCCGTCCCTAGTCAGAACAAGAACTGTGTCACAGCTGACCTGCCCGTCCCTAGTCAGAACAAGAACTGTGTCACAGCTGACCTGCCCGTCCCTAGTCAGAACAAGAACTGTGTCACAGCTGACCTGCCCGTCCCTAGTCAGAACAAGAACTGTGTCACAGCTGACCTGCCCGCCCCTAGTCAGAACAAGAACTGTGTCACAGCTGACCTGCCCGTCCCTAGTCAGAACAAGAACTGTGTCACAGCTGACCTGCCCGCCCCTAGTCAGAACAAGAACTGTGTCACAGCTGACCTGCCCGTCCCCTAGTCAGAACAAGAACTGTGTCACAGCTGACCTGCCCGTCCCTAGTCAGAACAAGAACTGTGTCACAGCTGACCTGCCCGTCCCTAGTCAGAACAAGAACTGTGTCACAGCTGACCTGCCCATCCCTAGTCAGAACAAGAACTGTGTCACAGCTGACCTGCCCATCCCTAGTCAGAACAAGAACTGTGTCACAGGTGACCTGCCCATCCCTAGTCAGAACAAGAACTGTGTCACAGCTGACCTGCCCATCTGTAGTCAGAATCAGAGCATCAAAGGGACAAGATACACACCGACAGACCCAGATGCTCCTAAGTTAGATCGCTACCACCACCACCACCAAGAAAGAGCACATACACACATACCCAGCTAATCCTGCGCTTTGAGCCTCTTCACCAGGGGATCTTACAGTTTGCTGTTAAACCTTTTTCTTGTTTTGTGGTACTCAAATGGTTATGTGCTCCTTCTTAGTGGTGTTGCTACTCAGAATCTGAACTAAGCCACAGTCGACTTGCCATTCCTTTTTTTTTTTTCAAATTTGTTTGATCCTCCCAGTCATAGCTGGGACCTCCTTCCACCTGCTGCCAGATGCTTGGTTCCTGTCTGGCTGAGATTCCACCACCTATCCTCCCAGAACCATCAGCCCATCTGTGACACACCACTGTGCAGCCCCCTGGCTTACCTCCCAGGGCCGGGTATGCTTTAAATTCCACAGCATTTCTTCCTTGCGTCAATCTGGCCGATCAGGGTGGAGATGAATGCTGATGGTGCCCCCAGGGCATGGTGGCATGAGTCCAGTGTGGGGCATGGTGGGTTGGCGAAGGTTTCATCCTCCCAGTCCTGCACCATGTTTTCTGTTGTTCTCTCTACCTCCCACCAGGAGTGCGCATCAGGATTGGTTGCCAGCGAGGCCCGACGCAGCCAACCTGTTGATGTGCTCAAATGGTTTCCCCCTTACCAGCTGCATATCCCCTGCACCACCACCTGTGTTCACCCAGGTGGCATCAAAGCAGTGGGAAATGACACCCTTCCTCCCTGGTGGAAAAGAGCGTCCAGTGAGATGCTCGATTGTCCTGTGGGATGCTCAATTCTCCTAACCCCATGCAGCCTCTGACAGCCTAGGCTCGATCCCGAACCTGGGTCATCAGCATCACGAGCCGTAGCACTGCCAGAATACTGGCAGGCCGGCGGACCCACCACTCCTAGTCAGAATCAGCACTGGTTCAGAGTGAACATAAGTGCCGGAATGGGGGGCCACTATGGCCGTGGCCCTACCACTTTCACAGGCGGTGGGGCCTGGCCCTATCAATTTTTGCAATAAATTCATTACCATGGAGGACTGTGCCTTTAAAATGGAGCATGTGCTGTAAACAGTGTTACTTACTAATCACTCTCTTTGTTGCCTGCAGGGTGTCAGCAGAATTCTGGAAAGTGAAACCCTGAGTAGTGTTGATGGGGGTGGACAGGGGTCATGGCCTACTGAGTTAAGACACAGTGGTCCATCTTCAAAATGAAAATGAAGGGCCTGGCCTTCAGTGTGGTGGGGGGGCAGGGGATCAAGGCACAAGGAGATGCTGTTGATTGGTAAGGGACAGTCACTCTACAAATTACATATCTGATCGGGGGTAGGAGGGTAGGAATTTACTTCTTACATCCCTGCCCTCCCATTTTTTAGACTCTTTCCCCCCACCTATGAATGCAGACATGTGTTTTCCTAATTTAAGAGTTCAGGGTTCTGATTTGAGAAGCTTCTTGTGCTAAAACTGTGTAAGGGGAAAAGGAAACTCACCTCCGTCCATGTAGATGGACCAGAAAATCACGCGGTATCCCTTCAGCACGCCATTCAACGTGCTGCGAGGAGGCTCTGACCAGGAGATCACTGCCACGTCCGATGTGATTGACACAGCCCTGACATTCTCTGGAGGCTGGCTGGGGACTAGGAGAGAAAGAACAATTTGAAACCTAGTGTTTCAGCATATAGCATAATAAACAAAGGTTTCATCTACTCATGCTGCTTGTTAATATAATATGTGTGTCCATAGAGACACACAATTGATTTTATATTATGCAATTGGGCTTAAAGAGCACCTATTATCGTCACTGACAAAACATCCCCCAAACCCAACATAGGAGCTTTACCTCCCCATGAGTCAGCTGGTGCATAAAAGATCATTTTTCTGTTCCAGGATTTGGCATGGGAAGGGACCATTTTTAGGCTCCATGGGACCAAGTGCCTGATCCTTTCCATTTCCCTGGTTCTGAGACATGCCCCCGTCCTCCACGTTTTGTGAGGTCAGTCTGGACAGCATGGGGTGTGCTCCATAGACAGTAATGGGGTCATTTTTTAATCACTTTTTTATTTTACATGTTACAGGTACCTCACAGAGGTGAACAAGGTGCAGAAGGGGAGTCTCTTTCACAGGAGAAGGAGCACCAGAACATGGGGGCATGCTATGAAACTTGAGGGGTGGAAGTTTAAGTGGAATGTGAGGAAATACTTCTTCACAGAAAGGGTGGAGGATGCCTGTAACCGCCTGCCAGAAGAGGTGGTAGGGACAAAGACACTGGGAAGCTTCAAAAACATGTGGTATAGAAACATAGAAGTTGATGGCAGATAAGGACCGCAAGGCTCATCCAGTCTGCCCATTTCTTTTTCTACCTTACGCATGTGCCATCGGCCTTTGCTCTGTCAATGGCCTATCTACTCATACTCATCTGTATTGCTCCCTTATGCCTATCCCATGCCTGTTTGAAGCCCTGCACTGTATTCATATCCACCACTTCCTGAGGTAGGCCGTTCCATGCATCCACCAGCCTTTCTGTGAAAAAGAACTTCCTCACATTACCCCTTAATCGGCCTCCCTCTAATCTCATGCTGTGTCATCTTGTCCTGCTATTTATCATATATTGAAACATGTTAGACTCTTTCACCTTGTTAATGAAGGTGTTTGAATGTTTCGATCATATCACCTCTCTCCCTCCTTTGCTCTAGGGTATACATATTGAGTGTACAGGCACATGGGTATAATAAATAGAGGGAGGGGAGGAGGGAGGGACACCAGTAACCAAATATTGTCCAGGGTGTAGTGTTAGGCAGGGAAAATAGGGCAGACTAGACCTACAGGTCCTTTTCTGCCAACACTTTCTAAGTTCCAGTGTTTCTATGGCCGATTTGAAATAAATCAAAGCCACTACTCAACTAACAAGGCTCTTTAAAGCAGCAGTATTTGTTAGTGGAAAAACAATCATCATATAGTTTTTTAATAATATTCTATTTCTAGCAAGAACATCAATATGTCCATTTTTCCTTTCATTGTATTTCAGTTCTGAATGGAGATATCCCCCATCAGCCACTGTCCCAACCACAGATGCCTTCTCCCACAGATGAAAATTACGTACCTACCGTAATTCTGATCTTTCTGTGTATCTTCACCATTCATCACAGATGGGTACTGGCCGGAGATCAGGACCCTGTGGGAGCTTTTTTTTTTTTGGGTAGGCGGAGCCGACACAGCATTGACGCCACCCTCGAGGCCGACGTACTGCGTGGCGCCGAGGGCTGGCCGCTAGGTTGTGCCGCACCCGCCCGCCTACCAGTTCTATGTCGCCGGAGAGGTAAGAGGAAGGGATGGAGGGTGGGACAAGAGAGTCCAAGGGACAGAAAAAGGAAAGGAAAACTGAACTAAAAGGAGAAATAACGACTGAGAGGACAGCAAAGAAGAGACGAGACTAAGGGACTGGGTAGGGGCCCCAATCTCTGGAAGCGGAAGAAGGGAGGGTAGGGAGGGGAGAAAATTTAGGAGAGAGTGAGAGGTAACAAGGTATCTGAGACCCTTGTCTGTCACCAGATTGTATAGGAACTGCAAGGAGTAGCAAAGCTCTCTGCCAGAATTCAAGGCACAGAATAACTGGCAAATACCCCAGAAGCAGAGTCGGCTATTCTGGAGGAAGGACAGGGTACAGGGATTTAATACTCTCTCAGGAAAGATGTTTGGTGAAAAAAGGGATTTTTTTTTTTGAAACAGTTGGATGGAAACCAGAAGGAGAACAGGAGGAGGGCAACCACTAACCTCACCCCATCGGGTGGAGACATGTAGTAGAGAAGGAGTGCCGCTCAGCTGTACCCTTTGAAGGAGAATACCCCCCTGTGTGTCCCTACTTTACCCCGCTCCAAAAGAGGAGAGGGGGAGCCACAGAGGGAGGGGGGCCCAGAGACTGAGGCCCGGGATGGTGGGGTTGAGATGAATGGTGAAGATACACAGAAAGATCAGAATTACGGTAGGTACGTAATTTTCATATCTTATCTGTGTCAATCTTCACCATTCATCACAGATGGGTGAGTACCAAGCCCCCCCGAAGGGGGTTGTTTCTTTACACCCTAAGGGACAGAGTCCCTTAGCCCTCAGTGGGTGACACACTATGGGGGAACTTCCTGGCCTTGGGAGGCCCGAGAGTGGGGGGAGAGACACCGGTCCCCCGGAGGGGAAGGAAGCTGCCTGACAGGCCTGGCTCGCTCATATGGGAGAAAAAGGTAGGTTCTGGTAGGCGGAGCAAATCACCCTAGGCCGGGCCAAGGTGACAACCGAAAGATGAGCCACGCCGATCTCCTGGTGCAGATCGCTGTCCCTACGACCCTGGTAGCTACCTCGTCGGTGTCGTAAGATGCCCTCGCTTGGTGCTTTGCTAGCTCCAGGCCATGTGCAGAGAGTGCGATGGCTTGTCTGGTTTGCTCCGAGTCAGGCAAAGCAGCTAGGACCTGACCTAGCGTGGACCACAAGAACCTGTTGTAGGCTGCATAGTGGGCCTGGTGAGCGGAAATAGAAAGGAGCAACCGTGCCGAGTAGAAGGTCCTCCTCCCCCAAAAATCAAAATCAGAGGAGTCTTGATCTGGGGGCTGGTCACGGTGGAGGGCGCGAAGCCCATCAGGAGTGTCCAGAAGCGTCAAGCCAGACTACGGATGAGTCATAGAACCTGGAGACTCCGGGGGAGCGCAATACCTCTGGCTGAGGTCCCTAGGGGCAGGAACTCTGGAGAAGGGCCTCTGCCAGAAAGCAAGGACGCCTCCCAAAGGAGCAGGCCAGGGCGGCACCACAAGGGTGGCCTCGCATAATCGCTTAGAAAGGCGTCGCACATGCTCAGGATTACACAGAAGAGGGAGAAAGGTGCAGTCCTCCAACATCCTCACGAGGAAGCCGAAGCGATACTCGGAGAGATCAGTAGCCGGAGAGATGTGGACAGAGGGTTCCTTCCCCAGAAGAGGGGATGAGAAGCTGGAGGTCACCATATGTTCCGAGGGTGGCTGCACGGGGGGAGGTTGAAAAACCTAGCTGTCCATAGCCCTAACGTAGGCAGGGAACCGGGCAGCCACCGCTCTGAACTGCTCCCAGGTGAGAGGACTGCTAGGACCAAGAATGCCTGGGAGCGCTGGAGAATGTGGCAGAGGGATAGGGGCAGAGCCAAGAAAAGAAGTCGGCTGACCTCCACCAGGGCTAGGGAGCGGACCGTGAGCACCCGAGGAGGGTGCCCTGGAAGACTCCACAGCCAACAGCTGTACAACCACGTTGGTACTGCCTTGGCTGCGCCCAGAAGAATCCCCCAGTGAGGCCACCAGGCCGTGAGAAGTCCAGAAGGACGGTCCCCTGCCTCAAAAGAATGGGACTCCTCAAGGAACCCGAGGGGAAGGGTGGAACTGCGACTGGCTCGTCCAGGGCCCGAGTGGACCCCAGAGAAAGGCCGACCCCACACCCCTCAGAGTCCGAGAGAGTCCTCCTCCTCGAGAGGGCCAGCCTAGGTAGCTGGCATCTCTGGGCGGCCCTCAAGGGGAGACCGTGGAACAGCACCCTCCCCCCTGTAGGTTTCTCGATGGGCCCCAAAGTTGGGCGATCAAGACACACCACTGGAAGGGGTACCACCACCAAGGGGTCGATGAAACCCCCAAGGCCAGGCTGCAGAGCAATGGTGGCACGCACCACTGCCTGCTGGTCAGCACCACTGACCCTAGCCTCGGGGACCACCTGACTCTCCTCTGTAGCGCTGGCTTCGACTCGTCAACGTGACCACGGGAGCGCCCTCCTCCATAGACAACCCCGAAGGGTGTGACTGCCCGTCTGACTCCAAGCTCGACTCCGACGAGGTAGAGTCCGAAGCTCTGAGCCAAACAGTAGGAGGGCGGGCAGAACCAACTTTGCCAGAGGGCCCGGCAGCCAGAGCTGTGTCCGAGACGGCACCCGTGCCCTCCGCAACCCTGCTGGCGGGACCTGCAGGAGTCACCAGGGCAGCTCGGGCCAAAGGTCCAGAGCCAGGGCCAGATGCGGCGCCGTCAAATCCACCAGCACCGGGGCGGCATTAGGATGAGACGCACCACAGCAGCCCCAGCAGCAACCTCGCGCCGAAAATGACACCACAAGGCCCTCACCGGCGCCATGAGCGCACCGAGGGACCAAAGCGGCGCCGACGATGTCCCCGAGGGCAGACTCGGGCGCTGAACACGGCACTGATCGCCCCTCGGTGCTGCGAGCGCACCGAGAGCCAGAGCCGAAGGCCCTACGCGCCGAGTCACAAGAGGCATGGCGCTGCGTTCAATCTCACATGAGACATGGCGAAGAGGATCGGATCTTGTCCCACGGCATCATAAGCAGCGCCGGCACCGCAAACGGCGCCGACAGGGCCCACGGCGCCACCTAACAGTGCCGAGGTTCGACGGCGCCCGACCCGGCCTTCCAAGTTGAGGGAGCGACACCGGGGAGCTCTTTTCACCCGGCGGGCGACTGCTGGCAGTGCCTCCCGCCCGCCTCCCGGGAGGAAGTGGGACGGGCCTCCTGCGCCGCGGGAGGAGCTTCAGCAATGGCCAGGCTACAAGTAGCCAAGGCTCCCTCCTCCTCGGTCCTGTATAGAATCGGGAGGGAACCCGGAGGAAGGGCCGAGAGAGTGCGGCTTGGCCTGACGAGTGAGAACCCTAACCCCAAAAGTTGGCGGAGCTCACCCCACTTTCAATGCGCGCTGTTCGAGGACGCGGCGGTCCATGGAGAAGCAGGCGTCACACGAATCCATGTCGTGAAGCGGGCCAAGACATGCAAGACACCAGTCGCGTGGTCGGTGACGGAATATTTTCGCCGCATCGGCACCAACGCATGGGGCCGAACCGCCTTGAAGACTTCTTGCCTCCGACCGAGACATGACCTACGGAGAAAAGACACCACAAAACAGACCTCGATCGTGAGAATTCAAATAAAGAAAGATCTTAATGCCACGCCGAGTGGAGGCAGAACCCAGAACCGGTAGACGATCGATGGACTGAACGTCGATTTTTTCAAACAGGCTGAAGGCCTAAAATTGCAGAGAAGCTTCCCACGAGGCGACCGACAGCGGGAGATTTAAGAACTGGTAGGCAGGCGGAGTCGACACAGCCTAACGGCCAACCCTCGAGCGCCACGCAGTACGTCGGCCTCGAGGGCGGCGCCGATGCTGTGTCAGCTCCGCCTACCCTTAAAAAAAAAAAAAAAAACTCCTGCGGGGTCCTGATCTCCGGCCAGTACCCATCTGTGATGAATGGTGAAGACTGACACAGATAAGATTTCATATGTCTTGGGAGGGGGTTTCCAGGGGAGGAGGGGCATCCTCCCCTGCAAAGTCCACTACATATAATAGCAGGAGGTGGGCTACATGGTGGAGGTCCCAAGTGTGCCAGCCTGTCATCATTCAGATGGAAGCCAGGGTTTTACTGCCCCGGTAATTTACCCTCCGACCACCCTGTGGCACCTGCCCAGTCTCCAGGGACCTTGCCGGCAGGCAGCTTCGCCTGCCACTGGTAATTCACAGCCCTAAGGCAGGGTTGTTGCTGGTGCCACGGAAACTGGCCAATCATCCCGATCAAGGATGCGCTGGCGCCAGCAATCTGTCAGCGTCTCAGCTTGCTCCTGAACCCATGCTGTTAAAAACAGTAGTGTGATGCTGTACCTTTAGGTCATGTGGGACCCCTAGGACATTTAGGGCTTGATCCACATAGCTGGCCCAGATATGCAGCATGCTCTGGTTATGCCTCTGCACACCCTAACATTGACCAGAGTGACAGAGATTCTAAACAATATAATAATACATTTTGCACCCATATAGTTAGGGTTGAGTAAGGTGTTCAGTGTTAAACCCCAATTTGTGCTCCTCAATAACTTTGGCAGTGTTCCACAAAATGGCCCAAAATTTGGCATGGGTTGTGTCGGAGGGTTCGGTGCCAGTTACGATCCCTTCCCCTGCTAAAAGTACGAACTTTAAAATTACAATTTTTGCAGGGGTGAGCTCAGGGCGATATAAGGTATTGGGCTATGAAGCCCAATACCTTATATCGGAAACTTTGTTAAGTGTTGCACTTAAATGTGCGATATTAATATGTGCGACACAAAAATTTAATTTTTGTGTCTCACATACTTTTACTCACAACTTGTCTGTTTTACAATATTTTTGTCTCAAATGTGGAAAATACTGTTTACATGGTCTTACAAGGATGGTGGGAATTTTCAAGTACATTTAAGTGTGACATTAAACTGCGACACGTAAATGTTAGTGTCATGCATTTTAGTGTTGCACTTAATTGTGCGACAAAATTTTGAATATACTCTTTACACGACCCTACCTCATGAACGAGGATGGTAGAAATTTTCAAGTACCACTAGAAAGGTAATTTCTTAGTCACTCTATCAAACCACCTTTTGACTGGGATTTAACACATTCTAGCAATCACGTTCATGACGAAGGGTCAAAATAATTTTCGTGTCGCACATTCAAGTATAACACTAAAGTGCAATACAAATATTTTCAACATTAAAATTTTCTGTGTGCACCAGAAATGGAATTCTTGGACTGTACTTAAATGCAGATGAACGTTCCCTTGGCAGAGGGTCCAGAGGACCCTGCTCATCTGCATCTATTTATGCAGGTACTCAGCAGGTCCTCATAGGACCTGCATGAATGAGGATACGGTCAATTCCACTATTTTGAAAAGAAAGGATAGTCACTGCAACAGCTGCGTTAATGCATCTATTAGGGTTCAACTTAGTGCCACAGAAATAGGGAGATGTGGCATTAGGGTTTCCAACTCTAACGCCCCCCTCTTCCCAAACAGCAAAAGGACAAGACTATACAAACAACCACAGACAGCCATCAAGGGGTAAGACAAACAACATACAACTGTTTCCAGATGACAAAAATGTAGTAGCACTGATGTGCTACCTTCTTGAATTTGTATTTACGGCATGCACATTACAAGATATACACACTCATTTTTGGATGCAGCTAGAAATCCACAATGCTCAAATCAAAACACTACTTCTGTCTGCAGAAGTACAGGCCCCTGCCGCCACAGATACAAATGCATAATACCCAAATTACATGATTTTTTTTTGCCTGCAACAGTGCAGGTCGGTTCCATGTCATAACAGTGAATGCAAAACAGCGATCACTATTATGGAGAGTGTATATCACCGAAAAGCAAATCGGTGATATATTCTTGAAGGCGACCCAATTCCTGGATTTACAAAAAGTGTTTTTGCAGGGGCACCTCCCTGGATTAGGACTCAACTCCGGGGGGGGTGCATGTTGGGGAAGGGGCAAAATCCGGATTAAGAAAAAAATTAAGTGCAACCCGCACCCGGTCCCAAACCCAGTACCTGCTCTGCTAAAGGTAACCTCCCATACCACAATGCCACACGGCTAGCTTGGAAGCAGCAGGTACTCCAGTCCCTGATAACCCCTTCCCTGTCCCTCCCCTCTCCTGGGTCACTGTCACGGGCTGGTCCAATGGATTGCAGCGTTGTGACCACTGGCTGGCCAGTCCCCATTGAAGGGGACACATGTACCAACGGGCCCAACGGACCACGCTGGTGCAGGCCGCCATGAGGCCCAGGAGGCGCAGGAAGTCCCAGGCAGGGCGCAATTGCCCAACCAGAAATGATTGGGCAAAGGAGGAAAGAACCTCGGCCCTATCCGCCGGGAGCCGTGCTCTGGCTCGTAGAGAGTCGAGCTCTGCCTCGATGAACAGAATCACCTGCTTTGGCACGAGTTCCGACTTGGCCTCGTTGATGAAGAGGCCAACCTGAGAGCAAACCTGGAGGGCCAGATCTCTGGACCGCCCACCTCCTGTCTGAGGGGTTGCTATCAGCCAATCATCCAGGTAAGGGTACACCCGGACCCCTCGGCGCCGCAGGAATGCTGTCACCACTGCCATGCATTTGGCGAAGACCCTGGGAGCTAGGGAGAGACCGAAGGGCATGGCCCGGAACGCGTATAGGGATCCCTCCGCTCTGAAGCGGAGGAATCTCTGATGGGACGGACGGGTTGGGACGTGAAAGAACGCGTCCTGGAGGTCCAGGGAGCAGAATCACACGCTTCATTCCAAGGATGGGATTATCTGAGCCACAGTAACCATCCTGAAGGTTCGAGACCTTAGGAACTTGTTCAGGTTGTGTAGGTCGAGAATGGGGCGCCAGCCCCCCCGTCCGTTTTGGGACCAGGAAGTACCTGGACACAAACCCCAGGTCTGGAGGAGGATCTGCCACCTTCCTGATTACCTCTTTTTCGAGGAGCAAGGCAATATCGGCTCGGTGGGCCGACAGCGAAGTCAAGGACTCGCGGGCTCTGCTGAGGGGCGACGGCTCAATAGGTGGGGGCCTGCTCGACTCCAGAGGCAGGCCTTTCCTACCACCTCCACACCCAGCGGTCCGTGGTGATAGCGGACCAGGCAGAAAGGAAGTGGCGGAGCCGCCCCCATGGGGAACCCAGGGGGAGTGACGAGGTTGGGGCGCACCCCTCAACCCGTCACTGGGCAGGCTTGGAGGAAGAACCGGCCCAGGGACCTCCTGGGCCTTTACCTCCTTGCTTCCTGTTGGAGGAAGCCGTCCGCTTGGGTTTGGGACGCCAAGTGCGAGCCTGCTGGCCCTGTTGCTGGTGCTGCTGGGCCGGTCGAGAAGCAGGGACCGAAGGATGAAATGACTTCTGCTGCTGATGGCGGCCTTTGTCCCTCTGGGCGGAGGTGACCGAGTCCAGAGTGGAATTGGATTTCTCGATCCGCTGGAGGTGTCCCTCCACTCCAGGGCCAAAGAGGTCAGTCCCCAAGAAGGGGACGTCCGCCAACTTGTGCTGGGTATCCACCGTGAAGGTGGATATCCTCAGCCACGCCCTGCGTCGCATGGCCACCGCGGCTGCTACTGACCTGGCACAGGAATCACCTATGTCCAGAGCAGTCTGAGCTGCCCGCCACCGCCTACCCTGGTCCCACACCTGGCGGACCGTGGTCTGCAGGTCAGGCGGGAGATGAGGAACGACCTCATCCAGGGAGCCCATGAGGGCGTGGGAGAAGTGTGCCATCAGCACGGCCGAGCTGGCCTGTCGGAGGTCAAGGGAGGATGCAGCGTACACCTTGCGCCCGGCAAAGTCCAGCTTTTTGGACTCTTTGTCGGGGGGCTTATCCACATCCCGAGCGTCACCGGAACGCTAGAAAACGCTGTCAGTGACTAACCCCTCGGCAGAGGGGTGTTCCGAGAAACCGGGCAAAGAGTCGGGACCGATGCTTCCTGGCCATCCTGGCCGAGGGCACAGGACAGGAAGCAGGCTGCTAGCTCCAAGGCTGGGCCGACAATGGCCTCAGCCACCGGAAAGGCCTCGTGGGAGAATCCCCTCGGTCCAGAATCTCCGTCAGGGGATACTTGGCCCGTTTGGACACGGGCTCGAGCTGCATCCCGGTGGACTCCAAGATGAGTCGAAGCAGACCCAAGAAGGACGATGGGCTATCATCCACTGACTGGCCCCCCGTAGGCTCCAGATCGAACTGCCTAGAGAACACGGAGGAATCGTCGTCAGATTCTGAAGAGTCTGCGAAGAGCTGCCTTAGCCCTGAGCCACCCTCCACTTGCCGAGGACGGTCAGGAGTGAGGGTGACCGACAACCTGTGGGGCAGGCCATGACCCGACCAAGAATTCTTGGTCGGTGCCCCCGACTTCGGTTGTGGAGGCAGAGGTTCCACCACAATTGGTGGAGCAGCTGGTTTCGGCCTAGCAACTGGCCCTGGAGCGTGCAACTCGGCTGGAATGAGTGGTTGCTTCGGGCGTTCAGGCGACAGCCACTTGATGGCCGGGGTCGGCTTAGGCCTGGACAACAGCAGCAACTGCTGCCATATAAGGTCCTCGTAGCGCCGGCGCAACTTGCGCCGCAGCCTCTCCTCACCCGAGGAGAAGGAGGACGAGGAAGAACGGCGTCGCTGCTTACTTCGGTAACGAGACCGAGACTGCCGATGTCGGCGGGAACGGCTGGACCGAGAAGAGGTCCGAGACCTTCAGGGGGACCGAGGGTGGGTCTGGGAAGGGGCGGGGCACCTCTGCCTCGGCTCGGGCACTTTAACTGGGACCGCGCCCAGAAGGCGAGGCAGATCTCAGTATCCACCGGGGAACCGTGAAGGAGGGTTGTCGGCTTCTCCAGTCGACAGCCCGTCAAACGGATCGAGAAAATTCGACTCGCCGACGGGAGTCTCGCAGGCTGGCCTGACAGGGGCACCATGAAGCCAGCTGCCTCAGCCGCAACCACTGCATCAAGCCGACGGTCAGCTGTTCGGGGAAGGGGACCTCTCCCGCTCCCACGAACGCCGACGGTGGGACTTACCTTTCGACTCCTTTTTCTTGGGCTGAGAAGAATGTCCCGAAGGCCCCTCTCCTTTCATGGAAAGGGACTGACAAAGCAACTTGAATGAAGCCGTATACGAGGAACTCAGAGAGAGCGGGATAAATGCCGCGGCCGAGAAGGAGGAAGATGTGGCCTGGGCCGCCTCCTCCTCGAGGGCGATCATCTGCTCGAGCTGCTCAGCCGAGCCAGCTGCCGCGGACACCGCCCAATGAGCCTCTTTAGATTTTACCGGCGGGAAACGTTTCTCGGGGCGCCCGAGCTCAAACGGGCAGCGCCGATCGTCCAGAACGCTGGCTCGAGAAAGAGCGGCACAACTCGCAGGCCTGCGGTCGTGATCTAGGCCTAGCAGTAGATGCATGGAGTGCAGATCCGCCCTGGACATTTTCTGCCCACAAGGCACCTCCAAAGCGAACAGATTTGTCCATCGCAGCCGCGAGGGAAGATGAAGACCGAAGTTTAGAAAACTTCAAAACCAATTTCGGACGAACCGAAGAGTTAGGATCCAGTCTAAAACACAGAGCGCTAAGCAGGGAACCTGAGCTTCCAAGCGGTAAGGAAGATCTGGCGTCATGGGGTGGAGCTGAGAGTTTTACTACCCGGGTGGGTGGGAGGAGCCAGCTTGAAGACCTTCCAGCAAGAATTAAAGCAGCAAGGATACCTGCCAGAAAGTGTGGATGAACAACATATCCATGTCCCTAGAAATGTATGCTGTTCTAACATATATTAATTTTTAAGGATTCCCCAACAACTCTGCTACCCAGGATAGCCTGTGATTCCCCTTGGTAAGCAGAAATGTGTCTAGGATTATCTTACAGACCTGTACTGTCTTCATGTCCACTGTCTCCACTGGTAGACTGTTCCATAGGTTCACCAACCCATGGGAGAAGAAATGCTTACGAATGTTACCCCTGACTTGGCCACCTTTGACCTTCAGGGCATATCCCCAAGTCCTGCAGAAACACTCCAGATCAAACATCTACGACTGTTCAATCTTGTCGATACCCTTCAGTATGCAGAACAGTGAGATCATGCCCCATTACTTCCCCTTCCCTGACCAGGCCTTCTAAAATGGCAGGATTACTTCCCGTGCCCTGACCAGGGCCTTGTAAAGTGACAGGATTACTTCCCCTACCCTGTCCAGTGCCTTGTAAAGTGTCAGTATTATTTTCCCTGCCCTGACCAGGCCTTGTAAAGTGACAGGATTATATCCCCTGCTCTGACCAGGCCTTGTAAAGTGGCAGGATTATTCCCCTGCCCTGTCCAGGGTTTTGTAAAGGGGCATAATTACTTCCCCTGCTCTGCTGAAGTGGTTATCCCATGACCTTTGATGCTCCACAGCAGTCTTGCAGAGTTTGTATACAGCAGCAATGCAGTTTATCATACTTAAGCCCTTTGTCTATTATCAGCCTCAGATCTTCTTTCCACCTCCACTGCAATAGGAGAAGCCCCACACGATGTGTAGGTCAAACTTATATTTCTCCTTCCCAAGCATGCAGTAGCAAGAATACGTCAGCACATACATATGTTCAAATACCCAAGTGGATACAGTTAAACATCCGAACAGTCAATCCTTTTTTATAATTCTGTTTACAACATTTCCAAACACTGCTAGACAACTGGTTAAGCTAAAATTAAAAATGAAAGGTAGAGGCAAGGGTCGGATTTTCAGATGATTGAGACTGCTGCAGGTCCCGGATGTGCCAAAGATATGGCCCACTGGGCTTGCAGCAATCTAATAGGATTTTCCATCCCATGCGGCAGTTATTTGCTGGACCATTTTTTTGTGGTCTGGCTTGTGTCAGTAACAGGGATCTTTCTAACGCAGCTTGCACCCAAGACGTGGCGCAAGGTGTCACAAAGCAGGTAGACTGTCGCAACTGCACCGGAGCT
This sequence comes from Neoceratodus forsteri, assembly GCA_016271365.2. Classification (NCBI taxonomy): domain Eukaryota; kingdom Metazoa; phylum Chordata; order Ceratodontiformes; family Ceratodontidae; genus Neoceratodus; species Neoceratodus forsteri. Next base: position 112,641,044 of record JADMNL010000034.1, on the reverse strand, counting down.
GTAAAATCAGGCATAGTTGTGGCAACTGAGAATACCACAGCAGCAGCAATGCAAAGGTTTGATGCAGGGCTTGATGCAAGTCCTGCTCCGCCCTCTGAAAATCCAGCGCAGGAAAATAACATCCAGATACCTTCTGCAAGCTGTGCAATGAAATGCTGCCACAAGATTCTAACTCCCAAGAACTTAACTAAGATCTCAACCTTGTATTTATTTATTTACTGATGGCAGAAAAAGGCCAGTCAGTCCATCTAGTCTGCCCACGTTACCTAACTACTATGCACTGACTCCCTAGTGTGCCTCCTTCCCCTTTGTTTCTGCCTCACCCCTTTCTCTAAGTAACCCCACATGCCTGTCCCTGCACTGCTTGAAGTTGTTCACTGATATGGCCTGTGCCACTTCCTCCGACAGCTTCTTGGTCTTGTCCACTGCTCTTTCTGTAACAAAGTGCCTAAAGATTCTCTTTTGTATCCCCCGCTGGTTTAAGTGAGTTCCTGTGATCCCTGTATTTGAGCTCAAGAAGTAAAGTTCCTTGGGGTTCACCCTATTTATCTCATGCAAGACTTGTATGTCTCGATCATGTCGCCCCTTTCCCTCATTTTCTCAAGGGTGCACATGTTTAAGTGCTGAAGCCTCTCCACGTATTGCTTGCCCCCTAGTCCATGGACCATCTTGGCTGCCATAGGCTGCACTGCTTCCACCCTGTCACAGTCTCTCCTCAGGTGTGGACTCCAGTACCTTGCACAGTATTCCAGGTGTGGTCATACCAGTGACCTGTACAGTCGGAGGATCATGTCCTGACTTCTACTGCTTCTCCCCCTTCCTGTGAAACCCAGCACCCAGTTTGCCTTGTATCGTTTAAAATACATAACTTGATAAGCGTAGCAAGTAAGCAGCAGGAACAAAGATTCAACATTTTTTTTTTTTTACCATTTCTCAGCATGGTTTCCCCAACCCTCTGTTTGGGCCCAGCCTCGTCACAGAGTGTCACCAGCACTCATCTCTGCACCCAGACTACACAGCTTGCCTACCACAGTGGGGCTTGATCACAGCCAGGAATCATTCCTGGCTGTGATCAAGCCCTACCGTGGTGAAGGAATCTTCCCTCACGGCTCCACCTAACATGGTGGGAGACATTCCCTGCAGGATTAGGGTGGCTGGTAGAGGAGAGCAGACCCAGACTCACTGGCTATCTTGCTATTCATTTCTGAGGATTTTCTGGTTAGGGCGAGCCCATGTGTAATTAATAGTCTAAACAAAGAGATGAATTAAAGATAATAAAAAACGTTACCAGCGAGCTGATACATCAGCTTCTGCCCTATCATAGCAGCCATACTGCACCCACAAGAGACAACTCGAGTTTTATTTTATGGGCATTTAAATGACAAACTGTCCCCGTAACGGTTCTCTAACAACTTATTATTGTTTCATTTTACTTGGGCATGTATAAAAAAAATACACACACTTACACACAAAAGTGTAATTAGGTACTAATTAAAACAGAGAATGCAGACAGTCCATTTAAAGAAATTGAAAGTAATACAATTATGAAAAAGACACTGTTGAGAAAACACAGATCCTTGAATGCTCCGCAAGGAGCGGTAATGCAGCCGGTAAATGATTCTGCTCTGACAGGCTAATGAGTACATTAATTAAGAATGAAAAACTGCAAAGCAAATGCGATATGAAACTTTTGCTTTTAAAATGACTCCAAGGCCAGTGGTGATCGCTTCTCTCTCTCTCATTCTCTGATGAAGTAATTTACAAGTCATTTTCAGATAATGTGAATTTTACTCCCCTGAACAATAAGACTGCCTCACTCAGCACAGAAGGGGCTTTTGTTTCTTCCTGCTGGTTTATCTTCCAGGTGTAATTAGGCTTTGCTTGCCGAGTCAGAGGGAGGCAGGGAGCATCCTAGGGTTGTCACTGCAAATGTTCACTGTGGTGTTAGCATGCAGTGGCAGTGGGAACAGGAAAGTTGCAGGCCCTGTCCCGGCATGCCTTAAGGAAAACCTGACATCTTAGAAAAAACATTGAAAAAAAAAACAAAACATGCCTTTTTAAGGCACATTTCCACTTACATTTCTTATACAGCCTTGTTGAAGAGCCCCCTGACACACACTGACACTCTGCACTGCATTCTTATCATAACTGAGGTAACTGCAATGGTGGCCGGGTAGTGCGACAAGGCAGTAGGGAGTGCACGTGGGATGCTGGGTGCATAGGGAGGGGTATCACCAGCAGAAAGAAGGAGATGGTGTTGCCTTGGTATAGATCGCTGGTGAGACCCCACCTAGAGTATTCTATCCAGTTCTGGAGACCACATCTCCGGAAGGACACAGACAGAGTGGAGGCGGTCCAAAGGAGGGCAACTAAAATGGGGCAGGGTTTGCATCAAAAGCCCTGAAGAGAGACTATAGAACCACAATATGTACACCCTAGAACAGAGAAGAGAAAGGGGGGATATGATAGAGACCTTTAAGTACCTCATAGGGGTAAATAAGGTACAGGAGAGTAGTATTTTTCAGATGAAAAGATGCTCAAGAACAAGGGGTCATGCTATGAATCTGGAAGGGGTAGATTCAGGAGAGATGTGAGGAAGTACTTCTTCATAGAAAGAGTGGTGGATGCCTGGAACAGCCTTGCAGCAGAGGTGGTGGGGGCCAAAACAGTGGCGTGGTTCATGGGCATGGGCTAAGCACAGTGGAAAGTAACGGAGCAGGGAGAAAGAGCTGTAAATCGGGCACGGTCTGATGTGATAATGGAGGCAGGGAGAAATGGGCAGACTGGATGGGCCAAGTAGTTCTTATCTGTCATCAACTTCTATGTTTCTATGTTCTATAATTAAGCAATAAGGCATGACCAGGGGTTAGATTAACAAATCACCTCCTAGAGGTGTAATGTTATTACCCCTAGGAGGTGATTAACTGACTATTAATTTAACTCCTGGGAGTGCCTTATTGCTATTATAAAAAAAATTCTTCGAAAAGAAAAGTGTTAAAGTATACTTTTTGAATGTTTGCCTCATTAAGAGGGAGATTTTAATAAAATAATTCTTCTACCAACAGTTTAAGAATGCTGGTTCAAAATAAGAATGCAGCATTCCGGTCATTCAGCAGTGCTAGAGGATGGGATGCTGACAGGAAGAATCCATGTGCCATGGTGATCAGGCTGTACATGACAGTGTAACAGGGATTAATGTATGGCTGTTGGAATCCTAATAGCCAATCAGTTTGCAGCATCTCCGAGACCCTTTTTATAATTGCTATAAAACATTAGACAATCTAAAACACGATCTAAGATTTTTTTGCAAGTGCTGCAAGTTTTTGGTTAAAAATTGACGTGTACATCAAAAAAATAACATGCATCTTTTTTTTTTTGCTGTAAACTGAGGACACTGTCACAGATATGTCAAAAATGTTTAAAAATAGCATTCAAACATTTTGACATATTTATTTTGATGCAGACTCATCACAAAAATCTTGAAGTGCAACTGTGTCAAAATGTTTGAAAAGTTTACCCCCGTCTTTCTGCTTACCCTTTTTGTTATAATGGATGCATATTGAGTTGAAGGCAGCATCACCGTCTTTCCGGTATCACTTGCTCTGGCTGGGACATCAGAAAAAATTACTTACCTTAGTAATGTTGTTTCTTCTAATGGAGTCTTGCTGTATTCTGACATATGCAGTTAGGTCCTGCCTTTCAACTGCCCCGGAGAACAAAGAGTTAAACTTTCCATGGCTAGCATGGAATGTTCACCATGAGCTCGGCTGAAGCCCCTGTCTGCTGCTGTTTAAACTCCAACAGTCAGATCTTTACGAACAATACTCACTAGAAGTTCTGTGTGGAAACTGTAAAACTCACACTAGCCAACTGGCAACAAAATTGATATAAAAGGGTTTTTTGGTTTCAAAGCAAAGACTCAAGTCAGGAAACCCAAAAAATGAAACACATCCTAAAACACGAAACTAACCCAAAATAAAGTAGAGTGAAAAAGGGACACCCCTAGGGTGCCAACACTGCTCCTGCCCACCCACATCCCAAAAACCAGGTTCTGAGAGGGGAGGCAGGGGGCGGTTAGAATACAGCAAGACTCCATTAGAAGAAACAACATTACTAAGGTGAGTAATTTTTTCTTCAAACAACATGAAGTCTTGCTGTATTCTGACATATGCAGACTACCAAGCAGTACCTCCATGGAGGAGGGACAGAACCTACTTTGGAAACAGGCTCTGAAGTACTGCTGTGCCAAACCAAGCATCACTCCTAGCCTTGGTATCCAGAGAGTAATGCTTGGTGAATGTATGGACTGTTTTCCAGGTGGCTGCTCGACAAATGTCTAAGATAGGAATATCCCTGGCAGCAGCCAGGGAAGCAGCTGTACCTCTAGTACAGTGAGCCCTCAGGCCTGAAGGTGGAGTTCTACCCAGTTTTTCATAGCAGAATTGTATACAAGAAACAATCCACCTGGCAATAGATCTCTTAGTGGCAGGTTTGCCCTTACCAACCTCTCCATATGTGAGGAACAATTGGAGGGACTCAAACCTGTGACCCTTGGTGCACTCTATGTAGTAGCTGAGGGCCCTTTTAACATCCAAGCTGTGCAGCCTCCTCTCCAGAGGAGGACTGGTCAGGGAAGAAAACAGGAGAGACACAGACTGGTTAAGGTGGAAATCTGAAACCACCTTAGGTAAAAACTTCCTGTTAGTGCTTAGGACCACTTTTATCTCTATGGAAAGAGATGAAATCAGGCTCCGCTGACAGGGCTTGCAATCCACTGATACGCCTGGCAGAGGTAATGGCTACCAAAAACACAGTTTTCCAAGTCAAGTACTTAAGCTCTGCAGAGGACAAAGGCTCAAAGGGTGGTTGCATAAGCTGAGCAATGCAAACATTAAGGTCCCAAGCAGGAGCAGGGTCCCTGAAGGGGGGATTGGTGTGCAGCAATCCCTTGAAGAACTTACAAAACACAGGATGGGCTGACAGAGGAGAGGGCTTGCCTACTGACAGGAAGGCAGAAACAGCTGCCAAATGCACTTTAAGTGTAGCTGGCCTAAGACCTAGGCCATTGAGATGGACCATATAGTCCAGAACCGTAGGCAACTCAGCAGATTCTGGAGAAATGTTCTTATTAGAACACCAAATAGTGAACCTTTTCCATTTGGAATTGTAAGTCTTTCTGGTGGAAGGCTTTCGAGAAGCCTTAAGGATATCCAGAACCCCTAGGGAAAGATGCAGATCAGCAAACTCTAACTCTTCAACAGCCATGCCCTGAGATTGAGAGACCTGAGGTTCGGGTACCAAATCCTCCCGAGAGGATGTCAACAGGTTGTATTCCTGGGAAGAGACAGGGGAAGGTGGACTGCTAAGGACAGCAACAGGGGGTACCAGGGCTGTCTGGCCCAGTCTGGAGCAATCAGAATCACTTTGCATGGTTGTGACATTATCTTGACTAACACCTTGAACAGGAGAGGGAAGGGGGGAAAAACATACAGAAATTTCTCTTCCCAATTCAGGATCAGAGCATCCAGGAGGACTGAGCCCAAGACTGGGGGTCAGCAACAAAAGAAAGGAAGTTGGTGATTGTCTGGGGCTGTAAAAGATCTATCTGTGGAGTGCCCCATCTCGAGAAAATCACTTTCAAAACTAGGGGATCTAGGGTCCATTCGTGATGGCCCTGGGATATCCTGCTGAGAGCATATGCTAGGACATTGTCCTTCCCTGGGAGGTGAACTGCTATCAGAGAGGTTTGCAGGGAATAGGCCAGGGACCACAACTTCATTGCTTCTGTGCACAAGGCCGTAGACAGAGTGCCTCCTTGCTTGTTGATGTACCACATGGTGGTGGTGTTGTTTGTTCTGATCTGGACCACCTTGTTCTGTACAGATTTGGAAAAGGCTTGCAGTGCCAGAAACACTGCTCTGAGTTACAAGAGATTGATGTGAAGCAGAGATTCCTGAGGTGACCACAGCCCTTGGGTGGTAAGATCCCCCAGGTGGGCTCCCCAGCCCAGCAGGGAAGCATCTGTAGTGAGTATCACTGAATGAGACTGAGTGACAAAAGGAACTCCTTGTCTCAAATTGTCCTGATCTGCCACCATTGCAAAGCCAGGATCAGGGTTCGAGTCACTGGGACTAGTTTGGTAAGGGAATCCTTTCTTTGGGACCAGAAGGCTTTTAAGTGGAACTGAATGTCCCTCATCTGGAATCTTGCTCCCTGGACCACTGCTGTGGAAGCTGCCATGTGGCCCAGAAGCTGAAGGAAATGCCTTGCTGGTCGAGACACCTGTAGGGTAAATGAAGAGGCCAGTGCCATAAGGGTCCTTGCCCTGTCCAGGGGAAGGAAGGCTCTTGACCTTACTGTATCCAGCTCCGCCCCTATGAAGGTGAGGAGCTGTACTGACTCGAGAACTGACTTTGGAAGGTTGAGGAGGAATCCTAAGGAAGTGAGCACTTGCTGAGTTATTTGCAAATGTGACTTGACTTGGTCTGGAGACTGACCCACTATGAGCCAGTTGTCCAAGTATGGGAAGATGGAGATCTTTTTTCTCCTTAGGAAAGCAACCACTACTGCCAGGCATTTTGTGAAAACCCTTGGGGCTGATGTTAGGCCAAAGGGCATTGCTCTGAATTGATAGTGGCCTGAGGGCAACTCGAACCTGAGGTACTTTCTGACGGAGCACCTGATGGGAATGTGAAAATAGGCATCTTTGAGGTCCAAGGAGGCTAGCCAGTCCCCTGGCCTTAGAGAGGGAAGGATTATTCCCAGAGTCACCATTTTGAACTTTCGTTTTAAAAGGTGTTTGTTCAGATATCTTAGGTCCAGGATGGGCTGCCATTCTCCTGTCTTTCTGGGGGTTAGGAAGTACCTGGAGTACAATCCTTTGCCCTTGTGTAGGGTGGGAACCCTCTCTATGGCTCTGAGAGCTGGGAGGGAAGAAACCTCTGCCTCTAAGGCAAGGGTCTCTGATGGATTTGCATGTGGAAAGGATCTGGTTCTCATCTTGGGAAATTTTTTGAAGCTGAGAACCAGTCCCTGGCTTACTACTTCCACAACCCACTTGTCTGATGTCAGAGACTTCCAGTCCTGGACAAAGTAAGCCAGCCCTACTGGCATTGGAGAATCGGCCCGGGCAGACCCATCAGGGTGTCTGCTTGGCAGGGGCTTCAGACTGAGGGGTGGATGCAGGCCTGCTCATTCCCCGTCTGCCTCTCCCTCTGAAGAACCCCCTCTGAGCATAAGAAGAGGAGGCCTGAGCTTGGTAAAAAGGCCTTTGGAAAGGCCTGCCCCTGACCCTGGACTGCTACCGTTGAGGAGTGGCTTGCCTTTCTTTGGCCTGAGCATTCCTGTAAGTGGTCCTGTACTCGTCTATCTTTTTCATGTAGTTCTCTGTCTGCTCCCCAAACAGAGAATTACCAATAAGAGGGAAATCCATGGCCTTAGCCTGGGTATCCTGTGATAGGCTGGTACATCTGAGCCAAGCCATCCTCCGAAGAGCCACAGATGTAGCCATGACTCTTGATGAAAACATCACTGGAGTCCACAGCAGCATGAAATTGCACTTTGGATGCCTCAATCCCACCTGTAGCCACCTGTTCCAGCTCCTTGGCAAGCTGGTCAGGGGCCTGTTTAGCCAGAGCCAGCACAGTGTCCCACCTGGACTTCTGTTATCTAGCTGTGTAGGCCATATAGTTAGCCTGCCTGAGTCCCAAAGATACTGCCATGTACTGTTTCTTTGCCATGGCATCAATCCTCCTGGAGTCCTTATCTGGGGGGTGTGATGCCAAGGGGATATTTGCCTTATCACAGGCAGCAGCCTGCACTACCCCAACATGGCTGCATTGTTGAGAAAGGAACTCTGTGTCTGAGCTCTGAAAGAGTGTACCTCTTGTCCATTCTGTCTGTCCACAGGAGGTATGGAGTTAGGAGTCTTAAGAATTTTGTCTGTTTCCCAAAAGATTTATGGAGGGAATAGACAGCCTCCTGGACTCTGGGATTTCCATCATTTCTACAAAATCAGGCTCCTCCTGATCTTCTACTGCTTCTTCCATAGGAAGCTGGAGGGTTTCAGCCACTTTTTTGTAAAATATAAAGTGGGAAGGGGACTTGAAAGCCTAGGAGGAGAAACACCTGAAGGTCTGTCTGGGAGATGTCCGGGCAATAGGCACATCCAGACTTTCATAATCACCATCATCATCCTCATACTCTCCTCCTCCTCATCTGGTTCATAAAATTCTTCTAGGTGTAATCGGAACGGGGAACGACCGAACCGAACCCCTGCCAGATGGTGCCGGTTCGGCCGGAACCGAGGTAAGCGATTGCACTATTCTTATCGCCTTGGCTATCTCATCAGTGGTCGGAGTATGAATTTCTGGATCCGAACCAGACGATTTATCTTTTCTTTTTCTTTTAACTGGAACCGACTCCTCAGAATCGGCTCTCCTTTTGCCCGAAGAAGTATCGCCCTGGTCAGAGGGCACTCCTTCTGGATCGGTCGGAACCGAACCAGGCTGGCCATCAGGGTCAGCGGACTTCTCGGCCTTCCTTTCCCTCAGTCTACCTAATCTCTTTTCCAGGGTAGCTTTGGGAAAATTCTTACAAATTTGGCAGTCTGAATCGAGGTGGTCAAACCCCAGACAATAAACACAGGTGGTGTGGGGATCAGCCTTAGCAAAGACTTCCCCACACACACTGCAGTGTTGAAACCCAGTGGGCCGGTTTTTTTCTTGGGTTTCTCAGACATGGCCAATCCTATTCAAAACTTACCCTTTTTGGCAATGCCTAGGGTAAGACTCCCTATCGGTTCCTGACCGTAGTTACAGGTCTTGGAAAAACGTAATAAAATCCATTTTTTAGAACCGATATGGACTGGTTACCACACACTAAGTAAATTCACAAACTTTTTTTTACCTGAACTGATCGGTTCAGCCGAACTGATCCACAATTTACAAGTTCCACACAGAAACTAAATGGAAAACCTATCTAGTACTCACGGTACCACAGACAGAGACTTAAACTGACAGATTCGGTAGCAGCAATTCAGTAGAAAGCAAGCGAAAAACGACACTTTAACCGACTTTTCTGAACCAAGCAAAGGAGAAATCTCCGGAGCGACTGTTCAGTGAGGCGGAGTAAAGAATCTGACTGTTGGAGTTTAAACAACAGCAGACAGGGGCTTCAACCGAGCTCGCGTGAACAGTCCATGCTGGCCATGGAAAGTTTAACTCTTTGTTCTCCAGGGCAGTTGAAAGGCAGGACCTAACTGCATATGTCAGAATACAGCAAGACTTCATGTTGTTTGAACACTCTATTGCTGGGGTAACGATTACTGACAGATGGTTTTGTCCAGAGGAAGGGAGCAGCCGGGGCTGCCGCTATTGAGGAAGTGGGGGGGGGGGGAGACAGGGGAATAGCAAAATGATGATTAAAAATGGCCGCACAGAGGGGAGAGAGAGCAAGCATCCCAATCGATGCTCTTCTTCTTCAGGGAAGGAGGCAGTGCAATGTTGTCGCCCAGTACCACCTAGGTCACCACTAGTACCGGTGCCAGTTGTGATGCCTTTGGGAGTGGGGAGATCAAGTAGGTCTGCGGGGATACTGTAGGTAGGGAAAAATGGCAGACTGGGTTGGCCAAGTGTTCCTTATCTGCTGACAACTTCTATATTTCTATGGAGGTGCTAGCTGATGTCACGCAGCTGCATGCTTCACACATGGTATCTCTGCAGTTGGCATCTCGGTTGGGGGGGGCTAGAAACCCAGTGACAATGGCCATGATGGACCCCAGTATATCAGGGTCTCACAACTCTACTCCACCACCACTTGATGACTGGATGCTGTTGGGGGTAAAGCCCCCTTACCCTGACCCCAGCTGGAAAGGTATTCCAAGACTACATGGAGGCCAAGTGAGTATGGGGTGGTGAGGTAAAGTGAGTGATCTCACAAAGCGTCGGGTCACTCAGACCACCACCTCAGCACTGATTTTTGAACTTGTACTTATTTCAAATATGTCTTAAATGCCATCGAATCTGACACACACATATAGCCAAGTGTACAAACCCTCCATCATTCCAGCTAGGAACCTGAAACTAAGAATATGCAAGCATTTTTTTTTTTTTGTGCAAATGTTCATCTGTGAAATGAATCACGAGATACCAAGGTTCAACAAAATAAATGAATGCCTTTGAAATGCATCCACCAACAGTGTTTCCTGAGTGTTTCTGTTCCCTGTGGGTTTATGAGGTGTGGGGGGTCAGGTGTAATAAGGGTAGTTCAGTGTCAGGGACAAGCGGGGAGGCACAAATTGCAGGAAAAAAATTAAGAGAAGAGTGACTAAAGGTGGACCTTGCCATGGAATTGAGGAGAAAAAAAATTACAAAATAAGAAAAACAAGTAGTGGAGGTGAGGCGCTCAAGTCTCGGGCAGGGAGGGAGGTTGCAGGCAGCATGGGATTCATGCAGCCCCCACTGAGCTGGCATTGGTTGGGAAGACAACTACACACCCACCCTCCTGATCAAAACGGGTACAGCTAAGACAGTATCCAATATTGGGTTGGGGGTTAGGGGGAATAAGAAAGAAACAGGAGGAAAAAATAATAAGCAGAGTGAGAAAGGGGTGGGTACAGAGGAACAGTGCTGACAAGTGTGCTGAATAAAGCCCCTGATCATTAGAAGAAAGGTGTTCTGTCTCTGTTTGACGCATAGAACGAGTTCTTTACAATTCCCTTTCTCGCTTTCCTTTTGTATTCAACTAGTGTGCTGTGAGGTGGGGGAGGATGTACTATACTGATAAACCGGCTTAGCAATCCGGTGCATGCAATGACAGCGCTGGAAGATTACAGGGTGCTCTACTCGTTAATAGCTGATCACTGGCTTGTAAATCCTGCCTGGCAGTCCTTTAATTGGGCTACAAATCCACTGCAATTTGGCTCTCAAGATCCCCTGGCTCCGCCAAATATAGCCCTTTTGTTCTGAAAAGGCACGGGTGGACCAGCGAAAAACAAGGACCCCAAATTAGCAATTGTTGCCCTTATCCATCGTAGTAAAAACTAATTATAGTGTTTAAAGTGTCATATTCAGCTGTTGGAAAAAAAAAAAAAAACAAACAAGGAGAAAATGACAGCATTCACTGTGCTTGTTCACTATAACAAAGCCAAAGACAATGCACAGGGCAGCCAATCAGTGTTAAATTGTTCACCGCTGTATACACAAGATGCCATTTGCGTGTGAGATAGCTCCCCATGTAGCGAGTGCACCAACAAATGCCAAATCCGGCACTGTGTACTAGCCAGATTTGGTCATCCTGCCAAGTTGCACATAATAATGAGGATGCCGAGCAGAACAAGCAGAGGAAGAAAAGAGGGCTGTTTTAGTCCCCTCTTTACTGACAGGAGAGGTGTTGCGATGTCACTGCCAAACCTAGAAAGGGCGGGGGATCTGTGGTGCTAGATTTACAACATATTGCTCATACACCTGGGAGGTACCATCACCAAAATGTAACCCATGAAAAACCTCTGGCTTCTACGAATGCCCTCACCTGTCAGTCAAGGTTGTCAGTGGAGCTCAGTTGGTAACACTCTTGCCTCCGGCCATGGGTTCAAGTCCTAACACTGGGAACTTGGGCTCATATCCAGTGTGCATTCTGCCATGCAGTACTAAGGTACCTGGGGAAATGAAACTTACCATCCTGTGGAAGCAACATCTCGTTTTCAGTGGGGTCATGCTTTTACCCATTTCCCCAGCTGTGCATAGTGGAGCACTAAGAAGTTAAGAGCTTGTCCAAGGTCCCACAGTGAGTATTTGGCTCTAGCGAGGTTTGAACCTGCAGTCTCCCAGTTCCCAAGCTGGCGCTCCAACTGCTAGCCCACATTGCTTCCGATGTTAAACCAAGGTCCCTTCTGCTCACCTCTGGTGGCTGTCCAAGCAGAAGCTAAAGATCCCATGCCACTTTCCGTAAGGCTGGCAGATTACCTCCAGTGTCCTAACATTTTTGTTTACAATTTCTGACCAGGAAAGGCACACCGGTGACAGCTTTTTTCCAAGTGCATTTGGGAGGGTGGGGAGGGTGGGATTACATGGAGTGGTTTTATTGACACAGAGAATGCTGGCCAGGAAGCTTGAGCAAATTCCATAATCCTACAGTAAATGCCATGGGATCCTTAACTTCCACCTGGACAGCTACCAGAGCTGGGTAGAAGGGACCTCGGTTTAAAGAGCCTTTGACGCCACTGGGAACAACTTTGAAAAAATGAATATTTAGACACAGACACAATTCAGCTTATATTTCATATTTGTTCTGTATTTCTGTCCCTTATTTCTTTATTACTAAGGATATTTGCATTAAAAGAGGTTCTCTGCCTTATTTGCTCTGATTGCATGTCTACACCTAATGTTACATTTTTGTTTATGACAGCACAGTCTGTTGCTGGACAGATAATTATGATGCCATAGATAGAGGATTATGATGTCAGGTGTAGACAAGCTGATAGAGCAGATAATGTTTAGGGGACAGGGATTTTGTTTCCATGCAACTGTCCTCAGTAATAAAAGGAAATGGGGAAAGAATTAACAGTAAATATATGAAACCTAGGCTGAACTGTGTCTCAATCATACTACATTTTTTAAAAGTTTTCCTAATTGTGTCAAGGGCTCTTTAAATCTTATCTGAAGGCTCGCACCTCAGTAGTGCATCAGTGGAATTTGAGACTCCTTGAAAAAACAGCCACTACATGGAGTCTAGTCCCCATACTGTAACCAGCCTGCAGGTCTAAATACAGTGTGGTATAATCGTAACATGCCACTGGCAAGTGCATTCGTGAGGCTGTGACCCAGTAAGAAGGCCAGGACCACAATTTCTGACCCAGACTAGTGAAAAGAGCACACCTCACCCAAACAAAAGGTTGCATTTTCAGCCAGACTGGTGAATTTGGCACCTTGTCTGTGAAAGCAATGCAAAATTCATTAGGCAACAGCTTTCTGGCTGGCGTAGCAGTGCAGCTGCCGCTCGTGATGTTGGCAACTTGGGTTTGGAAATCAGCCTGGGATGCCAAATGGCGACAGGTGGAGGGTTCAAGCTTCCTGCAGCATCACTACCACCCATCGACCCACAGGGGCCAGTGCAGCTACATGCTTAGTTTGCTGGAGGGAGAATACTCGCCAAGCTCTGCATGCTGAGCGTATGTTCGCTGCCCGGACCTTGGAGTCCCATACGGCCATCTCCTTCTGAAAGGGAAATAAAACGGAAGAAAACACACGGTGAGCTGGGTGATAGACCATGGTGCTCTCGGACTAGTGCCCATCCAATGCCACCAACTTGTGGCATCTTTCCAGTATGGGTGTCCCCATGTCATCAGGTGTCGTCAAGTTGGCCTTTTACCATCTTTGGAATATTGCCAGGGTCAAACATCTTGTTCTGTTCAGTGACCTGCCTGTTTTGGTCTATGCCTTTGTGACCTCTCGGCTTGACTACTGCAACTCCCTTTATCTTGGGCTTCCTGGGGTTGATATCCGCCGCTTGCAGCTAGTGCAGAACACTGCTGCTCGTTTATTGACAGGGGTATCTAGGAGTTCTCATATTACCCCTGTGCTGCACAATCTGCACTGGCTGCCGATTCAGTGGCAGATCACCTTTAAGGCAGGCTTGTTGACCTACAAAGCCCTACACGGTCTTGGTCCTGACTATTTGATAGCGCTCCTGATTCCTTACACCCCTGTGTGACAGCTCTGCTCGGCTGACGAGGGGTTGCTGGATATTCCGGGGATTATTTTGAAATCCTATGGGTCCCGTGCTTTTGCTTTTGTGGCCCCTACCCTCTGGAATTCTCTGCCCTGTCAGCTCCGTGAGTATACAACCGCAGGGGGCTTTAAGAAGGCACTGAAAACATTTTTGTGGACACTGCCATTCTCAGAAATATAATGGATTTTACTGTCTTATAAATATTGCAATATTGGATGATTATGTTTTATAATGTAGGCGCCTTGATATTTGAAAGGCACCCTATAAATAAAGATGATTGATTGATACCACCAGCCCCACCACAGGGGTTAAACCAGGGTGGTAGATTGGCAGCAGTGGTAGGGTTGGAAGGTCACTATATGGAGGGCTGAAAAAAAAAGTAATGGTTTTTCACAGGACTATTAAAGACACAACTGCATTTCAACTATCCGCATTGCATGGGATATTCTTTAGTTTACTAATTAAAACCCTCTCTCTGCCCCAAATCCTCAGTGTGCTGTCCCATATTACACACTATGATTCTTTTCTTCATGGAGGCCTCCCCCGCCCGTGTCCTGGCACTGTCCACTGCCTATTTGGACTCCAACAACTTCCAAGCCCCAATGTCACAGGTCCTGAGAAACATCTCCCAAGTAGCATGGGGCCAAAGAGAGCCATTCTGACAGGGTGGGCTCTTTCAAGCCTCTGGTAGCCTAGCGATCCACAGCTTCACTACGGTAAGAATGAACACCCCACCCCCACCCATTGTACTGGACGTTGTGGTTGTGGAATGCCAAACCATACTCCTTGTCGGGGAAGCACAGATGCTGGCAACACCACCAATCTCTACCCCCCCCACCCCAGCTGCCAGTATCATATGCTCATTCTTGATCCTGGGGTGCCCAGATAGTACTATATTTCACTGATTTAAAGCTGCTCCTGAATAGAAGCCCCCTCCAACTGAAGCCACATCAGAATCTAGTGGTGTTATAGACGCTGCCCCCATCTTGAAGCTGCAGCTTTAATCCGGTGAAATATGGTTTGCCATCAGTGAAGACTGTATTACTATGTAGTTATGGTATACAGTGCATTAATGAAGCTGCCGTTTTTGCTTGTGACCAAAAAAATGTATTTGGTGAATGAATAATTAAAGAAAGTAATTAAAGAAAATATCTAGTCAACATCCACACAAACATTTTGGAGGATTAGTTTGTCTTCAGTCCAGTTCACTGTCGCTGTTTGGCTCTGCATCCAAATCTGACCCATTATCACTCTCAATCAAAAAAGTCTGGATTACCTCTGGAATTACCGCTGGAACTGGCACTTGTGAAAAACAAAGAAACGATTAGTAAACAAAAAATTACTACTGACTGAGAAATTTACAAAAGCTACTACCATCCTGTTGTAGTCTTGCAAAGCGTTCTGTGACGTTGGGATGTGCTCCAAAAGGTTTCCCATCAGGCCGTGTACAACGGATAGTGTCCAGGTCCGTGCTTTTTATTCCACACACCAGGAAGGGATGGATGACATTATTCTTAGTGATTGCTCCCCATGCCGACCCGCTCAACTGTGTTTTGGCATGGTGGTGCTTTGGGGTTGCCTGACGCTGTTTTCTCCCTATCTGCTATGACGAGCCAATGGCTGCAGTCATGATACCGTGCTTTAAAGGATGCATTCTAGGACAGGTCTGCTGGTTGCAGCAATTTCATACAGTCTCCCAGAATTGCTGCCATCACTGTGTTTTTTTTTTAAGTTTGGGTTTTCACTACCAGTGAAATGTAACACCTAAAGGCATCCCACCACACAACAAGCCTTTTGGAGAGTGAGAGCCCACCCCACACTTTATCAACACATGTGCAGGTGAACTCTTTATTCATCTAGCCATTGTCCAGCATTGCAATGACCACACCTGGGGTACCAGTCATTTCTTTCAACATGAGTTTTCCTTTGAGAACAATGAATGGAGGCAGTATACGGGCATGTGAACTGCAGCTGAGCAGCCCATAATTTACTGCTTCTCATGGCCTGTAGTTAGTAATCGGACAGACTTTACTCCTGTCAGGTCGATGGTCTTCTCCCCTCGCACGTCCGCCCAAACAGCGGTCTCGTTCATGCTGCCAATCTCTGCCAGTTTAATATCATGATTGGCAAGCTGTCTGGCATATAAGATAACTTGGGTGAATTTCTGGATAAAATCCTTGGGGAGGCACTGACCAGCTGTTGTGCGCTGTCTCATAGTGAACCCCCATTAAGCCAAAAAGCTGTTGACCCATTTAGCATGGTTCTTTTGCCAGTCTCAAACCTGCTTTTCATTCAGCTTGAGTGACAACACTACAGGATGGTTGTCTTAAGACTCTGCTCACGTAGCAACTGTGAGCTTAAAATCCAAATCATAAGATCTCCTTTTCAGCATGGCAAGAACAGCAAAGATAGTAAGTAGCAGAGTAAGAGTGCTGCAGTAAGTAGTTGTTCTGACAGCAGACAGTTTTAATTATACAGTTGGCATCAGATCAGTTGTGAACAGCTGATTACATTACAGCCACTCAGCAGGTCGGCCAAAGACTTCCTAATCAACGCCACCCCAAATTGCAGTTGCAGCTCAGAACAGAAGAATATAATACAAGCCGTGGCTACAATTCAGTGAAATATGGCATTTTGTAGTTGGCAGTAAATGTCACATCGTTTTTCAGCCAAAATGTATTTTTGAACTCCTCAGTCATCAGCAGGGTGTTTTTAATGCTCTCAGATACTGTTAAAACCGTTTTTATAGCTAATTTTTAATTAATTACTCAAGCCATTAAAGATGGCTGCCACTTGCAATTTTTAAACATCTCTTCTGTTGCAGTTACTTGCTGAATGTAGATACTAGAGTCATACGGTGGATGTATTATTATGGTGCTGCTATGTGTTTCTGATGGTAAACAGCACAGCACGGTACCAAGATATTTTTTTTTTTTTTTTTAATGGTGGGCATGATACAGGAGTGGGAACTATCTCCATACAGGAATGAAAGAAAAGGAAAAGAAAAATGGTTATAAAGATTTTTTTTTGCAGAAAAACATTATTGCTGAAAAGAAATCTGTGTTTTGATTAACAAATACAACTGCTTTAAAGCACAAATTTGTATTTCTATACATTGTCCAAATGAGCTAAAAACACTGTGAACATGAGTGCACACATTTCCATAGTGTGCTGACATTCTGTCTCTAACACTGGAAAAAGTGCCTTGTATATTTGTTTGCAGCTCTGTTACAGGTCATCATTGCTCTGGTCACTGCATTGTGGCCTTTCAGAAAGCCTAATCCATGCTAACTGTAAAAGAGAAGGAGAAAGCCCATTCTCTGTACTCACCATCTTCCAGCGTGGTTGCATTAATTTCACTGGAGGATGGCCCTGTCCCAGCCCGGTTAAATGCCTGCACAACCACACCATACTGCGCAAACTTCTTCAGGTTGTCCAGTGTGTAGACCTCACTGTCTCCTGTGGCCTTCATTTCCACGATGCTGTACTGCCCGTTGCTGCCTGGTCCATTCTCCCGGTACCCGATCTGGTAGCCCCGGATCACGCCATTCTGCAGCTCCTTCTTTGGTGCCTGGTGCAGAGACAGAATCGACATGAAAGATGGCCTGAAAAATGTAGTAAAGTCACTGTCCACAGCCCAGGTATTTTTTTTCTTCATAAACCTCTTTCTCCTCTGTTGTTCATTCTTCCAGTTTTTGCACCAGGACTCGTGACCCTGTTGACCTCCCAGCTCCGTCTGTCCCCCCCCCCACTGTCCCTTCAATGGGGATCCCTGCAGTGTACAGCCAGAGAGTGCCTGCAAGCGTCGTTCAGACAGAATTTTTTTTTACCTGTTTCCACCAGCGCCCCTGCTTCTATCCACAGTGATGTGCAAATACAGCTGTAAGCTGCATGCACACACAAAGTACCCCTGCTGGGGGAGCAAGCTTCCTAGCCCAAGAGTGGGGTCACTATGGCAACTGAGCCAGCCACAACCCTCCCCAGGTTGGGGTAAAGTGCTCTTCCCAGTCTACTGCCACAAACTCCCCACAGTCTGCTCTCGAACCCGGATCACTAGCACGGCTGCACAGCTGGGCCATCAGTAGTCATAGCACTGGTATTTTACCAGTAACATGTCACAAAGTCTGCCAAAGCACTGCAGCACATGTCCCCTTATCTGTGTCCCCTTCCCTGCAATCTGAAGTCAGGCAAGGAGGGTTCCGCCCTTAGAGATGGGGGCTTAGCCTTGGCACCATTCACAGGGGGAGGAACCACTGGGGCCACCCACAGGGAAGGGGGCACCTGGAGGAGGTGGAGAGCGAGGGGTTAAAAACAGCTGAAGCCAGCAGCTCCCTCTCACTCCAGCCTCCCTCTTCAGAACTTGCCTGAAGGTATGATGACACCAGATGGGGGGGTGGTCACTTGTCACCCGGCCACATCACCTCCCCACTCTTGGGACTTGGGTACCAACTCAGGAGGTAAGTCATTCCCTTGGCCCACATAATGGGTATGGTCCTTCACTGGAAGGGGTGTGGGGGCCCGAGGTGACTGCTGAGACCTCCCAACTGCGCATGCCACTCCAATAGGGTAAGTTACAATTAATAAACGTACGGCTTCTGCAATTTCTCCAAGGTGTGTGTGTTCTTCCAAGGGAAGGGGAACAGGGACTAGTATAACAATACAATAAAGCTTTGTATTAGGACAGCCCACAGCAGGACTGGATGACATCCTGCCAAAGCTCAGAGTGTTCTTTACTGTGTGCTGAAGGGATGGTATTGAAAAGTTAAATTTAACTTCTTAAACTTTAAAAGTTCTAAAAATACTGCAATACATTAAGTGGAAATGAATTGTGTTGGATAGCTCTGTAATCCCGGTAAGTCCCACTCTGGCTCATTGCACAATTGTTTTAAAAGGCAGCACATACCTTTAAAAAAAACCTCAGAAAACTTAATACTTAGACACAGCTCTGTGGTATTTTATTTGTTCTCTAGTTCTCATGCCCCCATCCACCACTGCTGAGCACATTCTCCTGAAAAACATTCTCTCTGTCCCTCAGAGTTTCTTTACTCCTGTTGCATATACCCCACATGAGACAGAAATTCTCCGTTTGTGACAGCACAGTCTGTTGCCATGGAAAGGCCTGTGATGTCACAAGCAGACTATTTTGACCTCAAGTGGAGAAAAAGCATCAGACACAGATAAACTGTGGATGAACTGTCATTTTACTCCACAGAAGCAATTCATTCATATCTCCCAACTACCCCACATTATAGGGGAAATTGTTTAACCAGGAAAGGCACACTAAGCTGAAGCCCGTTTCCAGGAGTGACCTGGGAGCACAAGGAAGTTAAGTGACTTGCTCAGGGTCACACAGTATGTGCAAGTGGGGGCTGATGGGATTCAAACTCAGGTCTCCAGGTTTGCAACTTAATGCTCTTAATCACTATGCTAGACTCCCCTATTATGTGAGATGTTCTTCATTATCCCACTAACAAAACCTCTGTCTGTACCAGTCAACTGTCCCACATTATGAAGGACTGTCCCTCATGTTACTCTTCAGAACCCCCTTTGTCCCACACAGAGAGGGCACTGTCTCACACTATGAAGGACTGCCCCCATGTTACTCTTCAGAACCCCCTCCATCCCACACAAAGAGGACGCTGTTCCACATTTCAGGCTGTACATTTATTTGTGCTGTGAGACAGTATCTCCCTATGCAGTTTTGGTAAGACAGTCGCAAAGTGAAGCTGCCCAAGCTGTGATGGATGACACCCTTATACTATAACAGACATCTCTCACAGCACATATAAACGTATTTTAAATCCCTATGAGCTAAAGTGGCTTAAAACAGGTTTTATGGTCAATTGTTCCATTTAAAAAAAAAGAAATGTACTGCTTCTCCCTCATTTTTGAAATGGACTGCTCCACTTTGTAACATGGCAAGAACAAATACAGGACCCTTACTGGTGAAGATTTGCCATCTGACCCTTTATTAGAGATACTTTAATGCACACCCTGTTGTGTATTATTACTTAGGTAATGTTGCCACACAAGAGGATAGCTGTAAGTGTTGTAAAAGGTCCTGCAGACCTGAGTGCTGACCTAACTGAAATCCCATGAGTTATAGAGTGCTCCCTCTCTATGATGAACCTCGCTATAACAAAAACCCAGTTTCAGCAAACGTTCATCATGGCTCCAGCTTGAAACATCATTGCCAGTTGCTTTGCAAAACTCCAGTGTCAGCTGTTTTTCGTCAGTCCAATCAGCTGGTTGGCCAGTGTTCTTAAAATGGGGGGAAGTTCGGGTGGCCCTGCTCCATACTGCTGTCAGTGAGTCTTACCTGCCATTCCACAAACACCTGAATCATGAAACGTTCTGGGTACACTTAAGGCACATTATTTGCACGATTTGTCCGAGGGAGGCTTGGGCAAATGTTTAGACTGCCACTGTGCAGCATTGCTGGGTTGCAACTCTGGGACCAGCTTTTGTACTATCATTTTAAAGTAACAATGCATATTAGTCTATGCTGCTAAACAAACAGAAACACTTTTGAACAAGTACTAATTATTACCATGTTCCGAGCTACTGCCTGTAATATTTGATGACGTATCCCACATTTGCCCCCTTTTCCCCGCATTTTGAGTGACAGTGTTCCACACTGGGGTAATGAAAGGTTGAGTGGTTGGGACTAAGTGGAAGATTCCCATACCAGAGTCCGTTTCGGGGCACGCTCACTTCGACAGCACAAATGAAGGACAGAGGTTTGTTCGATTCAAGAGCTGTCAGTAAATAAGGGAGAATTTTGTGTGACACAGGCTCCCCAGTATGTTACTCTTCTAAACCATAGTAAACCTTTTACCATTGCTCACTGCTTTTCATGCAAATAACTCCTTTCTGGCCTAGTTCCTTTTTTTGGTGGATTTAGTGCGTTGCTGATGCATGTGATTGAGGCAGCACTGAATTAAGTGTCAGGTTTTGGTGATGGGAACCCCCTTTTCAAAAAACAGAACAGCTGTGGAATACGAGACTCACCTTCCATGTGACCCTTATACTCTGTGATGTCATAGGCAGAAGAGTTACTTCCATGGGAGGTCCATCTGGTGCTGAAAATAAAACACGAAACAATAAGAGATTTTGTGCCTATAATTACAGGACCCCCTACCAAATGAAGGAAAATAATCCTGTCAAAATAAAACCTACATGAGGTCTTTTACATTGCCTTATAGCAGTGGCATGAAATCTGGGAACACGAGTGGTTTTCAGCTCAAAGTTCATCACCACGGTGATTGGAATTATAGTTATTTGAGTATCTTGCTAAAAATAAGCAACATTCTAAATTACTGTGACCCTTGCAGAGTTGCACAGATAATTAAGATGCCAAATAAAGGTAAGTGAGGGGGATGGGGTCAAAGTTATACTCTGGCTCTGTATTTCTCATCTTCTGGAACTTTTCACTGCGCACTTGCTGTATAACGTACAGTGCTGGTGGCTCAGTAGGTAGTATGCTTACCTCCGGGGCTGGGAAGATCAAAAGGCCCTGGATTCTAGTCCCACTCCAGGAAACTTGGGGATAATACCTAATGCTATGGTGCAGAACTGGAGGGAAGCTGCAACTGCTGAGGTGCCATTTGTTGGCTGTGATGCTAAACAAAAGTCCCTTTTGCCTATCTGAGTGGCTATCCAATTAATTAATTAATTCAGTCACTTTTGTATTTAAATAGTACTACCTAAGTAGGGGGTTTGTTTAACATTTTGTCAAGGGGGTAGTGCTTTCCCTGACAAATATAAAGTGGTCCCTTTTAAAGCTCAGATTAGGCTAAAACAGCTGCTGATTGTTAGATGAACTGCTAGATACACTGCTGAATCTCCCCAAGTTTAATCAGTTTAAGAGATCGTTGTGGTCTGCCTTTGCAGTCCAATGCAACTGTAACCATTAAAGTGTTTCATTTGGTTTCTCTCTGTACATAACCTATGCCTTTTTATATAATAATCTGCATGGATTTTTTAAAAACTGATGTAATTGTTCTGTTTTAAGTACTTTGAGCCTAACTTCACTGCATTTCCTCTGGAACTGCTTGTTGCACTGGTAATGTTTTTTTGTGACTGTGTATTTGACGTGGAACATTTGTAAATCAGCACTTGTGCTTAAAAATCATCAGAATTTTTAAATATATATTTATGTATACCACACTTACCAATGACTTAATATTTCATTTATTTGTTTATTTCGCAAGGTTTACCAGGGAAGACGTACAGAGCTGATAAATACAGGTTACTCACCTGTAACAGGAGTTCTAGGAATGGTATATGTTGTTCATCCACACTTATTGGCAGGTTCCTTGCCGCTTTAAATCTTGCCGGAAGGTCTTCAAGCTGGCTCCTCCCACCCACCCAGGTGGTAAAACTCTCGGCCCCGCCCCATGACGCCAGATCTGGCCCGCTGGAAGCTCAGGTTGTGCGTCGAAGCCGGGGAGGTCGGGTGGGTCGTGTGGATGAACAACATATAGCATTCCTAGAACTCCTCTTACAGGTGAGTAACCTGTATTTCTAGGGACATGGATATGTTGTTCATCCACACTTATTGGCAGACTCCTAGCAGTTCTCCGGGAGGAGGGAGGCAAGGCGCACACCCCCTACTTAGGGAATAAAGACTGGAGAACCGAGGCCCCAAAACCAGCATCCCGGCGTGACTGAAGGTCGATGTGGTAATGGGTAATAAAGGTGTGTGCTGACTTCCAGGTAGCAGCCCTGCAGATTTCCTGGATAGGGACGTTCCTGGAAGCAGCCACCAATGCAGCAGTATGACGGTAGAATGAGCTCTTATCCTCTGGGAGGCTCCATGCCCGCCAACTTATAGCAGAGATCTATGCAGGAGGTGACCCACCTGCTTATCGTCCGCTTGGCTGCAGGTCTGCCAGGTGCGGCTTCAGCATAGGTGACAACAGCTGGTGAACCTCTCCCCCGATTTCAGCCGTGGCGCCCTTATAATAAGTGAGCGCCTTCAAGGGTCCAAAGTATGGAGCCTGTATTCCGGCCTCCGAGGGCATTGTGTAGAACACCGGCAGAGTCAACACCTGGTTAAGGTGAAACTCCGACACCACCTTCGGAAGGAATTTCAGGTGGGGGCGCAGGACAACCTTGTCCCTGTGGAAGACCAGGTAAGGAGACTCAATGCAGAGCGCCTGGAGTTCTCCCATCCTTCTGGCGGACGTGATAGCCACCAAGAAGGCAGTCTTCCACGACAGGTGAGAGAGTTCACACCTGTGCACTGGTTCGAATGGCTTGCCCATGAGCTTTGCCAGTACCAGCAGTAAATCCCACGGAGGTGGAGGTTCTCGCACCAGAGGGGAAATGTGATCAAGGCCTTTGAAAAAGTGCCAGACCACCTTCTCCTGCGCCACCGACTGCTCCCCGGCCCGCGCCCGGTAAGCAGAGATGGCTGCCAGGTGCACCTTTAGGGTCGTCGACCTAAGCCCTTGACTAGAAAGGGACCATAATAGTCCAAAATGCTTGCCAAGGAACAGGAGGAAGGGTCCAAGCCCTTGCCCTGACACCAAAAGGAAAACCTCTTCCATTTGAAGGCATAGCATTTCCTGGTCGACTCCTACGGGACGCCAACAACATTGAGGACCTCGTCGGAAAGACACAAGGCCTGGAACTCTAGCCAGGAACCAGGCCGTCAGGTGCAGGGATTGAAGGTCCGGATGGAACACCTTCCCTGATTGACTGAGAGCAGGTCCGGGCAAGCTGGAAGCTGCCTCGGGAGCCTGTAGCTGAGGTTGAGAGATCTGGGTACCAGAACTGGCGAGGGCCAGTCTGGGGCTATCAGAATCACCTGCGCCTTGTCCCTCCTTGTCTTGAGAAGCACCTGTGAATCAAGTGAAATGGGGGAAAGGCGTAAAAGAGGCCCGGGGTCCACAGCCTCGAGAAGGCATCCCCCTGCAGCGAGCCCTGCTGAGGGGGGTGGGCATGAAACAGCCTCAGCTTCGCATTCTCCCTGAAGGCAAACAGGTCCACCTGAGGTGTCCCCAGTGGGAGAACAGATCTTGTACTACCTCCGGCAGGAGAGACCACTGTGAGATACAGCCCCTATCCGCTCAGGGCATCGGCCAGGGTGTTGGAGGCTCCTGCCACATGAATGGCTAGGAGATCCGCCCCAGGCTGCGAGCACGAGTGACCTAAATGCGGAGAGCTTCCTTGCATAGAAGCATGGAGCGCTGGCCTCGCCCCTGGCGGTTCAGGCAGTACATGGTCGTGGTATTGTCCATCTGGACTTGGACCACTTGACCCCGGAGAAACGGAGCAAAGGCGGTGAGAGCTAGGTGGACCGCTCGGAGCTCCAGCAGGTTGACGTGGCATTGGGACTCCCGAGGGGACCAGAGGCCGTGCACTCTGTGTTCCCCCAGATGGGCACCCCAACCCATCAGAGAGGCATCGGTCGATAGAGATACTGTCGGCTCAGGGCGGACAAACGGGATGCCCTCCTGCAGATGGGATGGAACGGTCCACCACTGGAGAGCGTCCCACATCTCCTGGGTCACTGTCACTAGCTGGTCCAATGGATCGCAGCATTGTGACCACTGGCTGGCCAGTCCCCACTGAAGGGGGCGCATGTGCCAGCGTGCCCAACGGACCACGCTGGTACAGGCCGCCATGAGACCCAGGAGGCGCAGGAAGTCCCGGGCAGGGCGCGATTGCCCAACCAGAAATGATTGGGCAAAGGAGGTAAGAACCTCGGCCCTGTCCGCCGGGAGTCGTGCTCTGGCTCGAAGAGAGTTGAGCTCTGCCCCGATGAACAGGATCACCTGCTTCCGCTCGAGTTCCGACTTGGCCTCGTTGATGAGAAGGCCGACTTGAGAGCAAACCTGGAGGGCCAGATCTCTGGACCGCTCCACCTCCCGTCTGGAGGGGGCTGCTATCAGCCAATCGTCCAGGTAAGGGTACACCCGGAACCCTCGGCGCCGCAGGAATGCTGTCACCACTGCCATGCATTTGGTGAAGACCCTGGGAGCTGGAGATAAGCTGAAGGGCATGGCTTGAATCAAGAGGGATCCTTCTGCTCGAAGCGGAGGAATCTCCGGCGTGACAGACGGATAGGACGGAAAGAACGCGGCCCTGTAGGTCCAGAGAGCAGAACCACATGCCGTGTTCCAGAGATGGTATTATCTGCGCCAGAGTGACCATTCTGAAGGTCCGAGACCTTAGGAACTTGTTCAGGTCGTAGGTCGAGAATGGGCGCCAGCCCCGTCGCTTCGAACCAGGAAATACCTGGACACGAACCCCGGTCTAAAGGGGGTCCTCTACTCCATGATCACCTCCTTTTGGAGGAGGAGAGCGATGTCGGCTCGATGAGCCGCCAGTGAGGCTGCGGACCCCGAGGCCCCCCGAGGTGCGACGGCTCTGAAGGGCGGGGCCTGCTCGAATTCTAGAGGTAGGCCTTTTCCCACCACCTCCAGTACCCACCTGTCCGTGGTAACAGCGGACCAGGCGGAAAGGAAGTGTCTGAGCCGTCCCCCCACGGGGGGAACCAGGGGTGAGGTGACAGGGATGGGGGCGACACCCCTCAGCCCGTCACTGGGCAGGCTTGGAGGAGGGACCGGCCGAGGGACCTCCTGGGCCTTTACCTCCCTGCTTCCTGTTGGAGGAAGCCGATGGCTTGGGTTTGGGATACCGCGTCGAGCCTGCTGGCCCCGACGCGCTGGGCCGGGCGGCTGCAGGCGCAGAAGGACCAAAGCGGGCTTAGGGCTGTGGCTTCGGCGGCCTTGTCCTTCTGAGCGAGAGAGAGAGTCCAAGGTAGCATTGACCCCTCGATCCTCTGCAGGTGACCTTCCACCCCAGGGGTCAAGAGGTCAGTCCCCAAAAGGAACATCCGCCAACTTGTGCTGGGTATCCGAGGTAAAGGATATCCTCAGAAAAGCCCAACACGCATGGCCACTGCGGCCGCCACAGACCTGGCACATGAGTCCTCGATGTCAAACGCAGTCTGGAGCTGCTGTTTGGCCACTGTTCTGCCCTGGTCCCGCACCTGCCTGACCGTAGTCTGCAGATTCTGCGGAAGATGAGGAAAACCTCATCCAGGGAGCCCAACAGGCGTGAGAAAATGTGCCATGAGGACGGCCGAACTGGCCTGACGAAGGCCGAGAGAGGACGCAGCATAGACTTTTCGCCCGGCATAATCCAATTTCTTGATTCCTTGTCGGAGGTTTGTCCACATCCTGGCATTCTCGCACGCCGAAAACGCTGTCGGTAACCAACCCTCGGCCGAGGGTGTTCCAAAACCGGACAGGGAACCGTAGGGACCGCATACTTCCTGGCCAACCTGGTCAAGGCGCAGGGCAGAAGCAGGATGCTGCCAAAGTTCCAAGGCCGACTCCACTATGGCTTCGCCACCGGAAAGGCCTCCGTAGGAGAATCCCTGGTCCAGAATCTCCGTGAGGGATACCTGGCCCGCTTAGAAACGGGTTCAAGCTTCATCCCGTGGACCCGAGATGAGTCGAAGCAACCCTAAGAAGGACGAGGGGCTATCGTCCACTGACTGCCCTCCCGAGGACTCCAAGTCCATGCGCTTGGAGAAGAGGGAGGAACCATCATCGGACTCAGAAGAGTCCTCAAAGAGCTGCCTCGGGCCTGAGCCACCCACCACCTGCCGAGGTTTATCTGGAGTGAGGGTGACAGACAGCCTATGGGGCAAACCCAAGGCCGACTAAGAATTTTTGGTCGGAGCCCCAACTAATGGCTGTGGAGGCGGAGGTTCCACCAGAATCGGTGGGGCAGCTGGAATTGGCCGAACAACAGGCCTGAGAACAGGTTCCTCGACTACAACGAGGGGTTGTTTCGGCTGCTCTGGTGACAGCCACTTAATGGCCGGGGAAGACGACAGGGTCGGCTTATTCCCGGTCAAAAGGAGCTGTTGCTACATGAGTTCCTCAGATTTAACGCAATCCTGGCGCCGGCTCCCTCGTCCGAGGAAGAGTGGCCATGCCATTGCCGCCGGTGCCGAACTGAGACCGCCTATGGCGGCGGGATCGGGTTGGACCGCGAGGATGTCCGAGACTAAGACCGGAGTCTCGACTAAGGCCGAGGAAGGCGAGGAGAAGTGTCGGAAATCGGCACCTCGCCCGGACGATCCCACCAAGGCTCCGAACCGAGGCACAGACGAGCCGACGGGATCCTCAACTCCACCGGGGAACCGGAGAAGGGATTCTCAGCTTCTGTCGACAACTCGCCTAATGGGTCGAAAATCTCGACCGCCGACGGGAGTCTCGTCAACTGGCCTGACGGGGACACCGTGAAGCCAGTGGCCGAAGCTGAGGGGTTGACTGAAGTAGACTGTCGACAAGGGGGAGGGGATCTTCCGGCCCCAAGAGCGTTGACGGAGAGACTTACTTTTGCTCTCTTTGGACCTGGAAAAAGGTCCCGAAGAAGTTGGACCCTCACCTTTCGTTGAGAGGGTCAGACAAAGCTCCTTAAAAGAAGCCGAGTACGAGGCACCGAGAGAGAGCGGGACAAATGCCGCAGCCGAGGTAGAAGCGCTCATACCGGCCTCTCGAGGCTTATCATTGCTCCGAGCTGATCCGCCGAGCTCACCGGCCAAGGGACACCGCCAATCAGGCCTCTTTAGATTTCACCGGTGGAATTCTTTCTCGGGCGCCTAGTTGTAATCGGGCAGCACGGTCTTCAAGGACGAGGGTTAAAAGGAAGAGCACAAGTCGCAGGCTCAGGTGTCGTGCTCAAGGCCCAGGCAGTAGACGCACGTGGAGTGCGGATCCGCCCTAGACATCTTCTGCCCGCAAGGGCACCAAAACCGAGTCGATTTGTCCATCGCAGCCGCGAGGAGAAGAAGACCAAGTCTTTTAGCAAAACTTATTGATTTCAACTTCAAGAATTAGAACTAATCTTAAACGCAGCGCTGCTAAGGAGGGAACCTGAGCTTCCAAGCGGTAAGGAAGATCTAGGCCATGGGGCGGAGCTGAGTTTTACCACCCGGTGGGTGGGAGGAGCCAGCTTGAAGACCTTCCGGCAAGATTTAAAGCGGCAAGGAACCTGCCAATAAGTGTGGATGAACAACATATCCATGTCCCTAGAACAGCTTATTTCTAGATGTGTCTTGGGGGAGGGATATGTAAGATAGTACAAAAGGAGAAAACAGGAGTCATATATGCAGTACAGTACATCAGAAGCAGGGAGTTTGGTGAAAGGAATCCACAAGTTATGTTTTGCACTAACAGAAAGGGGAGGAGGTGCACAAGAATTTGGAAAACAACTTTTGTGCATATAAAAAGTAGCATTGGCTGAACAAAACACCACAGACTGGCTGATGACTCTGTCGTCTTATGACATCTATGGTGTTACAAAAAAACAAAACTACTATACTGTACTACTGAAACTGTAAATACCGAAGTACAAGAGGTAGTCCTGTGGTCACAGTCAAACTATGCTTGCCAGTTTATTTACTGATAACTCATGAAGACCTATGGTGAGGACATTGAATCTAACTTTGTCTGTTTTCAGGGTGAATTTAACAGGCACTGACCCTTGGCCCAGTGTGCCTTCCTGACCACAGCCCGGCCAGGTGGTGCCTTCGGAGTTTGTTGTGCAGCCATACAGGAGACTCTAGTTCGTCTCCAAACCTAACATAGGGAGGGGTGGAGCTATAAAAAAGGGAGCAAAAAGACAAGTTGCCATGTACACAGCATATAGATATATATATATATATATACAAAATCACACATGCCCCCACAATGCAAAGCATCATGGGCTGCATATGCAAATCACCACAGAATGTTATGCTGGTCCAACTTTAAGCAGAATTGCATGGTGCCGAAAGGCCTCTCACACAGTTTGCAAAGGGTGCTAACAAAAGACATAGACACGTGTTTCGTCCTAGCAGGACTTATCAGTATGCCTCGTCTGTTTGACACCCCAGTGGAATGGACCAGCTACCCTTAAGGCAGTGTGCCTTGGATATATTGTGGTGAACCCATTAAAATAAAAAACTACTTAAAAGACAAAGAACCTCTGTGCGCAAACACTGAGGCAAGGGGTTACAGACGTTCTTTGTCTTTTAAATAGTTTTTTATTTCAATGGGTTACCACTATAATATATCCAAGGTACACTGCCTTTAGCTTTAGCTGGTCCATTCCACTCTGGGTGTCAAAACAGACGAGGCATACTGATGAGTCCTGGTAGGATGAAACACGTGTCTATGTCTTCTGTTAGCACCCTTTGCAAACTGTGTGAGGGGCTCTTTCGCACCATGCACTTGCTTAAAGTTGGACCAGCATAACATTCTGTAGTGATTTGCATATGCAGCCCATGATGCTTTGCATTGTGGGGCATGTGATTTTGTATTTTCTTGAAACTTGGCTTCCAGCCAAATGCCCTTTGGGGTAATCCTTGCTCAGTGTTTGCACAGAGGTTGTCTTTCATATATATATATATATATATATATATATATATATATATATCTCTACGTGTGTGTGTGTGTGTGTGTATATATATATATATATATATTATGGTAGAGTAGCACATTTAAGTTTAAAGGGTGAAATTTTGCACCTTAATAACTTTGCCACCGTTCAACGGATTTGCCTGAAATTTGGTATGCATGATTGGGCATGGCAGATCTTGGGATCTGCTAACTTCTGTACTGGTCAGATATACAGCTGTGGATTTATTAAGTGGCAATGAAAAGTGCAATTATGTTTTTTTGAAAATTCTTTGCTCTCGCCTACAGGTCATACGGTTTGTGCGACCAGTCAGAAAACTTCAAGGAACATGTGGCTGGGTCCCTGATGTGCCTTTTGAAGATTTCGTGAAAAAATATTGAATGGTTCAAAAGTTATTCAAAAAACAAGTTCCCATTATAAGTCAATGGGAAGTTAACAAAAAGTTCGAAAGTGTTGCAAATGCACTTTTCAGTGTCACAAATAGCCCTAGTAGTGTCGCAAATCTGCCATTTTGTTTTCAGTTACTGATAAAAAAAAAAGCTTGCCATTTAAAATTGGGACCCTCTAGGGACAAAATTCTTTCTGTTCACCTAGTCGGACCCTGAGGATGCTAGCTATGTTTTTATTTTGGGGTTAAACAGCCCAGAAGAAAAAATTACTCACCTTAGTAATGTTGTTTCTTCTAATGGAGTCTTGCTATATTATGACTATTGCAGTTTGCCCCAGCCTTAGAACTGCTCCGGAGGTGAAAGAGTTAACTTCCATGCAGAGCATGGAGTTTAGAGCACGAGCTCGGTTCAGAAGCTCTGTTTGGCTGGTTTCAAACCAAAACGTCAGATCTTTACGAGCAAAAACTCACTAAGGTTCTGTGTGGAAGCTGTAACCTACACTAGCCAACTGGCTACTAATATATTAACACATTTTGCTGGTCCCAACACAAAGACTCAAGTCAGTGGACCAGAAAATTAAGATAAAATAACTAAATAAACACAACACCCAAACATGAAAGAGGGCATCAATAAATGCCAACAGAGGACTACCCACCCCATACCCCAAAGTAGGAGTTCTGAGAGGGGCAGGCTGGGGGAGGTCATAATATAGCAAGACTCCATTAGAAGAAACAACATTACTAAGATGAGTAATTTTTTCTTCAAACAACATGAAGTCTTGCTATATTATGACTATTGCAGACTACACAGCAGTACCTCCATGGAGGAGGGACAGAACCTACTTAGGAATAGGCCCACACGGCTGTGCCAAACCGACATCCCTCCTGGACTGAATATCCAGAGAGTAATGCTTGGTGAAAGTGTGTACTGTCTTCCAAGTAGCTGCCTGACATATCTCCAAGATAGGGATGTCTCTAGCAGCAGCTAGAGATGCAGCTATACCTCTGGTAGAGTGAGCCCTCAGGCCTGAGGGGGAACCTTACCCAGCTTTTGATAGCAAAATTGGATACAAGAAACGATCCACCTGGCAATGGATCTCTTTGTGGCAGGTCTCCCTTTCCCAACCTCACCATAAGTGAGAAACAGTTGGAGGAGTCAAACCTGTGACCCTTAGGTAAGCTTCTATGTAGTAACTTAGGCCCTCTTAACATCTAGCAGCAGCCTCTCTCACCAGAGGAGGAATGGTCAGTGAAGAACACTGGAAGTGAAATAGATTGGTTAAGGTGGAAATCTGAAACCACCTTAGGCAAAACTTCCTGTTAGTCCTGAGGACCACTTTATCCCTGTGAAAGGAAATAAAGTCAGTTTCTACTGATAAAGCCTGTAACTCACTTATACGCCTGGCAAAGTGATGGCTACCAGAAATACAGTTTTCCAAGTCAAATACTTAAGCTCTGCCGAAGACAGAGGCTCAAAGGGGGGGTTGCATTAGCTGAGCAATGCATACATTAAGATCCCAAGCCGGGGCAGGGTTCCTGAATGGAGGATTGGTGTGAAGCAATCCTTTAAAAAACTTGGAAAATACAGGATGAGCCGAAAGGGAAGAGGGCTTCCCTGCTGAAATGAAGGCAGAGACAGCAGCCAAGTGAACTTTCAGGGTGGCTGGTCTCAGTCCCAAAGAATTAAGATGGACCATGTAGTCCAATACAGTGGGTAGATCAGAAGATTCTGGGAAACATGCTTCCCAGAACACCATATGGAAAACCTTTTCCACTTGGAGTTATAGGTAGCCCTGGTGGAAGGCTTCCTAGCAGCCTTCAGGATTTCGAGAACACTTTGAGAAAGTTGCAAATCAGCAAACTCTAAGCGCTCAAGAGCCAAGCCCTGAGGTTGAGGGATTTGAGATTCGGATACCAAACTCTCCCCTGAGCACAGGTTAACAGATTGTGGTTCCTGGGGAGACACAGGGGAAGATGGACTGCTAAGGACAGAAGGAGTGGGTACCAGGGCTGTCTGGCCCAGTCTGGAGCAATCAGGATCATTTGCAGGGCTGAGACCTGATTTTGACTAGTACTTTGAACAGGAGAGGGAAGGGAAAGGCATAAAGAAACTTCCTTCCCAATCGAGGAGAAAGGCATCCAGGGAACTGAGCCCAACACTGGGGCCTGCAACAAAACAGTGGAAGTTGATAATTGTCTGGGGCTGGTAAAGATCTATCTGAGGAGTGCCCCATCTGGCAAACACTATCCCAGTACTAGGGATCCAGTGACCATTTGTGATGGCCCTGGGAAATCCTGCTGAGGGCATCTGCCAGGACATTGTCCTTGCCTGGGAGGTGAACTGCCATGAGGGAAGTGTTCAGGAGTAAACCAGAGACCACAACTTCATCGGCTGTGCACAAGACCAAGACCTTGTGCCCCCTGTTTGTTGATGTACCACATTGTAGTGGTGTTGTCTGTTCTGACCTGTACCACCTTGTTCTGAACAGATGCAGAGAAAACCTGAAGTGCTAGAAAACAGCTCTGAGTTCCAACAGATTGATGTGGAGCAGAGATTCTCAGGGACCATAATCCCTGGGTGGAGAGGTCGCCCATGTGAGCTCCCCATCCCAAGAGGGATGCATCTGTAGTAAGGGTCAAGGAATGGGACAGAGGGATGAAAGGCACCCCCTGTCTCAGATTGCTCTGATCCTGCCATCACTGAAGGGCCTGGATCAGGGTTCGAGTCACTGGGATTAACTTGGATAGAGGATCTCTTCTTTGAGACCAGAAAGCTCTCAAATGGAACTGAATGTCCCTCATCTGAAATCTTGCTCCTTGCACCACAGCTGTGGAGGCAGCCATGTGCCCTAGGAGCTGCAGGAAATGCCTTGCTGGCATGAGACCTGCAGAGTGAAGGAGGCGGCCAGGGCCACTAGGTCCTTACCCTTTCCAAGGGAAGGAAGGCTCTGGCATACTTGGTATCCAGTTCTGCGCCTATAAAGGTGAGTACCTGGACAGGTTCCAAAACTGACTTTGGAAGATTGAGAAGAAATCCCAGAGAGGTAAGCAACTGCTGGGTAACTAGCAGGTGTGATTTGACCTGGTCTGGAGACTGACCCACAATGAGCCAGTCGTCCAGGTAGGGAAAATAGCAATCCTTTGCCTTCTTAGGTGAGCGACTGCTACTGCCAGACACTTTGTGAACACCCTTGGGGCAGAAGTGAGGCCGAGGGCATTGCTCTGAACTGATAATGGCCTGAGGGCAGTTCGAATCTGAGGTACTTCGATGGGAGCTTGATAAGAACATGGAAGTAGGCATCTTTGAGGTCCAGGGAGGCTAGCCAGTCCCTGGCCTTAGGGAGGGTAAAATCATTCCCAGAGTCACCATTTTGAAATTTGGTTTTAAAAGGTGCTTGTTTAGATATCTTAGATCCAGGATAGGCCGCCACTCTCCTGTCTTTTTTGAGGTAAGGAAGTACCTGGAGTACAGAAACTTGCCCCTGGTGAAGGAAGAAACCTTTCTACAGCTCTGAGAGCCAGGAGGGTTGAGACTTGTTTCCAAAGCAAGAGTCTCTAAAGGGTTTGCAGGTGGAAAAGATCTGGCTCTCATCTTTGGAAATTTCTTGAAGCTGAGAACCAGACCCTGGCTCACTACTTCCAGGACCCACCTGTCTGAAGTTAAAGACTGCCAGTCCTGGACGAAGTGAGCCAACCTGCCCCCTACAGGTAGTGGAGAGCCAACCCTGGACATCCCATCAGGGTGCCTGTTTGGCAGGGGCTTTAGGCTGAGGGGTGGGAGCAGGCCTGCTCGAATCCCACCTGCCTCTCCCTCTGAAGAACCCCCTCTGTACATAGGCTGAAGAGGAGGGGGCCTGAGTCTGGTAAAAGGCCTGTGAAAAGGCCTACCCCTACCCCTGGGGGGCTGTCTCTGAGGAGTGGCTTGCCATTCCTTGGCTTGTGCACTCCTGTAAGTGGTTCTATATTCATCCATTTTCTTCATATAATTCTCTGTCTGCTCCCCAAACAGAGCATTTCCCACCACAGGAAAATCCATAGCCTTAGACTGGGTATCCTCTGACAAAGTAGTACACCTGAGCCAGGCCAATCTGCGAAAAGCCACAGATGTAGCCATAACTCTAGAGGATACATCGTTAGAATCCACTGCAGCATGGAACTGCACCTTAGATGCCTCAATACCATCAAGAGCACCTGCTCCAGCCTTTGATGAGCTGGCCAGGGACCTGTTTGGCTAAGGCCATGACAGTATCCCATCTAGATTTCTGTATCTTGCAACATAAGTCATATAGTTAGCTTGTCTGAGTCCCAAGGATGCTGCCATGTGTTGTTTTGGCCATGGCATCAATCTTCCTGGAATCCTTGTCAGGAGGATGGTAGCCAGTGGAATATTAGCTTTATCACAGGCTGCAGCCTGAACTACCCTA
This sequence comes from Neoceratodus forsteri, assembly GCA_016271365.2. Taxonomy (NCBI): domain Eukaryota; kingdom Metazoa; phylum Chordata; order Ceratodontiformes; family Ceratodontidae; genus Neoceratodus; species Neoceratodus forsteri. The sequence continues at coordinate 112,607,075 of JADMNL010000034.1, read as the reverse complement.
ACATGACTGCATTGCTGTGAAAGAAAGTCTGTATCAGGACCTGACAAAGTGTACCTCCTGTCCATCTTTTATCCACAGGAGGCACAGAATTAGGAGCTTTAAAATTTTTATTGTTTGTTTTCTAAAGATTTATGTAAAGGATGGACAACCTCCTGGACTCTGGGATATCCATCATCTCCACATAGTCAGGCTCCTCTTGCTTATCCAAAGCCTCCTCTAAGGAGCTGGAGGGTCCAGCAACTTTTTATAAAACAAAAAATGAGAAGGGGACTCAGAAAGCCTGGGGGAGACTCACCTGAAGGTCTGTCTGGAGAGATGTCCGGTTCAATGGGCACATCCAGACTTTCAAAGTCACATTCACATTCACACTGATCATAATCCTCATCCCCCTCCTCTGGTTCATAGAACTCTTCTATATCATAATCCTGAACCACTGGAACCGACCGAACCGACCTTTTGCCAGACAGTGGCGGTTCGGAGGGAACCGGGTTCAGGGACTGGACAATCTGTATTGCCCTGGCTATCTCAGCAGCAGTTGGAGAAGGAATTTGGACTCCAAACCTGCTGATTTTTAGATTTCTTTGCTGGAACTGGCTCCTCAGAGCCAGCTTTCGCTTGCCTGAGGAAGTCTCGCCTCTGGTCAGAGGGCACCCTCGGTTTGGTTGCACCGAACCAGGCTGGCCATCCGGTCAGCGGACTTTTGGCCTCTCTGCCCTGAGCCTGCCCACTCTTTGTCCAGGGTGGCTGCAGGAAATTTTACAAATCTGGCAGTCTGAATTGGAGGTGGTCAAACCCCAGACAATGACAGACAGTGTGTGGGTCAGCCTTGGCAAAGGCTTCCCCACAGACACTACAGTGTTGAAACCCAGTGGGCCCGGTTTTTCTTTTGGGTTTCTCAGACATGATGCCAGCCTAACCAACCAACTTGCCCGCTTTGTGCAGTGCCAGGCAGAACACCCTTATCGGTTCCAAACCGTGTCGGGTCGTGGAAAAACCGTAATGAAATCCGTTTTTTAGAACCGATAAGAACCAGGAACTGCGACTCTAAAAAGCCTAAAAGGCTTTAAACTTATATTTAAATACAACTCGATCGGTTCAACCGAACCGATAATACTTTACAAGTTCCACACAGAAAAAACCCTATCTATTACTTACAATACCAAGACAGAGCCTGAACCGATCGGTTTTGCGGTTAAAATAATGAAATCGCGGTTAAATTAAACCGAGAAATAGCGCTTTAAACCGAAGAAATGAACCGAGCAACAGGAGGAATCTCCGGAGCGACTGTTCAGTGAGGCGGAGTAAAGAATCTGACAGTTTCGGTTTGAAACCAGCCAAACAGAGCTTCTGAACCGAGCTCACGCTCTAAACTCCATGCTCTGCATGGAAGTTAACTCTTTCACCTCCGGAGCAGTCCTAAGGCTGGGGCAAATTGCAATAGTCATAATATAGCAAGACTTCATGTTGTTTGAAATATGTTTTTCAAATTGTTGGAAACAGTAGTGTCACGCGCACGACACTTTCGCAAATTTTTGCAGAAAGGGTCGCAAATTGCGACACTGCTTTTCTAGACTATGGCCAAAATGACAGGAGTTCTTTGCCACCCTGCTGCAAAAGAACGGTTTGGTCTTTTGGGCTGAAATTTGGAGGGAAGGCAGCCAACATCTCACAGATGTACCTTTTGGTGGTTTGGTGAAAAGATATTGCACGGCTGCCAAGTTATGGTACTCCGAAGTTGACATTTTTTCCATAAACTAACATGGTGGCATACGTCGCGTCTTTTGGGGCTCGTATCTCGAAAACGGTGCAAGATACGGAATTTTCGTCATGACAATGCGTAGCCATCATTTAGTGAAAATGTAGCCAGGAAAACCATGAATAATGTGATTTTTTTTTGTACGTCAAACGGTTACTAAGATATAAACAATTTAGTATTCCAACACCTCATTTTCGACTTCAAGGCCCATTATTATGCATGCATTCTTTGTACACACTGTGTTTCTCTATGCAGCTGTTGGGCAAAAACTGGGTGTGTGCTTCCATTACTGTAACAGTTAGCATTTCCACTTGCGTTTCCGTTCCCGTTTGCATTGCCGTTCCCGTGTACGCCTCAGTGTGCGTTACCCTTTGCGTTCTCGTTTGCGCTTGCGGTTGCGTTACTGTTACCATTTGCGTTTCCACTACTATTTGTGTTTGCATTTTGGTTTGCGTTTCCAGCACCCCTTTCATTTGCATTTGCATTTCTCTCTCAGTGTGGCGTCTTTGTTGCTGTTACTGTTACCATTTGTGTTTCCAATTGTGTTACTGTACCCATGCGCATTACGGTTTGTGTTTCCGTGCGTGCTTGTGTTTGCTTTTGCATTTCTGTTTTCTTTGGTGTGATTGTTGCTGTTATCATTTGCATTTACAACTGTGGTTACGTGACCGTGCGCATTACAGTTTGCGTTTCTGTATGCGCTTTCATTCGTGTTTCTGTTTCCATTGGTGTTAGTATTCATATTAACTTTACCATTTGTGTTTACAATTGCGGTACCGTGACCGTGAGCGTTGCGGTTTGCGTTTCTGTGTGCGCTTGCGTTTGCATTTCCTTTGGCGTTATTTATGCTGTTAACGTTACCATTTGCATTTCCAAAGGTTGTACCGTGACCGTGCTCGTCACAGTTTGCATCTCCTTACACAGTTGCATCTCCTTTTGCACCACTGTTTACTTTGGTGTCACTTTGCACTTGCATTTCTATTAACATTTGCTTTACCATTTACGTTTCTGTCACCATGTGTGGAACCGCTAGTGGTTGCGTTTCTCCTACACTTACCATTACTATGTCACAAAACATCACGTGGTGGGCCCTGCGCTCCCACCACCACATTCCATTCACTATTTCTACTGCACATTCTCAAAAAGAAGGAAAATTAGAGGCAAAAAACTCCATTTAATGCATCAGTTAGGGTTGTTCCACAGCGTTAAAAGCAAGGAGAGGTCGGGTTAGTGAAACCCCTGGACCCCCACACCCCCGCTCAGGCATCGGTGCGCGCTGGGTCGTCGGTCCTGACTCTCACCCCATTCTCCCATGCCTCAGCTTCTCTACCCAAGTGATGGGGTGAGAGTCAGGGCCGGCGACCCCAACACACACCCAGATGCTGGTTGGGGGTGGTGGTCTGGGGGGCCAAGGGGGCTTTCAACTAACACCCGAACTCCCGCTTTTGCACTGTGAAACAACCTAACTGATGCATTAAACTGAGTTTTTGCCTCTAATTATATACACGCATATATATATATATATATATATATATATATGATATGTAAAATACAAAATCACACATGCCCTCACAATACAAAGTATCATGGGCTGCATGCAAATCATCCATGTGGTGATTTGCATATGCAGCCGCAACCATGGTGCTTTTACATTGTGAGAAACATAGATTTTGTATTTCTTGAAACTTGGCTTCCCGGCCAAATGCCCTTTGGGGTGACCACTGCCTCAGTGCTTGCGCACAGAGGTTCTTTGTCCTATATATATAGTCAAATTACAATTTAAAGAGGCATTTTTCCATTTGAAAACAGAAGTAAAATTGGATGTGTTCTGTAACAACGTCTCTCGGTTTGTCTTGGCCGCAGCCCACCTCACTCAGCTGGTTTTACTATCAGACTGAGCAAGTGCACAAGCATTTTTTTTTTCATTCTTAAGGCAGACGGCCATGGAGGAGGACGGGTTATACCCCAGTTACACTCTCAGATGTTAAAATTGTGTGCTGGGGGCAGGAGGGTGGAATTGGGGTGCTACTAAGGTGAGGGATATGGGGATATTAGAGACCTTATGTTTTAACGTAAACAAGTACTTTTAGCTTATACAGATGCAGCTGGCTGTGGAGGTGAGCAGTTTGTGCCAGTCACTCATTGTGGGATAAGAAAAGTTTTCAAAACTTATCCAAAACAGCATTGTGGGTGCTGGTGGAGAAGGGTGGAATTCTGGTGCTGACAGAAGGTGGTGAGATGCTCTGTTTTACTGGGTTCAGGATGGGGGAGGAGGGCAGGGGCTGGTTCTTTTTTATTTTGTTTCTAATTTCAGAGTGTTACCGAATAGTACTGGCAAATACAAATGGTCCCCTATTCGGGAAAGGCTCCGCTATTCAAGCTATTTCGGATATACTATTCAGCCTCTGCAAACCCCTACTAGACACAACTCAAAATGATCCAGCCATAACCCAATGTAGGGTAGGCTGTGTAGGCAATGCAGTACTAGACAGGAGAGACCCAAGTAGGGTAGGCTGTGTAAGAAGTACGGTAACAGACACAACCTGAAATGACCTGGGGTGATTCAAAGTAGGATAGACTGTGTTGAACCAGACGTAACTCGAAATGATCCAAGGGTGACCCAAGGTAGGGTAGGGTGTGTAGGACTAGACACAGCTTGAAATGAGTCAGGGGTAATTCAATGTGGGGTAGGCTGTGTTGTAGCAGACACAACTCATAATTTATTTATTTATTTTTATTTATTTATTGAATAGAATCGGAATTATAATCCTTTGAGTCACAGACTCTTTTGCAAAGGCTCCACGTCAGATACAGGGGGTGGAGGGTAAACAAGTACAGGAATAACATACAGACAATCATTACCCGGGGGGTGACCCAAACTATGGTAGTCTGTGCAGGAAGTACGGTACCAGACACATCTCAAAATGACCTGGGGATACCCAAGGTAAACTGTGTGGGCGATGCACTACCAGATACAATTTGAAATGACCCAGGATGACCCATGGTAGGGTAGTCTGTGTAGGAAATACGGTACCAGATGCAACTTGAAATGAGCCAGGGGTGGCCAGGGTAGCCCGTGTAGAACATACAGTACCAAACACAACTTGAAATGACCCAGGCTGACCCAAGGTTAAATTGTTGACAGATGACCAGGTGGTGAAACCATCAGAGGTTTCTCCCTGATGAAGGCCTTGACTTAAAACTCTACTTTGGTTTATAAACTAAGTTCAAGGCAGTCTGCCCAGCATAACTTACTGCAACTCCGAATACTTCAACACTTAGTGCCACAAACGCACTCAGCAGGCCAGGCCCTCTGCTCCCACAGTGCCAACCTAAGAGTGCAAGAGTGTAAACAGGCAACAGACAGAGTAACCCTCCTGTCTGCTTGTGGGTCCGAATCACCTTTAGTGTCAAGTTCTAGGAGGATTCAAACTATGAACCTTATGCTAGTGTACCCAAATGTACAGGCTCAGATAATCTGCTCTTCGGGGGATGCCAGATATCTTTCGCCTAAAGGCACCTAACCAGGTATCCAAAATGAACTCTTAAAATTCTATAAAAGACCTTAGGTATATTCTTACCTTTTCCCAGTTTGGTAACACCATTAAGCTTTGAACAGTTTTTGTCAGTCTTTACCCTCTATATGTCACATGCAAAAATAACTTCAAAGACACACCCAGGCAGTCTTTCAAAATAATATATTTACTACAACAGATAAAAATATGAAAACTGTAAACACAGAACACTATATCACAAAGCATACAATCACTTAAAAGAAAAGCAAAGAAAACTACAGACAAACTCCTACCAACATACAGTTAGACTTTTTCTATCTAATGTATTACCTCTATAGTGCTTATAGTTAGATCTTGTTTCTTAAGAGCCCAACAAGAAATGTCTCAAGTTCAACCACAATATACAGTTTAAAACTCTGTGTTTCCACACCCCTTCTAGGATGGCATCTAGCTCCTCCTTTTAAAATATAAAAAATATACAAACAGAATGTCCTATCAGGAGGTATATTAAATAAGGTGACATCAGCAAAAACTAATTTCTCAAATATGACTCCTTAATTAATATTTTTTCTGATCTTGAGCAGTTCCTGTTCCCAAGGCACATGAAAGACTTGTTATAACTTTTAGCACCAAGGTGGGGACATGTTTTTTCCTCTAAGATGTCATAAAAGTTTATGAGCCCTATATCTTGCAGGGTTTTATTTAACTCTATAAACTGATTAGCGTTTTGCTCATAAAAGTTCTAAAACATTGTGAAAATGCATAACACTTGCCCCACTGTGTTTAACAAACATAACACATCTAGAAAACCTATATAAATACTTTCTGTACAGTTAGTATTGTCCCAAGAAAAAAACTGCTGATCAATTATTTAAAACCCTGTCTTGGTAGCTGGGTCAGTTTTAATTAAGTCAGAAACAGGAGACCCTTAATTAAGTCTCTCTAGTCTTTTAATTACCTCCTGGTTTCAGGTCAATATATCCTGTTATTTCCACTAAAACCTGGGGGGGGGGCACCCATAGCACAGGATGTCTCATGTGAGATACTCACATACCACATTCTATATTACAAATATCATAGAACAATCATAACCAGCTGGCCAAGCATCACACTTAGTAACAACGGCAACAAAAATACCATACCTGCTTCTTCGGTACTGATAGTGAGTTCTTTGCTCGGCTCACTCCGCCCAATCTTGTTGAAGGAGTACATCCGAATGCTGTAGACAGAGGCAGGGTGTAAATCTACAATGTTAGCCTGGTTAATAGTGGGAGAGATGTTACGAGTAGACTGCTTGAAGTCCCAGGTGTCTGGAAAGAGTTAAACAAAATATAGATCAGTTTTTATATTCTGCTCAGAGGGGAATAAACTATACGGTGTGTGTGAACAATACAGACAGGGCACACATTTATAGCAGCTGAGCTGTCGCATTCCTTGATTTTTAAGCATCTCTGGAAGGTGTAGTAATGTCTCCCTTAGCTTTGGTATTGGCAGCAACTTCTGACAGATATAGATTGGTGTATCTGAGCACTAATGAAGGAGGAATGCAGTCCTGGTCAAAAGGGCTGGAATGGAAGGGGGCTGGGGTTTCAAACAGTGCATCAGTGTCTCCTTCAATACACAAAGGAAGTGGTCCAATGTCATGTTTTCCTGTGTGACTCATCCCCCCCCGAGTGTAATGAAGAAAAATGCCATAAGCTGGATGAGAACCCACTCCCCCCGCAGCACTACAGCATCCCAATGCTTCTGGAAATGCAGTGGCAGCCCTGGTCAGAGCCCTTGAGAGGGTGTGGTAGGTGGGGAAAATTCCCGGGGCCTGGCACCAAAAAGGGACCCAGGCTGCCTGGCATGCTACTGTACGCAGCTGCTTAGGGTCCCCAGAATCTGAACTTTTCCCAGGGCCCGGAATTCCTCTCAAGGGGCTGGCCCTGGTTGTCCTGTGCTAGTGCCTGGAGGATAGCTGAGATGGAGAATAGAAAAGTGGATCAAAAAGATATATGAAAGAAAAAAAGACCACCAGGAAGATCGACTTTAGGAGTGCCACTCCAACTGTAGTATTTAAAAGCAATTTACTGCCATGCTGCAGCATTAAGGCCAACACTGTAGTACATGTCTATATACTATACAGAAGGAAGACAAATGGAAAGATTAGAGAATTGTGACTGAACAGCCCACACAGTGAATAATTTCAATTCCTACACAATTTATTTGGCAATTAATTGTGCCGTGCCAAATTAGATTTTGTTTAAACTCAATGTGGGAGGTCACAATTCTCAAGCTCTGAGTTTCAACAACATTTCCGTCCTCCCACCTTTCATTAGGCCACGGGCATTTCAATTAACAATTAGGCAATGCACTGTGTAGACACATTAGCGCCAACTTAAATAAACAGCGGCCAAGAGATACTTTAGAGTGTCTTTTCTTGTGAGGGTTTTTGCAAATCAGTCTTCTCCTAATTAGTCTGTAACAGCCCCCCACACACACACACACACACATATATCTACAGTTACAGATATTTGAATAGCCTCAGCTTTCTGAAAACTAAGTGTTGTACTTTTATTATCTTCTTGCACAGTTTGTGTGTGTAAGCGCAAGACAGATCTGTGATCACTGGGGGGAGGGCACACACAGGAAAACAAGAATGTATAACTGAAGAAACAGAAGAAGACCAAGTAGTCCTTGTGGTCTTCCCCCGGCCATCTTTTCAGATGAACCCTTCATAAGATTCGATGTAGCTGTAGGGTACTTGTATACACAATACTGTTTTGTTTTCATTAGAATCATGGCACGGAGGGGAGAAAAAAACACCTGTACTGGAAACATAAGACACATAGACATTACTGGCAGATAAAGAACAAGGCTCCATCCTGTTTGCCCATATAAGTAATACTACCTCACCCCACACCTAGTGCCTTGGGGGATATCCTTGTCTGCCCCCACCCCTCCTTGGTGCCCCCTAGTGGGACTATCAGCCCCCTTTCTCTGTTCCAGCTGGGTTTGAACTCACTAATAGTAACCACCATCATCTGCCAACAATTTGCTTCATGGCTCCCTCACCTTCTCAGTGAAGAACTTCCTCACATCCCTTCTGAATTTTACCCTCTCCAGCCTCCAATGGTGCCGCCTCATGATTGCATCCCTATTTCTAATAGGTCTCCACTATTCACTCTATTTATACCCCTTAGAAACGTATAGGTCTCAGTCACACACACCCTCTCCTGTCTGGCCTGCAGCAAGCTAATGTTCAAGGCCTCCAGCTGTTTCTTATAGAATCTGCCTACATGGCTCTGGATCTTTTTGGTGAGCTTTCACTGCACTGACTCCAGCTTAGCTATAGCCTTATTCAGTTGAGGACTGCAGAACCAGGCATGGTGTTTCAGGTGAGGCCTCACCCGTGAGCTACAGTGGGTCAGTATTTAAAAACAGCAGTACTCCCTTGACCAATATTGCATTACTACTTCCCAAAGAGCCACTCACTGAAGAATGGGTGGTTCCTCTTGCATCCTGATTCATTTGTTAAGTTCCAGTGAATCAGCACCAACACGCTGACGAAGAAATAAAGATTCAGTTCGGTGTTTCCATGCACCTCTCAAGTAGAACACATCATTGGTGTGTGTGTGTGTGTAGATATAATAGGTGGTTGCTTGCTAAGACAGCCAAAGTTGCATTCTCAGGACAATGTAGATCTTTGACTAAAGAGATCTGTAAGCGTGTTTTTCTTCTTATGGCTGTGTGACGGCAAATATAAATTTGATGAGTGGTCCTCCACCAGCAGACCTCAGAGTCTAAATGTGCTGGTGCTCACGAGTCAGGTCAGGTTAGACACCTGACTTCTCATTGATCTGTTCCCCTCTCAGTGTTGCTCTATTCAACCAATAAGGCATGACAGGACGCACGCTATGCTGGGATAACGTTATGCCCCAGCTGTGTTGGGAGGCACGAGACACAAGCAAGTGCATTCAACCACTTTAGAAATGACATTAACCAGCATAACATATGCCCTGGTGTGCTTTGTTGTGATTCTAATGTGGATTATAGATGCTCAGATATCACAACGCCCAATCAGCATACAACATGGATTATAGATGCTTGGATATCTCGACATCCAATTTGCCGTAGGATATCTGGATAATCTATATATAAATCCGTATCCAATTTGACTATTGGATATTGTTAGATTCAGCTTAGGATATTTTATATTAGGATTTAAAATTTTAGGACATTCTTAAATCCGAGTTAGTATCCAAGGTTTTTAGGATATCAGATTTTAAAGACCAATACACTAAAATCCTAATAATGGCCACATATCCTAACTATCCATTTTTAAAAATGGATATCCTAGCAACCCTATCATGGCTCTTATAAAATGAAAAAAAAAAAAAAGGTTTTTATGAAGTTCAGCTTTCAGGACGTTTTCTGTTGCCTTTTTATAAATTATTTTTGGGCTTGGTGTTAGAAATGAAGTTGACTCATCTCTGACCTGGAACATCTTTAGAGCTCCAACCCATTCACCTACGGTAACCTCTACTCTCAGGTTTTATGGACTCCTTCGTCTTTTTTTAAGATGGCTTGTAAAAATTAACCCCCCATACAGTATTACTCTGCTGGGTACAGATGGATGTTTTTGTCTTTTCTTGCCACGGCTTTTATGCTTATTTAACTATTTTTAAAAACATTTTAATTACCAAGGATAGTTGAGCTGAGATACAACATTCTGTTTCCATGGAGTACCTCAGTCTGCCCATTTCCACATCTGGGCGGACTGAAACACTGGAAAGTTGAGTGACATGCTCAAGACCACACACTGCTTATTTGACTCTAGTGGGGTTTGAACCTGTGATCTCCCAATTTCCAAGCTGCTTCTCTAACCACTGGACTACCCTGCCTCCTTTTCTTTTTGGTCTTTCCAAAATTTCTCCTTCAAAAGCTTTATTATGTGCAGAATGCTGACGTCTCTCTCCTAAACTATCGCGGGAAAAGTGAACGTATCATACTTAATCTCAAATACCCACACTGGCTCCCACTCTCTTTGCATATTCAGTACCTGTTTTTGAACTGTGCCTACAGTGCAGCTAACTCTAATTGTTCCTTTTCTGACTCCTTCCCTTTTCGCAAAATTCCCAGTTCTTGTTAGCAGAGCGGTGGTTTTAATTTATTTCAAAGGATATGTTAGCCTATATAAAATAATATAGTAAAATTCCTCCATACACTTTTTTTTTTGCCATACAGGTTTTTCTGCCATGGGGTGTATGGGTAGCTATTAGACTGGTCCCTGCTTTCTCCAACCAAATACCTCTCCTAACCACCAGAAATCCCCCACAGATTACCCCCAGTGGCAGGGCCAGGAAGCGGAGGTCTGTCCCCCCCGATACAATAAAATCCAGATTTGGTGGTGGTGGTGGTGCAGGCTGGAGAGAAGCGGGCCTGCTTTAATGAAAGCCAGCCCATTCCCTTTTTCTGTTTTCTAGTCCCACCCTCCCCATAGCTGGGGCGTGCATGTCGGCACGTGCATGTGTTGTGGAGGCAAGCATGCTCTGCAGAAATCCTGCAGCTCCCTCCCTTACTTGCTGCTTCCAGACCCATCCTACCACCACGTCTCCATATGGTGGCAGTCACGTGGTGGAGTCGGCAATCCTCCCCAGGAGAGGACAGCAGTCCAGCAGATGCTCTATCCTCTTCCTCCCTCAGCCCCCAGCAACCCGAGATCACTCCTGATCCTGGGTCATCAGCGTGGTCAGTGGTAGGGCTACCACCATGCCACAAGGCTGGCTTCTTCCATACTGTTATATGAAGTGCCCCCCCCACTCTCCCTGATTAAATGTTACTAAACATCAGAGTGTAGGGGCAGGGTCAGCACACTGCGAGGTGGAGGGGATCGACTGTCTGTCTCCTTGGGCCAAATTATGATCCCTTCCCTCCCGAAGGGGACTAAATAAAAATTCTGATTTGGGCCCCTGATGTCTCCTGCAGAGGTAAGGTTAATAGAGTACTGTTTTAGAAAAAGACCAGCTCATAATCTTAGAAATGTCCTTTAAATAAGCAGATAGTAGCGTGGGCCCCTACCTGATTTGTTTTTGTATTCAATATCGAATCCGGTGATGATGCTGTTTCCATCAAAGCGTTGAGTCCAACGCAGGTTCATACTGCGAGCTTTCACCTCACGAATCTCCAGCTCTGGAGGGTCAGGGGGCTCTGGGACCAAATCAGTGAAACAAAATTAATTAATTACTCAATTACTAGTTCAGCTGGCAAGTCACAGATGATGTTCCACCACTTTCCTCTGCTACTCGCTTAGAATCACATAACTGCACATTAGGTGACATTGCGGTAACACTTTTAAGTTTTCTTAACTACACTGTAGTTTTATAGTGTAGTTACATTGTAACTGCATTTGTAATTGCAATGCAGTTACATGCAACAAATGTGTAACTACAGTGTAATTACCCTGTTGCATGTAATCAATGCTTACCTACCTCGGAGTTACATTGAAATTGCCACTTAAAATATAGTGTGACCTATACTGCTTCCAGCAGCAATGCCAGACTGTTACTGAATAGTGTGCTTTATTACTGTACAGGCACTTCAGTGACTGTTCAGGGTTGAGTTGTGTGTTGACTGTAAAGCCCTTATAATCATCTATCACATGTATTGCTACTAACTGTGTCACCCTGCATCAAAATAATACAACTTTTGCTACCCATACGCATGCAGTGTAACCATCAATGCTTTCCTTCCTCGGGAATCTAGCTAGTCCTGTTTGGAACACTTGAGCAGTACTAGTTTCCACAGCCTCACTGGGTATGTTATTCCATGAGTTAACCAACACTCTAGATGAAGAAATGCTTTCTAATGTTCCCCTTATTTTACCCCCCTCTATATGAGTGTATGCCCTCTATTTCTGCTTCTGCTCCCCAGTTCAAACATCTCTATACACTTCACCCTATCTGTTCTTTTTATGTTGGCTTGAGCCTGCATGCAAGCCAACATTTTGCGGTAGTAGCAGATTTCAGAGGTGTGTCAGTGTGGCTGAATGCAGGGCGTGCTTTAGTAGGTGTGTCCCTCATTCCCCAATAATTCAGCATGCAGGCACTCACAAAAGAAATATGTAAAGTGGTCAAAACTTGTAAAGAAAGTGCCGCTGAAATGAAAGACAAGCTTGTCATGCAGCAGCATAATAACACGCCTCTCGACATGCCTTTCCTGGCGAAGTATTTCAATAAACATGGCGGCAGTGGTTGTCGCCACCTGCCACACAATGCCTACAAAGCAGACTTCAGGGGTGCCCAATCCCCCTGTCGACATGCTAAATAACCCCCCTCTAAGATTGTGTGGCACACTGGGAGCCCACCCCAGTGTGCCTCCCCAAAGCCACTGTCGCCGGCATGTTCCTCCCCGCCCACTTCTGGGCCACACTGGGAGCCCACCCCAGTGTGCCACCATCCCCCACAAAGTCATGGGGCACACTGGGAGCCCACCCCAGTGTGCACAACAGTTGTTCATACACCTGTAAAAAAGAAACTGGTGTTTTTTTTTATTACCTGAAAGAAAGAAAACGGTCTCACTGTGGGTGCCCTCCCCAACCTGCAGCTGACCTCTATGCACACCACCTCCCCACATCCCCCTCACCCCATACTTACCTCCGAGCCCGGCGTGACGACTTCAATGGACTCTTCAAAGCTGACCACTTAACTGAAGATTATGCTGGTAAGCTGTATAATGGCATAAATGGGGGTTCAACTTAGGTGGATATCTCAGCCATTTTTTGGAATTCTGCCTCCAAATTTTCAACATGGGGTGCTTGGGACCCCATCTCACGAGCACATGCACTGTCATCTCGTTACTCAGCCCCGAAAGGTCATTTCATGGTCACTGTGTGAAATCACCTTTTGGGACCAATTAACAAAATGGCAGTGCCACTGTTCATGAGGTGGGGTTCCAAAAACCCTATCGTGCAAATCTGGTGGGAAAATTCCAAAAAAAATGACCGTGTTATAAGCGTACGTTGCACAATTTCAACGCACACTCGTAACTTTGACAATTTTTAATATTTTCACTCCAGATTTTCAACATTGCCCTTTTTTCACACCTACTTATGAACAGTATAGCTGTCATTTTTCACATCCTGCCTGAAATGTGTTTTTGCACATGTGACGCACAATGGCGCGGTCGCTGTGTGAAATCAATGTTCGGGACACATTAACAAAATCACAGTGACACTGTTCATGAGTGGAGGTCCTAAAATGCCTATGTTGAAAATTTGATTAAAAAAAATACCCCAAATAATTGCGTTACGGGCGTGCATTGCGCAGTTTCTATACATGCTCGTGACGTCACCAATGTTTCATACTTTCACTCCAGATTTTCACCATTATCATTTTTGTACACCTCTTTATGAACAGAACAGCTGTCATTTTTCACATCCTGCCCAAAATGTGTTTTCGCACATGTCACACAATGGCCCAGTTGCTGTGGGAAATCAATGTTCGGGCCAGCTTAACAAAATCACAGTGACACTGTTCATGACTGGAGTTCCCAAAATGCCTATGTTGAAAATCTGGTTAAACAAATCCCCCAAATAATTGCGTTACGGGCGTGTGTTGTGCAGTTTCTATGTACGTTTGTGATGTTACCAGTTTTTCATATTTTCACTCCAGATTTTCAACAATGCCGTTTTTTTACACCTTCTCATGAATAGTGTAGCTGTCATTTTTCACATCCTGCTCAAAATGTGTTTTCGCACCTGTGGTGCCAAAATGCATAGTCACTGTACAAAATCATCTTTCGGCAAACAAACTCATAGTGCCACTGTTCATGAGGTGGGGTCACAAATGGCCCATGCTGAAAATTTGGAATGAGAATACCAACATATGCCCTGGGCATTAGGGTTCCAACCATAATGCCCCACCCTGTACAGACTGACAGTCGTCAGGGTTGTGACTTGGCATTGTCGGCTGTAATGCTCATGCCATTCCACCCTCACCCTTCAGCCAATGACAGGCATGAGGTGTGCCTTGGACTCTTCGGCACCAACGTTCACCCCATTCTCCTACACTGCACCTATGTCAGTATATTTCCTTATGGAATGGGGTGAGCGTGAGGCCCGAAGACCCCAAGGCACATCACGGCACTTGTCAGTCTCTGCGGGGTAGGGTGAGGTGAAACAGCATGAGTGTTATGGCCAACGACCCAAAGGCACAGCCCAATGCCTGTCACTCTCTGCATGGTGGGGCTGGGGTTGCCATCAGTTCACTACTTCACTCCTAATCTTATTGTGCATCTCTCTCTAACTCCTGCACTACTAATGCCAGTGCCAGTAAGCCACCATTCGACATTGACAAATGCTTGTTTGTATCAGTAGCATTGTGATAATGTCCTCTCTCTGCCATCTGTTCAGTAGGCTTTATAATTTAAGTATGTCCACTGCCTCCTCATAACTTTTGCCCCTAGCTTGGTGGGCCTGTGCTGGATCCACTCAGTCTCTTTGATGTCCCTTCTGTACTGCAGTGGTTACAACCTGCTGCAGTGCTCCAGGTTTAGTCCAATGAACGCCCTGCACAGCTGGAGGATCCTCTCCTTTGACCTGCTTCTTACCCCTGCCATTGCAGTCCACCATCTTGTTTGCTCTCTAGACTGAGGCAGCCATTCCCTGTCTAGTTTGAGCTTACTGTTCACAATTTACCCCTAGATCCCTTTTTCTTGGTTGTGCTGGCATCAGCTGTACCACACAGGGTGTTTGGGCAGCCAGTACCTTGCCCCTAGGTGTAGTACCATGCACTTCCGCACATTAAAGGGGTGGGGTGTCCCTGTCAAGAATAGAACTATGAAACCGTGAAAGTGGAAGGGTAAGGAATGGCCTTTAACTAAGGACATGGTGTCTCCAAAAGCGCCAGGTTGTACCTGAAAACAGACATTCAGTTCTCTAGTGTACTTACCTGGTCACCAAATTAAAAAAGGTAAATAAACACATAAATAAATAAATTAATAAATAAAAAGAAGTGCTCCATGATTTGTGGAGCAGCAGCGTTTCTGTATATTAGATAAATAAAGCGTGTTATTTTGGGATAAATCCTTATTTTCACTTCGAACATGTTATTACGCTAAGAACTCAAGTTATTACACTTAGAACCTGTTATTTTCACTTAGTGTCTGGAAATAGAACAGAGGCAAATGGCGTGAGACTGAGTTTATAATGGAAGGAAAGGCAATTTTTCAACTAAACAAGGTAAAACACTAATAAAAGCGTTCCAGATAGCATGATATATAGACAATCATGCATGTGTAGGTGTGTGTTATGAGATTATCACACACTGAGGGTGTATGAAAAATCCTCACAAAACAAACTTTGGACAGGCATTATTTTTTATAACTGGCACAAGGTTTCAACAGAGAGAAAAACAAAGCTATGTTTGTGCAAGCGAGCGTGTCCCTGAGCAACCGCCATACTTGCACATATACAGTGAAGTGAGACAGCGAGGAGGAAAATACCGTAATAACCTGCTATTGAGTTATTATGGAATTCAGTGGGTTATTACAGCGTTTTATCAGGAATGCATACCCAGCCATCACTGGGGTCACCAGTCATAATATAGGGCATACATAATGGGTTGCAGTTAAATAACACATTTATCTCCACTAGTGAGTAGTAAGACCCGTAACGCACAAGTGGTGAAGCCACGAGTTAGTTATGATGATCCTGTCACTCATCTATGGAGATAAATGCAATCCATTATGTACTTGATAAATACTGCATGTAGTCGGATAACTGCACGAACAGCAAGGCACCCTGTGATGAAAGGCAACGCTATTACAGAGACTATACCTTGGACTGTGAGTTGGATCAACCCTCTGTCTTCTCCATAGGAGTTAATAGCATGGCAGGAGAAGAACACAGAATCCCCACGGGCTGCTGGCTTGAGCTGCGGACAGAAAAACACAATGATGTCAGCTGCTGCACCTGGCTAGCTTTCCGACAACTCTAAACTCATTTCCACACCTGGGTCACCACTGTCTTAAGCACTAGTCCTGCCACTGCACACACTGTTGGACCCTTTCATGCTTTCTTTTACTTTTTTCCACCAACCTTGCAGGACACACTATAGGAAGCTTTTTTAAGAAGACAGAACATGTTACTGTCCTACGCAAGCAGTGAAAGATCGGACCGCTCCTCACCTTCAGGGTGGAGATGACTTCGTCTCCATTGTCCTTGGTTGTGATGGAATATCTCATATTCCTATCGGGGTCGATGACAGTGTCCCCCTTTTCCCAGCGGATGATGATGGGATGCTGCCCTCGAGCGGTGCAGTTTAGCTCCTTCGTCTGCCCCTTGATGGCGATGGTGGTGTTAGGGTGAGATGTAATCATTGCTGGAACTTTAAGAGAAGAAGAAATAAATTAGTTATGGAGCAGGTGACTAACTAGAGGAGTACATATCAAATGAGGATGAACACTGGACTTCAGTCACAAGTAAAATTAGTCAGGTGGCCTTGTAATGGCTCGGCCCCAAGTGGGGAAGGGGTGGCCCATGCACACACAATCAGTGTCAGTGACTCGGTAGGTAGCACACTCATCTCTGGGACAGGAAGACTGGAGGGACTGGAAGGTTATGGGTTCTAGTCCCACATCAGGAAATTGAGGTAACACCCATAACTGAAACTGTAGTGCAGTATGACGGAGGTGTTGCTGTGATGATAAACTGGGGTCCCTTCTGTCCATTCTTGGTCACAGACCAGGCAACAGTTAAAGATTCCAAGGCACTTCTCAAAGAAAAGTAGGGGGATTGTGTATTGATGAAAATCAAAATACAATATAAGAAATCAAGATCAAAGTAAAAGGAAATACAGACGAATAAAGGGAAAATCAAAATGAAAAAGAATAACAGTAGTTGTTCACGGTCAATTCCTAACACAAAGACTTGGGAAAACAAAAAGGTTTAATGATGAAATAAGAAAACCATAACCAGCAGTTTAATAACGACAACCCACAAATACCTCACTTTAAAGAAGAATAGGGTAGTTTTCCCACTGTTATGGCCAACATTCCACCTGTCAATAAAAGAGGCCTATGTAACCCACTCCACAGGATGCAAGTGAAAATGAGCTATCAAACCTCAGAGTTCCCTTCTTGGGTAAAAATCCCTTCCATGGCTCTGCTTAGAAGAGTAAAATCACTTCCCTGCATGTTCATAGGCAGGTAAAAATCACATCCTCGGATGTACATAGAGGGGTCAAAATGTCTTTTGATGTACATAGAGGAGTAAAAATCATGCCTGGATGTAAGTAGAGGGGTAACAATCATGTCTTTGGATGTACATAGAGGGGT
This sequence comes from Neoceratodus forsteri, assembly GCA_016271365.2. Classification (NCBI taxonomy): domain Eukaryota; kingdom Metazoa; phylum Chordata; order Ceratodontiformes; family Ceratodontidae; genus Neoceratodus; species Neoceratodus forsteri. Next base: position 112,589,486 of record JADMNL010000034.1, on the reverse strand, counting down.
AAAAAGAAAAAATTACTCACCTTAGTAATGTTGTTTCTTCTAATGGAGTCTTGCTGTATTATGACAATTGCAGTTTGACCCAACCTTCGAACTGCTCCGGAGGTGAAAGAGTTAAGTTCCATGCAAGGCATGGAATCTTGAGCGTAAGCTCGGTTGAAAACTCTGTCTGTTGTGCTTCAAACCTAAACTGTCAGATCTTTACGAGCAAAAACTCACTAAGGTTCTGTGTGGAAACTGTAAGCCTACTCTAGCCAAATGGCTACTAAGCACTAACACATTTTCTGGTCCCAAAACAAGACTCAAGTCAGGGGACCAAGAAAATGAAAATTCAACAACAACAAACAACAATGGCAAGCACTAGATGCCAACAAATCACTACCCACCCACATTCCAACAACAACAAGAGGTTCTGAGAGGGGCAGGTGGGGGGGAGGTCATAATATAGCAAGACTCCATTAGAAGAAACAACATTACTAAGGTGAGTAATTTTTTCTTCAAACAACATGAAGTCTTGCTATACTATGACAATTGCAGACTACACAGCAGTACCTCCATGGAGGAGGGCAGAACCTACTTAGGGAATAGGCTGTGAAGCACAGCTGTGCCAAACCGAGCATCACTCCTAGCCTGGATGTCCAAGGAGTAATGCTTTGTGAAAGTATGAACTGTTTTCCAAGTAGCTGCTTGACATATCTCTAAGATAGGGATGTCCCTGGCAGCAGCCAAGGACGCAGCTGTACCTCTGGTAGAGTGAGCCCTCAGGCCTGAAGGGGGAACCTTACCCAGTTTTAGATAACAAAATTGGATACAAGAAACGATCCACCTGGCAACAGATCTTTTAGTGGCAGGTTTCCCTTTACCTACCTCACCATAAGTGAGAAACAGCTGAAGGGAATCAAACCTGTGACCCTTGGTACGCTCGATGTAGTAGCTAAGAGCTCTTTTGACATCTAAACTGTGCAATCTCCTCTCACCAGAGGAAGAATGGTCAGTGAAATACACAGGAAGACATAGATTGATTCAGGTGAAAGTCCGAGACAACCTTAGGCAGGAACTTTCTATTTTAGTCCTGAGGACCACTTTATCCCTATGAAAGGAGATAAAATCAGGTTCCACTGACAATGCTTGTAGTTCACTTATGCGCCTAGCAGAAGTGATAGCTACCAAAAACACAGTCTTCCAAGTCAAGTACTTAAGCTCTGCTGAAGACATGGGTTCAAAGGAGGTTGCATAAGCTGGGCAATGCAAACATTAAGATCCCATGCAGGGCAGGATCCCTGAATGGAGGGTTGATGTAAACAACCCCTTGAAAACTTGGAGAAACCGGATGAGCTGAGAGAGAAGAGGATTTACCTGCTGATAAGAAAGCGAGACTGCTGCCAGGTGCACTTTAGGGTAGCTGGTCTCAGCCCCAAAGCATTTAAATGCACCATATAATCCAGAACTGTGGGCAAGCCGGCAGACTCTGGGGAAATACTCTTACCAGAGCACCATATGGAAAACCTCTTCCGTTTGGAGTTATAAGTAGCCCTGGTAGAAGGCTTCCTTGAAGCCTTCAAAACATTAAGTACACCCTGAGAAAGATGCAAGTCAGCAAACTCTAACTCTTCAAGAGCCAGGCCTTGAGGTTGAGAGATTTGAGATTCGGATACCAAACCCTCCCCTGTGCACAGGCTAACAGATTGTGATTCCTGGGAAGGCATAGGGGAAGGTGGACTGCTAGGGACAGGAGCAGTGGATACCAGGGCTGTCTGGCCCAATCTGGGGCAATCAGGATCATCTTGCAAGGTTGAGATCTGATCTTGACTAGCACCTTGAACAGGAGAGGGAAGGGGGAATGCATAGAGAAACTTCCCTTCCCAATTGAGAAGGAAGGCGTCCAGAGGGACTGAGCCCAACACTGGGGGCCTGCAGCAAAAAAGAGGAAGTTGGTGATTGTCTGGGGCTGCAAAAAGATCTATCTGAGGAGTGCCCCACCTGGCAAACACCACCTCCAGGATAAGGGGATCCAGAGACCATTCGTGATGGCCCTGTGAAATCCTGCTGAGAGCATCTGCCAGGACATTGTCTTTGCCTGGGAGGTGAACTGCCATAAGGGAGGTGTTCAGGGAATAAGCCAGAGACCACAACTTCATTGCTTCGGTGCACAAGGCCGTAGACCGAGTGCCCCTTGCTTGTTGATGTACCACATTGTAGTGGTGTTGTTTGTTCTGACTTGTACCACTTTGTTCTGAACAGATGTGGAAAAAGCTTGAAGTGCTAGGAAAAACTGCTCTGAGTTCCAACAGATTGATGTGGAGCAGAGATTCCTGAGGGGACCACAATCCCTGAGTGGTGAGGTTGCCCATGTGAGCTCCCCACCCCAAGAGGGATGCATCTGTAGTAATGGTCAAGGAGTGAGACTGCGGGATGAAGGTACCCTTGTCTCAGATTGCTCTGATCCCGCCACCACTGTAGGGCCTGGATCAGGGTTCGAGTTACTGGGATCAACTTGGATAGAGGATCTCTTTGAGACCAGAAGGCTCTCAAATGGAACTGAATGTCCCTCATCTGAAATCTTGCTCCCTGCACTACTGCTGTGGAAGCAGCCATGTGCCCTAGGAGCTGCAGAAAATGCCTTCCTGGACGAGAGACCTGCAGAGTGAAGGAGGAGGCCAGAGAAACCAGGGTCTTTGCCCTTTCTAAAGGAAGGAAGGCTCTGGCCTGTTGTGTGTTCAGTTCTGCGCCTATGAAGGTGAGAAGCTGAACAGGCTGTAGAACTGACTTTGGAAGATTGAGAAGGAAACCTAGAGATGTGAGCAGCTGCTGGGTGGCTTGAAGGTGTAATTTGACTTGGGCTGGGGACTGGCCTACTATGAGCCAGTCGTCCAGGTAAGGAAAGATGGCAGTCTTTTGCCTTCTTAAGTGAGCAACTGCTACTGCCAGGCATTTTGTGAATACCCTTGGGGCAGAGGTGAGACCGAAGGCCATTGCTCTGAACTGGTAATGGCCTGAGGGTAGTTCGAATCTGAGGTACTTTCGGTGGGAGCTTCTGATGAGGACATGGAAGTAGGCATCCTTGAGGTCCAGGGATGCTAGCCAGTCCCCTGGCCTTAGAGAGGGTAAAATAATTCCCAAAGTCACCATTTTGAATTTTGGTTTTAAAAGGTGCTTGTTTAGGTATCTGAGATCCAGGATGGGCCGCCATTCTCCTGTCTTTTTTGGGGTAAGGAAGTACCTGGAATACAATCCTTTGCCCTGGTGTGGGAGGAACCCTCTCCACAGCTCTGAGAGCCAAGAGGGTTGAAACTTCTGTTTCTAAGCGAGAGCCTCTGAAGGATTTGCAGGTGGAAAGGGTCTGGCTCTCATCTTCGGAAATTTTTTGAAGCTGAGAACCAGTCCCTGGCTTACCACTTCCAGGACCCACTTGTCTGATGTTAAAGACTTCCAGTCCTGGACAAAGTAAGCCAGCCCGCTCCCTACAGGTAGTGGAGAATCGGCCCTAGCCATCCCATCAGGGTGCCTGCTTGGCAGGAGCTTTAGGCTGAGGGGTGGTAGCAGGCCTGCTCGTACCCCATCTGCCTCTTCCTCTGAAGAAGCCCCTCTGGACATAGGCTGAAGAGGAGGCCTGGACTTGGTAAAAAGGCCTATGAAAAGGCCTGCCCCTGCCCCTGGAAAGCTGCCTTTGAGGAGTGGCCTGCCTTTCCTTGGCCTGTGCACTCCTATAGGTGGTCCTGTACTCATCCATTTTCTTCATATAATTCTCTGTCTGCTCTCCAAACAGAGAGTTATCCACAACAGGAAAATCCATGGCCTTAGCCTGGGTATCCTGTGACAGGCTAGTACACCTGAGCCAAGCCATTCTACAAAAGGCCACAGATGTAGCCATGACTCTGGAAGATACATCATTAGAGTTAACTGCAGCATGGAATTGTACCTTGGATGCCTCAATACCATCAGCAGCCACCTGCTCCAGCTCCCTGGCAAGTTGTTCAGGGACCTGCTTTGCTAGAGCCATAATAGTATCCCATCTGGATTTTTGATATCTTGCAACATAAGCCAAATAATTTGCCTGTCTGAATCCCAAAGATGCTGCCATGTACTGCTTCTTTGCCATGGCATCAATCCTCCTGGAGTCCTTGTCCGGGGGGTGTGAAGCCAAAGGAATATTTGCCTTATCACAAGCTGCGGCCTGCACAACCCCAACATGGCTGCATTGTTGTGAGAGGAACTCCGTGTCAGAGCCTGACAAAGTGTACCTCCTGTCCATTTTCTTGTCCACAGGAAGTACAGAATGGGGGGCTTTTAAAATTTTACTGTCTGTTTCCTGAAGGATTTGTGCATAGGAATAGACAGTCTTCTAGACTCTGGGATATCCATCATTTCCACATAGTCAGGCTCTTCTTGGTCATCCACAGCTTCTTCCATAGGAAGCTGGAGGGTTTCAGCCACTTTCTTATAGAAAATAAAATGAGAAGGGGAGTCAGAAAGCCTGGGGGGAGAAACTTCCATAGGTCTGTCTGGAGAAATGTCCGGTTCAATGGGCACATCCAGACTGTCAAAATCACATTCACTCTCTTCATAATCTCCCCCCCCCCTCCGGTTCATAAAATTCCTCTATATCATACTCCTGAACCGGTGGAACCGACCGAACCGACAGCTTGCCTGATGGTGCCGATTCGGTCGGAACCAGGGAAAGTGACTGGACAATTTTGATCGCTTTGGCTATCTCTGCAGCAGTTGGAGAAGGGATTTTTGGCTCCAGACCTGCTGACTTCCTAGTCCTTTTAACTGGAACCGACTCGTCCAAGTCAGCTCTCCTTTTGCCCGAGGAAGATACACCCTGGTTAGAGGGCACTCCCTCTGGTTCGGTTGGCACCGAACCGGGCTGGCTATCCGGGTCAACGGACTTCTTAGCCTCCTTTTCCCTGAGCCTACCAACTCTCTTATCCCGGTAGCTGCAGGAAATTCACAAATCTGGCAGTCTGAACAGAGGTGGTCAAACCCCAGACAATAGACACAGTGGTGTGTGGGTCAGCCTTAGCAAAAGCTTCCCCACAGACATCACAGTGTTGAAACCCAGTGGGCCGTTTTGCTTTGGGTTTCTCAGACATAATGCCAGCCTAACAGAAAACTTGCTCGTTAACGGCCTCCAGCTGCCAAGACACCCTATTGGTTCCAAACCGTGTCATCGGTCGAAAAACCGTAATGAAATCTGTTTTTTTAGAACTGATAAGAACCGGGAACCGCACTTCTAAAGCAATTTAAAGTAATTTTTAACCAACCTGATCGGTTCAGGACTGAACCGATAATATCGTTTACAATTTCCACACAGAAATAAATGTAAAACTTTGAATTACTTACGATACCACAGACAGAGCTTGAACCGACCGGTTGCGGTTTTATTTTAAAACAAATGCGGTTTGAAACCGAAAATTATACACTTTAAAACCGACAAATGAACGAAGCAGTAGGAGAAATCTCCGGAGCGACTGTTCAGTGAGGCGGAGTAAAGAATCTGACAGTTTAGGTTTGAAGCACAACAGACAGAGTTTTCAACCGAGCTCGCGCTCAAGATTCCATGCCTTGCATGGAACTTAACTCTTTCACCTCCGGAGCAGTTCGAAGGTTGGGTCAAACTGCAATTATCATAATATAGCAAGACTTCATGTTGTTTGAATCACATCCTTGGATGGGTATTCTGTGACATGTGCTACTTGCAAGTGGATGCCTACTGAAATGACGACCCATTTGCGGGGGCATGTCGACAGGGCGAGGGAGCAGGGAAGGCAACCGGATGGGGTGGGTTCGCGAATAGCGACAAGATGGTACATGTGTGGAGGGGGAGCACGCTGAGCAAGGGGCGGGAGGGTTTGTGAGGAGTGGTGCCATGGTGAGCTAGCAAGCTGGCTCCATGGCACGGTGGGTGGGTGCTGGGCTGCGGTGGCTAGGATGCTGGGTTTGGGTCCGGGTGCAGACATGTTTTGTTCGCTGACCTGAGTAGTTGTTTTTTTTTGTACAATTTTCCACCCCAGGTTGAGAATCCTAAAGTAGGGGACATTGAAAATCTGAGTCTGTTGTGCCATGTTGCTTTCGGCCGGGGGGTATACATCGCTGAAATTGAATTTCGGCGATGTACACTCACCATAATGACATAGAACCCCTAGAGGGGTACATAGAGGGGTAACAATCACATCCTTGGATATACATAGAGGAGTAAAAATTACATATTCTGATGTACATAGAGAGGTAAAATCACATCCTTGTATAACCCCCGCAAAATGTGGGGCTTACCAGTGCCACCCTGCGAGACTCCCCGATCCCTCCTGCCACCAGCCCGAGTCCTGAGACATCCACTGTGTCTCCTGCTGGCCCCCGCATGTATTTGCTGCTGAAAGTGGGTCTGGAGGACCAAAAGACGCGACCCGTTAGGCGGCTGCATTTACGAGTGCGAGTCCGCTCATGCGCAATGCGCATTTTCGGAAGCACTGTGTTGCAGCAAAAACAGAGGTTCCCCCTGTGATCCCGGACCCCTGTTCTAGCTAACTGGGGTCTGGAGATACAAGGGAGGAGCTCTAATTATACCTGAGGGCACATAAATCTTTATTTGGAAAGCACTACCAAGCACCATAAATAGTAGGCCCCAGCAGCTGAGGCTACTAGGAAATGTAGTCCCAGGCTTTAAGAAGCCTGCTAAGTGCCATGGGGGGCCCCAAAATGGGAGATGCGATGGCAAAACGTCTGGCATCTCCCCCACAATCTTGTAGTCGTTTGAAAGGGCACAGTATGGGCTATCCAGCCCACTAACCATTATTTAACTCTCAAGGGTTTGGCTGCCAGAGACTCTAGAAGTCAGGACTGCCTTGAACTGATTTGCCAGCAGCCATCCTAACAGAGACCTTGTGACCAGTTTAAACCAATCAGATCTCACAGAAGCCCTGAGGGACTGAGAAATGGCTTCTGGGAGAGGAGAGTGGTCAATATGCTTGGTGGCAACACAACATCCAATCAGCCACCCAGAATCACAGCCCAATCGACCAATCGGAGGCTGACAGTTGTTTTAAGGAGGAGGGAAAAGAATGTAGAAGGACGAGGCTTTTGCTTCTAGAGGGTTTGAAGGAGAGACTGTTCTGTGACAATTGGAGGAGAGCCCTCAAGCCTGTTAGAGGGGCTCCTGGCTGATCTCCAGCCTTGTGAAGCAATTTTCTGTAAAATAAGAGTTTTTTTCCAACCTTAAAGAGAAGACTCAGCCTGCCTGCTGTTGTTGTGACAGGATTTGCCATTTGAATCCTGTCAGTGAATTCATTCTTCTCAGCTTTGGACAAGAAAAAGACACTCAAACTGATTGTTCCTGAGGGGATCACCCTGTCTTGGTGTCTCCTGCCGTTGAGGAATATTTCTACAAAGGTTCTGCCTGCCTACAGAAGTATCCAGGTGACTTTTAAAATTAAATCTGAAGTTTGAGACTGTTTCCTGAGAGAAATCTTCAGCCTTGTCCACCCTTTGGCTGCTACTTGGCCAGCAGTGTGACTGAAGTATTGAAGGAAGCCTACTGGAGTTACTCGTGGATGAACATTGAGGGGTAAAAAGCATGTCTTTGGATGCACACAGGGGTAAAGAAAAAAATCATATCTTAGATGTACATAGAAGGGTAAAAATCATGTCTGGATGTACTTAGAGGGGTAAAAATCCCCTCTTTGGACTGGCATAGAGAAGTAAAAATCTTGTCTTTGGATGTACACAGAGGGGCAAAAATCACATCCTTGGATGTACACAGAAGGGTAAAAATCACATCCTTGGATGTACATAGAGGGGGAGAAATCCTGTCTTTGGATGTACACAGAAGAGTAAAATTACATCCTTGGATGTGTGCAGAGGGGTAAAAATCACATTTTTGGATGTACATAGATGAGTAACAATTATGACTTTGGATGTACATAGAGGGGGAGAAATCCCATTTTTGGATGTACACAGAGAGGTAAAATTACATCCTCGAATGTGCATAGAGGGGTAACTATCACATCTCTGGATGTACAAAGAGGAGTAAAATTCCATGCTTGGATCTACACAGAGGGTAAAAATCACATCCTTGGATGTACAGAGAGGGGTTAAAATCCTATCTTTGGATATACACAGAGGGGTAAAATCACATTCTTGGATGTACACAGAGGTGTAAAAATCCTGTCTTTGGGTATAGAAAGTGGGGATAAAATCACGTCCTTGGACATACACAGAATGGTCAAAAAAGTACTTCCTTGTAAATATCGGGATTGGTATTCCCGTCATGATGAACTTGTTTGCTGTACTTATCATTATCACATAGGTGTACATTGTTAATGCCTTGTGGGTTTTTCCTTTTCCATTTCAAACATTATTCAATTTTCATGTTCTTACCTTATATGGCCATGGTATCTCACGTGATTTCTGGTTTTTAAAGTAGTCCATTCAATCTATGGATATGTGCATATTCGCTGTTTAGTCCTGAACCTAAAAAAGACCAAAGCTATGCTCTTCTCACATCGCCAAAGCAAAGCCAGTGGTACCCCTCTCGTAATGCTGCCTAGCACACTAAACCCCATTGAGCAGGTTTCCTCCTACAAATACAGTATCTGGGCATTACCTTTGATTCGGCACTCTCCTGCATTCCCATATCAATGCCCTTTCTGCTGCCACCAAAGTCAGGATTGGACTGCTATACTGCCATAGGGACTGCCTACCACAAGACGCCCCTAGATTGGCAATCACCTCCTCTGCCCTGTCGCTGACTATGGGCTGCCCACCTATGCTGCAGCCGACAACACTGCGCTTGCAAGAATCCAGGTCTCTATAAACAAGGCCTGCAGGCTAATGCTGGGAGCCCCTAGGCACACCCATACGTACCTGCTGTACTCCACCACCAACTTGCTCAACCTTGAAGAAAGACTCTGCTTCCAAACCTGCCTTCTTGTAAAAAAGACCCTGCTAGGTCCCCCCCCCAGGGTCACCACCTCCCTGCAGCGTGCCTCCCCCCTCAGTCTCCACCCACACAGCACTGTCAAAACCTCCCTTATTGTCCCCAGGGTAAGGACCTCTATGGCCCAGAGATACTTTTGCTATCAGGCTCCCTCCTGGTTCAATTCCCTCCCAGCCACATAGCTGACTCCACTAAGTTTGGTCCTTTCACGGTCTCCCTCAGAAGTCATCTGACAAGCACTCGCTGCTGCAACTGCACATAATCCCCCATCTGCCCCTTACCCTCACCCCTAGGCTGGGTTTGCCCTGTCTACTTTTGCTCATATGCCTGTGGTCTCAGGCAACATCTGCTGACTAATGTAATAAAATATCTCTGATTGCTACCTGACGTGGTACTCGTGTACTGATATTATGACTACTGTGATCTACCTATTACCAAGCTTGTATCACCAGTGAATGCCTGTAACACTGGTTGTTTTTTTAATCTAAGCATTATATACTGTACTGTTTTGTTTGCTGTGATGTATTACTGTCTTGTCGAGATGCCTTTGTAAATGAGTCTTTGACTCAAAGGTCTGTAAACCAATGATCTAATAAATAAATAAAGTTAACTAAAAACTAAGCGATTAGCACAGTAATCTTTCAAAATATTTTTGTCATTTGGGGTTTATGAGAGCTTTCAGTATGCAAAAGGTCAATGATGGGACGATGTTCCTCTCATCTTTAAAAAATTTTTTTTTGCAATTATACTGTTACCTAAGATGAATAATGAATTTAAATGTTATGGCTGGTAAGCCAAGCTCAGGTTAATATTGTACTTTCTCATTGCTGTAATGTGTATTGTCAGTCACCGAAGTGCAGATTATACAGGATTTATCACTGAATGTCTTTCTACACTTGCTCCTCACCATCTAGAGAACTTAACCTATAGTATTGTGGATTGACATAGTATAGAGTTCAGTTATGAAATGTTTTGGTTTATGTTCTTTTTAAATTAATGTGGACAATATGAATGTAACCTGATGTCAATGTTATTTGGGTGAAAATATACAATTAAAAAAATCACTTCCTTGTATCTACACAGGGTAAAATCACTTCCTTGGATCAACATGTGAGGAATAACTCCTTGGATCAATATGGGGAGGGGATAAAATCACTTCCTAGGATCTCACGTGGGGGTAACTCCTTGAATCTACGTGTGTGTGTGTGTGTGTGTGTAAAAATCACTTCCTATGATCTACATATTGGGGGATAACTCCTTGGATCTACATGTGAGGGAGTAAAATCACTTCCTTGGATCTACATGTGGGGCTAAAATCACTTCCTAGGACCTACATGTGGGGGCAAAAATCACTTCCTAGGATCTACATGTGAGGTAAAATCACTTCCTAGGATCTACATGTGGGGATAAAATCACTGTTTTGGACCTACATGTGTGGGATAAAATCACTTCCTTGGATCTATGTGGGGGGGATCACTCCTTGAATCTGCATGAGTGGTGGGGAATCACTCCTTGGATCTATATGTAGGGGCAAAATTACTTCCTAGGATCTACATGTGGGGGATAAAATCACTTCCTTGGATCTACCTATGGGGGATAAAATTACTTCCTAGGATCTACATGTAGGGAGGATCACTGCTTGGATCTACAAGTGGCGGGGGGAATCACTCCTTGGATCTACATGTGAGGAATCACTCCTTGGATCTATACGTGGGGGTAAAATAACTTCCTAGGATCTACGTGTGGGGGGGGGATATCACTCCTTGAATCTATATGATGGGGGGAAACCACTGCTTGGATATACATGTGGGGCAAGATTACTTCCTAGGATCTATATGTGGAGGATAAAATCACTTCCTTGGATCTACCTGTGGGGGATAAAATCACTTCCTAGGCTCTACATGTAGGGAGGATCACTGCTTGGATCTACATGTGGGGATCACTCCTTGGATCTACATGTAGGGGAATCACCCTTGGATCTACATGTTGGGGGATCACCCTTGGATCTACATGTGGGGGAATCACTCCTTGGATCTACATGTGGGGAGTCACTCCTTGGATCTGTATGTGGGGGTAAAATCACTTCCTTGGGCTGCATGTGTGTGGGGATCATTTCCTTGGATCTGCATGTGTGTGGGGGGGGGGTCCTCCTTGGATCTACATGTGGGGGGATCGCTCCTTGGATCTACATGTGGGGAATTACTCCTTGGATCTACATGTGGGAGTCACTCCTTGGATCTGTATGTGGGGTACAATCACTTACTTGGAGCTGCATGTGTGGAGGGGGGGTCACTCCTTAGATCTATATGTGGGGGCAACATTACTTCCTAGGATCTACATGTAGGGGATAAAATCACTTCCTTGGATCTACCTGTGGGGGATAAAATCACTTCCTTGGATCTACATGTAGGGAGGATCACTACTTGGATCTACATGTGGGGGGGATCACTCCTTGGATCTACATGTTGGGGGATGGAATCACTCCTTGGATCTACATGTGGGGGTAAAATAACTTCCTAGGATCTACATGTGTGTGTGCTGGGGGAGTAAAATCACTTCCTCGGATCTACATGTGGGGGGATAACATCACTTCCTTGGATCTATATGTAGGGGTAAAATCACTTTCTAGGACCTACATGTTGGGGTAAAATAATTTCCTTGGATCTACGTGTGTGTGTGTGAAAATCACTCTTTGGATCTACATGTGGGGGGCAAAATCACTCCTTGGATCTACATGGGTGGGTTAAGATCGCTTCTTGAATAACGATTTATGTTTTAAAACTCAGTGACTAGGCCGGCCCGATGGCGCTGAGGGTTGAGGCGCTGGACGCCACACCTCGCCGGCGACCCGGGTTCGGGTACGGACTCGGGTCATTGGGGGTCGGCAGGGGGAAGGAGGACTGAGCATCCCAACGGATGCTTTCCTCCTTCGGGTGGGTTACCAGGGGTGCTGTATACACCCAATGTCCCTGGGAGCTGGTGGGAGCACCGGCCCTCATGGGGCACTGGCGGCTTCAGAAGGGCTGGAGTCAGGGAGGGAGGGACGCTAGGCACTCTGGCAGGCGCAGGCCAACAACACGCACTTTGCCTGAGCCAACGCCCTCAGAGGAGTGGGGGACGGGAAGCACAGAAAACGGAAACCAACCTCGCGGCCCTAGATGACGGCTGCTCCAGTTGCCCAGTCCAGGGAACCACAGGCAGACCCCGCTGTGCCAGGGTGCTCCACAGAAGACGGAAGGAAAGGTATGAGTCACCCACGGGCACTCTAGGGGCAGACTCAGTGATGGGGTGGGTAACATGAGCAAGCCCGAAGGAGTGGAATGACTGGGCGATAGGAGGGAAAAAAAAAAACAACTCAGTGACTGGCTCACCAGTGGCTAGAGACTAACAGGACAATGTTATTCTTATTTATTGATTTGTTTATTTGAAAACATTATCATAACCAGAAAAAGACTCGCTGAGTTTGGGATTAATTTTGTTCCCACGAGTCACATGCAGGAAGGGGAAAGCAGGGAAATACATGTTTCTCACCTGTAGCCATAGCTACTGGAGACAGCTGAGTTATAAGGAGTCTTCAAGCTAAGCTTCTCCCACCACATGGGTGGTATATCGTCTGGCTTCACCCTGTGACATTAGATGTTTTGCATGCTGGATGCAGGGATCCAGGTGCCACTTACCAGGGGAGGTCAGGATTCTGTGAATGTGAACTGTATACCAGTAGTAGAACTTTGGTTACAGGGGAGTAGCCCATATTTCTAACAATGTGGATATAGTTCACTAGCCACACTCTGGCAGACTCCTAGCAGTCCTCTGGGGGGATGGGGCAAGGTACGCACCCCTATTTGGCGAACAGAGACTGGAGGACCGAGGACCCAAAAGCAGCATCTCAACAACCTATTATGTCAACCCTGTAATGGAAGATGAAGGCATGCGCTTTACTCCAGGTTGCAACCCTGCATATTGCCACAATCAAGATATCTCTGGAAGCAGTCAATGAGGCAGCAGTATGTCTGGTGGAATGAGCCTTAAGCCTCTTGGGCAACTCCCTACCAGCCAACCTGAAACAGAGGTTGACGCAGGATGTAATCCAGCTGGCAATCATCTGTTTTGTTGCTGGTCTGCCAGATGTGGCTTCAGCATATGATACAAACAACTGGTGAGCCTCACCCTGAACTCCAGCTGCGCGCTCCTTGTAATAAGAAAGCACCCTTCGCAGGTTCAGAGTATGGAGCCTGCGGTTGGCCTTCAAGTTCAGGTTGGTAAAATATACCAGTAAGTTAATCATCTGGTTAAGGTGAAACTCTGATACTACCTTCAGAAGAAACTTCAGGTGGGGGCAAAGGATGATCTTGTACTTGTGGAAAACCAGATAGGAAGACTCCACTGAGAGTGCCTGGAGCTCACTGGACCTTCTGGCTGACATGATAGCCACCAAGAAGGCGGCTTTTCACAGCAAATGTGTCATCTCACATTTGTGAATAGGCTCAAACAGCTTGCCTATCAGCACTGCCAACACCAGCAGTAAGTCCCATGGAGACAGTGGTTCATGTACTAGAGTGGAAAAAGTGATCCAGGCCTTTGAAGAAGTGCCCAAACACCTTCTCCTGTGCCACCGTCAACATACCAGCCCTCGCCCAGTATACAGAGATGGCTGCCAGGTGCATTCTGAGGGTTGTCACTCACAGCCTCAGCTGAGAGAGGGACAAAAGGTAGTTGAGGGTGCTAGCCATACGGCAGGTAAGGGATCAAGCTCCTTACCCTGGCACCAGATCGAGAACCTCTTCCACTTACATGCATAGCATTTAGGGGTTGACTCCTTGCAGGATGCCTCCACAATGTGGAGGATGTCTTTCAAAAGGCCCAGAGCTTGGAATTCTAGCCACTCAGCAACCAGGCTGAGAGGTGCAGGGACTGAAGGTCTGGGTGTAGGACCTTTCCATGTTATCTGTTCAGCAGATTGGGTGGAGAGGCACACTCCACTGAGGTCTGCTGCTGAGGCTGAGGAGATTTGGATACCAAAACTGCCTGGGCCAGTCTAGGACTATCAAGATCATCTGTACCTTGTCCTTCTGAGCTTTGACCACAACCTTGTGGACCAAGAGGAAGCGAGGGAAGACATACAGGGCCCGGGGTCTAATGAAGGCATCTACCAACAGTGTTACACACTGTGAAGGGCAGGCACAGAACGGTCTCATTTTTCTGTTCTCCCAAGGGACAAACAGATCCACCAGAGGTGTGCCCCACTGGGAGAACAAGTGATTTACCACCTCCTGATGCAAGGACCACTCATGCGGTGTCTCTCCGACCTGGCTGAGAATGTCCCCTAGCTGACTGTTTTCTCCCATGACATGGATCACCAGGAGAGCTGCACCCAGGCTGTCTATGAGTGTCCAGGTACATAAAGGCTCATGACATAAGGGAAAGGAGTGTGTTCTACCCTGCCTGTTCAGTTAGAACATGGTGACCATGTTGTCTGTCTGGACCTGAACAATCTGACCCTGAATCAATGGAGCAAATTCCATCAGAGCCAGATGTACTGCACAGAACTCCAGCAGGTTGCTGTGGTGATAGCACTCCCGGGGTGACCAGAGCCCTTGGTCCCTGTGGTCTCCCAGGTGTGCTCCCCAGTTCACCACAGATGTATCCGTTTTGAGCATGATGAATGATTCTGGATGGACAAATGGGATTCCCTCCTCCAGATGTTGTGGGTCCCGCCACCACTAGATGGAATCCTACATTGGCAGAGTCACTGTATACAGCTGGTCCAAGTGATCTAGGTGCTGGAACCACTGTCCGGCCCAACTCCAACTGCAGGTGGTGCATCTGCTAGCAAGCCTAATGGACCACGTTGATGGAAGATGTCATGTACCCTAGCAGGAAGTCTTGGGCAGCGTGTGAGAGCCCAACCTGAAATGATCGGTTAAAGGAAGTAAAATCCAATGCATGGTTCACAGGGAGGCTGGCTTTGGCCATAGGGAGTCTAGTTCTGCCCCACTGAACTTAATCACCTGGGAGGGGACCAACTCTGACTTGGCCAGGTTGACCAGAAGGCCCAAATCTCAACAGGTTTGGAGGGTCAGATCCCTGGACCTCTCCATAGCCTTCCTGGATAGGCTAGATATCAGCCAGTTGTCCAGGTAGGGATACACCCTAACACCCTTGCACCGCAGGAAGTCCACTATCACTGCCATGCACTTGGTGAAGACCCTGGGTGTGGGATGAAGCCATAGCATCCAAAGTGTTCCACCCTAGGGCCGAAGAGGTTGGTGCCCAAGAAGGGGACGCTGGCCACCTATGCTGAGTGTCCATTGTAAAGGTATAGAGCCTCAGCCAGGCCCTATGACACATGGCGATGGCTGTAGCCATGACAGGGGCACAGGAGTCGCCTATGTTCAAGGCCACCTGAAGGTGGTATTTAGACAACAACTGACCCAGGTCTCTGACCAGCTTTACTGGAAGCTGTTCGTCATCTGGAAGATGGGGGAGGCGTTCTCCCAGTACCCTAAACAGGGAATGACCAAATATTGCCATCATGACAGTGTAGCTGGCCTGACAGAGACCTGGTAACGCAGCCACATAAGCCTTTTCAGCTGCATGGTCAATCTGCTTAGACTCCTTGTCTGGAGGTTTTTCCACATCCCCATGGCTTCTGGATTTATGGAAGGAATAATCTGAGACCAAGCCCCTCTGCTGGGGTTGGATGGAAAATCTAGAAAGGGAGCCATTTGGACCATGTACTTGCAGACCATATTTGGGGAGGGTGCGAGGCAGGATGCTGGATGCTGCCAAAGCTCCTAGGCCAGTCTGAAGATGACCTTAGCCATGATAAGGGCAACCCCCTGGGAATTATCCCTGTCCAGTATGTCAGTAAATGGTATTTGGCCCACTTCTGAACTGGCTTTAATGGAACTTTCATGAACTCTGATGTAAGTCAGACCAGAGCCCCAAATAACACTGGCCTGGGTCAGTGGTCAGCTCTTTGACCGATTCTCAGTCAAATGTATGAGTCCTAATCAAGGCCATCGATGACTGACCTTCGAAGTTGTCAGAGGGTTCCTCAAAGATGGCCCTTGACCGTTTGCCACCATGGACCTCCCTGGTATTCTCATCTTGAGTGATCTCCACCAAAAGCTGGTGTGGCAAGCAAACCACAGGGCAAGGCACTTTGGTTGGGGCCCTGAACAGATGCTGTAGTTAAGGTGGCTCCATCCGAAGAGGCAGAGAAGCAGACAGTGGGAACTGCTGCGAAGCATGGACCAGTATGGGAATAACCAGCAAAAACCAAGGATACAAAGGTCCAGAGGACAGAGCCCTACATCCCTCTTCCAGCAATGGTCCACTGTTGCCAGAGGAGCTCCTCATAGTGTTGATGCATTTTACATTGATGCATCTCCTTGCCCAAGGACAAGGAGGATGAGGAGTGTCAACAGCGATGCCTCCCGGTCAAGTGGGCTCGAGAGCGCGAGTGTTGCCTCAACCTCAACCGTTGGCCCGAGGGTCAACATCGAAACGTGTCTGGCAAGTTTGTATAAACCACCTGCCTCAGCAGGTTAAGCACTATAGGCTTTGAAGGCACAAACACTGGTGGAGGCACCCAGCCAGAGTCACTGACTGGGCCTTGTCCTCCTGAGTGAGGACTGGGAGAACCGGGAAGATTTGTCAGAAAAAGTGCTGTGAAAACTCAAAATCCTCTAATGCTGCAGAGCTGCAAAGGAGGAGACCTGTCTACCAGCAGAAAGAAAGAACTGACATCATAGGGTGCAGCTGGAGGACAAACCAGTCGGGTGGTGTGAGGGGCTTAGCTTGAAGACTTCCAATGACTCAGCTGTCTCCAGCAGACCTGCGTTTCTTATTCCAGAGTAGTCTTGCGAACATTCCATACTTCAATTCGAACATTTTATACGTAGGCAATACTGAACAACAAGGTGTGCAACATGACAGGATATCATCCTGCATCAAGTGCATTGTGAACCACGAGGCCAGGGACCGAGTGCCTTCAATCACCTGAGAAAGGATGATATCCCATGATATCGCACACCCTGGAGTGTATTATTGCGATTATGAAATAGATACACTAGATACAACTTGCTTTTTTGACTTATGGCATGACCTACTTTCAGACTGGGATTACGCACAGAAATGTCATCCCGGCTGAAGGTGGTCTTGGCCAATCACAATTGAGGATTCTGATCATCCATTCATTCATAATATACCTTTTTTGACTGATAGCATGACCTACTTTCAGACTGGGATTATGTAGTGAGATATCATCCCGGTTGAAGGCGGTCTCGGCCAATTTACGTTTGAGGATTTTGACCATCCATTCACTCATAATATAAAATGGATTTGAGAAATACTGTACTGTGATTGGTAGAATCCAGTCACATGACCGTGCTGTTATCCCAGCACAACAGCACTGGTCAGAAATGCTTCTTTCTGAACCTTGTTACTTAATCCTAAAAGTAAAAAAAAAAAATCAGTGAAGCCATTTTATAATCGCAATAAGGCATCCCAGGGTGTGCGTAATTGAGGGATAATAGCACTTCATGGGTGCGAAAAGCCTTTGGCTTTGCCTCGGACTTCATTTCCCAAGGTGTGCCATTATCCCACAGTAATACACACCCAGCCATGCCTTATTGCTTAAATAAACCTCATGGAATGTTCAGCATTGTGAAAGTTATCATAGTATTTAGGAAAGTACATGCTGAAGCGTAGATCTGCTGGCTACTCAGAATAATTCAAAATCTACACATTTCTCAGTAAAGCCACCAAAGAATCACCCTTGGGCCAAACTCCAACAAACCTGAAGGTCTAATCTTCCGACTCTTGGGTGTTTTCGTGCTATCTGTAAATAAACAATTATGTCCAAGGATGGCCACGTTATTAAGGTGCAAAAGTTAGGATTTAATCTAGAAGTGCCTTTGGACGCCTAACTATGGTCACACCACTCCTCCCTCCTCCCTCCCTCCATCGGAATTACAACCTTTGAGTCAAGGACACTTTTGCAAATGCTCCACTTCAGAGATTCACAAACATATCAAACAATAGACAGAAAGTACAGTTACGTAAGAACTCACTGTAATAGTAGATCTTCGAGAGAGGCTCTTGCAGTAGGTAATTACATATAGGACTGAAGCCGGCAGGTGTCAGGACCCCACAGAAAAATTTCTAGCTAGCAGTCTCTGGCGGGGGACCGCCCCATGTCAGGTGACCGGCGTCATGCGACATCAGTATAAAGGGGCGGTCCCCTATGCCCACCTTCCAGTTCTTTCCTGCCAAAGGTGAGATGAGAGAAAAGCGGAGACCCCCCACCCCCCCCGGAAAGGGAGCTGAAAAAGCTAAGGAGGATGGAGGGCGGGAAGGTATTACCTACTGCAAGAGCCTCTCTCGAAGATCTACTGTTACGGTAAGTTCTTACGTAACTGTACTATCTTACTTCAAGAGGACTCTTGCAGTAGGTAATTACATATAGGACTGAGTCCCAAGCAGTCTGGAACAAAGAGAAGCTCGCTGGAGGAGGAAACTACTCATACACAGATCCTCAGGCTGTGAAGATCTTAGGAAAGGAGACCTTGCAAAACAGCCAACCTGAAGCCAGCTCTACGGCGAGAGACAATGTCCAAACTGTAACGTTTTGTAACGGTATGAACAGAAGTCCAAGTTGCAGCTGCACAAATGTCAGCCTCCGACACATTCTTGAAACAAGCAGCAGAGGTAGCCACATCCCTAGTGGAGTGACCTCTGACCTGACCCGGCAAGGTCTTGTGATACTTGTCATAACAGAAAGTGATTCAATGAGCCAACCATTTAGAAAGGCATTGCTTGGAGACAGCATTGCCCTTTCTCTTGCAAGCAAAAGAGACAAACAGTTGATCAGTCTTTCTGAGATCCTTAGTCCTGTTGGTGTAGTATCTCAGAATCCGGTGAACATCCAGAGTATGCAAGAGGTACTCCTCTTGATTGGAATGTTGTGTAAAGAACCCATGGACTGATTCAGCATAGATTCCGCTACCACCTTAGGGAGAAACTTAGGGTTGGTACGCAGAGCCACACATTCCCTGTGGAAAATCAAGTACGGGATTTTGCACATTAAGGCCTGAAGCTTGGAGATTCGTTGAGCGGAGGTAATGGCCACCAGGAAGAGAACCTTCCAGGAAAGGAACTTAAGGTCTGCAGACGCTGCCGGCTCAAAGGAAGGCAGGGTAAGCTTCTTGAGAATGAAATTCAAGTCCCAAGGAGGGGTAGGGGCGTGAATGAGGGGTCTCAAGTGGAGGACCCCTCTAAGGAAAGTCTTGGCGACTTCCAGCTGTGCAAAAGACCTGTCCCCAAAGGGAACATGGTAAGCCGAAATAGCCACCATGTGAACCTTCAAGGAGGAGTGACTGAGACCCAGGCCAAAGAGGTGACACATGTAATTCAGGAGCCTCCCAACAGAGCAGGAGAATGGCTCGAAAGCTCTGGAAGAGGCCCAACTAGAGAACCTTTTCCATTTCATGGCATAAGTGGAATGAGTGGAGGGCTTTCTGGCCTCCACTAGAATCTCCGCCACCTGCGACGAAACCCTGAACCGAGTTTGAATCACGTCTGCAGGAGCCACGCATGCAGCTAAAGGGATTTGAGACCTGGATGGACCAGGATCCCCTGATCCTGGGTCAACAAGAGTTGCGACAGAGGAAGAGGAGGTTCCTCTGACTACTGTTGCAGAAGAGAGAACCAAACTTGTCTGGGCCAGAACAGAGCAATGAGAATCATGTGTGCTCCTTCTGAACAGAGTTTGTGTAGGACCCTCGGAATCAACGGGATCGGAGGGAAAGCATAGGTGAATCTGCCCTTCCAGTTTAGAGACAGAGCGTCTCTCAAAAAAACTCCGCACACTGGAGCGAGCGAGCAGAAGACGGGAAGTTTAGCGTGGAGAGGAGAGGCAAACAGGTCTACCTGAGGGGTTTCCCAGCGTAGGAAGACATCTACTACCCCCAATCCAGTTCCCATTTGTGCGCTTGGGTGGACGACCGGCTGAGGTGGTCTGCCAAAGTGTTTTCGACCCCCGGAACATGAACCGCCGTAAGGTGAAGGTTGTGAAGTGTCACCAAATCCCAAACCCACATCGCTTCCCTGCAAAGAGGGTAGGAATTAGTTCCTCCATTTGTTGATATACCAGACTACGCACATGTTGTCGGTCTGAACAGCCAGATGACCAGGAAGCAGATACAGATGCAGAGCTTATAAGGTGTACAAGACGGCCCTCAGCTCAAATACACTGATGTGAAGAGTCTGCTCGAGCTTGGACCAAGAACCCTGAGTCCGTTGAGATCCCAGGTGGGCTCCCCAACCCTCACCTGAGGTGTCTGTTAGGATTTGGGAGGGGGGGGGAAGACAGAAGGGAACTCCCCGGCAAAGGTTCTCCTGAACCATCCACCATTAAAAGTCCCAAACCAACGGAGAGGATACCAGGACCTCACGATCCAAGTCGTCCACCAAATGATCCCACTGAGACCGAAGCGTCCACTGAGAGATTCTCATATGGAGCCAAGCGCGAGGCACCGTCGGGATGGCAGCCACCATGAGCCTGAGGCAGCGAAGAACCGACCTGGCAATGACCCGCCTGCAGCTGGAGAAAGGCATGCCTGAGCTTGAAGGGTGACCACCCTGTCCAGAGGCAGGAAGGCCATACCGGAAGTCATGTCCAGGATCGCCCCAATAAACTGGAGTCTTTGAGATGGGCTCAAATAGGACTTGGCCTGGTTGATGGTAATACCCAAGCTAATGAAAACCTGCAGGGTAAGAGAAAGGGAGTGCAGGAGATCCTCCTTGGACGGGGCCGCCAGGAGCCAATCGTTCAGGTAAGGGAAAACCTGAACCACCTGGGTAAGCAGGTGGGCCACCATCACAGCAAGGCATTTGGTAAACACTCGGGGGGCCGAGGAGAGACCAAATGGGAGGGCCCTGAACTGGTAGTGGTCCCCCTGAAAAGAAAACTGGAGGTATTTGCGGTGGGATGGGCGGATAGGGATATGCAGTTAGGTATCCTGCATGTCCAGGGCGCATAGCCACTGTCCTGGCCAAAGGAGAGGCAGAAGGCTCTGCAGAGACAGCATTCGGAACCTCTTGTACTCCACGAACAGGTTCAGGGAACTGAGGTCCAGGATGGGCCTCACGTCACCTGATTTCTTCAGAACCAGGAAGAAATGAGAACAGTAACCTGTCCCCTGAGATGGGGGCGGGCTCTATCGCCGCCTTCGAGGAAGAGCGGAGATTTCTTCCCAAACCAGAAGAAGGTGTTCTGGGGAGTAAGACGACCTTGGAGGGGGTTTTCTGGGAGGATTCTGAAGAAACTCTATTGAGTGTCCTTCCGCTATCAGCTAGAGCACCCAGACGTCTGACGTGATCCTCTCCCAACCCAGTAGATGCAGGGAGAACCCCCCCCCACCAGTTCCTCTAGAAGGGCCAGAGGCTGTGGGAGAGGAAAGGAGTCCGATGGTGAGAGGCAGCACCACAGCTGGAGCTTCTGCTGCTTGTTTGGGCCGGGGATTTGCAGCCTGAGGGGCCCGACGTTTATTGGCCCGCTTCCCTTGAGGTTTCACCTTGGCCCGTGCCCGCTTGCAAAAGGGACGGCGCTGCTGTTGAGGGGCTCTGTACAAGTCGTCGACCTCCTTTAGAGCAGTGCCCTTCTCTTGCAGTCTGGTGATGATATCCTTGACATCACCACCGAACAGCACCGAACCCCTGAAGGGCGCGTCCTGGATGGCAGACTGCACTTCAGGGACCAAACCCAACACTCTGAGCCAGGCGTGTTGCCGCAAACCTACGGTGAATGCCGAGCTCCTACCAGCAGTGTCCACTGCATCGTAGAAAGCACGAGGTATGTGCCTACTGGCCAAACAAGCAGATCGGACCAGGCCTGCAACTTCCTGTTTGGTCTGCAACTCAGGAAGGGAGTCCAGTTTAGTTTCCACGTTGCTAAGGATGGCCTTCTGGTAATCCCCCATATGAGCAACATAGTTCAAGGCCCGAATACCCAGAGTGGAAGAAGCGAAGACTTTCTTCCCATACTGGTCCAGAAGGTGGGATTCCTTATCGGGGGTGATGAGCTCAAATGCTTTGGATTGGCTGTCCGGCCATGGGAGGCACTGATCATGACTGAATCAGCCTTGGGGTGAGAGGTAAGAAACTCAACACCCTCGGGAGCCTGATATAGCCTGTCCACCTTCCTCGGAGGGTTGCTTCCAGACAGTGGAAACAAGGTCCGTGTGAGGCTCGATTCAGGGTGGAACCAAGGTAGGAGCAACCTTGGGCAGATCCAAATGGGCAGTTAGCTTCTACCGCTGCGGATCTGGCTCCAAAGAGTGTCACTGATGGATAGCCTGGATTTTGCACAGCAACTCTGTAAAGGAAGGATCCTCCGGAGGAAACTTCGGAGGAGTCCTCGGCCTGGGCTTATCCAGAGAGCAGGGCTCGTCGTCCAAGTCAGAGCGCTCATCGGAGTCATCTGAAGGCTCTGAGGAGGAGGAAAAAGAAGAGGAAGACACCACCTCCTGACACGGGGGAGGAACGGACCCCCTGGGAAGCGTATCCAACCTTGCTTTGGAACCGGAGGGCTCACCTCTGGTATCCAGAGTAGGGGAAGGAGTCTCTCGTCTCCGACATAGGGGGTCCGGAACCGTCGTCAGAAGATGACTCTCTGCCTCCCTAGTGAGCTAAGCCTTGGCCTCAGCCCACCAGGAAGCCAGAGTCTCCTTCAAATCCACCGGCCGCTGAGGGGGCAGTGGAGGAGGAGGGGGATACGGATACTGAGTGTATCTGTAAGGAGTGTATCTGTAACTGGACGGCGGGTACCCCAGCATCAGGTAATGAGGTACCATGGTCTGCGGCGTCGGATACTGGTGCACCGGATACTGCGGACCGGGTATGACAGCGTCGGATACGACGGGGTCGGATACCTGGGAACCGGGGGTTACACCGAGGCAGACGGCCCGGCGGGGCGTCCAGTAGGTGGGCCTGGTACAGGAGGCCCGGCAGGCGGAGGGCCCGGCATGGGAGTAGCATCTAGGAGGGGGATGTCGCCTGGTGTAGCAGGACCAGCGTCGGGGCCGGCATCCGGGGAACCGACATCAGGTCATCTGACCCAGAGGGAGGGAGGCCTGACGGGGGTGCCGAAAAATTCTCAGCATCACCCGGGGAAGGACAGGAAAAATCCCCGGGGACAGGCTGAGGAGACCCAGGGTCCCTGAAGGGCAGTAAAGGCTGAGGAGAGCAGGGAACGGCAGACAAGTAAGGTCCAGCATTGGCTCGGCTGCCGCATGGGCGTCAGGCAGCCTGACGTCCGACTTATCGGCAGAGTCCAGGCGGACGTCGGAGGAGCCAACGTCCGACTTAGCGGACCCTTCGCCAGAGGCAGGCCATGAAGGAGGGGCGGAACAGGGGTTGTGCGCCGCCCTGAAGGGTCGGGCGACTTAGCGGCCAATGCCAGGCGGGTGTCAGAGGAGCTGGCGTCCAGCTTACGAACCACAGCACCAGTGACCACACAGCATCAGCCTTACTGGATGGTAGCCTCAAAAGCTCGGGCGCCCGAAGAGGCCAGCGTGAGATATTCGGTGGCCACGCCATCGGAAGCCTCCAAGATGGCCGTCTATGGAGCGGTCCCCGGGAGGCGCACCCTGCAACACGGCGACTCCAGCCAAAGTTGCGGTGGAAGAGGAGCCCCGGTCCCGATGCTTCTCCTTGTCCTTCTTCTTACGATGGCCTTCGGGGGAAATAGAAGCCTGACGGAGCTTTTCCAACTCCTTCTCCATGGAGGTCATTTTGTTTTTTAGGAGTGGGCCTCCAGGGACTGCTGCCTCCGTCTGTGGGTGGCGGCGCTGAATTTCAGGCAATGCTGGCACTTCACCACCTGATGATCCAGGCCCAGATAGAAGAGACACTGGGAATGGCTGTCCTTGTGCGGGAGTTGGGCGCCGCACGAGTTGCACTTATTCTTGTGCTCGGAGGGTGTAGGGGACGACATACACCACCGAAAAAGTAAACTATTTATTGAATAACTCAAGAAAAAGACGACGGTATAACTAATGATGACAGGCTGATGAGCGCTGAACTTTACCACAAAGCGCTGACATGAGCTAACGGCGGGAAAGAACAGAAGGTGGGCGTGGGGGACCGCCCCTTTATACTGACGTCGCATGACGCTGGTCACCTGACGTGGGGCGGTCCCCCACCAGAGACTGCTAGCTGGCTTCAGTCCTATATGTAATTACCTACTGCAAGAGCCCTCTCGAAGTAAGATCATAAATTATACAATACAAAAAACTATACAGATTGGTAGGTTACAGATGCAAGAGGTATAAGAACAAACCCTGAGTCATAATTATTTACAGGGAAAAGAAAAAAATACAAGGAATTAATCATTATAAGCAGAGATGTCACCCAGCATATGAGCTGCAGAAACAGGGTAGCTGTGAGGGAGCACAGGTTGGTAATTACGTTTAGTCACAGTCACAGGCGGACTGGGTGAGGAGGGCAGAACGGAGAGAGGACTTGTAAGGTCCTAGCCGCATTTCGGAAGTGATAGCCGGGGGTAGTTCATTCACCCAGAGGGGGGCCCTATAGTAGAGGGAGTGTTGACACATGGACGTCCTGCAGCAGGGAACTGTTAGGGTGGGTGACAGTGAGCTTCTGGTGGCCCTTGGGTGGGGAGCAGGCTGCACTAGGCATCATAGGCCCAGGGGGGACGGGTACTACAAGAGCTTCCTGGCAAGGAGACAAGTGTGGTATCTAAGTCTACCCTCAAAGTTAAGCCGGTTGGTGCGTCGGTATAGCTCACATGTGTGGGTCCACCTGTTACATCCACAGACAAGACGGCAGGCTTTATTGAGGGAGACCTTGATTCGCCAGAGCGTAGAGGAGTTGCCTGATCCATAGAAAATAATCCCATAGTCAATTAAGGAGCGTATCAAGGAGTCACCGCCAGACACAGCACCTCAGGTGGCAAGCACCCCCATGCTTGTACAGGAGTCCTAGTCTACAGTTGACCGCCGAGCAGAGCAAGCTGATATGGTCATGGAAGGTGATGTGGGAGTCAAGGGTGATACTCAGGTATTTAAAGGTGGGTACCATCAGGGTGCTCTGGCTGTTCAGGATGTTGAGTGTGAAGTTGCTATGTATTTTTTCATGGTGAGTGAAGATCATCGTCTTTTTTTTTTTTGTAGTTCAGAACGAATCTATGTTTTGAGAACCAGGCTTCCGCTTCTGAGAAAGAGCACTGCAGGGCGGATTGAAGAGAGTGGGGGTTCTTTTACCTATTATTCTGTTAAATACTTGCCATGGCATCTATGACAGGGTCTGCCAACTCGACATACAGCGGCAGGGAACATGCTGCAGGATGGTTCTGTATATCATTAATATGTGAAATGTGCCTACAACTATACATCACATATGTGGATGGAACTTTTCCCTATGGAAGTGTTCAGCAGTTATTTTCCTGTATAGCCATCTCCTGTATCCACAATTGTGATTAAAACTAAAACTAACACTAACCTTGAAAAAACTCTTTAAAGAAAGTTCCTAAAAAAAAAAAAAACTAACACTAACCATCCAGATGCATTATATAAAATAAAAGATGGGTAAGTCCGCTATACTCGGAAATAAACCCATCAAGGAGGCTAACAGCATAAAACACTCACTCATTGGGCTTGTGGTTTTATGATCGTGTTAGCCCCCTCAATGGGTTTATTTCCTTGTATACCACATTTACCCATCACTTATTTTACATATATTTATATACACACACACATTCCTAGTTGTGTATATTTAAAATACAGTTGTCCACATATAAAAAAGCAGTTATTTTCTGTATGTGTGGCAAGTGCACATTACCAGGCCCTATCAGTGGGATTCTTTTGTTTGTTTGTTTTAATTTCCAACCCTCCCAGAAACACGTGTCAAACACTGATGCAGTTACGATCGAAGACTACTGCTTCCACCCTTAAGGGACGTGGTTTTCTTTGTCAACAAGCGCCACCTCAGGTGAAGAGCAAGATGGCCCATAAGAGTGAACAGACACGCACCATCACTTTTTTCAATTACAGTCAAATGGGCAGAAGAACCTTGGTTAATAAACTTTTATATACAGACAAATAAAACTGCGAGACATGAGAGCAGGCCCATTTTTTTGTTGTTGTATTGCTGGCAAAGTTCTTTCTCCCTTTCTCTCTCCTTAACACAAGTGACTCTCCACGCTAAAATAGATTACCGTAACAAATACTATTAAACCTCGTTCCCGAGTGGACTCGAGCTTTTCTTACAAAACCCGAAGGCACGCAATTATTCTTGAAATGGGTTGTTAATCTCGCTTTAGGAAAATAAATCTGGCTTTCAGTAAAAAGTCATTACTTATCCACTGAGTAAGTAGATACTACATCTCGCCACCCCCACCCCCCCACCAGAACCCCTTGGGTGGTATTCTACATAGGAGAGAAGCTTGAAGTGGTAAGCAGGTTTATATAAAATATAATACATACACACAGAGTCACACAGAATTGTACAGTAGGACACAGCAGGGCTGGCTACAAAAAGCAGAATAATAACTGGAGACAGGGCATGGTGATAGGGTATGGCATAAGTTTCCCAGTGTTGTGTAACTGCATTTCAATTCAGTTAGTAGAGAATGCTAGGGGAACGATTTTCCTTGTCTTTGTTTCGGGTTAGGGTGATGGAGGGGTGCGGTTAAGAACTTATATTGGTTTTACAATAAGCCCAAATGCAAATACTAAAACCGGGGCTCAAATTCACTGCTCAACCAGGGAGAAGAAACACATAGAAGTCTAAGCCATCAACAGGGTTAGAAGTGTACACAAGGTCTACAAACAATGTACTGCTGTTCTCGTTCACTGGTGGTACAGTTCTGGAGTTGGAATGCTCTTGTATCCAGAAAACCTTTTCTTATCTTTACTCATGGTGTAGCACCACACTCATTGTGTATGTATGTATATCTCAAGATGCAGTGTGGCTTAGTAGGGAGAGCACAGGTTTCAGAACCCAGAGATCACGTTCAAATCCCACCAATGGCACCTGCTTGCTGTGTGATCCCAAGCAAGTCACTTGACCTTTCAGTGTTTCTGTGTACCCAGCTATAAACACAGAGAAAAGCAGCAGCCTTCTGATACTGAGACACTGCATCTCAGCTCAGCTATCATTGGTAAACAAATTCTGTATACACAGACACCCCTCTATCTATCTAACTCTATATAATATTTATATATCTAGTGCTCGTTTTTTCCTCATAGGGAAACCGGGTTGTAATTTCGACATTATAACCAGCCTGTTATAATGGCAAACACAGGCCCAGTGTCCCTAGACCTAAGCATGAGCAGCCACCGCTCCTCCGCTCATTTGAGTAAGTTTTCCAACCTTCCTATCTTGAGCGCCATCATCATCCTTTCGCCACCACTCCACAGTTTGCTGCACTCAGACTCAGCAGAAGTGAGTAAATTTAAAAAACAAACAAACAAACAAAGGAGTATTTTTAGAAATGGCCAACCGAGGAAAACATAACAGGTTTTTATCACGAGCTGGGGACCGCATTGAAACCCGACCAGTTCGTGGTTATCTTTATTTTATATAAATGCTGAGGCGAAAAAACGAGCACCAGCAATTATATAAAATAAAGGCTGGGTAGGATGTGTAAAACTCAAATTTTACACATCCCCTCGGTGTGGGATGCCTTAATAAACCCCATGAGTTTCGCTCTCGGAGGTTTATGTGCCATCCCACACCTCGGGGGGGGGTGTAAAATTCTCGTTATAACCCCCTACCCAGCCATTATTTGCATAGGGAGAGGCATCACCAGTAGAAAACAGGAAGTTGTTACCCCTCTGTACAGACAGCTGGTGAGACCCCACCTGGAGTACTGTATGCAGTTCTGGAGACCCAATCTCTGCAAGGACATAGACAAGATGGAAGCTGTCCAGAGGAGGGCAACTAAAATGGTGCAGGGTCTGCAATGGAAGACATATGAGACAGACTAAAGAGCTTAATATGTATAGCCTCGAGGAAAGGAGGAGAGGGGGACATGATAGAAACTTTCAAGTACCTCAAGGGAATCAACAAAGTCCAAGAGGGTAGTATCTTTCAAAAAAAGAGGTGTGCAAGAACAAGGGGCACAATTTGAAGATGGGGGGTGGCGCTCAGAGGTAATGTAAGGAAGTATTTTTTTCACAGAGAGGGTTGTGGATGCATGGAACGGCCTTCCAGAGGAGGTTGTGGAGTCAAAAACAGTGGTTGAATTCAAGCATGCATGGGACAGCCATAAGGCAATTCTAGGGGGTTGGGGTAGAAAGAAGTAGGCTGCTGGTTAACTAGGATCTGCAGCTTATCCATTAGGTAGGGAAATGGGCAGACTGAGTGGGCCAAGCGGTCCTTATCTGCCGTCAAATTCTATGTTTCTGTTAATCTGGAAACATAGAAAGTTGTCAGCTGAAAGACTCACAAGTCCCCTGTTGCCTGCCCATTTTCCTACCGGAGCCTAACTAAATGAAGTAAGCTCTTTTTCTATTAAAATAACATAATAACCCACAACAGGGCATAGGCTTCTTCAAAATAAACACACTTCCTGGAATCATTTAATGACATTTGGCCTTTGTTACCAAAGTCACATATGCTACCTAGTAACAGCCTAAATACAGGAAAATAAAACCTTTCCATTAACAAAACAAAACAAAAAAAATTTCCATTGTACAAGTGCAAAATGCAACAACAGGTCAAGGGATTACTGAGAATTAATGCACTTCTGGGGTGCACTGAAAGATACTTGGCCATTGGCCTCATGCCTTCCAGTTCACCCAGGGCATGCATTAAAGGGAAACATTCATTACTACAAGCCCCAACCCTTACTGTTGGGGGGAGGTCACCGATTAGCACTTTTAGTGCAAAAACAAAATGTTCATGTAATGTTGTTGCTGTTTTCAATATGTTTACCTGGTCGATCCTGCCATCCCTGGAGTCTTAAGTCCTGCACCACCAGGAGCACGTTCTAGAATCTCACAAGGCTGATGCCACAGTCAGGGGTCCGTTGCCGGAGAATCAATTACTAGCTGTAGCTATCAGAACTGTTACTAGTTTCTTTTCGGCTGGTCAAAGGTGGCTCTATTGCACTGGCTCAGTCAGCCGCCCCACCATATATTATGACCACCTAGCAGCCGCTGGGACAGAGGGTACCTGAGGCAAACTCCAAATATGGACCCTCCTTAAAGAGGGAATTACAGCTACCAGCAGAAAAAAATAACAGATGGCACCAGCAGACCTGAATCACAACACACTTATTTATTTATTTAAAACTTTTACAAGGAAAGGCACACTGAGCTGGAAACAGCTCATTTCCAGGTGCATCTGGGTTGGGGGCGGGGGGAGAAGGGGAGAGTACAGAGCAATTACACAATACAGTGTTCAGAAAAAGCAATGATATATAAGTTTATGGGTCCAGTTGGAGGACCTCTCATGGCTACTACAGTGTTGCCTCGCACAGGTTCTGAGGACCAGAGGACTACAAACCAAAGGGCAATTCTGTGGTACTAAGGACATAAGAGACAACACTCTTATAGCCATTAGAGGCCCTCCAACCAGTCTTGTAAAATTATTGTAGATCGCTAACTTTATTAAATAAAAAAAAAAAAAACACAAGAAGGCGGTCTTCCACGACAGGTGGGAGATATCGCACCTGTGCATCAGTTCGAATGGCTTGCCCGTGAGCTTAGCCAATACCAGCAGTAGATCCCACGGAGGTGGAGGTTCTTGCACCAGAGGGGATATGTGACCAAGGCCTTTGAAAAGCGCCGAACCACCTTCTCCTCGCCTGACAACGCCGTATTCAGCCCGGTAAGCAGAGATGGCTGCCAGGTACATCTTGAGGGTCGTCGACCAAAGCTCTAGCTGAGAAAGGGACCACAGGTAGTCCAAAACGCTAGCCAATGTACAGGAAGAAGGGTCCAACCCCTTGTCCTGACACCAAATGGAGAATCTCTTTCATTTAAAGGCATAGCATTTTCTGGTCGACTCCTTACGGGACGCGTCAACGACATTGAGGACCTCGTCGGAAAGACCCAAGGCCTGGAACTCTAGCTGCTCAGTAACCAGGCCGTCAGGTGCAGGGATTGAAGGCCCAGATGGAGTACCTTCCCCTTGTCGACTGAGATCAGGTCCGGGTGGGCTGGAAGACGCCTCAGGAGCCTGGAGCTGAGGCTGAGGAGATCTGGATACCAGAACTGGCGGGGCCAATCTGCGGCTACCAGAATCACCTGCGCCTTGTCCCTCTTCACCTTGAGAAGCACCTTGTGAATCAAGGGAAATGGAGGGAAGGCGTAAAAGAGGTCTGGGGTCCATGGTCTCGAGAAGACATCCCCCTGCAGCGAGCCCTGCTGAGGGGGGCAGGCATGAAACAGCCTCAGCTTCGCATTCTCCCTGGAGGCAAACAGGTCCACCTGAGGGGTGCCCCAATGGGAGAACAGATCTTGTACTACCTCCGGCGGGACAGACCACTCGTGAGATGCAGCGACTATCTGGCTGAGGGCATCGGCCAGACTACTGGAGGCTCCTGCCACATGGATAGCTAGGAGATCCACCTCCAGGCTGATCACGAGAGACCAAGTACGGAGAGCCTCATTGCACAGAGGCCAGGAGTGTGTCCTGCCCTGACAGCTGAGGTAGTACATGGTCATGGTGTTGTATGTCTGGACCCGAACCATTTGACAACGTACAAATGGAGCGAAGGTGGTGAGGGCTAGACACACCACTCGGAGCTCCAGCAGGTTGATGTGGCATTGAGACTCCTGAGGGGACCAGAGGCCATGGGCCCTGAGCTCCCCCAGATGGGCACCCCAACCCATCAGAGTGGCGCGGTCGTTAGAGTGACCGCGGCTAGGGGGACAAATGGGATACCCTCCTGCAGATGAGCTGGGATAAGCCACCACTGTAGGCCGTCCAACATCTCCTGGGTCACTGTCACTGACTGGTCCAGAGGACCGGAGCACTGTGACCATTGGTGGGCCAGTCCCCATTGCACGGGACACATATGCCAGCGGGCCCAATGGACCATGCTGGTGCAGGCTGCCATGAGGCCCAGAAGGCGCAGGAAGTCCCGGGCAGGGCACAGTTGCCCAACCAGAAATGGCTGGGCAAAGGAGGAAAGGATCTCGGCCCTGTCCGCTGGGAGCCGGGCTCTGGCTTGAAGAGAGTCGAGCTCTGCCCCGATGAACTGAATCACCTGCGAAGGCACGAGTTCCGACTTGGCCTCATTGATAAGGAGGCCAATCTGAGAGCAAACTTGGAGGGCCAGATCACTGGACCGCTCCACCTCCAACCTGGAGGGGGCTGCAATCAGCCAGTCGTCCAGGTAAGGGTACACCCCAGACCCCTCGGTGCCACAGGAATGCTGTCACCACTTCCATACATTTGGTGAAGAGCCTGGGAGCTAGAGAGAGAGGCTGAAGGGCATGGCCCGGGACTCGAAAAGAGATCCCTCTGCTCTGAAGAGGAGGAATCGCTGATGAGATGGATGGATTGGGACGTGAAAGAACGTGTCCTGAAGGTCCAGAGAACAGAACCACATGCCTCATTCCAAGGATGGAATGACCTGAGCCAGAGTGACCATTCTGAAGGTGTGCGGCCTTAGGAACTCGTTCAGGTCGTGCAGGTCGAGAATGGAATGCCAGCCCCCTGTTCATTTTGGGACCAGGAAGTACCTGGACACAAACCCTGGGTCTGCAGGAGGGTCCGCTACCTCTTTGATCACCTCCTTCTGGAGGAGCAAGGCAATGTCGGCTCGACGAGCTGATAGAAGCGCTGCGGAACCCGTTGCCCCCTGTGGGGCGACGGCTCAATAGGGAGGTAACTGCTCGAATTCCAGAGACAGACCCCTGCCTACCACTTCTAGCACCCAGTGGTCCGTGGTGATAGCGGACCAGACGGAAAAGAAGTGGCGAAGCCGTACCCCCACGGGGGGAACCCGGGGGAAGTGATGAGGTTGGGGGTGACACCTCTCAACCCGTCACTGGGCAGGCTTGGAGGAAGGGCCTGCTGAGGGACCCCTGGACCCTAGCCTCCAGGCTTCCTACTTGAGGAAGCGGAAGACTTGGCCTTAGGGCGCCAAGAATGAGACTGCTGGTCCTGGTGCTGATGTTGCTGGGCCAGACGTGCCACAGGAGCAGAAGGGAGAAAGGGCTTACATTGCTGCTGGCGGCCTTTGTCCTTCTGGGAAGACGTGACCGAGTTCAAGGTGGCATTGGACTTCTTGATTCTCTGAAGATGGCCTTCCACCCCTGGCCCGAATAAGTCAGTGCCTAGGAAGGGAACATCTGCCAGCTTATGCTGGGTGTCCGCCATGAAGGTGGAGATCTGCAGCCAAGCTCTGCGGCACATGGCCACTGCGGCCACTACTGATCAGGCACAAGAATCACCAATGTCCAACAAAGTTTGGAACTGCTGTTTTGTCACCGCCCTTCTCTGATCCCGCACTTGCTTGACTGTCGTCTGAAGGTCAGCCGGGAGATGAGGAATCACCTCATCCAGGGAACCCATAAGGGCGTGTGAGAAATTCGCCATCAGAAGGGCCGAGCTAGCCTGACGAAGGCCTAGGGAGGAAACAGCGTAAACCTTCCACCCTGCGTAATCCAGCTTTTTGGATTCCTTATCGGGTGGTTTGTACACATCCCGAGCATTCCCGGAACCCTAGAAAATGCTATTGGTCACTAACCCCTCCGCAGTGGGGTGCTCCGAGAAACCAAAGAGTGAGCCGGTGGGGACCGCGTACTCGCAAGTCATCCTGGCCGAAGGTGCAGGACAAGATGCAGACCGCTGCCACAACTCCAGGGCTGGGCCAACAATGGCTTCGGAAACTGGAAAGGCCTCCTTAGGGGAATCCCCTTGGTCCAGTATCTCCGTGACGGGATACTTAGCCCACTTTGAAACCAGTTCGAGCTGCATCCCAGTGGACTCTGAGATGAGTCGAAGAAAACCCAAAAACGAGGATGGGCTCTTGTCCACCGACTGGCCCCCTACAGACTCCAGGTCAAGCAGCCTGGAGAACAGGGAGGAGTCGATGTCAGACTCCGAGGAGTCTGCGAACAGCTGCCGAGTGCCTAAGCCACCCTCCACCTGCTGAGAACAACTGGGAGTGAGGGTGATCAACAACCTATGGGGCAAGCCCTGAGCCGACCAAGAATCCTTGGTCGGGTCCCCAGTCTTCGGTCCTGGAGGCGGAAGTTCCACCACAATAGGTGGGGCAGCCAGTTTTGGCTGAACAACCGGTTCCGAGGTTGGCTCCTCGATTACCACGAGGGGTTGCTTCGGCCGCTCCGGTGACAGACAATGGCCAGAGAAGGTGACGGAGTCGGCTTGTTACCGGTCAATAGAAGTTGCTGCCACATCAAATCCTTGTAGCGCCAACGCAACTTGCTCCAGAGCCTATCCTCCGAAGAGGACGGCGAGGATGAACGGCGACACTGCTTTCCATGGTGCCGAGACCAAGACCGCCGACATCAGCGGGACAGGCTGGACCTGGAAGAGGACCGAGACCGAGACCTTTGGGGATTCCGAGGGTGGGTCAGAGAGGGGACGGGGGAAACCCACCCCTCCTTCGGCTCAGGGACCTTGACCGGGGACTTCGGCACAGGAGGCAAAGGCAAGTCCTTGGTAACTACTGGGGGATCCGCTGAAGAAGGGTTGTCGGCATCTCCAGTCGAAAAAACGTCTGAGGGGTCGAGAAAAATCTTGACTGTGTCGACGGATGTCTCGGTTGGCTGACCTGACAGGGACAGCGTGAAGCCAGCGGCCGCAGCCGCAACGTCGACCAAAGTCGATGGTCCAGTGAAGGGGATATCTCCCGCTCCCACGAACGTCGACGGTGGGACTTTAAGAGTCCTTCTTCTTGGACCGACTAGAATGTCCTGATGGCTCTTCTCCCTTGGTGGAGAGGGACTGACAAAGCTCTTTATTTATTTATTTATTTTTTGTTGACCGGGTAAGTGCACTAGACAAATCTTGCCTATTTTCAGGCACAACCTGGGGGAAGGGGATACAGATGAATGCCAACTGACCTTGAACCAGATTAAGCTGTTGGTGGTATTTTTAGGAATGAGGAAATTTGGCCAGGACACGGGGATATTCCCTACTGTGCTGCTGTTCCAGTGGCCAGAGGGGGTATGGGGCGTTGTGGAGTGGCGACTGAGTGCAGCATGGCTCAGTCTAAGCAAGACGTGAAGGAGAGAGCGCCGGTGAGCGCAGAGCAGTACGAGGACGGCGGTCTTGATGTGTTGACTAAACGGAGCGTTTTTACTAGCAGGATGGTGCCGATTTCTGGACAGAGAACGGAGGAGGCTGAGCCTTTCTATGAAGAGAGGGGTTCCTTTAAGGCTGTACGTGCGGAGGACCCCTTATTGTTGGAGCACATTATAGAGGACGCGGTTCCTTTAAACTGCAGGAGGAGCCAGCAACGCTGAAGTGATGGCGGGCGCGGTCGAGAAGCGGTTCACGCTATGCGGTTCTGCAGGACGAATCCTTGTTTGGAGCAAAAGGAAGTGGATATGGAGGTTGGAGGACCGAGAAGGGAGTCAGAGGTGGATAAGGGCAATCTACTGAGAGAAGCGAGCAGGATGCAGGAGGCGAGAGGTAATGGCTTGGTTTCTCAACCCTCACGACCTGTAAGTAAAGTGAATATGACTCTTAACTTTCCTACGATTCCAATAACTAAAGATTCAGGATTTGTATACAATCCTAAGGTGATGGCTGCTTCAAAAAATGAATCTGTGACTTTTCAAACAAAGCATGGGCAGCAAGAGGGAGTGACTGAATTTTCTTTTACATCTGACAATAAAGCCTTTAAGGCTTTTCAAAAATGCGACTTGGGTGCTGGAAAAAAAGGAGTTTCTGGTAGTTTGGGGGCAATGGGGGAACATGATGGCTCCTGGTCACCCCAAGCTGCTTTATCAGCTGCTGGCTGGAAGCAGAAAGATCATGGGTGTGGACACCTGACTCTTCATGGGAAAATGTTTGGGGATTGCAGACTGCTTCACCAGACTGGAAACCAGGGGTGGGGAAGGGGATAGAATTTCTACCTCTGATACTGCCATTGTAAAAAGAAAGTAGCAAGGGAGATGAGTGTTCTGTAGTGGAGGGAGAATAATTATGTGACTGCATTTAAGGATAAGAGTGTTAATGTAAATAATATTGAGCAGGCGACAATTAGTGGAGAGAAGCCAGAAAACCCCTTTTATCCAGTTTATTTTCACAGTGTAGAGGAGGCAGCACCTAGGAGGAATGCTGTAAGGATTTGGTATAAAGGGGTTTAAAGGAAAGACCAAACAGATATTATGTTGGTAAGACATTAATTAAAGAGTCTTTGAAGTTCTCTCCCAGGGGCGTATTTGCTTTTATCAACATTTCGGAGAGGACAATTTTGATATTAGCTTTCGCTCACCTGCTTTACTTGACATTTTCTGGGAAAGGTACAACCAGGTAAAGTTTTCTCCTTTATGGACACCTTTTTGTTATTCCTCTGTCTAAACCGTTGATAAAGTTTGTAGACGGTGATGTTTAGGAATGAGGGTGTTCAGGTGGAAGATATTAAATTTTGGTTGGCACATAATGTGAATATTAAGTGAACCAGATCCCATTTTGGATTCAGAATTATTTTGGACAGGAGGGTGGAAATTTAAGGTGAAACTAAAACAAACAGCGACAGGGGTGGAACATATTCCTAATTCATTTATGTTAGGAAGAGATAGGGGGTCTGCTTTTCCAGTGGGCAGCCCAGGGCCTGCTATAGATGTGGATCCAAATCACATTTATCTAATGTTTGTGACCAGCCAAAATGTGATAATTGTGGAGAAGTGGGTCATATTACTTTATTCTGTTCAAACACGTTAAAATGCGACTTGTGTGAGAAACAAATCATGCTTTTAAAGATTGTCCTAGGCGCCAGAATAAGCAGGCTTGTGGAGTTTCGGACCTTCTGATTCAACAAGCGCAAGATGCAGGGTGTCTCAGCATGAGGTATCCATTGGCGTTAAAGAGGTGTTAATTCACCAGAACAGGGGTAAACAGAAAGAAGAAGTTAAGATAGTGGGCAAAGCGGTTCAGAAGCAGGAAGCTTGGGAAGGGGGTTGAAGCTTCTCCAGCGGTCTGTTATTCAGATGATTTGGAAGAGAAGAGTGGAATGGGTCAGGAGCAACCCCCACTAGCCCCTCCATTATTACGAAGGTCTAGTAGGACGGCGAAGAATCTGGTGCCGGTAGAGGTAGAAGGTATTGAATCTAAAAATCCGTTTGAGGAACTGTCCTGGGGAGATTCAGAGATGGATATGGGGGATACTGATTCCCAAATATCAGTCCAAGAGGGAGGAGAATACAAAAGGATGATTACAAGGGAAAAAAAGAAGAGGAGGAAGAAATGAGAATAGTTCAGGTGGTCAGTTCGGTTTGGTAAGTTATGATGGAGATTACATGGGCTTCCTTAAACACCCATAGTTTGTTAAAAACCCTGAAAAGGCGTGCAGTATTTCAGGTAATAGCTGATTTGCATATATCCATTTGTTTTTTGCAGGAAACATGGATGTTTGCTAGTAATCAAGCTAGTGCTTTCACTAAGGATTGGCCATGGGGACCCTCGTTTTGGTCCTTTGGTGAAGACAGGGCGGATGGGATAGGAATTCTTTTTAACTCCTTTAACTTTAGGTTACATAAGTTGATAGAAGTCTGTCCGGGGAGAGTATTGATTCTAGAAGGCTGTTGGTTTGCTAAAAAGATCAGATTAATTAATATTTACAGCCCTCAATCGAAAGCTGGGAGGGTTGCATGTTTTTCAGACATACGACCCTTTCTAATGACAACTATTCCAATTCTTTGGGGGTTTTAATTGTAATATAAAGGGGTACAGAGGTAAAGATAGGTTGGAGCAAGGAAGAAAATCTATTGTGATTCGGTATGTCTTCAGAATATTGTGAAAACAGCAGACCTGGTAAGTTGTATGGATAGTAAGGATGGGGCTTGTTAGGCACTTTTTTTACAAAGGAAAAGTTTTATGATTGATTATTTGTTTATATCTAAAGAACTCGTTCCATAGACCACAGGTTATTCCTATGGAATTCTCGGACCATGCTCTGATACTTATCAAGGTTGGGACACAGCAAGGGTTTCTTAGTCATAAAGCTATATGGAAATTGAATGCCAATCCTTCAAGAGATGGTAGTTTCAAATTCCATCGCTGTATTCTGAATGCCAGGTTGTCAGTGGTCTTTTTGTATCAAGATCTTGGGGTTTGGTGGCAGGAAACTAAAACAGATTGTATTGGGTGGTTTAAACAATATGGGGTTAGGAAGAGGAACGAAAATTTTCTTGATTATCTTAAACTCAGAAAACAGCTCCAATATATTCTATCATGTGCGAATTCTTCTAGAGGTAATTTTTCAGAACAGATAGCCGAAATTAAAGGTCTAATGAAGAAGAGACAGTATGATAGGGCAAAATCATTGCAAGCATTAATTCAGAATCATTTAAAAATCTGTGTTTGGAGACCCTTCGAACTATGTAAAGCAGTTAAGGAGAAGGAGACATTAGAATTTTTAGTCCAAGGAGATACTAAGGTTTCTTCTATCACTGCACTAGGAGAAATTATTAAAGAGCACTTTAGGGATCTTGAACCAAAGGTTGCTCCATCTCACTCCTGATTAATCAGTTTTTAGGGCCTAGTTTAAAAGAAAATAGGGACAATGATGGTCTGAAGAAATTAGGGCGTCCCTTTTCAAAATCTGAAATTCTGGAAGTTATTAACTCACTAAAACAGAATGTGTCCCCTGGTATAGATGGGTTATCCAATGGTTTTTATAAAGTTTTTTCATCTGAATTAGTAGAATGTCTCTGGTTAGTGTTCAATTTTTTTCTTACAACAGGGGTGATGTTAAATTCTTTTACAGAAGGGCGTCAGATATATATCTTTAAATCTGGAGATAGGGGTGATTTTAGGAACTGGAGGCCTTTAACTCTTTTGAATTCAGATTATAAAATCTTGACTACTATAATTAACAATAGACTGAAGGGGGTGGTAGAGAGGTTGTTTTTACCGATTCAACACAGTGGGATTCCAAATAGAAGAATTCATTCAATATTGGGTTTAATTAGAGACATAATTGAGCAGGTTGGGCAAGGGGATCAGTCGGGGGTAATTGTATCGGTGGATCTTGAGAAAGCATTTGATAGGGTCGATCATGAGTTTTTATTTTCATCTCTCAAGTGGTTTGGTATTCCGCAGATTATCATACAGCTCATAATGGGGTTATACAATAATGCGAAAGTTTATCCAGTTTTGAAAGGTACTTTGGGGAGGGTTTTATTATGAAATGTGAGTCAGGCAGGGTGTCCATTAAGCCCGCTTTTGTACAACTTTTCTTTAGAACCTTTAATAAGAGCAATCTGCGTTCCACCCTTATGGTCGGGAATAAAGGTGCCAGGGACTTCGAACACTTGTCTTATACAATCATTTGCGGATGATATTTGTCTATATTTCTCTAACTATATGGATTTTTCTAGTTTCTATACAGTGTTTAACACTTATGCAGAGGTAGCGAATGCTAAATTGAATACACATAAATCAAGAGGGTTGTTGTTGGGTAATTATCAAAGAGAGTTGTTTTCATTTAAATCGGTTGAATTTTCTCTAAAACCCTTGAAAATATTAGGGGTAGAGTTTATGAATCAAAATTGCCCATTGGAGGTTTGGTCAGGTGTTCTAGACTTAATTCTACAGAAAGTAATGATCTGGAAAAGGTTTAAATTTTCTAAAATTAAGAGGATTCAGATAATAAAGCAATTTATTTTACCTAGACTGCAGTATAGCAGTGATTTTTCCATTACCAGTACAGCTAGAAACAAAATTATATAGCATCTGTTTCCAGATGCTATGGGGAAGCAGATTGAATCCAGTTAAGAGGGGATGCACATATCTTGACAGAAAACAAGGGGGGTTGGGGATGGTGGACCCGGTAGTATTTTGGTTCTCGCTATTCTTCGCCTTTTCTTTAAAGAAAAGTTTAGGGTGTTCTACAGAGCTAGACGTTTTAGTATTTCAGAACCGGTTGCAAGCATACCTGAGTATGTGGAGACCTTTGGCTCCGAAATGGTCTGCAAGATTTAGGACTCCGGAATATTTTAAGCCAGCGGCACAGAAATTGTTTAAATGGAAAATCTCAAAAGACATGATTTTAAGATGTACAGCAAAGGGTTGTACAAAGAAATTATGGTTCAATTTTTCAGATAGAACCAAACTTTAAAATTGTCCAAGTGATAACAAAAGTAATGTGTTGGAGCAGTTAAATAATAATAGGCTTCCCCTTATATGTGGAAAATTTATGGCTAATTATGTATGGGAGACTAAATGTAAGGTACGGCTAAACATAAGTCAATTGAAGAAAGAAGTTGTCCTTATCCAGATTGTGTTAATCTTGAGGAGACGATGGAGCATTTTTTTTGCATTGTTCTTTTCCTCCAAATTATGGGGTTTTCTAGCTCAGGTATGGGATCTCCATGGTTAGCAAAATGGATTATGATCTCCTGGTGATTGGTATTTTTCTCAATTTTTGAGTGGTTTTGAGAAAATACATTAAGAGTCTTTTGGCTAGTTTGCGGTTTTGCTTATGGCAAACTAGAGTTCAATGGGTGTTATACCAAAAGAGACCATCATTTGAAGGTTTTAGAATTTATGCAACCAATGTTTTGCTATAAAGTTTATATGGAAGAATGTCAAATATATGATGTGGGTAAAGTCAAAGTTTGGTGGAGGGGATTTCTTCACTTTATTAAATATAAGTAAAAAAAAAAAAAGAAGGGGAGAAAAATAATAAGAATAACAGGTAAGCATATAAATGTTTAGAATTTGCTTTTGTTAATTGTGAAGAGTTGGAGTGTATGAGTTTAAGCTTACTTTCACTTTTGTTCTTAGTTTATTTACAGAAATATGAGGGTGTATTGATTTGATGTTATTTGTTGTTTGAGTTTGATGTATATGTGAATATTTAATAAAGTTACCCCTACTCTTTTAGTGGGGGGTATGTTTATACATGTTTCTTTTCATACTGCTGAAATGATGTATGATTGCAATACTTCTTTGAGTTTGTTTCTTATATGATTTATTTATTATTTTGTGTGACTTATCACTGTTTGTATTTATTTTTGTTT
The DNA here is from genome assembly GCA_016271365.2 of Neoceratodus forsteri. Lineage (NCBI taxonomy): Eukaryota > Metazoa > Chordata > Ceratodontiformes > Ceratodontidae > Neoceratodus > Neoceratodus forsteri. The sequence goes on along the minus strand of JADMNL010000034.1, from coordinate 112,549,349 downwards.
TGCTGTTATGATAATAAAAAAATTCCCCTACTCTTTTCGATAAGTGCCATGGGATCTTTAACATCCACCTGAACTACCACCAATCCAGGCAGATGGGACCTCGGTTTAACGTCTCATCCGAAAGACGGCACCTCAGAAGTGCAGCACCCCTCTCATGTTGCACTACAGTGTCAGTACTGGGATATTAACCCAAGTGCCAGATGTGGGAACTGAACCCACAGCCCTCTGATCTCCCAGCCTCAGAGGCGAGTGTGCTACCTGCTGAGCCACTGACACTGACAAGAACTGACTGACACTTAAATGAAGCAGTGTAGGAGGAGCCCAAGGAGAGCAGGATAAATGCCGTGGCTGAGGAGGAAGAATAAACAGCCTGGGCCGCCTCCTCCTCGAGGGGGCGATCAACTGCTCCAGTTGTTCTGCGGAGCCTGCCGCCACGAATACTGCCTAACGGGCCTCCTTAGACTTGACCGGTGGATACCGTTTTTCAGGGTGCCTGAGAAGAAGTCTGGCAGCACGATCCTCCAAGGCTGAAGCCAAAAAGGATTTGCGCAAATCGCAAGCCTGCGAATCATGGCCAAGCCCCAGGCAGTAGACGCACGTGGAGTGTGGATCGGTCTGGGACATTTTCTGCCCACACGGGCACCAACAGAAGCCGGGAGTCGATCTGTCCATCGCAGCCGCGAGGGAAGACGAAGACCGAAGTCTTGTAAATTTTAAGATTAGTCTCGGAAATTCCAAAGAGTGTGGATCTAGGCCTAAAACGCAGAGCTCTAAGGAGTGAACCTGAGCTTCCAAGCGGTAAGGAAGATCAGGCATCATGGGGCGAAGCCGAGGGTTCTACCACCTGGGTGGGTGGGAGGAGCCAGCTTGAAGACCTTCCGGCAAGATTTAAAGCGGCAAGGAACCTGCCAGACAGTGTGGATTGAACAACATATCCACGTCCCTAGAAATACACAATACAGGAAAAGTGCAGAAGTAGAGGAATATAAACAGTATACAATGTGCAGCAGTGCAATACTAAGTAAGGGGGCAGAGGAAGGAAACTGGCGAAGGGAGGGCTATACTAATGACAGTGCAAGGTCGAGGGCAGTGGACAAAGGTGCAGAGTCCACTGTCTGGGGCAACTGTGGGAGTGAGTAGTGAAATCACAGAGGAGAGACTGCATGAAGGGAAGAAGCAGAGCATTAAAAGAAAAAACAAACTTGAATTTCATACAGTTTCAGTTTTCATCACTAAGGGGTACAGCAGTAATCAGGGGAAGTGGACAATCTAACTCTAAAGAAGCTTGAAGAAGCAAAGTATGTGCATGCATGGGCAGACTAGATGGACCGTAGGCCCTTATCTGCTGTCAACATCTATGTAACTATGACATGAAAACAGGAGTTTTTTTCCCCTTAAAGTTCATCTATAGCTAATGCTTATTCAGGAATGGACATCATAATGCCCCTCTTGTGACATCACAGCCACTTCCATAGCAACAGCTTGTGATGTCACAAAATCAAGGCATTATGGTTTCAGCTCAGACTCAGCTGTAAGGATCAAGCTCACATTTTCATGCAAGTGTCCCAATGACAAAGACAACATCAGCTTTAAATTGAAAAGTCTCGCTTCCATTATGTTTTCATAAAAAAATGTTTTTGTACATGGGGACTAAATAAAGGGATTTGATTGGTGGAATCCCCCCCCCCCCATTCTGAAATCCAAGCTACACCCCTGTTTTCAATGGATGCTGATTAAATTTTCTCTGCTAGCTTTCAGGCTCTCTTTAACTCACTGTCCTTCTCCTCTGTGTGACCCTCTCAGCAATGCTATGTCTTTAGTCAGTACCAGTGCTGGAACTGGAGGGTCACCATGGCAGAGGGGGATGCCACCAGTGGTAGCAGCCTGAGCCTGAGTCTGCCCTCAGACTGCTAGCATTAGGAGTAATTAGCCTTTAGCCTCGGAAATAGGAATATAGTATGTTTCACTCTCCAGTGGCACTGACGCCCTCAGCCCCACACGACGCACACGCATTTATTGATGCCTGATTTAAGAGACCTACAGCAGTACAAACACATCAATTCATAGCACTGGTTGCATTTCCACACTCCCTGGGAGATCACTCAGCAGTAGCACAAATATAAATAAATGTTAACTCAGCACAGTGTGTGTGTCTATATGTACATGCATTAGCAACATATCTGAATACAACACATTTTCAGCCACTTCCCCAGAAGGATTACATCCTCTCCATTCATACTGCCCAGTGACCCAGTGCGGATTTCTTGTGTCTTGGCTACATTATTTATGCATCCCTTGCTATCTTGTTGGCTATATACTAAAAGCACGGCCGACTGATTCAGGACCAGGGATGAACACGGCGGGGGGTGGTGGTGGGTGTACCAAGGAACAATTTAATCAATAAACCGCCAACTCCTCCAGGAGAGAGAGCGTAGGAGAAATCGATCTGAAAAACAAGGCAGTTGTCAAAATACAATGTAACCTGTTGTAGCCTCTGCAATCACTCTCTGGATAAATCACAGTACGGACTGCGCCTTACCTGGGCTATATGCAGCATTGTGGCTCAGTAGAACCTGTTATATAGCCTCAGAAATCACTGACTGGATGAATCACAGTGCAGATAGTACTCTACCTGGGCTGCACGCAGCAGTGCGATTCAATATAATCTGTTATATAGCCTCTGAAATCACTAACTGGATGAATCACAGTGCAGACAGCACCATACCTGGGCTGCATGCAGCAGCAGGTTCAGTATAACCTGTTATCTAGCCTCTGAAATCACTAACTGGATAAATCGCAGTGCAGACACTGCCCTACCTGGGCTGCATGCAGCAGCAGATTCAGTATAACCTGTTATCTATCCTCTGAAATAACTCACTGGATAAATCGCAGTGCAGACACTGCCCTACCTGGGCTACATGCAGCGGCATGGTTCAGAATAACCTGTTATATGGCCTCTGAAATCACTCACTGGATAAATCGCAGTGCAGACAGTGCCCTACCTGGGCTACATGCAGCAGCATGGTTCAGTATAACCTGTTATATAGCCTCTGAAATCACTCACTGGATGAACCACAGTGCAGACAGCACCATACCTGGGCCGCATGCAGCAGCACGGTTCAGTATAACTTGTTATAAAGGCTATGAAATAACTCACTGGATAAATCACAGCGCAGACAGTGCCCTACCTGGGCCAATGCAGCAGCGTGGTTCAGTATAACCTGTTATATAACCTCTGAAATCACTCACTGGATAACTCACAGTGCAGACAGTGCCCTACCTGGGCTGCATGCAGCACCGGGATTCAGTATAACCTGTTACATAGCCTCTAAAATCACTCACTGGATAAATCACAGTGCAGACAGTGCTCTACCTGGGCCAATGCAGCAGCGTGGTTCAGTATAACCTGTTATATAACCTCTGAAATCACTCACTGGATAAATCACAGTGCAGACGGTGCCCTACCTGGGTTGCATGTAGCAGCATAGCTCAGTAGAACCTGTTATATAGCCTCCAATGTCACTCACTGGATTAACTGCAGTATGGACTGCACCCTACCTGGGCTGCAGGCAGCAGCATGGTTCAGTATAATCTGTTAAATGGCCACTGCAATCACTCACTGGATAAATCACAGTGAAGACAGTGCCCTACCTGGGCTACATACAGCAGCATGTTTCAGTATAACCTAAAATATAGTGTCTGAAATCACTCACTGGATGAATCACAGTGCAGATAGTGTCCTACTTGAGCTGCATGCAGCAGCAAGATTCAGTATGACCTGTTAAATAGCCTCTGAAATCACTTAATGGAAAAATCACAGTGCAGACAGTGCCCTACCTAGGCTGCATGCAGCACCAGGATTCAGTATAACCTGTTATATGGCCTCTGAAATCACTCACTGGAAAAATCGCAGTGCAGACAGTGCCCTACGTGGGCTAATGCAGCAGCGTGGTTCAGTACAACCTGTTATATGGCCTCTGAAATCACTCACTGGATAAATCACAGTGCAGACAGTGCCCTACCTGGGTTGCATGCAGCAGCGTAGCTCAGTAAAACCTGTTATATAGCCTCCAATGTCACTCACTGGATTAACTGCAGTATGGACTGCACCCTACCTGGGCTGCAGGCAGCAGCATGGTTCAGTATAATCTGTTAAATGGCCACTGCAATCACTCACTGGATAAATCACAGTGAAGACAGTGCCCTACCTGGGCTACATACAGCAGCATGTTTCAGTATAACCTAAAATATAGTGTCTGAAATCACTCACTGGATGAATCACAGTGCAGATAGTGTCCTACTTGAGCTGCATGCAGCAGCAAGATTCAGTATGACCTGTTAAATAGCCTCTGAAATCACTTAATGGATAATTCACAGTGCAGACAGTGCCCTACCTGGGCTGCATGCAGCAGCGTGGCTCAGTGTAACTTGTTATATAATCTCTGAATTCACTCACTGGATAACTGACAGTGCAGACAGTGCCTATCTGTGTTGCATGCAGCAGCAGAGTTCAGTATAACCTGTTATAAAGCCTCTAAAATCACTCACTGGATAAATCGCAGTGCAGATGGTGCACTACCTGGGCTACAAGCAGCAGCAGAGTTCAGTATAACCTGTTGTATAGCCTCTAAAATCACTCACCGGGTAATTCACAGTAGACAGTGCTCTACCTGGGAGAATGGCACTGAGGGTTACACAACGTGAGTAGGGGTAACACAGAACTAGATAGATTCCTGATGGAGAATGGCACTGAGGGTTACACAGCATGAGTAGGAGTAACACAGGAATAGACAGATTCCTGAGGGAGAATGGCACTGAAGGTTACACAGCATGAGTAGGGAAACACAGGGCTAGATAGATTCCTGAGGGAGAATGGCATTGAGGGTTACACAGCATGAGTAGGAGTAACACATGACTAGACAGATTCCTGAGGGAGAATGGCATTGAGGGTTACACAGCACGAGTAGGGTAACACAGGACTAGACAGATTCCTGAGGGGAATCATTGAGGGTTACACAGCATGAGTAGGGATAACACAGGACTAGACAGATTCCTTAGGGAGAAAGGCATTGAGGGTTACGCAGCATGAGTCAGAGTAGCACAAGACCCGGGGGAGCAGGCTGAGGTACTAAATGAGTACTTCACCTCAGTTTTCACCAAGGAAAATGGGGGTGCTGCATCATACATGGGAGGAGACAGAGGTACTGGGGGGGGGGAGGGACCCTTACCGATCGATGGGTCTGGGGAGAGGGGGAGGCATCACTGGCAGGAGGGGGAAGGCTAAGCAGGGAGAAGAGGTAGCGGAAGTGGAAATCACAGCAGAGAGAGTGAGGGAAGCCCTCAGGTCCCTTAAGACAGAGAAAGCACCGGGGTCGGATAAATTACATCCCAGAGTGCTGAAGGAACTTGCGGATGTCCTGGCGAAACCCCTAGCAGAGCTTTTCACCATCTCTCTGAGGACAGGGTGGGTGCCCCAGGACTGGAAGGTGGCGCATATAGTGCCTATCCACAAGGGGGGATCAAGGGAGGTGGCAGGGAACTACAGGCCTGTCAGCCTGACATTGGTGGTGGGCAAGGTGATGGAGGGCATTGTCAAGGAGAGGCTGGGGGGGGGGAACCTGGAAAAGTCAGGGTGCCTGGACAATAGACAGCATGGATTTGTCCCGTGGAAATCATGTCAGACAAACCTTGAGGAGTTCTATGACTGGGTGACGAGTGCCTTGGACCTGGGTAGACCAGTGGACTTCCTCTTTCTAGACTTCAGCAAGGTACTTGACCCTGTTCCTCACGTGGGCCTGTTGGATAAGCTGGGAGAAATGGGGGTGGGGAACCAGATGATCAGATGGATAGGCAATTGGCTCCAGGACTGGACCCAGAGGGTCGTAGTTGGCGGGATATTCTCATCCCCAAGGAGGGTCATTAGTGGGGTCCCACAGGGATCGGTCCTTGGGCCCCTCCTGTTCAACGCCTACATCTCTGACATAAGAACAGGAATCAGGAGTAAGATGAGTCTCTTTGCGGATGACTCAAAACTGGGGGCGGTGGTGGATGGGGAGGAGGGGAGGGTGGTCCTACAGGGGGACCTGGAGGCTCTGGAAAGATGGTCTAGAAAGTGGAAGCTGAGGTTCAATGCAGGGAAATGCAAGGTACTGCACCTGGGGGCCAGAAACCCAGGCCAAGTGTACACCCTGGGGGGATGCTACAAGTCTCGATGGCTGAGAGAGACCTGGGGTGGTGGTGGTGGATATCAAGATGAACAACTCGGAGACTTGTGGAGGCAGCAGCCAAGGCCAACAGGATGCTGGGATGCATCGCTAGAGGATCCCTCCAGAAGGAGGAAGTGATACTCCCTCAGTATAACTGCTTGGTGAGCTGCACCTCGAGTACTGCGCGCAGTTTTGAGGCCACACTTAAAGGGGACATTAAACTCCTGGAGAGGGTCAGAGGAGGCAACCTAAATGATTTGGGGCTTGGGGACAGGACTTATGAGGAGGCTAGAAGAGCTAACTATATACACATTGGAGAGAGAAGGGACGGGGGACATGATAGAGGTCTTCAGGTGCATGAAGGGGTAAACAGGGAGGAACAGTCAGGGTGCTTGAAGGAAGGAGGAGGGGGGCCACTAGGGGCATGAGTGGAAGCTGGAGGGAAGATTCAGGGAGAAAGGAGGTGCTACTTCACTGAGAGGGTGGTGGAGCCATGGAATGCGCTGCCTAGGGGCTGGTGGAGGCAGAGACGGTGGAGGGGTCAAGAGGGGTGGGACAGGTACAGGGAAGGGTTCTGGAAGCAAAATCAAATGCAGTGAGAATATCCGGAACTGGGAAGGGAGAAGCCAGAGAAGGCGAGGGGGGCAGCATGGTCAGCTCCCAGGGTGGGGGCTGACCAAACGAGCAGACGCGAAAGACCGTTAGGCCTATTCTGCTGGCATTTTAGTATGTTAGTAAGACTAGACAGATTCCTGAGGGAGAGTGGCATTGAGGGTTACACAGCATGAGTAGGGGTAGAATTCCAACTAATAAGATGGAGCATGTGTTCCCATACTCAGATTAGAACTAGTCACTGCTGCGTGACAGGATGTGCAACAAGATGGACCTGGAGTCCCTTTTCTTACCACATTACTATGTTAATATATATGTAGTGTACACATAGATACGTGTTTTGGAACAAAACAATTTGCTGCTACATAATAATCGCATGATAATTATATTAATACTAAATAATAAATTTGCATTTCTAACTACTGGAACAGATTTTTGTAAAAGGGCTGTGCTTTCTGATTCAACATTTTAGAACCTAAGAATATTTTTAAAGAATATTTTTATTAGAATTTTCATAACAGAAACTACCAGTCCTCAGACTACCAAACAATGGCCATGATTCACCATGGCGTGGGTGTCACGCGCGAAATGCACCTAATCCAACTTCACAGCTCTGCACCCTTGGACAGGCGTGCTCTGACTCACAGTCACCACTGCTGGCCGCCTGTCTGCGACTTCGCCCGCCTCTAGTGCGCATGATCTTTGGAGGCAGTTGGGTGCGGAGCAGTGGACCCAGGCAGGTATCCAATCAGATGCCCAACCTGGGTCCCATAGTGGATACCCATCCATGTGCATTCAGGGGAGTCCTGGGTTGGCGTGCACCATCCAGTATATAACCAGAGTGCATCTGCCCAAACAACCAGCCCTGACCCTCCCAGGTGGCCCAGCCAGATGTGGCAGCTGTGTATGGGGGGAGGGGGTTGTGTGGCCACTGTGCCCTACTGTTGACTTGTGGGGTGGGGTGCGTATCTAGGTATGCTGGGTTCCCCCCTCCCGCAGACATGCTGCAGCCCCGAAATGCCACACAGCACCCTTGTGTATGGGTGCAGTGCAGGGCACACCCCCTGGTATGTCCCCAGCCCACTCCTGGTGCGTAGCTGCTAGGGTGGCCTGGGGATCCAGTGTGCAGGACACTTGCATGTCCTTGGTGAATGCCTTGGGGGGGGGTCTGCTGCATGGTCTTCCCATGTAGGGTTGCCTACGTGCCTCTATTACGCAGCATGTAGGCTTCCACCCATTAGTGAGTCACGGCCAGTATGCATACATAACATCATCTGATCCACATCATATAAGACCTGGGCAAATAACCTTAAGCTTTTTGAATCACTACTGAGCAAGGCTTGCCTGAACCTGTATTCCTGGATTAGCAGCTGGCTTCAGCAACTGAGGTAAACAAGTCAGAGTCCAACACCTGCCTTCCACTGGCACATACTACAGAGCGACCATTTCTCATTTTATTAAGTGTACACCTTGGGCTCCTAATTTTATTTACTCCATGAATAATTCAGTCAGGAAAGTACATATTGAAGGATGTTATTGCCAGCTAGGGGCTAGCAAATTGGTTTGGAAGTGTGCATCACATTAGTAGTAATGTGTTCCCTAATGTGCATTAGCTGATGTACTAGACCACACTTGTAACAGGGAAATGGCTTTTGTTTATGACACATAATTATTAAGGGTCTTATGTTTGGTGTTTCTACTCACAGTCTCACATGATCTAACAACCTATCTTCTATAGCAAGCCTTCTATAAAATTGGGGGTGGCATTGTGGAGGTAGTTTTGGCCTAGTGGGTAGAGATCAAAGCTGTGGAAACCTTGAGACCTGGGTTTGACTCCCACAGCTGCCACTTACTGTGTGACCCTAAGAAAGTCACTTGACCTCTTTGCGCTTATTCTGTCTGTAATCTCTCTCCCACACAAGTCGTTCTCTGGGCTCTCTGACTCTCCCAGCACACTAACAATGGCAGCAGCACTCTCTTCTGAACTGTAAAGCACTTCAGATAGATGAGTAGGTAGACAGATAGATGGGTTCATAGATGGATGGGTGGATGGATAGATGGATGGATGCTTAGATAGACAGATGGATAGATAGATACAGTATATAGATAGATAGATAGATAGGTGCACAGATGGCTGGATAGATAGATCAGATAAATAGACAGACTGATATATAGAGTAGATAGATGGATACTGTCTGTATATAGATAGACATATACTGTCTGTAATAGATACCATCTGTAGATAGACAGACAGACATATACTGTCTGTAGACAGATAGATACCGTCTGTAGATAAGACAGATATATAGATACTGTCTGTAGATAGAGTTACTGTCTATAGACAGATAGATAGATACTGTCCATAGCTCGCTAGATACTGTCTGTAGAAAGATAAATAGATAGATACTGTCTGAAGATACACAGATTCAGATAGTTACTATCAACAAATCGATAGATACTGTCAGTAGAGAGATAGATACTGTCTGTAGAAAGATATACTGTCTATAGATAGAGAGATAGATACTGTCTCTAGATACTTTTGATAGATACTGTCTGCAAATAGATACTGTCGCTAGACAGATACTGTCTGTAGACAGACAGATATTGTCTATAGACAGACAGCTGGACAGAAAGATACTGTCTGTATATAGATCGATAATGTCTGTAGATATTGTCAATAGATAGATACTGTCTGTAGACAGATATTGTCTGTAGACAGATAAATAGACACACAAACAAGATACTGTCTATAGATAGATTGATACTGTCTGTAGACAGAGAGATAGGCACTATGTCTAGATACCGTCAATAGATACTGTCTGTAGATACTGGTAGATAGACTGATAGATACATACTGTTGATAGATAGATAGATAGAGAGATAGATGATAGATAGATAGATAGATAGATAGTGTCTGTAGATATATAGATACTGTCTGTAGATAGATACTGTCTATAGACAGACAGAGAGATATTGTCTGTAGACAGACACACACACAGCTAGATAGATAAATAGATTCTATGTCGCTAGATAGATATGATAGGCAGACAGATACTGTCTGCAGATAGCTGGATTCTGTCAGATAGGTATATACTGTCTGATAGATAGACAGACAAACAAGATAGATGGAACTTTATATAGCACCTATCCAGAGCCCAAAGCACTTTACAAATCACAGCAGCTGAATATAACACAATAATATACATCTCAGATCAACAGGAATCACAATAATAATTACACGATTATCAGCCAGTCACAAGAAAAATCCTGTCTGAATAGCAAGGCCTTCAATTTACATTTAAAGCTTTCAACCGAAGAAGCAGAATGGATTGAACTCAGGACTGTAAGCATCAATCTTGGAGCCTCAACAGAAAATGTTCAGTCCCCAGCAGACATCGGTCTCACTGAAGAGACAGCTAAAAGTCCATGGGGTTCCGAGAGAAGTAATGTACTGCCCTGAGAATCATCCTGGTGCGTTGCCAGCAGCTCACAGTTGTAGCTGAGGCCCAGTCCATTTATGGCCTTATAAACCAGCAGAAGAATTTTAAACTCAGGGTGCCATCTTACCGGCAGCCAGTGTAACCCTCGCAAGGCGGGAGTAACATGATTAAATCTAGATGTTCTTATTGACAACCTGGCTGCTGAATTCTGAAGCAATTTGGGATACAGTCTGCATGAAAGGCACTGCATACAACCAATTCATTTTCCTTTCCATTCATTTATGATGCTTCCATGCACTGTGCTAGACCTATTTATTTTTAGACTTTACTGGACGGAAATGGACTGTCAGAACACAAAAGAACTGAGAAAGCCAGAAAAATCCCCAAGGGCTGAGAGGGGGGACATGATCTCATTCTTCCATGTACCCAGGGGAATTGACAAGATTGAACAGAGATGTCTGAACTGGTGTCCCCCAGCACAAATGTAGCGACACAAACTGAAGCTCCAAGGGGGAAATTCTGGGGTAACATTAGGAGGCATGTTTTCACAGTTAGGGTGGTAAGCCTCAGGTGCAGTCTACCAGCGGAGACAGTGTATATTGAGACAGTACAGGGCTTCAAGGCAAGCCTGAACACATTTCTGCTCACCCAGGGAATCACCGAGTACCCTGCGCAGTCATGTGGGTAGAGGATTCTTATGTATTAATACAAGTTTGCACAGAATATGTTTTTGCACCCCTGCTTGTGAAGGTGGGGGTGCAGACATGATGGACCTAGTGTTCCTGCTGACCTTGAATTACTGTTGACTGTGTTTTTCCTCTCTCCCTCTGGAGGCCTTTTCCTGACATCAGAGTTGTCCAACCCAAAACCTGCCATCCAATTATCTCCCCCTGGTGATTCCCCTACCCCCCATGTCGGTACTCAAATTCTGGGGAATGACCAAGGCACTCAAGTGTCCAATGTCAGGGTGATGGCGATACCAGAAATGTTTCTCGTGGTGACATCTACATACAGCTTCAGTCTGTCCATGTTCTCCCCTTACCTAAAAGGCCACCCCTCCATGCTGAGGATGCCTATGGGGTACATAGGCACACATGCAGGATGACCTAAACTGATGCATGCCTCTAGGGCATACTGGGACCCCAGTAATCCCAAGCTTCCCTCTTTCCTCAGAGCTGAGGCAACCTGCCAAGAGTCTCCCTGCTCTGCTGGCCCAGACAGGAGCCTAACGTGCAGGAAGGTCATGTGACTTGCTCAGGGTCCCTGCAAGGCCCCACCTCACCACCACCACTGTGAGCTAGATGTTGCTTGTCAGTTCAGTAGTCTTGGGTAAATCATTTTTATACCTCTTTTTCTGCTTTATATATTTCTGTTCCTTCTCATGCTCCTCCAGGTCTCCACATCTTTGTATCGCAACAAATGCTCCTGCTGCCTGCTGGACTCCATCACCAGAAACCCTGTGTATCTATTGCTCCTAAGCTTCTGAATTACCCTTTCTGGGGGATAGTCACTCTGCTGCCTCCAAAGATGAAAGTAGTGTCTCACTCAACATCAGGACAGTGGTTGAGGGGGAGTGGGTATTAAGCCAGTGTGCCATGGAGTCAGCTGGCATGGGACGAGCACAGGGGCTGCCACGTCTGTCGCACTGTAGTGAGCAGTTTTTCTTCGTACTCTTATGCATCCAGGATGTGTGCATGGTGATGTGTGACCACCCATGCTGCCAAACACACCACCACGAGGCATCACTTCTAAAGCGGAATGGCCCCAAACTCATCCCTGGGATGAAGATATCCAGACAGATGCCCCTTCACCCTTCTTATCAGTCTTCACTTCTAACATCTCTGCACTGGAGCACCAGTATACTAAAATGTTATCAATCTCCACTTCTGATATCCCAGAACTGGAGCACCAGCATGCTATAATCTTATTGGCCTCCGCTCCTGACATCCCAGCACTGGAGCACCAGCATGCTAAAATCTTATCTGTCTCTGCGCCTGACATCCCAGCACTGGAGCACCAGCATGCTAAAATCTTATCTGTCTCCACTCCTTATATCCCAGCACTGGCGCACCAACATGCTAAAATCTAACAGCTTCCGCTCCTGACATCCCAGCACTGGAGCACCAGTATGCTAAAATCTTATCTGTTTCCGCTTCTGACATCCCAGGACTGGAGCACCAGTATGCTAAAGTCTTATCAATCTCCGCTCTTGACATCCCAGCACTGTAGCACCAGCATGCTAAAATCTTATCAGTCTCCGCTCCTGACATCCCAGCACTGGAGCACCAGCATGCAAAAGTCTTATCAATCTCCGCTCTTGACATCCCAGCATTGGAGCACCAGGATGCTAAAATCTTATCTATTTCCGTTCCGGACATCCCAGCACTAGAGAACCAGCATGCTAAAATCTTATCAAATCTCCGCTCTTGACATCACAGCACTGGAGCACCAGCATGCTAAAATCTTATCCCACTCCGCTCCTGACATCCTAGCACTGGAGCACCAGGATACTAAAATCTTATCGGTCTCCGCTCCTGACATCCCAGCACTGGAGCACCAGCATGCAAAAGTCTTACAATCTCCGCTCTTGACATCCCAGCACTGGAGCACCAGTATGCTAAAATCTTATCAGTCTCCGCTCCTGACATCCCAGCACTGGAGCACCAGTATGCTAAAATCTTATCTGTTTCCGCTTCTGACATCCCAGCACTGGAGCACCAGTATGCTAAAATCTTATGTTTCCGCTTCTGACATCCCAGCACTGGAGCACCAGTATGCTAAAATCTTATCAGTCTCCGCTCCTGACATCCCAGCACTGGAGCACCAGTATGCTAAAATCTTATCTGTTTCCGCTTCTGACATCCCAGCACTGGAGCACCAGTATGCTAAAATCTTATGTTTCCGCTTCTGACATCCCAGCACTGGAGCACCAGCATGATAAAATCTTATCAGTCTCCGCTCCTGATATCCCAGCACTAGAGCACCAGTATGCTAAAATCTTATCTGTTTCTGCTCCTGACATCCCAGCACTGGAGCACCAGTATGCTAAAATCTTATCTGTTTCCGCTTCTGACATCCCAGGACTGGAGCACCAGTATGCTAAAGTCTTATCAATCTCCGCTCTTGACATCCCAGCACTGGAGCACCAGGATGCTAAAATCTTATCTGTTTCCGCTCCGGACATCCCAGCACTGGAGAACCAGCATGCTAAAATCTTATCAAATCTCCGCTCTTGACATCACAGCACTGGAGCACCAGCATGCTAAAATCTTATCCCTCTCCGCTCCTGACATCCTAGCACTGGAGCACCAGGATACTAAAATCTTATCGGTCTCCGCTCCTGACATCCCAGCACTGGAGCACCAGTATGCTAAAGTCTTATCAGTCTCCGCTCCTGACATCCCAGCACTGGAGCACCAGTATGCTAAAATCTTATCTGTTTCCGCTTCTGACATCCCAGCACTGGAGCACCAGTATGCTAAAGTCTTATCCCTCTCCGCTCTTGACATCCCAGCACTGGAGCACCAGCATGCTAAAATCTTATCCCTCTCCGCTCCTGACATCCCAGCACTGTAGCACCAGTATGCTAAAATCTTATCTGTTTCCGCTTCTGACATCCCAGCACTGGAGCACCAGTATGCTAAAGTCTTATCAATCTCCGCTCTTGACATCCCAGCACTGTAGCACCAGGATGCTAAAATCTTATCTGTTTCCGCTTCTGACATCCCAGCACTGGAGCACCAGTATGCTAAAGTCTTATCAATCTCCGCTCTTGACATCCCAGCACTGGAGCACCAGTATGCTAAAATCTTATCTGTTTCCGCTTCTGACATCCCAGCACTGGAGCACCAGTATGCTAAAGTCTTATCAATCTCCGCTCTTGACATCCCAGCACTGGAGCACCAGTATGCAAAAATCTTATCCCTCTCCGCTCCTGACATCCCAGCACTGGAGCACCAGTATGCTAAAATCTTATCTCTCTCCGCTCCTGACATCCCAGCACTGGAGCACCAGGATACTAAAATCTTATCTGTTTCCGCTTCTGACATCCCAGCACTGGAGTACCAGTATGCTAAAGTCTTATCAATCTCCGCTCTTGACATCCCAGCACTGGAGCACCAGTATGCTAAAGTCTTATCCCTCTCCGCTCTTGACATCCCAGCACTGGAGCACCAGTATGCTAAAATCTTATCCCTCTCCGCTCCTGACATCCCAGCACTGGAGCACCAGTATGCTAAAATCTTATCTGTTTCCGCTTCTGACATCCCAGCACTGGAGCACCAGTATGCTAAAGTCTTATCAATCTCCGCTCCTGACATCCCAGCACTGGAGCACCAGGATGCTAAAATCTTATCTGTTTCCGCTCCTGACATCCCAGCACTGGAGCACCAGGATGCTAAAATCTTATCAGTCTCCACTCCTGACATTCCAGCACTGGAGCACCAGCATGCTAAAATAACTCAGACTGCAAAAAAAAACCAAAAACTGAGGGATTCAGTTTACAGTTTCCTAAATCCTTCCCATCACCAGCACTAAGCTGATTACGAAAAAAATTAATTAAAACATGATGATGACAATGCACTATATAAGGAAAAGAAGCTGAAAAATTGAAAAGATCTCACGGACGTTAACAGCATTAAAAAATTGTGTCCCTAGTGGATGTCTTTTTACATTTTTGAACCGAATGAGAAAGAAAAAAAATCGAACTTTTTTTGTTCCTTTTGTGCTGCTGTTTCTTGTTAACAAGATACGGACAAAGAAGCTGATCCCATTTGCTGGGCAGAGATAAGAGGCTTACAAAGAGGACTGCTCGACATACCGTGTGTTGTATCATCATAAGTCGGGCACCGGCAACAAAAGCAAGCTACAGCGGAGTGACATTAACACAAGCACGGCAACAGAGCCACTGTATGTGGGTTTTTCACCCTCCCTTTCTTTCCATTTCGTTATCATACCAGCGCTGTGATTGTATTCTGATTGCTCCAATTTCATCTCC
This sequence comes from Neoceratodus forsteri, assembly GCA_016271365.2. Classification (NCBI taxonomy): domain Eukaryota; kingdom Metazoa; phylum Chordata; order Ceratodontiformes; family Ceratodontidae; genus Neoceratodus; species Neoceratodus forsteri. The sequence continues at coordinate 112,534,095 of JADMNL010000034.1, read as the reverse complement.
TTGTCTGCACTGATTAGGCTAGGTTTCACCTACAGCATGATATGAATTCAAAATGATGAGGTGGTATTCAGTTACGCTTTTGCCAAATTTAACAGCACAAAGTCTTTGTTCAGTAAAAGAAAAGAAAAGAAAAAAGCTAGAAATGCCAATCGCATCCCCCCAAACTCCCCCCCAAAAAAACTTCGAAGGAGATGACAGTGCAAATTGCAATAACGTATTGCTTTCTAGTACAATAGTTTTCTCTTAAAGCAGCCGTTCTTACAGAACAGTGTGGTGTTAGTTCCTTTCATACAAGCTGTATTTCAAAGTGAAGAAAAATGAGAAATTGTAGTGAGAAAGAAATAATGTGATCTACCTGGAATTGAACCCAGGCCCCCAGAAAACCACCACAGTTCTCTAACTACTGAGCTACAGGCCCACATGGTTGGATGTGTGGTTCCCAAACACACTTCCATTTTCTGGTATTGCATATCTTGCAATTAGGAATAATCAAGATGAGAATTAGATTTTTTTTTGGTGCAGTATTAGCCACTGCTATTTAAGTTACAAATTGCAGTGAGAAAGAAATAATGTGATGGAAAATTAAAAGCTTCCTCGGGCTTCTGGGAGACTGAAGTTACATTTGAAACCATGAACCCTGTTGTTGAGCTTAGCTTGGGGCTGGCTGCATTAAGGAGGGTCGGCTCCCGAGGAGCAAAGGAGGAAGCCGCCATGACATTCTACCACATCCTGCTGGGTGACTAGTGAATGGCACTGGCATTTTGCTGTGAAGGCAGCTGTTTGCCTGCTCTCTCAGCCATAGAACTGGCATGGGCATGCTGGTCTTGATCATCTGGGTGTGGCACGGGGGCATGGGGAAGTGGGCCAAAAATGGAGGAAAGTATAATAATAATAAAAAAATCTTTCTATTTAGAGTGTGCACGAGCAGGCCGGATGTTGAAGGTCAACACAGAAGTTGATGGCAGATAAGGACCGCAAGGCCCATCCAGTCTGTCCATTTCTTTTTCTACATTATGAATGTGCCATCAGTGTTTACTCTGTCAATAGCCTATCTATTCATACTCATCTGTATTGCTCCCTTATGCCTATCCCATGCCTGTTTGAAGCCCTGCACTGTATTCATATCCACCACTTCCTGAGGTAGGCTGTTCTATGCATCCACTACCCTTTCTGTGAAAAAGAACTTCCTCACATTACCCCTTAATCAGCCTCCCTTTAATCTCATACTGTGTCCTCTTGTCCTGCTATTTTTCTTATACTGAAACATGTTAAACTCTTTCGCATTGTTAATGCCCTTATGGTGTTTGAATGTTTCGATCATATCACCTCTCTCCCTCCTTTGCTCTAGGGTATATATAATGAGCTCCGTTAATCTCTCCTCATATGTTTTCCGATGCAGTTCTTGCACCATTTTAGTTGCCCTTCTCTGGACTGCCTCAATTTGGTTAATGTCCTTGTGAAGGTGTGGCCTCCAGTACTGCATGCAGAACTCCAGATGTGGCCTAACCAGTGTCTTGTAAAGAGGGATTATTACCTCCATCTTACGACTTATGATACCCTTACTAATACACTCCAACATCCCCCTAGCCTTACCTACTGCTTCAGTGGTCTGATTGGATGATTCCAGGTCATCTGTGATGATGATGCCCAAGTCTCTTTCTTCCCTTGTGACTGCCAGCAACTCCCCTTCCAGCCTATAGGTGGCTTCAAGGTTTCTCTTCCCTATGAGAATGGTTGGTTGATTGAGAGAATGCCCAACTGTCGATAGATTCAAAATGGAGTTAAAGACTTATTTATTTAGTTTAGCTTTTCCTAGCTACGGATGGTTTGTTTTAAAATGTTATCTTTATGTGTATGGTTTTTATGTACAGCGCCTTGGTTTTGAAAGGTGCTATAAAAATAAAGATGATTTGATTTGATTTATGTGCATGATCTTGCACTTCTTTGCGTTACACCCCAGTTGCCACTCTTCTGACCATTTTGCCAGTTTATCCAGATCTCCTCTCATTCTGCCCACCCCATCTGGATCATCTACTCTGTCACAGATCTTGGTGTCATCTGCAAACAGACAAACCGTACCCTGCAGTCCATCTGCAATGTCACTGATGAAGATATTGAAGAGGACTGGCCCCAGGACTGATCCCTGAGGTACCCCACTTGTGACTTGCATCTCTTCTGACTGTATACCGTTTACTACCACTCTCTATTTTCTGCCTGTCAACCATTTTGCCACTCTGTTGACTAACTTCTGACCCACCCCAAGCCTACCCAGCTTATTAATCAATCTTCTATGTGAAACAGTATTGAAAGATTTGCTGCAGTCAAGGTAGGTGACAGAGACTACTCCCCCCTTGGTCGACCACTCTGGTTACCCAGTCAAACAATCTATGAGATTAGTTTGACAGGACCTTCCTGTTGTAAACCTATGCTGTCTTGGATCCTGTGCTCCTATGAATTCCAGGTGTTGCACTATCCTTTCCTTAAGGAGTGCCTCCATAATCTTGCATACTACTGAGGTAAGACTGACTGGTCTGCAGTTCCCTACCTCCTCCCTGCTACCACTTTTGTGGAGTAGGATCACATGAGCCCTTCTCCAGTCTTCTGGGAACCTCTCCTGTGCTCAGAGACTCGCTAAACAGTTCTGATAATGGCTCTGATAGTTCCACTCTTAGCTCCTTTAGAACGCTGGGATGTATGCCATCAGGTCCCATTGCCTTGTCCACCCTGAGCTTATCGAGATCTTGTAGGACCCTTTCTTTTGTGAAGAGACTAGTGCACACCTCCCTTCCCCGTGTCCATAGTGCTGAGCTGTGGGCCCAGCCCTACCTTCTCTTCAGTGAATACTGAGCAGAAGTATCTATTTAGGATAGATGCTTTTACGTAGACCTCCTCCTCACACGCCCCCTTATCCCCTTTGACCTTAGCAATACCCCCTCTGGACTTTCTCCTTTCACTAATGTATCTATAAAAAGTCTTGTCACCTTCTTTTACTGTTTGTGCTAGTGTTTTCTCGGTTTGGGCCTTTGCCTGCTTCCCTTAGGGAAGTTTGGTATGCCTCCCTATCTTCATCCCGCTGCGTTCCCTTATATTTCCTGAAGGTAGCCTTTTAGCTCTGACCTTTTCTGCTACTGTTTTTGAGAACCAAAGTGATTTCCTTCTTCTTTTGCACTTCCTTTTCTTACTAACACAATGGGATGTTGCTTCAAGTACTGCATCCTTAATGCTTGCCCCCCACTTTGCCTGTACCCCCTCACCTGTATTTCTTTTTGCCAGGGCTAGCTTAACTCTGTTGGTCATCTTATCAAAGTCAGCTCCTCTGAAGTCCCATATTTTTGCCTTGGAATGGGATGACTTAGTTCTAGTGGCCAAATTGAACCATATCATGTGATGGTCACTGGCCCCCATTTAGCCTTCTACCTGGAGATCTGTGATCCTTTCCCTGTTAGTCAGTACTAGATCTAGGATAGCCTTGTCTCTTGTGGGTTGTTGTACCAGTTGTTTGAGGCCCTCCCCCTGCAGAGAATCCACTATGTGTCTAGTTCTGGCAGATGTTCCTGCTGGTACTGACCAATCTGTAGCTGTAATGTTGAAGTCTCCCATTATCAGAACCTCCCCTTTAGCTGTCATGTTTTGTATATCTTCTAACAGAAACGTGTCTATGTCCTCCCCCTGGTCTGGAGGCCTGTAGACAACCCCAGTTCATACGGCCATCCCATTTCCTGTTTCCAGGGTGACCCACAGTTCTTCTGGCTCCTTATGTGTAGTCTGAATTTCTGTAGCTTTGATATTTTCATTAACATAAAGGGACACTCCTCCCCCCTTTTGTACCTCGGTCTCTTCTGAACAGTACATAGCTAGGTATTTAAGTCTCCCAAATGTGGTTACTGGTAAACCATGTCTCGCTAATGGCTACTATGTCCAGTTTAGCCTCTGTCATTATTGCCTGCAGGTCTGGGATCTTGTTTCCCAGACTGCGAGCATTTGTGTACATGATTTTCCATTGGCCAGATTTCGGTGTGTTAGTTGTTGGGCGAGGTGTGGTGTTTCCCCTGTGCATCATATAGGGAGCCGGACCTTTTTCCTTACATAGTGATGCAAATGAACTGCAAACATGCTGAACTCCTGTTTGACGACTAGCTGAGGGAGGGGGGAAGGGTGTTCTTCCCATTCAACGTATCGGGTGCTGCATTCCTCTCCCCATTTGCTAGTTTAAATATTCTGCAAAGACGTCAAACTTCTGCCCCAATGCACTGACTCCCTCCTTAGTCAGATGCAGTCCATCAAATTTAAAGGACTTTCACTCCCCAAACTGCTGCCAGTTCCCTACAAATGTGTGTCCTTTTTCCTGGCACCAGCCCTTGAGCCACATGTTTAGCTCCCCCATCTCTCCTTCTCTGACCTTCCGTCCATCTGCCCCCTCTCCCAGACTGACAGGATCTCAGAGAAGGAGATACCGGACGAAATGGATGATAGTTTGTCACCCAGCCTGGTCAGGTGTTCCCTGATCTCCACAACTGACCGGCTGGCGAGATCGTTAGTCCTTATGTGTACCAGAGCATCAATGTTTTCTCCTGCTTCCTATACAATTTGAGCAATGCGGTCGGTGCCTCTCCATGATGATGTACCTGGGAGACATCTGACCATTACCCCTGGCTGGAGATAGGCATCAACTCCCCAAATCATGGAGTCTCCTATGATCAGAAGTTTTTTGGATTTCCTTTTTGCTTTTTTTGTTTGGGACGAGTTTTGTTGTGCTAGCTCCTGTGCTGCAGTGTCCTGTTCTGCAGTGTCCTCTGCCCTTTTGTCTAATTTCGGAGACAGAGGCAGATACCTGTTTGTAGTTTTTATATGGTTTGTGGAGGTGATATGTTGGAGAGCACTGAGTGATGGGGCACCCAATTTGCCTCTCCTAACCACCTGCCAACCTCCTGGACAACTACCCTCTGCGATCGAGGTGCTTCTGTTGGATGTTGGGGAAATGGCGGGTGGTTCTTATAATACAATTCCCCCTGAATATGCGATTTGAGGCGCGCAATCTCTGCCCATGCTGCCTGGAGCTGAGCCCTTAGATCTCCAATGGCCCAGCATGTAGGACAGTGTCCTAAATCCTGTAAAACTGCCCTTCTGAAAAGTGTCCCGCCGTACCTGTAGTTAATAATATCCATTCCAGAAAAGTTGCTGGGTTTATAACCTGGTCAGAGTAATCAGAAGGAGGAAAATGAAAGCAAAAGTTTGATTTTGTGTTTTCTTTGTTTTTTGTATAACTTGTTATAACAAGTTAAATTACTTGTGCCCCTGTAAATGAGGTCACTGTGTGGATACCCCTGTGATCCGCCCCTTCCTGCTTTGCTACATGAAATGTCACGAGTGTGCTACCCTATAAAAGGAGTGTAGTGTGGGGTGATTGGAGATGGATGTGGGTGGCTGGCCCTTCCCCTGCTGAAAAAGAAGAACCACGGACGAAAAAAACAAGGAGGTAAGAGCAGAAACAATCAGCCAGCAACAAATGCAGTAGCCCTGAAAGCTTATCTTAATGATAGATAAAACTGTAAAACACCACCTGTAATAATTTCACAGAAGATATACCCTGTAAGAAGCACTTTGCTACAGAGAAAAATAAAGCAGTAACAGAAGATATACCTTGCAAAAGACAATTTGAATCAGAAGATTACAGGAGTAATCTGTAAGCACACCCTGTAATAATGCAGCAGAAGGTATACCCAGCAACAACAATTTGAATCAAAGAAAAATAAAGCAATAAAATGTTAGCAACAAACAGTAACAATCCCTGTGAGTACAAAATAAAAATAACAACACACAGTAAATCTGCCTTGCCAAAAGAAGCCTTAATCCTTCTCCTTGCTCTGGTAAGGTTCTTTGCTCTGTCCTTTCAAGCAACCTAGAAGAAAAGAGCTCAAGTGAAGCTAGGTGCCTTGGCCAACAAACCTAGTCTTCCACCTCAAAGGTCAGAACCATGTTTATAGTGGGGTATCTGCTTGGCATGCTGGCAACACTGGGCCACACCCCATGCCTGGGATATCACAAGCAGAAGGAGGTAGAGAGGATGGAAGACACTCTCCTCCAGGGAAGTGAGGGGTGCTGAATGCTGCATGCCTCTAGTAGGCACTCCTGGTAGTGGTACGGTGAAGGTACTGTATATAGCGGATCTTCTGTGGTTCACTCTATGGTTATAAGGTACGGAAGAAGGCTAAGGTGCCTCTTTAAACAGCTCTCTATCCAAGATTTAGCGGACTCAATTCAAGATCGTTGTCAGGTATTGAATCAGTTATATGTGCCTTGGGCAGTTGGAATTTTGCTGTTGACGGACTTTGATGTTGGAATTCACTGCCCATCAGTTAGGAGACCATGTTACAATCCCCTACCATCTTAAAAACTGCTATCCACCTAAGTGCTTCACTGGATCATAGGGCACTGTAACTCATGCAGTGGTTGTTAGAAAAACTACTTTCCAGTTTTATTATATTTAGCTCTTTTTGTATTTGTTGCTGACTTAAATGGATTTTGATATAAGTGAAAATTTGAGTACTGTCTTATTGTACTGTATCACTATATGTTGTGCTTATTTCAAAAGTACATGTCTGAGGACACCACTGAAAATTATGGGCCCTCTGCACATATGGGCGCAAGTTACATGCCAAAGACATGCAACTCATGCACGTAGCTCTGCACCTGCGGCATTCACCACCACCCGGCCACCTGTCCTGCAGTCCTCGCCCCCGGCGCAGGTCCATCTTGAGGTGGGTGGAGTCGAGACAGCCAAGCATCCAATCGGATGCTCGGCATGGGTTCAACAGTGAATCCCTTACATGGCAGTGCGAACACTGGCAGCCCGCCCCACGGATGTCCGAGGGCTGGTGGCTGTGGCAGGAGGGCAATGCTGCCAGCCATCTCTTATGTCACCGATGCGGTGCAGTGGGACAGGGGGATCATTACCGCTGGAAGCGGGGGGGGGGTTGATGTGCGGTGCCGCTGGGAATGGTGGGTGGCAGCCTTGTGCTGGTGGCCCTGTGAGGGGTATGGGTGTTGTGGGTGTTTGAGGGGCCGCCACACTCACCACTGTGTGCTAGGGTGGGTGGGTGGCATCGGGCAGCCGTTTCCTTAGGCCCTGGAGGGTCGGTGGGCTGTTTGCCCTGCCCTGTGGGATGTGCATGGGGAATGTAGGGGATTTATGGCAGGGTCCTCACTGGTGTACCCTGCGCCCCCTTTGCACACCTGCAGACAGCACTACGTGCCCTAGTACGTGGCATGTAGTGTTGGGCCACCCCTCGTGTGGCTGGGGGATCGGGCACATATGTGCTGCATGTCCCCCTTTGAGCATCCCACGTAGGGTGTAGAGTGGCTGCACACCCCAGATATGTGCACGTAGCCACTCTGCCCCATTAGTGCATAGGGCCCAAGGATTGTGCAATGATCTTCATTTTCATTTTCTGAAAAAACTGATTGATGTGCCTCTGATGGTATGGGTGACTATGTCCTGTTGCCCCCCCCCCCAGGATGCAGGCTGTATATGTACTCCAGTGGGAGGGCAGAAAACAGCAATGCCACCCCGACTTGGCACCTCAGATGATGACCCCTACATCCTCTCATGCTAATTATCCCTCCGACACACTGTGACTGTCACCCACCCACTAATACAGCAACATGCCACCTTCTTGTCGCTGGTGAGAGCAGGTGTGAGACCCTTGATAATCCAGACTCCACTGGTGGGGAACCTGGGGACACATGGTCAGTGACAGGGGTGAGTCCAGTGGGCAGTAAGGGTGCCTAAAGAGGTGCGCCAATGGGAGAATGTGGGAGAAAAAAAGAAAGCGATTCTTATCTTAATGATCGCCACTATCAGCAGCCTCCCAGTCTCACCCCCATGGCACAGCTTCACATGTGGTGCCAGGCCCGAGAGTACCAGTGGCCATCCATTCTGATGACTGACAGTTTTTCCTCCCCATTTTACACTCTATCCTACTACCAGTGACATGTATAGTACAAGATCAGTGGGGATCCCCTGGGGAGGAGGTTGAGCTTCTGTACACATCACAGTGGGCACTAGAACTCCCTCCCATGTAGTAAGCACCATTACTGGCACCCCCACCACCACAGGCCACCAGACTGCACAGAGCCCCGGATCACTCCCAAGCCCTGCTCACTCACTTGGTAGTACAAGCCACTACTGACAGACTATTGGGGCTGCCCCAAAAGTAATATTTGAGACTGGAGCAGTCCTTCGATACTTTGACTCTTTTAAACTGTACCAACAAGGCCTGGAGGACACTTGGAGTATGGGAAGCCCCATATATTTCCTCTGCTTCTGCCATACTCTGGGTCTGGCAGCATGTCATGAAAAGCCATGCTTTTAAGGGATCTGCATCATGCCAGTGCCTTCCATTTGTCCAGAAAGCCAAAGGATGCCAACATTTCCCTGAAATAGTGTACAGGTGCCACCGCTGGGGTTGGCTTACCCCACAAATGTAAAGTCACAAGGTGGTACACACTGTTTGAGATCCCACAAATAAAAACTGAGGCTCTAGTCAGCAGCTGAAAATGTACTGAATGGTGCTTATGTCGGTGGGAACCAAAATTCACGCCACACCAAAGGTGCGCTGGTGCTGCCATCAATAGCACTTCATCTGGGGGCCCTGACTTGCCTTCCATCTCTCCTGTTTGGTGGGAAGGTTTATATGTGTGTGTGTGTGTGTGTGTATATATCTGAAAGTGTTTATCCTGACACACCAATAAGTTAGATGCTGGTAATGCTGGGACATTGCACATGCATATACAATTCCGCAGACAGCCACAGACAAGTAAGTTATAAGCCACAACATGGTGTGCATTATAGGATTTTAATGCACGCTCCACGGGTATAGTAAGGCACAAGGCCGAGTATCCCTGCAACCCTGGGAAGTGCATTCAAATCATGTAATGCACATCCTGGAGGGGTTTATTATACTTATAAAATGGTTCCAAGTAGATTTATTTTGGGGGGAAGAAAATGAAATTCAGCACCTGACCGGGCATTTATGGAAATTTAATGCATGGTCAGGTGACGTCTCTCAGCCAATAACATTTCTAGGCTTTTTCTTGCCATTTTCTAATTATAAATTATCTCATTGAGAAAGGATGTTGGTAAGGAAAATGGATTATTCATCCACTTCTTTATTTTATACCATATTTAGACTGTGGTCCTCCTCCTCTAAAGAGGAAGGAGAGTGTTGCAGCATCCTCATTCATATTTGTGTTTCCCCACTCTCTTTCTTTATGTCTGTCTTTTTTTTGTTTAGTTTTCTCATTCCTGATATTTATGACCAGCTCAATAAATCCCCCCCCCAGTCTCACCCATCACTGCCTTCTCTACTCTACACTGAACTGGCTGTCTCCCAAGGGTATACGCTCCTACACTCTGAGTAACCTTATTGAATCATTATCCCGCCCACCACGTCCTGACATGCCTGTGGCTATGCTCAAACCAGTTACCCGGGCTCGTTATTTAAGGTCTTCAACTTCACCCCTGCTCGCCGTTCCTCCTTGTTCTACTAAAATGGGTGAGCGTGCTTTCTCCCATCTTGCTCCCAAATTCTGGAACTCCCTTCCCACTGGCATAAGGCATTCTCCATCTCACAACTCTTTTGAAAAAGCACTCTTTTCTTACTTGATCTCTCCTGGTATCTGTAAGTGTCCCTAGATTTCCCTCTCTGGTCCCTCTGCTCTCTCCATCTTAAACTCTTTCTAAGTAGTCATTCTGAGTTCCTGTGTAATTCATATACAGTACTGCTAAGTAGTCATATCAAGCTCCTGTAAAATTTTACCTGATGGATTAGTATTACTTCCTCCTACTTTGGCTGTTTTCTCTGTACCCTGTCTTGACTGCCCTGCATGGTGGTCCAGTGTTTGAGTATATACCCTTCTTGTCCTAGTTGTATTGTTTCCCCCTACTGTTGTACACTCCCGGGTCGTGCTTGAAAATAGGCATTTTTTTTTGCCTAACGCACTTACCTGGTTACCAAAAGCTAATAAATAAATAGATGGAGGACTAAGGGCCCTCCTCGTATATTAGTATACGGGTGTCTGGGGTGAATATAAGCATAGTGTGGGTAGACTGCAAGTGGTGCCCAAGTGGAGTGGGACTTGCAGACAGAAGTGGAGGACTAAGGACCCTAATGCAAACTGTTCAGAGGTTTGTTTAGCCCCGCCCACTCCTAAGTTACCCTACTAGGAAGGTCCTTAGTCCTTCACCTATGCCCTTAATATTTAAATTTGTTTATACTGGGGGAGCTACTTCTACCCCTCACACCCCCATTTAAAAAAAGAAACAGGGGGTGTGAGGGGCATAAGCCCCCAACAGCAGCAACAACAACAAAAAAACACATTTAGAATAACACACTGCCGCTGGGCTGTTTGGCCGACCCTATCTGAAAAGAGTTACAGGATCTTTTACTTCCACTTGGACAACTGAAACAAGCACAACACTGAGCAGCTGTCAGGAAGGTTGAAAGTATGTCTGGGTACGTCAAGTGTGGATTTAAAAACCAAGCCAGGGGAAGTGATGTTGCCACCATGCACAGCTTGGGGAGGCCTCCATTGGAGTACTGCGTCCAGCTTTGGGCACCACACTAGAAAGGAATCGTGGAATTGGAAATGGTTCAGAGGAGTGCAGGAAAGCTGATTAGGGGCATGGAAAGGCTGGAGCAGGAACAGAGACCACGACAGCTGGATCTCATCTCTCTGGAGAAGAGGCCGATAACCAGAGATATGATTCAAGTGTTCAACATTAATGAAGGTTGTTCAGAAAAGAGACTCAAGCGAGGGTATTTGTTTTAAGTTACGAAAAGGGAAAAAGGGGACCTGAGCTGAAGCTTAGAGAGGGAAGGTTAGAATAGAATTAAGGAAGAATGACATCAGTCAGAGGGTGGTGGGATTATAGGATAGATTCCACTGGGCAGCAGTGCAACTAAATTTAATTCAACCTTAAAGTGGATGACACAGAAGAGACATACCATTACTGGCTACAACGCCTGAAAGAGCAAGTGGAGGGACCTGACTGATGGCTGAGCTTAAGCCTTCATCCCCCAAGACACCCACGTACCTACGTACCCACGTAATCACCAGAATTGGGCAGAAATATCCAACTTTCAAAAATACAACTGAGTTTCATGCTGCACATTCCATTTTTTCACTAATAAGGTTTCATACAATTCCAGTGAAGATAAAAATGACAAGATAAAAAGTGATGTATTATACCCAAATCACAAGATATCATGTTATCTTATGAGCTGGGTATGTCACAGGGTTCTATGTGATTTTAGCAAAAGCAAACTGGTGATGGAAAAATGGCAAATGGCAAAGTGTGAGGCAGGAAAGAGTAACCCTCACTAAACAGTGATTGTAAAAATGGTGACTGCAGTGCATTTCTGCGGGGCGGGGGGCTCTTTGCCCCCCAACCCCTTTCAAAATATAATCAACTCGGGGGGGGGGACTCTGGGAGAGGAAGAAATCTGAAGGTCGCCATTTCAGCAATCGCAGCTTATCCCTGTCGCTCTTTTTCCCCTCGCCATTTTCTCGTTGTCGTTATTTTAGTCACCGTAATACAGTTGCGCTTTTCACAGCATACCATGTCACAGATGGTATCTTGCCCTGTAGGGTACGTCACAATAAAAGTGAACCAATCAGAGAGCTGCATTCACAATGCTGATTGCTGGTTTAATGTCTCACCTGAAGGGTGGCACCCCTCCAAGGTGCTGCCTCCCCGAGGTCTGGCTGGTTCTATGATGTCACATCATATTGTGCTGAAATAAATTCTTCATAAACTGCACTGGCCTCCAGGGCCCTTGATGACTGATATTTTGAGATTCTGTTCCTGACAAACAAGACATGGGGTATATCAGTGGTCCCTCACAGTTTATTGGCACTGTTCTCTGAATATGGCACATACTAGAATGACCTCTACTTTTTCCCCAGTGTTGGCCTGCTGTCCTCACCTGATGCTTTATGGGATGCGCATGCACTGCCTCCGCTTTTTTCCAGTGTTGGTCTCCTACCAGCACCTGACGTGCTCCCAGCTGACTAAAAGTGGGTGGTCAATTAGGCCCCACTGCTGCTATGGGCTGTCCTGGGGAGGTAAGCATAGGGCATGACTTTTCCTTGAAGGTTACCGAGAGCAGGAGTCAGAGCATGCTGAAGAAATGAAGGAGGCTGCTAACTGAGATACGCATAGCGGGCATGTAGTGGCAAACTTAGAACAGTACATGCACAGGTTTCAGGCCTCCTACAGCTCACCCCGCTGTGGTGCATGGCTGGCACATTTCTGCTATGGAACTTGCATAGACAGAGTATGCAAACATAGCAGCATTATAAGCCAAGATGATCCACTTTCAGCAGGATCTGAACAGGATGCAGGATAAGACTGTAAAGATGGAGGGTGTTAGAGAGACACCTTCCAGGCAGGACATACACTGCATGAGCTCTTTACCAAGACCCAATAAACAGCATAATTTTCAGATTTTAAATTCTGCAAAGCAAAGACTCTTTAGCTTGGTGGTTTCTGACTCTAGCTGCCCTCAGGATCAAGTGGCTACCAAATTTGCCATGACTTGGCCTAAAGGGCAGCAGACTCTAGCCATGAAAAATGCAGCGGCTCAACAACCAAAGGCTGCAGGAAGCACCAAGCATGGTAACCCACCCAGCACTGAACAACTGACTTGGCAAATCCTGCTTGAGTCCAAGCAGGCCATGGATTCAAAAATGGAAATATTTTTAGCCTGACTGGAGACTCATGATGCTAAATCAAGAGACCTGGCCAACCGAGTAGAGGACTTCGACAAAAGATCCATGGCCACAATGGCAGCTGTGGCAGCTCTCACCAATGAAAACAGCCAGATTCAAAAATGCATGGAGGCTCTCAAAAACTAAATGAGGGCAGTGAACTCACACCTGGTCGGGGTTCCAGGAGGCATCTAAGGCTCAAATCTGCAGGAGTTCCTCATGACCTGGATCTTTGAGCACCTAGAATTCCCTGAGAGATTCTATGGTCTGCAATTCAGGAAAGCTTATGGAGTTAACCCTAGGATGGCTCTACAAGAAAAGAATCAAGACAGAACTGTGCCCTTGAAAATGGCCAGTGTGGAGGTCCAAGATCTAGTGCTGGGGCAGTGAGGGCAGCATATCCCTTAATGACCAATGGTGCAGACATCAGGATTTATCTTGTCCTTTCTTACAGCATCAGAGCCAGGAGAAAGTAGTTTGACGCAGAGTGACTGCAGACCTTCGGCGTAATCAACTTGTTCCTGCTACCTACCCATCCGACTCCACATTATCCATGGTGGTAAGACCTGGCAATTTTCAGATCCAGATAATGCAGGCTAGTGGGCTGAAAAAAATGAGCAGGAATTTGCAGTTCAGCAAAAGGCAGCACCAGCGACCGCTGAGGAGGAAGCAGAAATGGCAGAGAACTGACTTCAGGTACTTGAAATGTGCACAGATTCATAATCAACTGGGACTTTAAATGGCGTTTTGTACACGTTCTCTTTACTTTTTGAAACTGTAGCCAATTAAAGTAATAACTAACTGGGTACCACTGGAAAATGTTGGAGGCTTATTTCTCTACACTTGTTGGGATTTATGGGGCATCCAGGGTGGAGTGGGAAAAACGTGCAGTTTCTGGACTTTTATGGTGCCAACTACATGGTCGAGGAGAACGTACTTTGAAGTGCAGTCTCCCTCCCTCCCTGAATGGCCTCATCGGGGAAATCCAGTTACAGACAATTTAATCCGCAAAAGTATGTTACCTCCTGCTGAATTTTCAACTGTATTCTTTGTTATTGATAGTTTTCAATTACGGTATTTTAATACATTTCTGTAATACAGGATAGTTGAAACTGTTATTGGACATAGTTCTGCAATGTTCATGTTTACAGTTCTTGTGATCGACTGTTCGGTTAGAAGCATAGTTTACCTGCTTACTAATCCTTATTTTTGGTTAAGTGGCATTTCCAGAGAACTGCACTTGTTCATGTTTACATTCTCCCTATACAGGACACTACTGCAGCCGCTGAAGAGGCTGGCATTTTTGGGGCTTACATTTAATTATAAATTTACTATACCCCCTCATCCTATTGTGCTAGATTGTGTGATGAGCTATTTTGTATATCAACTTCCCTGTAATACTGAAAGCTATTTACACTTATGAGGTCCCGTCTTTCGGATGAGACGTTAAACCGAGGTCCCATCTGCCTGGATTGGTGGCAGTTCAGGTGGATGTTAAAGATCTCGTGGCACTTATCGAAAAAGAGTAGGGGAATTTCCCCAGTGTCCTGGCCAAATTTCCCTCATTCACCAACAATACCACCAACAGCTTAATCTGGTTCAAGGTCAGTTGGCATTCATCTGTATCCCCCCCCTCCCCGGGTCGTGCCTGAAAATAGGCAGGATTTGTCTAGTGCACTTACCCGGTCAACAAAAACTAAATAAAAAAAATATATATATATTATCTCATGTATGAGAATGTAATGTGCTTTGCATTATATGAAATTAATAAATTATAAGTTATAAAAAGGACTGGGCCAGTCCGATGGTGAAGAGGGCTGAGGCGCTGTAAGCCTTACCTTCTCCCACACTGGTGACCCAGGTTCGAGTGTGAACTCAGGTTGCCAGGGGTCGGCCAGGGAAGGAGAGGACTGAGCGTCCAGAAGACAGCTCTCATCTCTCTGGTGGGATGGCTTGCCATGGCAGCCCTTGGATGCCCCTAGGTGGAGGCCTGTGGGTAGCACTGGCAGCTTGGAGCAACATGAAGAGAGGGGCCATGGTTTTGTAGCTGCGTGAGCCTCTATGTACACACCTGTGTGCCACTGTGGCAAGGGAACTAAGGGAGAAAAGTGGAAAACTAGTTGATGTGGGCTTTATGAAGTCCTGTCCGCCTACCTCGGTCCTGCACCGTCGACTAGTTGGCTGCCCCATCTGCGTGCGTGCCACTAGTTGGGGAGAGGATGGCCCTCTCCTTCTCAGCCCCATCACGGCGGGGGGGGGATCCACGGGGGGATCTCAGGCATGGCAGTCCGGTATGGTGGGTGATGTGTGACAGGAGACAGGAACAGACAGGGCTGAGAGACTGCCCACACTGACCCTGGTGAGAGAAACCTCCATGGCAAAGAGAAAAAAAAGAAAAGGACTGGAAAGACACAGCATGCAGCTGGAGAGGGAAAAGGACTGGTGTTTTAGGTAGTAGCAGATATGGCTTTAGATAAGGCATTGCATCTGCATGGTTGGTTGTGGGCTTTGCGAATGATGCCACTACACACTGCTGTTATGTGTAGGTGCAGGAGCAGTGCATCACTACTCCTACTTCAGCTGCTCGGATGACACAGGGTTGGAGGAAAATTAGGAGAATCGGAAAAACAAAACCCCATCCTGTGTCAGTTTAAAGTTGTTAGATGTGGGAACTGATGGGCAAATAACTTTTTTTCTCAGTAGCCAAGTCTACTTGGAACACCAGTTTTACTTAGCATTGGGCAATGTTCTTTGTTGTCTGAATACAAGTTAAAGGGTCCTTTGATCCCAGTTTAATTGGGATGACAGCAGCAACAAACAGCAGTATCAAGCAGGAGCAAGAGTGTTTCATTAGCTGGTGCTCTGTGTATCCGTTTAGTGAAGACCGAGTCATTTTGTTTTTTTTTGTCTCCAAAGCCAGTACGGTCTGTGGGAAACCTAATAAGGGATGCATAATAAGGTTTACAGAAACTCAGGTCAACCTAGCAAGCTACCCTGGGATATACAAATACATGATTTTCTGTAGTGGCTGCAGTAAAATGCGAGGGCTCAAAATACAAGCCATTCACCATTTCTTTTTCAATACAAGCAGCCTGTACATTCTTGGACGTGTGAGATGCTGAAGATGTCTTGTTTATCAACTGCTAATGGATCGATTAACAAGCAACTTGACTAATTAATCAATCCATCAGTGAACTGCCCTGCAGCACCAAATGCACCACCCTCCTATTCAGTTCCAGACTATCATTTTTCCTGGGAAGCAATTAAGAGGTTTATCTTGAAAAATACATTCAAAAGCTTTACAAACCAAGACAAGATACCATAATTGAACTTAAATGTCAGATCATAAGAGGCCTTCCTGACAGTAGTTTTTGTCTGTTTACATGGATAGTTTTTCACACCCTGCAACCTACTAAATCTAGTAAATGTGACTGCTACCATTAGTACCCTCATGGAGCATCAACCAACTACCTGCACTTACCTCCTGACAACTCACTGGGTTGAGGAACCCCACTCCCAACACTTTAGGTTACACCTACCCCCCAATCATGACATCGCTCCCACTTCCCCCCTCAGATGCTCCCAACTACCTTACTCCTTCCACCCATGTTTGCAACCCCTCCTTCTCACCCTCGGACAGCTTCTAAGTAGGGTGTTAACCTCTGACACAGGCTAGCTGTTATACTGCCTAAGCTGTTTAATGCTGTTCTACCCTGTAACTTAACCTGCACCATATGTAACCCTGTCATCTGTATTGTATCATCTGAGTAGCTGACGTGGAACCTATAAATGAGCATCTGCTCACTGGTGTAATCCAAGACCCCAGTAAATAAAAATAAATAAAAAATTGTTATGTAAATGCAAGGCGATTAAAAAAGCAGCGACACAGATTCAAACATCTCTAGTATTAGGTGCAAAAGTATGCAGAGCAAAATTGTGAAATAAGGACTGGTAAAGTTCTTTCTAGGTAAGCAAACTGTGGGGGGCTTAGGGATCATTTAAAGGCCCTTTTACACGATCTACAGAGCAACTAGAACGTTACCTTGCTTGCCATGTAAAGCCAAGCCACACCACATCCAATGGCAGTCTTCGCTGTCCTGGTGTACCCTGCTTTCCTGGGTTTGCCATTGCAGTTTTCCATTTTGTGCCACATCCTGCTGCTGTATAATCACAGCACAGTACTCACATCAATGCAGTCCCACAGGCAAGTCTCGGGCTCTTGGCTGGCTGGAAAGCTAGCAAAAATTTCAGAAGAGCCACGAGACCACTGTAGGGCTGCTGTGTGTAAAATTAAAATGCAGTGGCACGGACGAAGTGGAGCGAGCGGTTGGAAACTGTAGAGCTTTGAGTAAGGGCTCCGTGTAAAAGGGCCTCAAAATAAATAAAGGTCAGTTGTTGCTCTTTAAAGCAGTAGTATTTATTAGTCCCCATAGAATTTTTTTTTTTCAGCAATGTTTTTCTTTCCTGGAAAAAACATAAATATACCCATTTTTCTTTTCATTTTCTTTTATTCCTTAAAGAGCTCCTGACACAGTTGAGGCAACTTTGAAAACATGTAATATTCATGCATAAATCTAGCTTATATTTTGTATTTTATTCTGTAATTCTCACCCTAATTTCCTTACTACTGAGGGTACTTACATGAACGCAGTATCTCCCCTTTTAGCTCTGGTTGCCTGCCTACATCTGATATCATAATTCTATTTATGACATCACAATATGCTGCAGTGGAGATAATTATGATGTCATACAGATGGGATTGTGATGTCATGTAGAGAAGCCGCCAGAGTAGATATAGTCTAGGGGACAGGGATAGTTTTTATGCAACTGTTTTTAGTACGAAAGAAAACAGGAAATTAATTACTGAAAGTACATGAAGTAATAAAGAAAATAGGATGGAGCTGAATATAAATCTTACTTTTTCCAAAGCTTTCCTAATGCTGTCAGGGGCTCTTTAACTAAAATATGAGATTTTGAATTTTTTTTAAAGTTTCTGTTCCCGTGCCATGTCCGCCATGAAAAAATAAAATAATCTTGGTACAGTGTTGTGCTGTTTACCATCAGAAACATGTGGCAGCCCCATCCGAATACATCCACAGTGTCACCCTAGTATGTACATTTAAAGTGTAACTTCAGTGGAGGACATATATTAGAACTGTGACTGGTGACCATCTTTAACAAAGGACTCACTGATTTAAAAAAACAGCTATAAAAATGGTTTTAAAAACATATCAGAAAAAAATTCAAAAACACCGAGGACAAATCTAAGGATGCCATAAATACATTTTTTTGCTAAAAATGCTATATAATTATTTTTTTTTTTTGCAGATTAACAAATCCTGTTGCTTTATGTTGTATTTTATTTGCAACTGCTGTGCAATTAGGATTTGCAGATTGGCAACTGTGACTTTCTTGTTTACTAGTTACCTCTCAGATGAAGTGGTTTGTAGCTGGCATATAATTAATAGTCACATGTGTGCAAATCAATGTGTCTGCGGAAAGTTGTGGTAATAGGAACCTTCTTTTTAGTTTGTATTAGTACCAGGCATGGTTCTCCCACCTCCTCCTATCTGATCATCAAAAAGAATTAACAGCTGACTAGGGGTGACCAGATATTCCTTTTCACATTCTGATGCAACTGATTTCAGTCAGACAGTAAGGATTTAGGATTTCTGTTGCCTAAAATCCTAAATCGTAATCAATCAGATTCCGAAATACAAAATTAGAAGTTGATCTAGGAAGTTCAAGTTCTCAGATCAGAACTGGATTTCAGAGTCAGATACTTCAAAAATCCTAAAACGGTCCACAGGACTGGAGTACAAGATACCCAATCACCCCAAGCGCTGACCCAGCGCTTTGGCCGTAGTGAGTTGCATTGCTTCCTGTGAGACTAGGGTTCGCATGACAGCCCTAGAATCTTGAACTGAGACTAGCTATGGATGAAGGTGTGTGTCTGCAAACATCGCAGATGTCCCATCGTCGGGGGTGGGGGACAGGGGGACGGGTTAGAAAATAATTTGAAATAAAAATAGGAAGCAGCACAACTGGTCTGAGATTTTAGACGCTCTCTGGGTTTTTGAACCCACGTGAACAGTCAAACATGGTAAAGATACAGTGTTCATACAGTTGCCTGACTGGCAACTACACTACCACTGTGGTGCTTGCCTTGGCACATCTATTGTGTATATTGATCTTTCAGTTATTTTTAACACTAAGGACTGACAGAATGAGAACAGGAAAGTGGGAACTGGAACACTGCCCAGCAATGAAATTCAGCCACTGAAAATATCAGCATGTGTACAAATGTCACCAGCTTGAATGCTCACACATTCACTTCTAATACAAGTAAAAATGTTTTACATTTGAATGTCCCGCTGCACAGTGATACATTTTCCTATATAGCAGTATATATTTTCTTTCAGATATTTGTCGCCAACAATGAATTTATTTATTTTTTACTTTTTTTGTTGTTGTAATTCCTTCTCTCAGTAAAAATAAAGTGTAAGAAAAAGGAACGGCCCGCTGCAACAGAATGCTCATGAAAGAAAAAGGCTGCATTATATTGTCTCTCCCCATACACAATGGGGGTAATTCAATCCTAATAAAATGTCACACAAACTGTAGTTGTATGCTTTAGCTCTTCCTGTATTGTTTTTTTTGTGTGGATATCTAAAATGTCAGCGTAATAAATTCAGGGCTGATGAAAAGTGATGAAAATCAAAACAGAAGGCCTCTGTGTTTATCTGCGAGACAGGTGCACTAGTGCAGCTGGGTGATAGGCTCCTCCTCCCCCACGCTGCTCCTGCAACAGACCTCAGTACTGATCTGAATGGGGCAATTGCCCAGTGCTGGCTCGAGACACCAAAAATAATTAGCCATGTGGCTAAACCCCATATTTTTCTTTAAGCCATCACCTTTTTTTTGGTTTAATCATTTAACCGTATTTGCCATTTGTTTTCCAGACTCCTGCTATCTTGGCATAAAAAACAAATAACAAAAATAACACTAGCTAACAGTGGCTATTTAACAAAAAAAAAAAATTTTAGCCAAGTTATTAAAACAAAAAGAAGAAAAAGCCAAACGAGTCAGTGGCTAATAACATCAAGCCAACACTACAACTACACCAGGGCCAGAGAGTAATTCCACCTCAACACTGCCAGTAACGTAAAGTCTTGATTGGGCAATGTTTGCTGATGATGTCACTACGTTAGGTGATTTTGTGACATAGACTAATGTCCACTTGTCTTTTAGTCCTCATCCCTTCAAAGCCAGGCTCATTGGACCTCCCCGGTAGTGCAGTGGCTAGGATTAGCCACATGACTTGCCAGCAGGTCTTTTGTTAACTCTCCTTTGGAAGTTTTTGACTTCCTAAAATATGGCAACCTTTCAAAAAAAAGTGTGTGGGGGGTGCAGTGCTAGGGCTAATGCTCAGCAAGACAGATCTGGGAACAAGGACGGGTCATCTAGGGATGGGCAGGGTGAGGAGAATAGAGCATCCCAGAGGATCCCGTCCTCCCCCAAGGGAAGGTGGGTAATATCCTGTGCCACAACACTGCCATCTAGGGGACCACAGGTGGTAGTGTGGCTGGAGGGCATAGGGCAGTATGGGGCCATGGTGGATGTTGGTGCACAGCACACACTGGGTGCATGCTGTTGATGTCAGCACACCCCCTGCCACAGGGGATGTGCGGAAACTGAGAAAATGGCTCTGGTTTAGGGGACAATGGATCCCAGTGCATTCAGGCCCTGTGCTACTGTCTGGATGCCACATGATGACATGCGAATCGTGGGTGCATTCCCCACTCCTGAGAGGGTATGTCCAAGCCTATGTGGAGGCCAAGCATTTAAGAACAGGGTACCGGGGAGCTGACTACACCTTGAATGTTCCTGAGGGAGACCAAAACCAAAGGGCATAAATAAAATAAAGAAAACTTAAAAAGGGCAGGGAGAGGAAGAAAGTTAGGTGGCATTCAGCTTTGCAGAAATGGATGTACGAAAAATACAGGTTACTCACCTGTAACAGGAGTTCTAGGAATGGTATATGTTGTTCATCCACACTTATTGACAGGTTCCTTGCCGCTTTAAATCTTGCCGGAAGGTCTTCAAGCTGGCTCCTCCCACCCACCCGGGTGGTAAAACTCTCGGCTCCGCCCCATGACGCCAGATCTAGCCCGCTGGAAGCCAGGTTGTGCGTCGAAGCCGGGTGGGTCGTGTGGATGAACAACATATACCATTCCTAGAACTCCTGTTACAGGTGAGTAACCTGTATTTCTAGGGACATGGATATGTTGTTCATCCACACTTATTGGCAGACTCCTAGCAGTTCTCCGGGAAGAGGGAGGCAAGGTGCACACCCCCTACTTAGATATAAAGACTGGAGAACCGAGGCCCCGACCAACATCCCGGCGTGACCCAAGGTCGATGTGGAAGGGGAAACGTAAAGCCTGCTTCCAGGTAGAAGCCCTGCGGATATCCTGAACAGGAGTATCCTTGGAAGCAGCCACTGATGCAGCGGAAGGGTGGGTAAAATGAGTACTTATCCTCTGGGAGGCTCCATGCCCGCCCACCTATAGCGGAGATCTATGCAGGAGGTGACCCACCCACTGTCGTTCCACTTGGCTGCAGGTCTGCCAGGTGCGGCTTCCAGCGTGATGACAAACAGCTGGCGAACCTCCCGAACTTCAGCCCCTCACGCTCCCTGGGTGACAAAGCGTTTAAGCGGGTCCCAAAGGAACCTGCTCAGTCTCGAGAGTGTGAATGAGGTGAACGGCAGAGAGCAATACCGGATAGGGAAAAAACTGCCACCGCCAACGGAAGGAACTTCGGGTGGGGCGCAGGACAACCTTGTCCCTGTGGAAGACCAGATAGGGGGATTCAAAGGAGCGCATGGAACTCTCCCCTCCTTCTGGATGGCAGAGTGGCCCCAAGAAGGTGTTCTTCCACAACAGGTGGGGAAACTCGCACCTGTGCAAAGGTTCGAATGGCTTGCCCGTGAGCTAAGCCCACCAGCGAAGATCCCACAGAATTGGGGATACTCTCCCCGAAGGGGAGGTGTGATCGAGGCCTAGAAAAGCACCAGACCACCTTTTCTGCACCACCGACTGCCTTCCGGCCCGCACCGGAAGACGGGGGTGACCAACAGAAGCATCCAGAGGGTCGTCGGCCAAAGCCCTGGTTCAAAAGAACGGACCGCAGATGGTCCGGAATGCTCGCCGAGGGATGGGAGAGGGGCCCCAGGCCTGTCCCATCATCAAATGGAGAATTCTACCATTTGAAGGTGAGCATATTTGTGGCGACTCCCAACAGGGGCCGCCTCGAAAAACATGAGGACCGTGTCGAAGACCCCAGGCCTGGCCCCTATGCTGGGGACCAGGCCATTAGGTCAATGATCGAAGGTACAGATGGAAAACCTTCCCCTGAAAACAGAGATCAGGACCGGGCCGGCTGGAAGCCGCCTCGGAAGCCTGGGGCTGAGACTGAGGAGAGCTGGATACCAGAGCTGGTCAACCAGTCTGGGGCTACCAGCATCGCCTGCGCCTAGTCCCTTCTCGCCTTGCCTGTGGGTCAAGGGAAATGGGGGAGAGGCGTGGAAGAGGCCCGGGGTCCGCGGCCTCGATGGCATCCCCTACAGCAAACCTTGCTGAGGGGGCGGGCATGAGACAGTCTCGGCCTCGTATTCTCCCTGGAGGGAAGGAGGGAGAAGATCCTGTGCTACCTCCGGCAGGGAAGACCACTCGTGAGGCACAGCCTATGCCTGGCTTAGGGCATCAGCCAGGGTGCTGGAGGCTCCTGCCATCGAATGGCTAGGAAACCGCCTCCTAGCTGCGCGAAAGACCCAATACGGAGAAGCTCCTTACAAGATGCAAGGGGCTCGTCCGAGCCTGGCGGGGTAGGTAGCACATGGTCGTGGTGTTGTCCGCCTGGACTTAAACCACTGGACCCCGCAAAAATGGAGCGAGCGGTGCAAGCAAGCGGACCACCGTGAGCTCCAGCGGGTAGGAAAGACATTGGGACTCCCGAGAGGACCAGAGGCGGAGCACTCTGTATTCCCCTTGATGGGCACCCCAACCCATCCGAGAAGTATCGGTCGGAGCAGACCGTTGACTCGGGGCGGACGGACAGGATGTACTCCTGCAAGAGTTGGATTGGTCCGAAGGAGAGCATTCCCTAACTCCTGGGCCGTAGTCACGAACTGGTCCAAAGGAATGCAGCACTGTGACCGCTGGCTGGCCAGTCCCCCAAGGGGAACACATGAAACAGACCACACTGGGCCGGCCGCCACGAGGCCCAGGAGGAGCAGGAGGTCCCGGCAAGGTGCGATTGCCCGGTCAGACCTGACCAGGTAGGGAGGAAGAACCTCAGCCCTGTCCACCAGGAGCCGAGTTCGGACTCAAGAGTTGAGCCTGGTCCCGAAGAAGGATCACCCGCTAAGGCACGAGTTCCAATGTGGCTCCGATAACAGGAGACCCGCCTGAGACCCAGAACTCTGGATCGACCCCTTCCACCTGGAAAGGGTTGAAGTCAGGCCGCCACCCGGGTGGGGTTACGCCCGGCCCCTCGATGCCACAGGAAGCTGCTGGGCCAAGACCGAAGGGCCTGGCTTGGAACTCGTAAGGAGATCCCCGCTAGGAAAAGGAGGAGTCTCCCCGGAAACGGACGGAACGAGGAGTAAGTGCGTCCTGGAGGCCCAGGAGCGAAGCCACACGCCCGTTGTAAGGATGGGATATCTAAGCCAGAGAGACCATTCAGGCGTGCAGAAGAATGGGGCGCAAGCACCCCATTAAATGTGAGACCAGGGATACCTGGACACGAACCCAAGGGTCAGAAGGAGGATCCTAACCTTCCTGATTACTTCTATTTAGAGGCCAGGCAAGTCGGCTCAGCGGGCCGTGAAGAGGCTGTGGACCTAAGATCCCCGTGGGGCAACGGCTCAAGAGGGTGGGACCTGCTCGCAAATCCGAGACAGGGCCTTCCCTTAGCACCTCCGACCCTTAGAGGTCCGGGAAGCGGACCAAGTGGAGGAGGTGCGGAGCCGTCCCCCCACAGGGGAACCCGGGTAGGGACGACGGGGCCAGGGACAGCGCCCCTTAGCCCGTCACTGAGCAGGCTTGGGGGAGGAAGAGGCCGAGGGAGCTCTCGGACCTTTACCTCCCTGCTTCCTTTTGGAGGAAGATGCTGGTTTAGAGTCAGCCACCCAGCGTGATGCCTGCTGGCCCCGTGCTGGCCGGGTTTGCCGCAGGAACCGGCGGGGGAAGGGGCTTACGAAAGGCTGCAAGCTGCCACTGTCCCTCCGGGCGGAGTGACCGAGTCCGGAGTGGCATCGGACTTCGGACCCCTGGAGGTGTCCCTCCACTCCAGGGCCGAAAAGGTCAGTCCCCAAGAAGAAAAAATTACTCACCTTAGTAATTGCTTTTCTTCTCATGGAGTCTTGCTACATTATAACAATAGCAGTCAGCCACTGCAGCTGAACTGCCCCGGAGAGGAAGGAGTTAACTCCAGAAGAACTGGAGTTCTACAGCGCGAAGGCGCTGTGCCCAAAGCTCTATCTGGCAGTTTCAAATGAAACTGTCAGATCTTTACAAAGCTAACATCAAAGGACGGAAAGTCTGTGTGGAAAAAACTACACTAGCCCATGGCTAACTACTAGTAGTAATAACAACAATATAAAGAACAAAGAAACACTCAGAGCCATAATAACAAAAATTGATGGTATTATGGTTCATTTTACCACCCTTGACAAGCACATATAGAACCCCCCTTCCCCAAAGACTCAAGTCCAGGAAGGGGCAATATAAATAACCTAAATGAAACAATCTAGATCCCTAACCCAAAGGAAAAGAGGGTAAGGAAAACTACAATGGCATGACACAGTGCTTGCACAATTCTGCCACCCCTACCCAAGCAGAAGTTCTGAGAGGGTAGGAGGAGGGTGGTTATAATATAGCAAGACTCCATGAGAAGAAAAGCAATTACTAAGGTGAGTAATTTTTCTTCAAACACCATGAAGTCTTGCTATATTATAACAATAGCAGATTACACAGCAGTACCTCCATGGAGGAGGGTCAGAACCTACTTAGGAAATAGGCTCTGAAGCACAGCTGTGCCAAACCGAGCATCTCTCCTGGACTGGACATCCAGGAATAATGCTTGTAAAGGTGTGAACTGTCTTCCAGGTAGCAGCTTGACAAATCTCCAGAATGGGGATGTCTCTAGCAGCCGCTAGAGACGCAGCTGTACCCTGGTGGAGTGGGCCCTCAATCCTGAGGGGGTACTCTCCCAGTTTCTGATAACAGAATTGGATACAAGAAACAATCCACCTTGCAATTGTTCTCTTAGTGGCAGGTTTCCTTTGCCAACCTCGCCATAGGTAAGAAAGAGTTGGAGGATTCGAACCTATGACCTCTGGTGCGCTCTAAATAGTAGCTTAAGGCTCTTTTGACATCCAAGCTGTGCAGTCTCCTCTCACCTGAGGAAGAATGCTCAGTGAAAAATACTAGGAGAGATAGATTGATTCAGGTGGAAATCAAGAAACCACCTTAGGCAAAACTTTCTATTAGTCCTAAGGACTACCTTATCCCTGTGGAAAGAGATAAAATCTTCTTCCACTGACAGGGCCTGTAGCTCACTTATGCGTCTGGCAGAGGTGATAGCTACTAGGAAAACGGTTTTCCGTTAAATACTTGAGCTCTGCAGAAGACAGAGGCTCAAAGGGGGTTGCATTAACTGAGCAATGCAAATATTCAGGTCCCAGGCGGAGCTGGTTCCCAAAGGAGGGTTAGTAAGGAAGTAACCCTTAAAAAACTTGGAGAACACCGGGTGAGAAGAAGGAGGCAGGCTTCCTGCTGACACAAAAAGCAGAGACAGCTGCCAGATGAACCTTCAGGGTAGCTGGTCTAAGGCCTAGGGAATTCAGATGGACCAAATAGTCCAGTAGAATGGGAAGATCAGCAGATTCTGGGATAATCTGCCTCAGAGCACCAGATGGAAAACCTCTTCCACTTAGAATTATAAGTGGTCCTGAGTGGAAGGCTTCCTTGAAGCCTTTAAAATATCCATGACACCTTGAGAAAGGTGCAAGTCAGCAATTCTAGCTCCTCAAGAGCCAAGCCTTGAGGTGGAGGATTTGAGGTCCGGATACCACACTCTCCCCTGTGCACAGGCCAGTAAGTCGTGGACTCTGGGCAGGCTCAGGGCAGGGTGGACTGCCAAGACAGGAGCAGAGGTACCAGGGCTGTCTGGCCCAATCTGGGGCAATCAGAATCACTCTGCAAGGTTGAGATCTGATTTTACTAGTACCCTGAAAAGGAGAGGAAAGGGGAAGGCATACAGGAACTTCCCTTTCCAGTCCAACAGAAAGGCGTCCAGAGGGACTGAGCCCAGAACTGGAGGCCTGCAACAGAAAAGAGGAAGTTGGTGGTTGTCTGGGGCTGCGAAAAGATCTATCTGAGGAGTGCCCATCTGGCAAAGACAGACCCCAGCACTTGTGGATTCAGAGCCCATTCTGTGATGGCCTTGAGAAATTCTGCTGAGGGCGTCCCGCCGGACATTGTCCTTCCCTGGGAGATGAACCGCTATCAGGGAGGTGTTCAGGGAGTAAGCCAGAGACCACAACTTCATTGCTTCAGTGCACAAGGCTGAAGACCGAGTGCCCCCTTGCTTGTTGATGTACCACATTGTGGTGGTATTGTCTGTCCTGACTTGAACCACTTTGTTCTGGACAGAATCTGAAAACACCCGAAGAGCTAAAAAGACAGCTCTGAGTTCCAAAAGATTGATGTGGAGCAGAGACTCCTGAGGAGACCATACCCCTGAGTGGCAAGGTCAGCCTAGGTGAGCCCCCACCCTAACAGGGAGGCATCCGTGGTGAGGGTGAGGGAGTGAGAAATGGGAATGAAGGAACCCCTGTCTTAAATTGCTCTGGACCTGCCACCAGTGGAGGCTAGGATCAGAGTTTGAGTAACTGGGACCAACTTGGTAGGGGTCCTTCCTTTGAGACCAATAGGCCCTCAAATGGAACTGAATGTCCCTCATCTGGAATCTTGCTCCCTGCACGACAGCTGTGGAAGCAGCCATGTGCCCGAGGAGTTGCAGAAAATGCCTTGCTGGTGGGAGACCCGAGAGGTAAAGGAGGATGCCAGGGCGATGAGTCTGTCCACCCTTTCCGAGGAAGAAAAGCCCTGGCTAACCTTGTGTTCAATTCTCGCCTATGAAAGTTAGGACCTGAACTGGTTCCAGAACTGACTTTGGTAAGTTTAGCAGGAATCCCAGGAAGTGAGAAGCTGCTGGGTGACTTGCAAGGGATTTCACCGACCTGGAGACTGACCCACAATGAGCCAGTCGTCCAGGTAGGGAAACACAGCAACCCTTGCCTTCTTAAGTGAGCCACTACTACAGCGAGACATTTTGTGAATACCCTTGGCGCAGAGGTAAGGCCGAAGGGCATTGCCTGAACTGGTAGTGGCCTGAGGGCAGTTCGAACCTGGAGGTACTGGTGAGAAGGCCTGATCAGAACATGAAAATAGGCATCCTTGAGGTCCAGGGAAGCTAGCCAGTCCCCTGGCCTTAGGGAAGGCAATATCATTGCAGAGTCAACATTTTGAACTTTGGTTTCAACAGATGCTTGTTCAAGTATCTTAAATCTAGAATGGGCCGCCATTCTCCTGTCTTTTGGGGTAGAAAGTATCTTGAATAAAGCCCCTGCCCTGATGGCAAGGAGGAACCTTCCACTGCTTTGCAGTCCAGCAGAGCAGAAACCTCTGCTTCCAAAGCAAGGGCTTCTGAAGGATTTGCAGGTGGAAAATGCCTGGCTCTCATCTTTGGAAAGTGTTTGAAGCTGAGAACCAGACCCTGGCCTTACCTCCAGAACCCATCTGTCCGAGTTAGGGACAGCCAGTTCCGGCTGAAATAGGCCAACCTGCCCCCACTGGTACAGGAGAATCGGCCCTGGACTCCCATCAGGTGCCTGCTTAGCAGCAGCCTTGGGCTGACGAGGAGACGGTCTCATGTGCCACGTCTACCCCTGCCTCTGAGAAAACCCTCTGCGAGAGACAGCAGAGGAGGCTTGAATTGGCAAAAGGCCTGAAAAGGGCCTGCCCTACTCTGGGAGCATGCCTTGTGGCATGGCATGCTTCTCCTTAGCCTGGGCACTTTGTAGGTAGTTCTGTATTCATCCATCTTTTCATATAGTTTCTGTTTGCTCCCCAAAAGAGAATTTCCCACTACAGGAAAATCCATAGCCTTTGACTGGGTATCTTGGGACAGATTAGTGCATCTGAGCCATGCCAACCTACGGAAGCTACAGAAGTGGCCATGACCCTAGAAGAAACATCATTAACATCAACAGCAGTATGAAATTGAACTTTAGAGGCTTCAATGCCATCAGCAGCCACCTGTTCCAACTCACTAGCCAGCTGGCCATGGGCCTGCTTGGCTAACTGCAATCTGTGTCCCACCTAGATTTCTGATATCTAGCTACATAAGCCATATAATTTGCCTGCCTGAGTCCCAAAGAAGCTGCCATATACTGTTTCTTCGCCATGGCATCAATCTTCCTGGAATCCTTATCAGGAGGATGTGAGGCCAGAGGAATATTAGCTTCACAGGCTGCAGCTTGTACCACACCTACATGACTACACTGCTCAGTAAGGAAGTCTGTATCCGAGCCTGACAAAGTATACCTTCTGTCCATTTTTTATCTACAGGAGGGACAGAATGAGGATTTTTAAAATCTTTGTTGTTTGCTTCCTAAATGACTTATGCAAAGGAATAGACAACCTCCTAGACTCTGGAATATCCATCATTTCCACATAATCAGGCTCCTCTTGCTCATCCACAGCCTCTCTAAAGGAAGCTGGAGGGTTTCTGCAACCTTTTTGTAAAAAATAAAGAAAGAAGGGGACTCAGACAGAATAGGAGGAGATTCTAAAGGTCTGTCTGGAGAAATGTCCGGTTCAATGGGCACGTCCAGACCCCCCCAGCCACACATATATTGATCAAATTCCTCCTCCCCCTCCTGTGGTTCATAAAAATCCTCAACTTCAAAATCCTGAACCACTGGGACTGAACGAACCAACCTTTTACCAGCTGTTGGTGGTTCTACAGATCCCTGAGACAGTGACTGGACAATCTGAATGGCTTTAGCTATCTCTGCAGCAGTTGGAACAATTTTGGACTCCAGACCTACTGATTTCCTTGTCTTTTACTTGGGACTGGTTCCTCTGAACCAGCCTTCCTTTGCCGAGGAAGTCTCGCCCTGGTCAGAGGGCACTCCTCTGGTCCAGTGGGTACTGGACCGGCTGGCCATCGGGTCAGCGGACTTTTGCCTCTGTCCCCCTGAGCCGGCCCAATCTCTTCTCCAGGGTGGCTGCAGGGAAATTTTTACACACCTGGCAGTCTGACAGGAGGTGGTCAGCCCCCAGACAATAAACACAAGTGGTGTGTGGGTCAGCCTTGGCAAAGGCGTCCCCACAGACATCACAGTGTTGAAACCAGTGGCCCGGTTTTCTTTGGGTTTCTCAGACATAATGCCAGCCTAACCAAAACTTTGCCCTTTTGATGGCAGTGCCAGGCAAGACACCCTTATCGGTTCCTAACCGTGTCAGGGTATTTGAAAAAAAGCGTTATAATTCCGCTTTTTAGAACCGATAAGAACCGGAACCGCACTCTAAAACCCACTGTACACTTTTAAAATGCAGACAAAAACCAACCGATCGGTTCAAAACCGAACCGATAATTAATTTTCCACACAGACTTAAATTTTAGTACTTACGGTTACCAGATAGAGCTTTAAAACCGAAATGCGGTAAAAATAATAACTTTTGCCGGTTCAAATGAACCGAAAAATACTCGCTTGAACCGAGAATGAACCGAGCTGAAGGAGCTGATCTCCGGAGCGACTGTTCAGTGAAGCGGAGTAAAGAATCTGACAGTTTCATTTGAAACTGCCAGATAGAGCTTTGGGCACAGCGCCCTCGCGCTGTAGAACTCCAGTTCTTCTGGAGTTAATTCCTTCCTCTCCGGGGCAGTTCAGCTGCAGTGGCTGACTGCTATTGTTATAATATAGCAAGACTTCATGGTGTTTGAAGGGGATGTCCGCCAACTCGTGCTGGGTTTCCAAAGAGAAGGAGGATAACCTCAGCCATGCCCTGCGGCACATGGCCACTGCGGCCGCCACCGATCTGGCACAGGAGTCGCCCAGATCCAGAGCCGCCTGAGCTGCTGTTTCGCCACCGCCCTACCCTGGTCCCGGACCCGCCAGACTGTGGTCCGCAGGTCGGCCGGGAGATGAGGGAGGACCTCATCCAGGGAGCCCAAAAGGGCGTGGGAGAAATGTGCCATCAGTGCAGCCGAGCTGGCCTGACGGAGGCCTAGGGAGGACGCAGCGTAAACCTTGCGCCCGACATAGTCCATCCTTTTGGACTCCTTGTCAGGGGGCCTATCCACATCCCTAGCATTTCCAGAACATTGGAAAACATTGTTGGTAACTACCCCCTCAGCCGAGGGGTGTTCAAAGCCAGGCAGAGAACCGACAGGGACAGAGTACTTCCTGGCCATCCTGGCCGATGGCACAGGGCAGGAAGTAGGCCGCCGCCACAGCTCCAAGGCTGGGCCCACAATTGCCTCAGCCACCGGGAAGGCCTCCAAGGGTGAACCCCCTCGGTCTAGAATCTCCGTAAGGGGGTAAGGGGCCTGTTTGGAAACGGGCTCGAGCTGCATCCTGGTGAACTCCGAGATGAGCTGGAGCACACCCAAAAAGGACAATGGGCTGTCATCCGCGGAATGCTCCGGAGAAGACCCTGGGTCCTCCCTGCTAGGAAACATAGAGGAGTCCCTTTCGAGCTCCGAGGGGTCTACGGAAAGCTGCAGGCCCGAGTCACTTTGTTCCGCCGAGGGCGGGCGGGAGTGAGGGGAACAGATAACCTGCGGACAGGTCATGACCCGCCTGGGTTCCACCGAGGATGGTGGGGCAGCAGGGATTGACGAGCAACCGGCCCCGGAGAGGGCACTCCCGACTGCCTCGAGCTGCCGCGCCGATCGAGACCGGGCGGCAGCTGCTTACTAGCCTGAGAATGAATCGGGTCGATTGATTCCTGACAACAACAGCTGCTACACATAACTCTCGTAACGCGACGCCAATGGCATCGAGCCACCTCATCCGAGGAGGGGGACGAGGAAGAAACGCCACACTTGACTCGGTGCCCGACCGAGAACGCTGAGGTCGGGCGTGAGTGGCTAGACCAAAGAAGGACCGAGACCAACCGGGGAACCGAGGCGAGCCTGGGAAGGAGCGGGCGCACCCGCCTCCTCCTTCGGCTCGAAGAAAGGGCCGAGGTCTGTCGACCTGAAGGTACAGGCAGAACCTCAGCCTCCGCCGGGGGAACCGGCGAGGGGATGGCGGCTCCAGCAGAAGACAGCCCAGATGACGGGTCGAAAGACTCGACAACGTCGATGGGAGTCCTGGCCGGCTGACCTGATGGGGACACCGTGAGGCCAACAGTCAGAGCCGCATCCTCGACTGAAGTCGATCGTCAACCAGCAGGGGAAGGGGAACTCTACCGCTCCCTCCGGCACTGACGAAGGGACTTAGCCTGCGACTCCTTTGACTTGGGCCGAGAGGCAAGTCCCGAGGGTCCCTCTCCCTTCGATGAAAGGGACTGGCAAAGCTCCTTGAACGAAGCTGAATGAGGAGAAGTCAAGGAGAGTGGGATGAGTGCCGTGACCGAGGAAGGGAGGAAGATTGAGCTGCTCAGCCGAGGCCGCCGACGCGGACACTGCCCGACGAGTCTCCGAGGAATCTTCCGGAGCGGGAAAAATTTCCGGTCGCCCGAGCCCTGAACGGGCCCCGCGTTCCTCCAGAGAGCTGGCCGAAAGGACACAACAAAAATCGCAAAGTTGAGGATCATGATCCAAGTCAAGGCAGTAAACGCACGTGGAGTGCGGGTCTTTTCTGGAGGAATATGCCGGGCGCCTCCGTGAGCCGGAAAACGAAAGAGCCATCGCAGAGAAGAAGAAGATGATCGAAGTTTCAAAAAACTTCCAATTGAATTCGAAGACCAAAATTTCCAGGAACCAGTCGAAAACGCAGAGCGCTAAGGAGGAACCTGAGCTTCAAGCCGTAAGGAAGATCTGGCGCCATGGGCGGAGCCGAGAGTTTTACCACCCGGTGGGTGGGTGGAGAGCCAGCTTGAAGACCTTCCGCAAGATTTAAAGCGGCAAGGAACCTGCCAATAAGTGTGGATGAACAACATATCCATGTCCCTAGAACAGTTGATTTTTCAAAAGAAATGGGGTACTTTATTATAAATATTGTATATTAACTGCCCAAAACTGATCTTGCTTAGGATATTGGGTTTTGTGTGGGGACCCTAGGAAACATTTTGACACACAAAATACTGCAACAACTCCCACATTTGGGCCCAGGGACATTTTGGACTTCCACAAACAATATACTTATTAGACTCTCCTGCATGCCAGCATTCCGGGTTTGGTCCTGAAGTCTGGAACACCACTGCCAATCAGCAAGTGGTGGTGGTGGTGGTGGGGGGGACAAGGTTCCTGAAGGACTCTCCCCCTCTCTGGGTACAAAGTTCTTGCCACAGCTGTGCTAGCATGATGAGTCTATAAGCTGTACAAAGGAAGTGGGCACATGGTAGAGGAATGCTGCATACATGGAGGGGGAAGACGAGTTTAAAAAAACTATTTGTCAACAATGTAGAGAAAAAAACAACAAATATGTTGCAGGTGATCCCTTTTATTGGAATAACAATTATTTCTGAGACTAGCTTTTGAGACATAAGACTCTCTTTTTCAGGTCAGTCACTGACCTGACCTAAAGAAGAGAGAATTATCCCTCGAAAGCTAGTCTCAGAAATAATTTTGGTAGTCCAATAAAAGGTATCACCTGCAACATAATTTTTTTTTCTCTACACTGTCACTTTTTTTTTAAATCCCATGTTTGTAAAGTGGTTTAATTCATGACCAGAGCCCAGATTGGAACATGATCAGACCACAGACTCTTAACGGAAAAAGGGTTAATATGATGCAGAGTCCTCTGGCTTTCACAAGCCTCATACTATAGTATATGTATGTATGGATGCAGCCAGGCTTCTCGCTCTAGTTCTCAGCCTGCACGTACTATAGACTAGAGGAAGAGGAGTTCTCTTAATCCACAACTGAAAGAACCCTTTTCTTAGCTTGAACCTTTGACCCCTGTGGAAGGTATCCTTTGCCAAATGCTGCATCATACAGTTGACCGTCTGAAACAAGGTATCTCACAATACTACCAGCCTACAGCAACGCACAAACTGGGTGACTTTTTTCCTCACTTCCTCTCAACCCCCCCAACCCAAAACCACTACCTTTCTGTGTATGAAGTTGATTGATCCCTTGGTTTCATTAAGGACAAAGTGTTTTTTGATAGTCTAGAGGAAGAAGATCTCTTGGGAGGGTAGAATCAATCACTCCTCGGCCCTGCATATTGATTTGCTGCGGCTCCGCATTTTGTTATGTTGAAGAAACCACGGCCTTGATAGCGATTAAAAGAGCCTGGAAGTACGAGAGGGACTTGGTGATCAGATGCTGTTACACACACAGAATCAGCGAGTGCTTAGCTACTGTGATAAGAGCCCATATCATAAGAGTCCATATCGTAACCAGCTCTGATACCAGAACCAAGGCTTTCTTTTTCATTTTGTTTTCGAAAAACTGAAGGCCACTGGTCAGAGTTTCAAGCAGAACATGTTTCTGGGCCAGTCCCACTGGTGCTGGTAGAGTGCAACTTACTCTCATGTAGGCAACCCAGATATGCTTTGCAAACCCACCCACTGAGGGCTGGTGGAACTGTGTGAGTGAGACTAGAAGCAGCCACAATCAAAAGAAGAAATACCATGACTGTGCTGTAGAGGCCCCCTAAGGAAGCTCACCAGAGCGAAGCGTCGAGGCATCTGGTGAATAGCCATACCTGCTTCACTCTGCACCACATCTGTTTGATTATTGAGCATTTCAGCTATTAAATGCACTGAACTATAGCACAGTCATGGTGTTTCTTCCTTTGAGTGTGGCTGCTTCTTGTCTCATTTAAATTTCAGTGTGGGGTTGGCTGACCTGCAGCCGCGCCATGAGCCCTGCACCACCAGAGCAAGAGTTTTCTTGTTTTCCTAGAATCGTGGGAGTGCTGCAAAGAGAAGGGAGCCATCTCTTTCTGCAGCAGTGTCTCTTGTAGGTAGTACGGTGGCCTTGATGTTGTGAGTGATGACAATATATCAGTTCCCCCCTCCACAAGACAGGCACACCAGCAGGATATCAATATGATTGTGTCAAGGGAGGTGGGATGGAAGATAGAAAAAACCAGGACAAATCATCACCAAGGACTGTCAGTGATGGGTACCTACCCGCCAGGTCTGTCAGCACCTACACTTCCTGCTTGGCACTTGACACAAGTGGGCCCTTCTCCCAGGCTGGAGTAGCCATCCTACCTGAATCACACTGGAAGGGCACAGGGCCAAATTTTGGGGCTTTGTTGGAAGGTTCCAGTGGATTGATGTCATTAATGGGTCAGTGACTTGATGGGAAAAGCGGGGGCAGAAGCAGACAATCTGTACTAGTCCTGTCATGGACTGGTAATGTTAATATAAAAAGTTGGGAAACAAAAACAGTGCATCTTTTTATACCCTTCTCTTCAGATCAAGAGTCTAATATTCCAACTAAACTAGATAGCTGCCTGGAAAGCTGGGGAATAACTTGTTACTAGGTGGTGAACTGCTGCAGAGTATGAGACGGTCACAATGGGTACATAGACTGCTTCCATCCTGCAGTCCTATGCTACTATCCCGTCATCCCTTGAGTCACTGGAGAAGGCTCCCCTGCAGCTAGAAGAATGGCAGAAAATCATAAACTAACCTACCTGCCTCACTCCCAATGGAATAGTATGTGCAAATAATTTGATGGTTCTCTGATGTCTTATCCTGGGGCAGAAGTAGGCATTTGTGGCTACAGTCGAATAAGCTGGTCTGTCTTTGGCAGTTCTTGCTTAGGAAATAGCTGCTTGAAGACATCTTGGTGCAAATGTCACTCATGAGAGTCTTTCAGCACCCTACTGACATGATCTGCCTTACTCTATTGAGGAAGTTACTCAGCACCCTACTGGGACCTGTTAGCACCCGACTTAAGAGAACTGTCAGCATCCTATTGAAAAGATCTGTCTGCCTTCTACTAATTAGACTTGTCAGCACCCTAATAAGGAGGTCTGTCAACACCTTACTGACAAGGCCTGTCAATACCCTACTGAGGAGATCTATCAACACCCAACTAAGGAGGCCCATCAACACCCAGCTGAGGAAGCCCATTAACACCCTACTGAGGAAGCCTGTCAGCACCCTACTGAGATCTGTCAGCACCCTACTAAGTAGGTCTGTCAGCACCCTACTGAGGAGGTCTGTCAGCATGCTACTCAGTTCTGTCTGCACCTTGCTGAGCAGGACTGTCAGCACCCTACTGAAGAGGTCTGTCAGCACCCCACAAAGGAGGTCTTTCAGCACC
The DNA here is from genome assembly GCA_016271365.2 of Neoceratodus forsteri. Classification (NCBI taxonomy): domain Eukaryota; kingdom Metazoa; phylum Chordata; order Ceratodontiformes; family Ceratodontidae; genus Neoceratodus; species Neoceratodus forsteri. Next base: position 112,498,788 of record JADMNL010000034.1, on the reverse strand, counting down.
CCACTGAAGAGGTCTGTCAGCACCCCACTGAAGAGGTCTGTCAGCACCCCACTGAGAAGGTCTGTCAGCATGCTACTCAGTTCTGTCTGCACCTTGCTGAGCAGGACTCTCAGCACCCTACTGAAGAGGTCTGTCAGCACCCCACTGAGGAAATCTATCCGCACCCCACAAAGGAGTTCTGTTAGCACTCCACTGAAGAGGTCTGTCAGCACCCCACTGAGAAGGTCTATCAGCACTCTACTGACACCCCACTGAGGAGGTCTATCAGCACCCTACTGAGAAGGTCTGTCAACACCCTACTGAGGTATTTCAGCACCCTACTGACAACAGTAAACACCCTACTGAGGCGGTACATCAGCACCCTACTGAGGAAGTACATCAGCACCCTAATTAGGTCTGTCAACACTTTACTGAGGTGATATACTAGCACATTCTGCTCTCCTGCAAGGTCAGTAGCAGTCAGCTTATGACAGTGTGTAGAAGTTGCTGTGCATGTACTACTTGCCATGATGTATAGATACAGCCCCTGAACTATCAGTACTTTATCCTAACTGATTGCTTTGTAAACCACTTTGTGATATACAGTGTATAATGGACACTAAATAAAACCAAATTTTGTTCTATCAGAAAGGAGCCTTGTCAGACATTCTCTCCTCTCCCACTCCTGCACTGTAAAGCACTTTGGCTACAGTTCATAATACAGTTACTTAATATACCTTAGTTTCTATCCTTTCTTTCTATTCAATTAGCAAAAACTTTTGAGTCTGACAACACTCAAGAGATCACACCCATGGTGCACAGGAAATCCAAAGAGTGCACACCCATGGTGCCCAGAAAACCCAGTGAGTGCATACCCATGGCACACAAGAAACCCAGAGAGTGCACACCCATGGTGCCCAGAAAGCCCAGCAAGAGCACACCCATGGCACACAGGAAGCCCAGAGAGTGCACACCCATGACATACAAGAAACTCAGCAAAAGCACCTCAGTTCACTAGGGAGGGGGACGGGATATTTACAAAGCAGGACAGGAGGGTGATAGAAGAGGCAGTGGATGGGAACAGGGGAGCAGCAGGAACAGATCAGGAAGAAGGGAGTGGCACCCCAGCGGTGTCACATCTGTATAAATCGGCCAGTATGGTGGGGTGGATGGAGGAAGCTATCACCACTGAATGGGTGCGGAAAGCCCTTAAGAAGGAAAAACCTTCAACAGGTCGTTTGAGACAGGGAGGGTACCTAAGGATTGGAGAGAGGCACATGTGGTGCCAATTCATAAAGGCAGGTCGAGGGAAGTACCAGGCAATTATAGACCTGTCAGTTTGACTTCCGTGGTGGGAAAAATAATGGAGAGTATACTGAAGGAACTTTTGGGGGTGTTCTTGGAGGAAGTGGGAGGTCTGTATAGTCGGCAACACGGGTTTGTGCCAGGAAGATCGTGTCAAACTAACCTTGTGGAGTTTTACAACTGGGTAACACTGGAACTGGATAGGGGAAAGCCTGTGGATGCCCTATTCTTAAGACTTCAGCAAGGCATTTGACTTGGTCCCCTATAATAGTTTGATGGAAAAACTGACAGGGATGGGTGTGGGCCCATTAATGGTCAGATGGATAGGAAACTGGCTGGATGGCAGTACTTAGAGAGTCATGGTCAGTTGGGATCTCTCGAGGGGTCAGTAGTGGGATACCATAAAGCTTTGTCCTGGAGACGATCCTGTTCAATGCATACTTATCTGATATCAGGGAGGGCATAGGGTGCAAAATGAGTCTCTTCACTGATGACTCCAAGTTGGGAGCAGTAGTAGATGGGGAAGGGGGGGCGGTTGGCCCGTCAGGGGGACCTGGAGACCCTGGTTAGGTGGGCTCGCACCTGGAAATTAAATTTCAATTCCTCCAAGTGCAAAGTGTTACACCTAGGGAGGGGGAACCCCAAACATGAGTACACTTTGGGAGGGGTGGTGCTGAAGGCCTCAGCAGGGGAAAAAGACCTTGGGATCCTGGTAACTGCAAGTATGAATAACTCTGAGTAGTGCAGAAGGGCGACGGTCAAAGCAAACAGGATGTTGGGATGCATCGCAAGGGGGATCACCTCGAGGTGCAGGAAAGTGATTCTGCCGCTGTACAACGGACTGGTTAGACCACACCTTGAGTATTGTGTGCAGTACTGGAAACCGCACCTAAAGAGAGACATACAGCTCCTGCAGAGGGTTCAGAGGAGGGCAACTAAGATGATACAAGGTCTAGGAGATTTGACGTATGAGGAGAGATTGGAGGAGCTCGGCCTGTTTTCATTAGAGGAGAGGAGAGACGGGGGGACATGATCGAGGTCTTCAAGTACCTCAAGGGAATAAATAGGGTAAACAAAGAGGGGATCTTTAGACTTTAGGAGGGAGGTATCACCAGAGGGCATGGTCTGCAGTTGGAAGGTGGGAGGATGAGGGGGGAAAAGAGGAGGAGATCTTTCACCAAGAGGGTGGTGGAACCTTGGAATGCACTGCCCGGAGAGCTGGTTCAAACTTCTATGGTGGAGGGCTTCAAGAGGGGGTGGGACAGGTACAAAAATGGGAAGAAACAGGGGATGGCCTGGCCCAGGGAGGATGGGATGTCAGATAGGGGTTTTGGAATGATGAGGGGTGAGGAGGCCTCGGTACCCAAATAGGAATCTGAGGCACAAGCAGACCCGATAGACCGCAAGGCCTATTCTGCTGGCAACTGGTATGCTAGTATGTTAGCACACCCATGGTGCACAGAAAACCCAGCAAGTGCATACCCATAGCATAGAAACATAGAATTTGACAGCAGATAAGGACCACTTGGCCCATCCAGTCTGCCCATACAGGAAACACAGTGAGTGAGCACACATGGCACACAGGAAATCCAGTGAGTGCACACCCATGGCATACAAGAAACCCAGCAAGTGCACACTCACTGTGCACAAGAAACCCAGCATGTGAACTCCCATGGCACAGAAGATATCTTGGAAGTTCACACCCAAGCTATAAGAAACTCAGCAAGTTCACACCCATGTTGCACAGGAAACTTGGTGTGTGCACAACCATAGTGCACAAGAAACCCAGCGAGTGCACCCACATGGTACACAGGAAACCTAACCAGTGCACACCCATGGTGCACAGAAAACTGAGCGAGTGCACATACGTGGCACACAAGAAACCCAATGAGTGCACACCAATAACACACAGCAAGTGCACACTCATGGTGCACAGGAAACAGCAAGAGCACACCTATGGCTCACAGGAAACTCAGCAAGGGTACACTCATGGCATACAGGAAACCCAGTAAGTGCACACCCATGGCACACAGGAAACCCAGCAAGTGCACACTCATGGTCACGGGAAATTCAGCAAGTGCACACCGACAGCACACAGAAAACACAGTGACTGTACATCCATAAAACACAGGAAAACCAGCAAGTGCACACCCACGGCACACAGTAAACCCAGCAAGTGCACACAAGAAACCCAGAAGTGCGCGCCCAGAACATACAGGACACACAGACGTGCATACCCATGGCACACAAGAAACCCAGCAAGTGCACATCGATGGTGCAGAAGACACCAAGTGCGTTCACACCCATGGTTCACGGGAAATTCAGAGTGAGCACACATAAGTGCGCAGGAAACCCAGTGAATTCCCCATGGCACACAGGAAATCCAGTGAGTACAAACCAGTGGTGTACAGGAATCCCCATGAAATCAGACCAATGGTGTACAGGAAACCCAGGGAGTGGGAATTTGTAAAGAGACCCAAATGTAAATGAGAAACAATAACTGTTTCACTCTTGGACTCCCAGGGTGAAGTGGGCGGTGTTTCCCAACCATCTGCCATGGACCTCCTCAATGAGGTGATGGGAGTGGCATGATATTTCTGGGTTCCCTGTGATGTTGGTGCCCCTTCCCACCATGAAGTTGACATTACGTGGGTGGCCCCTACTATGTGAGGCAGAAAATGAGAAGCTCCAGGGATACCGACCAGAGGATTATGACCACTAGTAGGGCCACACAGGTGGTTGCGTTATCTGGTACAGTGGCTGGGTGGTTGCTGGGAGAAGACCCGACGGAGGCATTCAACTCACAAAAACACATAAAACCTGTATGAAGAACATAAAATTACTGTAAAGATGGGCCTCCTTCCCTCTCCTCCCCTTCTTGGGGGTCTAAAAACATTGCCCAAGTAGGGCTACCAGCTCCCCGAGCTCCATCTTGGATCCTGATATGAACCCAGATTCCATACATAAACAGTGTAACATACTACAGCTGGCAGCAGTGGGCCATACAATAAAACAATTTTGCTAAATAAATACACATGTACAGTATACATACGGAGTGATCGTATGTTGTTAGTGTCAGTGGCTCTCAGTAGGTAGCACACTCGCCTCTGAGGCCGGGAGATCAGAGGGTTGTGGGTTCAGTTCCCACATCTGGCACTTGGGTTAATATCCCAGTACTGACACTGTAGTGCAGCATGAGAGGGGTGCTGCACTTCTGAGGTGCCGTCTTTCGGATGAGACGTTAAACCAAGGTCCCGTCTGCCTGGACTGGTGGTAGTTCAGGCGGATATTAAAGATCCCATGGTACTTATCGAAAAGAGCAGGGGAATTTCCCCGGTGTCCTGGCCAAATTTCCCTCATTCACTCAAAAAATACCACCAACAGCTTAATCTGGTTCAAGGTCAGTTGGCATTCATCTGTATCCCCCTTCCCCGGGTCGTGCCTGAAAATAGGCAGGATTTGTCTAGTGCACTTACCCGGTCAACAAAAACTAAATAAAATAAAGAAATAAAATGTGTGTTAATTTCCCACATACAGTACATACATTTGGGGGGGTTGACGCTGCAAATTTCTGGAAAATCTGGTTCCAGATAACCCACACGTGCTACAGCATTTCCACATCACCGCAGCGATTTTGCAGTGCAACTTACTCTTTACAGTCAGGAACATGGACTTGCTGATATCGGTCCCAACACCGTTGCTGGCTTGGCAAAGATAGTAGCCGATATCCTCTTCCAGAACATGCCTTATCAGCAGGGAGCCATTGGCCAGGATCTGTATCCGGCCCGTCAGCGGGACAGGGTGGTACTGCTGAGGTTTCCCTTTCCCTGGGAAGGAAAAAAGCAAGGGATTTTATGAAGGTTCATTAAAAAGCAAGTAACACCCATAAAGCAAAATCCTAACATTTTACAAGACTTTGTTATGCAGAGTTTCATAATTTTTTTTTTTTATGTTTCGGTTTATACCCAGTCTTCTGATTTTTTTGTTTCAACAATGTTCCCCAGTCAGACAATCAGAGGTCACTATGGCTACATCCTTAAAAAAATGTGTTTTGTGTCTTGGGAGACTTCATCATGCAAAGGGTTGTCTCGCTAGCATGGGTCATGTCTAGCTACTTCCCGCTGATTAAGTATGGCATTGTCATTTATCAACATGCTAATCCTTCTTTTCTGTCTCATTTGAATGTCAGTAAACTAATGCTTTGTTCTGAACTGTGCTTCCACCACTCATCTTTGTAATATGTTATCCCAGCTTAACTGGCTCTCCTTGGAAAAACATAAGAATTTATTTATTTTATTTTAGTCTCTGGTAACCGGGTAAGGCCCACTAGGCACATGTGCCTGTTTTTCAGGGGTGACCTGGGAGTACTGGGCAGTTAAATGACTTACTCAGTCACACAGTATGCAAGTGGAGGTTGTGAGAATCAAACCAAGGTCTGGTCTGCTGGATCTACCAAGCTCACTCACAGCTCATCACTCTAACCTCTAGGCTATATTGCCAGAATAAATGTATTTTTAAGGCTATAAATAACCAGAGAGCCCTTACCTATACAGTAGTTCCAGCTACTGTCCTAAAACTACAAGTGGAGGGATGTGTAGTGGAAGTTCTTGTCTCCCAAAACTTAAAACTACCTCTGGTTCTAACCCATTTTCCTTTGCCACATCTCACTGCGGGAATTTCCTTTCTTCTAATTTAAGGCACAGTAACAATTCGAATTGTTTAACAGAACTGCTTAAATATTAATTTATACATGTTTTGCACGTGTTTTAGTTAGATGCTCTGTACTGTATGCCTTTTTTTTTTAATTCTTTGGTAACCTAGTAAGGCCCACTAGGTACAAGTGCCTGTTTTCAGGGGCGACCCGAGAGCACTGGGGAGGTTAACTGACTCGTTCAGAGTCACACAGTATGCAAGTGGAGGTTGTGGGAATCAAACCCCAGTCTGCTAGATGTACCAAGCTCATTCGCAGATCTCTACTCTAACCTCTAGGCTATATTGCTAGCCTGTCGGCTTTTTAAAATCTTACTTGTATTAGTTTTGCGCATATTTTATTGTTACACATTTGATATTTTTGTCCTTCCAGAACATTCTTGTGAATAAGACTTTAGTTTTACTGAACATTCCTGCATTTTTAAACTTTTAATAAACAAATCCTTCTTCTGGCTGGGAGGGGGCTGCACAAGTGCCAGATAGCTTATACCTTCCCCAGAAGCCAAGTGTCTCACATTGGCGATATACTTGGCCCGCCAGTCAGTCCCAGTGTGGGATTCAGGGACTTGTCCATAAATCCATGTCTGCCACATGGCAGCGCAGTGCTATGCCACTGCACTGCTAGGTGAGCCACAGAATAGCATTCCAGCTTCTCTCCAGCATGAACGCTGTCGAGCGAGTTGATGCCTGCTTTTCCTTCTTCAATGCAGGGCCCTTTGGAAAGCCTCCAGGACTGACAAGTCACCTTTGCCACCAATGCAAAATACCACTTCTAATCAGGGTAGGTCAGACTGTGGTGCAGAGGGGGCTCACCTGGAAAAGGGTCAGACAAGGTGTTTGTATTTTGCCCTTCTGATGACTGTAATTGCCTGTGTGCCTACTCCCATTCCACCCACCCACCCCGGTCACACTTGGAAATGAGCCTGAGCTCAGTGTGTCTTTCCTGGTTATCAAACTTTTAAATAAAATAAATAAATAAAGATGAGCCTTCTGGTCCTTTTCTGCCAACAAAGTCTATGTTTCTATGGTGAACTGGGGACCTACCTGGAAAACGAGTATTGGACACTACCATGAAACTGGGTATATGGCACCGGGCACCCACCTAGAAAGTGGGTACTGGGGGCCCACGGCTGACACGTTATTTCAGCACACCATTTCAGTTTGGTGTCATCTGCTCTGTGTTTGCATTTTATTTTTATTTACATGCAGGGATTAGAAAAATCTCATTTCAATAGAAAATAAGTTAATAGGTTTCACAAGTTTGGCACGAGCTAAACCAGCAATATGCCCTTCTGTTGCTCGCCTTTTCTCAAAGGTTATATCCTTTTGTTTTCTTATTGACGCAGTATTGGTCTAGCGTGTCTTACAGTTCTCACATTTATTGGTAGGTTGTTCCAGACTGACACCACCCTTTGTAAAATTAACATGTCTCCTTTCAATGTGAAACAAGACACCCTTAACCTGTAGTTCATGTGATCCTGTATCATGATGTGTGTGTCTCTCATCTTCAGTCCCATAAATCATTATTACTAAAGACTCTATGAATTAACCAGAGATCTCCTCTCAGCCTTCGGTACTCTATTGTGAACAATCCCAGTTCATCCAACCTTTCTCTATAGTTAAGAATTTGCATACCAGTTATCATTTTGATTGTTCTACGTTGAACTTCTTTTAGGGTTTTTAATCTCCCTTTTGGAATATGGTGCTCAAAACTGGCCACAATAGTCTAAATGCGGCCTCACCAAAGAGCCTTCCCATAACATCTTCATCCCCTACGCTGCTTCTGACCTTATAGGTGTCAGTTTCTGCCCTCTCTTCTTACACTTACCTGTCCAATGCAACTTCTAATGCACTTGCCCTGTGTCTGTCCTGACAAGGCCCCTCAGCTGCCTCACCCTGACCCTCTACACCTATGCCTTCCCCTACCCTCAGCACTCTCCCCTTCTTGCCCTCTTCCTCCTATTGTTTCTTGAGTTACTCATTGCTCAGTCTGATTTTGTCAAGCAAAGTTACTGTCTAAAACCATGTACCTGTAACTGTTTTATGTTTTAGTGTCTGTTACCCTGTAACCAGCATGACGTGGAACCTTTGTAAAAGAGCCTTGGCTCAAAGGTACTTTGTAATCCTAGACACAAATAAATAGATAAAAAATAAATAAAAGAGGTAGCGATGACATATGACGCTAAGGGTTTCCAAGTTGGGACGAGCCAGTGTGTGTGTGTGTGGGTTGTCCTAAATGGAAATTTCCTGCTATCCAAGAGGTGGGCCAGTCTGATACTGTTTTTAATTTTTTTTTAATTTCAGCACCCACTGCTGTATACTGAGCACCCCCAACCATTTTTACCCCATCTGTCTAAGCGGCAACAACGATCCTCTAGTCAAGATGGCAGATAAGCAGCTACCAGCCTTTAGCCAACTGAATATTTCATTAACCCATGCCATTGGCAGGAGAAAGCATTTGGGAGGAGTAATTCTGGTAACAATATTATTTTTTTTTTTAAACTTTCTGTTTACTGATTTTCATAAAGTAAAACAATACAGTAGACATTCTCATGTAAGAACTTCACATATACAAGAGTAGTTCTAGCTGGAGTAACATAAATATAATCTTACAATCTTATATATTAGAAAGTGGGGGTATAACACTAATACCGGGCTCACTACCCAAAGTCCATTTGGTCTCAAAATATGCCAGCCGCTCCAATGGCAAAGGAAGTGTCCACAGAGACATGTCGAGGAAGAAAAACTGCACTAATCTAGTAGTGCAATATACCTTATAACATTACTTGTTATCTAGGAAAGTGAAACCCCACATTCCCACACCCAGCTCCAATTTTAAATGTAAATGAAACAATAGGCACTTTAGAACAACTTGGGCATTAAACAATTATATGTTCCTTTTAATCAGCACAGTCAGGGAATATCAGACTAATGGGTAATATTCTTTAACGTCGTAAGGAGTAGTAGTACTCAGCAGAAACTTTTACCCCCTTATTAAAATCAAAACCTTAACATTATTCCTGGGGGTGAACTTGATTAATTTAAGTTCAGTACAGTTAAATCAAGGTCTAAAGGGTTTACTCAGCCCTGGTCCGAATTTGATTTCTCCATTAGGGATCCTTGATGTGGTGGTTTTTGGAATTCCGATTCAGTTTTTTCAATCCATCTTCCTGCATCTTTAGCGTCATGAAACTGCCAGCTTTTCCCACCATAAGTTGTACGTAGACAAGCTGGTAAGAGAAAAGAATGCACTATTCCCAATGTGTGCAGCTTCTGCCTTATGGGATCAAACTGCTTACGTTTTGCCCTGGTTTGGAACGAAAGATCTGGGAAGAATTTAACTTCCTTGCCCTGGCATTCAATCGGGTAAACTGCTCTTGCTGCACTAATAATTGCATCTCTCACTTCTAATCCAATAGTTTTCAGTAGAATTGTCCTTGTTTGGTTCGTCTCTGTAGGAGGCGCTCTAAAATTAACATGGTATGCCAACCGAAGATCCATCCATTCGAACTCCTCTTGCATTTCCAGTTTCTCCGCTAGCCAGAATCGCAGAAAACTAAGGAGCTGTGTCCCTTCCGCCCCTTCTGGAAGTCCAACAATACGAACGTTCCCTGCTCTCAGGGTATTTTCCACCGCCTCAAGTCGCCCCCGTAACTGCAGATTTTCTTTTGTTAGCAGGGCTAACGCTGCTTGGGTCGCTAGTGACCTTTTATCTGCATCTGTGGCTATGTCCTTTACCGTTGCCAAAGCTGTTTCTTGCGCTTCCAATTTGGCCAAGGAACGTTTTATTGTGGCGTCCATTGCCCTTACAGAATCTAGTATCTTCTGCCACGGAGGTTCTGGTTGGGTGTTGGCTTCTGTAGGCCCCGCAGAAGCTGCCGCGTAGCTCACTTCAGCTCGGGATGTTGCAGACCTTTGAGTCACTGAAGCTTGTTGCAGTTGAGCATTTTTACGGCCCATAGTAAGTTTGGTATCGTTCTGCAGGTAATTGCTTGAGAAAACAGAATTTCACCACCAAAATCGAAAACAGTGCCTTTACTCCAAAAATTCTGACTTAATTGGAGCCTCAAGTGTGGCGCAGTAGGAGAGTGCTGCCTGCCAGGAAGTCGGCTCTCTGGCGCCCCTCAACAATATTATTTTTATGTCTGTGTCAGTAAATCAACAGCTGATGCCAAGACAGGAAGTCAACTGTTTAAAGACTGTCCCCAACCACATATAGTACCGGTAAAAGTGGTACAACTTTTCATTTCCATTGTCTTTTTACTCTGTCTTTATTTAATGAATGCCACAAAGATGGTATGCATCCCAACAAAGAGTTAAATGTGTGCAAATATCATTGACACACTGCATGGTTAAAACCTAGCCAGGATTGGTCTGCACCAGTGGCCCAGGGGTACTGCACCTCACTGTCGTACAGGTGACCTGGGTTTGGAAGCGAACTTGAGTCGCCACATTGAGAGGTAGGCCTGGCTGGGGCAGCTGCTATGTGGCAGTGTGGCTCAAATGAGGAGGGTCAATGGTGAGCTTGGGTGACACAGTAGGGACATGGTGTGTCCATGTGAGGCCACCCAGAAGGGTGCACTCATGTCGGAGGAGGTGGGAGGGACCTAAAGGGAAGAAAGAAAAAAAAAAACATGTTCCATCTGAATGACAGTCTGGGTCTCTGGATTCCACTGGGTCCTAGTGCCTACATAGAATGGATCCTAGTCCACACACAAGACTGTCACGGGGGGAAGGGGTGGCTCTCCCAGCTCCCGGAGCCCCTGCCATGGAGGGGAAGCTCTGGTGGTAACTGGTGGATTACTGGGGCTTGGGGAAATGGGGATACAGGCCTCAATAGGGTATATCCCTGGGAAAGGGGTATATTCTTGGGAACAGGGAATATCCCTGGGGACAATCTTGTCCATAGAGATAGAGTCAATAGAAAGGGTGGTGGTGTGGCTCTCTATTTAAGAAATAACATTAAATTTAGAAAACTGAATGACAGTACTGATGATTCCAATTAAATTATCCGGGTTGAGATTGAAATGAAAAACAGCAGGAACCTTCTTCTGGGTATGTGCTATAGCCCTCCTAATATCAGCCAGTTAGATCATAGCTCCTTGCTAAATAATATTTCTAGCAAATTAAATCTTAAGTAAATGCTTTTGCTTGGTGATTTTAATCACTCAGGGAAAAACTGGGATGATTATTCTGCAACATCATCACAAGAACAAGCCTTTTTAGAACTACGTCTAAATAATGGGCTGCAGCAACTAGTAGGTAAACCAACCAGGGGCAGTAATATACTGGACCTGGTCATCACAGATACTCCAGAAAAAATTAAGGATCTTGAAATATCTGATCCCCTGTTCAACAGTGACCATAACACTATAACGTTCTCTGTAAATAATGACTATACTAAAAAGACTGGTATAACTGTAGTCAAGGACTTCAGGAAAGCAAATTTTGTAGCGATAAATCAAGAACTTTATGAATGGGACTGGAATGGAGAAAGTACATCAGCTGACCAACTGTGGACAAACATTAAAAATAAGACTCACCAGCTAAGTGACACGTATATACCTAATCGTATTCTGTACAAGAAAGGGAAAGTACCCATGTGGTATACAAATAACGTCAAAAACTGCATCTCAGCCAAGAAAAGGGCCTACAGGGCTATCAGAAGAGACAACAATGACTATAATAAACACAAATATAAGGAGGTTATTCGATCCCATAAGACTAACATTAATAAAGAAAAACGGAAGATTGAATTTAAACTAGCACATATGAAAGATGGAGGAAAATTCTTCTATTCCTATACAAATAAATAAAAAAAGAATGTATTAAGTACAATAGGTCCCCTTAAAGTTGCTAATACGGTTATCAATGAACCCTTGGGCATAGCTAATGAATTTAATAGTTATTTCTGTTCTGTGTTTGCTCATAAAGACACCTCAACCACCACCTCCTATTTGGGGACTACTGTTACCCAGAAACTAGAAATTACTAGGGAAGAAATACTTTATAAACTAGGTACTATTAAAATAAATACCACCCCAGGCCCTGATTCACTCCACCCCCCGGGTATTGAGGGCTATCCAATCATGGTTAGTAGACCCACTGTACACCCTTTATAATATGTCACTGAGTACTGGTGAGGTGCCTTGTGAGTGGAAAAAAGCAGTAGTGGTGCCCATTTATAAAAAGGGGGATCATGGTAATACTGCAAACTGCAAACCTATCAGCCTGACTTCCATCCTGGGGAAACTGATGAAATCCATCATTAAGGACAAGTTACACATGGAATTAAATTCAAAAGGTATTATTGAGAAGTCACAACATGACTTTAAAGTGCATAGGTCATGCCTAACTGCTAACCAGGTTTTCTATGAAAGGGTTAGTGCTTTTCTGGAGGATAGAAAACCAGTTGACATTGTCTATCTTGACCTTTGTAAGGCCTTTGATAAGGTCGCCCATCCAACCTTGATAGAGAAAATGTTAAAACTTCAGATAAATTACTCTCTAATCAGATGGGTTGATGCAGGGTTAGGGGACAGAGAGCAGGTAGTAAGAATTTGGGGCTATATATCTGAGAAGGGGCAGGTAACAAGTGATGTGCCACAGGGGTTGGTATTGGGCCCCTCCCTGTTTTCTATCCTTGTCTCTGACCTAAACAAGGATCTAAATAGCTTAACTGTTAAATCTGCCGACGACACTAAAATAGCAGCAGATGTAAACTACAAGAGAGGGTACCATAAACTAAGAAATGATCTTTTAACTATGGAATATTAAGCAGCAAGAAATGGTATGATGTTCAACCTCGATAAATGTGTTGTCTTACATCTGGGACCTAACAACCCTGGTAACAACTATCCACTGACAGGCAAAACCCGTAAGTCTGTAAACAACAAAAGAGACTTGGGAGTAATTGTATGGAGTGACTTTAAGTTTAGTACACATTGTATGGAACTAACCAAAAAAGGCTAATAAATGTATTGGCTGCGTTAGGAGATCTGTGACCTCAAGAAATAGGGCTTGCCTGATCCCTCTTTACAAAGCATATGTACGACCAATTCTGGACTATTGTTCTCTGTTGTGACCCCCCCCCCCCCCTTACGTAAAGATGTTAATAAATTAGAGGGAGTCCAAAGAAGAGTTACTAGAATGGTCGATGGTCTTCACAATGTAGAATATGAATATAGGTTGAGGACTCTAAATCTTTACCCCCTTAGAACAAAGGAGACAAAGAGGTGACCTCTTGCTTATGTTCAGAATTATTAGGGACAAATCCTTATTAACCAACCTAGGCCTAGTTCTTGTCCAAAGGGAGTTCTTATTAAGAAGCCATTGCCTTCAACTCAAGCTTACAAACCCCAAAAGCCATATGAGAAGAAACTTTTTTCACTCAAAGAATTATTCCTTTGTGGAATACCCTCCCAAAGGACGTTGTAGAAGTTGACTCTTTCAGTAATTTTAAAATAAAACTTGATGACTTCTTAATTCTGTGGGAAGGTACCAACCCTGCTATGCAGGAGATATATAATTATGGGTTTCTAAGCCTCCTGTGCATCTACATTTTCCTAGTATGAATCCTAGTAGTATGAACGCTGTATGCGAAAGGATTGCTCCAGACTGGTGGCGCACACAGCAATCAAAGTCAAAGGTCACAGAGCAAAAAAGCTGGGCTAAACATCACATACCTCCAAAATGCAGCAGAATCAGCACAGGTGAAAAATCAAGTTTATTCCCATACAAGAACAGCAAACGGCCTCTACAGCCTGACCCAACATTTCACCCAGGTACTCTGGGCTTTGTCAAAGAATACCCTTAGGAACAAAGTGTATCGCTGGGAACAGAGTATATCCCTGGGAACAAGGTATATCCTTGGGAACAGAGTATATCCCTGGGAAGTGTGGAGAACAACTGGTGCACATGGTGCTGGTGAACTAGTGCTGCCACCGCTACACATATTATGACCAGAGCAGAAAGTGGCGCACACACATGAGAACAGACACCTGAGACCAGAATTTTCAATTCTGCTACATTTATTGAGCAAAACACTCAGAGGAAGTTCAAAATATACATCCGCTACACCACCAAGGATGACCGGGAGCTTCGCCCCCTGAAGAAGCTCCAACAAGTCAAGTGTTGGGGAATAAATGTAGCTAAGCTGACAATTCTGGTGTTAGGTGTCTGTTCTCATCTGTGTGCGTCACTTTCTGCTCTAGTATATCCCTGGGAGCAAGGTATATCCCTGGAATGACAAGCATGACCAGGAGAAAACGCTACATAGTAACAAAAAAATAAATAAATAAATACATAGCCAGGATCCACTTTCTATTACACCACACAGTCTTGCACTCTGATGCCTCCCTCTGCTTCCCTGCTGCATTTCAGAGTAAAAGCACAAACATTTTTTGTGGGCCTTTTATTCAGTTACCTCTTGCATGCTTCCACATGACCTTTGGAGGAGGATACCCATCCACAGAGCAGTTTAAAACTCCAGCTTTCCCATAAATCCCATCTTGGTTATTGGGCTGAACCACAAATCGAGGTGGGACTGAAAAACAAAAAAATCAAGTCCAGTAAAGATAACAATAGCGGGTACAATCCCATTTCCATTACCATGTCAACTGAAAATAGGCAAGATTTGTCTAGTGCACTTACCCAGTCAACAAAAACTAAATAATAAATAAAATAAACTGACAAATAACATAAATAATGTTATAAAATGGCAAGAAAAAAATCTAGAAATTTCATTGGCCGAGAGATGACACCTGACCGTGCATTACATCTCCATAAACGCATGCTCAGGTGCCAAATCTCATATTTCTCCCCCAAAAAGCCATTTCATAAGTGTAATAAGCACCTCCAGGGTATGCATCACAGGATTTTAATGCACTTCTCATGGGTGTAAGGACACTCAACTTTCGGCCTCGTGCCTCACTACACCCCTGGGGTGTGCATTAAAATTTTAAGATGCACACCCTGTCATGGCTCATCACTTATGTAATTACCAGCAACAGGTCGAGCTATGTCAAGTCTTGACTACAGACCATAGACTGAACTGTGCTGGATACGAATGGAGAACAGTAGTTCTCCCTAAACTCATGTCCAGGTGTACCCCATCCCAAAACTGGAACATATATTGATGCAGAAAATAAATGTTTTCATAGTTCAGTCTGTTAGCAATTGTATGTTTAAACAGTGCTCCATTAACAGGCACCTAGCTGCCATGCCGAGCGGGGATTGTGCAAATTAAACACAAAGCACATTTTTTTTTTAAATATAATCTTTATTAGAGATTTTATCATTTTACAGTCACATTGCACATCTTTGCCCAACATTGTTTATACAGGGTTACAATTCATATACGTTATTATACCATACAATAGAAAAGTGACATTGTCTCACCTAAGGTATTCAACCCTTTTTCCGAGTCTAGTCCGTCCTTCCCAAACAACGCCCTTCATCTCTCTCCAGGATCTCTCTTCCTCATACCCTTTCCTCTCGACTCACTCTGACTCCATCTCCCCTGTTGAATGGATTCAGCAACACTTTCCCTACCCATCAATTGTGAATGGTGTACCATATTATGGTAATATCTTCATAATTTGAAAATTGGACCATAAGGCCGGTATGATAGAACAAAGCACATGTTAAGGTCACAGTATGGGGCGTCTCACAGAGAAATCTTTACATTAAAGTGTGCTTTGACCTCAATTTGAAAAAGCAGTGTGGAGTTTGCTGCTAAGCAGGGCATCTGGGTACTTACTACACAATGGGTTTCAACTTACAATGCTAAGGTACTGAACTACAGAAAAACCTATTTGTGGCAGTATATGTATTGAGAGGTGGGTTACCCCTAGCAAAGTTTGTGTGGAGAAGTACTGTTCTCCTTTGCAATGGAGCTATTGTAAAGGCTGGATGAGCACTGCTGTGGTCAGGGGAGTGGCTGTAATGCCTGTGGCCAGGTGTTTCTACCCCAACTCCAGGATGTTGGCTACTGACTGGCATATGTAGAGAGGGCATCAGACTTGGACTTCTGCCTTTGAGAGGGTAGGGGGTTCCTTGCATTCCACGACTGTTCCCTGGTTTTCTTGAGGAGGAAGGAATATGTAGGTCTTTCGCTCTTCGCTGCATCAGCATACCCACACCCACTTGAGGTTTGATGTGGAAACATCAGGGGCTGGATTTTCACAGTCTGATGCAGGGCTTGCACCAAGCCCGGCGCCATGACACTTGGGTTCTGATGGTACCCCTTTGCCACAGCTGTGCCCGATTTTACAATCTTGGGTGCAGTTGTGACAACCTCCACAATTTATGGCAGCTTATGTCACATATCTGGCACAAGCTCCATAAAAAGCATGCCCCCCTCCAGGATAGTCGCAAGCTTGAACACAAAAAGTTGATCTAAGTTGCAGCAACTGGCGCACGGGATAGAAAATCCCAACTGCCAGTCAGGAGAATGCCGCAAGCCTGGTGCACCATATCTTTTTTTTTCCAATTTCCTTTTCCCTCCGGTCGCAGTCTGAGGGGCCTCTCTCAGGCATACTGCCTGATCCTGCCCAGCCTGAAGTCCTCCTGCCTGTGCCTCCTCTCTCCCTCCTCCTCTGTCCATGGTCGGCACCCACGGCTTAACCCCTCTGGGGTGGGGCCGCCCCTCCTCTTGGGCACACTTTATATTCAGACTCCGATGTGGGAGAGGACCAGGGTGGAGGAACCTGGGAGGCCAGGCAGGATGGACCCAGCCGTGGCATGGGGGCAGGTGCCGTCGCCTACCCCACAGACCAGGCTTTTCCTTGTTCTGGTGATCTGTCCCCCCCCCCCGTGCGTGTGCATGTCCCCAACACTAGATGCTTGGCAACCCCTGCCTGCATCAGGGCATGCTGATTATGTGCAGCCGAGCATGCTGCAGCAGTGGTCTCCATCAGGAGCCACTGGCACGCCAGGCGATCCCCAACCTCCCTCCTGGGGAGGAGAGCAGCCCGATGGGCGCTCAATCCTCACCCACCCCTGCCATCCCCCAGCACCCCGAGCTTGCTCCCGAACCCATGTCACCGGCGTGATGCGAGGTGTGGCGTCCAGCGCCTCAACCCTCAGCGCCACCGGGCTGGCTGTGCACCATATTTCTGATGCACCTGGGGCTTATGGTATTCTCACCCATTTCAAAATCCTGCCCCCTCTGAGCAGCAGCACCTCTCAGGTTGCCCTACAAACAGAACTACAGAACTCTTTCAATAAACTCGAGGACTGGTTCAGTAGACAAAAACTGCTACTAAATTACAAGAAAACCAAGGCCATGCTACAATCCAGCCCCTACAACAAACACAAGCATGCTCCCCTCGTAATCACCAACAAGGCTGGTGAGCAGATTGAGCAGGTGCACTTGTTCAAGTACCTTGGAGTCACCATTGATGACTCTCTTACTTATACGCACCATGTAGACTCCCTTGTCAAAGTGGTAAACACAAAGATCGGGGTCCTCTATAGGCATAAGAAATCCCTCACCCTGGAAGCACTGCGAATCTCAGTCTCCAGCTCCATACTCTCCACGATAGACTATGGGTTGGTGGTCTATGGAGCTGCTACTGATACAGTGCTCAAAAGGGTCCAAATTGCACTCAATAAGCCATGCCGCCTCACCCTATGTGCAGATCACTACACTCATACTTGCACCCTGTATGAGCATACAAACTGGCTTAACCTAAAAGACAGGATCAAATACCAAACTTGCCTCCTGGGAAAGAAGGCACTCCTTGGAAAAACCCCACCCTGTATAGGAAACCTGCTTGAGGCTTCTCTCTCAACATACATCACCACCTACATCACCAGACGGAGGAAGAATGGAGCACTGTCCATACCATTCCGCTGAACCTCATTAGGGCAGCGTGCTTTCTCCTGTCGGGCCCCCTCTGGATAAATGAACTCCCAATGAAATTACAAACAAACAACAGCCTGTCTCAATTCAAAGTAGGCCTCAAACAGCACCTAATGTCTAACTCAAAATGCACCTGCTTCTCAGGCCCCACTTGATAGACAGGCCTACCCTAGTAACACCCAGCAGGGCTACCTAGAGAACCCTGCCTCCATTCCAGCCTAGCCAAGGGCTTAGTAAGCTATCAGTCCTCTTTAAATGCACTTGGTACTGCCCCTCCCAAACCTCCCCCCACACACACACACCAGACTTGATAAAGCCCTCTGGAGCTGCCCCCATCCACAGCCCCCCGTTTCACTATCCCCACCTCTCGCTCTCTGCGGTTGGTTTCAAACCCAATCCCCTTGTTTCACTGTCACCAGCCTCTGCCATCTGGGACAGCGTTAAACCCTATGCAGTTACTCTGCCATAGTCTATCAATGGATTTGGAGGTTTCCAGGGGTGTGCTACCTAGGGCAACCATAGAAACATAGAGTTTGATGGCAGATAAGGACCACTTGGCCCACCCAGTCTGCTCATTTCCCTACCTATTGGATAAGCTGCAGATTCTAGTTAACCAACAGCCTACTTCCTGCAACCCCCCACTATAATTGTCTTATGTCTGTCCCACGCATGTTTGAATTCCCCCACCGTTTTAGACCCCACAACCTCTCCAGGAAGGCGGTTCCATGCGCCCACCACTCTCTCCGTGAAAATAATTTCCTCACATTACCCTGAGCTGTCCCCTCTAACTTTAAATTGTGTCCCTTGTTCTTACACATCTCTTTTCTGAAAGATGCTACCCTCTTGGACTTTGTTGATTCCCTTGAGGTACTTTAAAGTTTCTATCATGTCCCCCTGTCCCCCCTTTCATCAAGGGTATACATATTAAGCTCTCCCAGTCTCTCTTCATATGGTTTCTGATGTAGACCCTGCACC
This sequence comes from Neoceratodus forsteri, assembly GCA_016271365.2. Classification (NCBI taxonomy): domain Eukaryota; kingdom Metazoa; phylum Chordata; order Ceratodontiformes; family Ceratodontidae; genus Neoceratodus; species Neoceratodus forsteri. The sequence continues at coordinate 112,479,953 of JADMNL010000034.1, read as the reverse complement.
ATTTTAGTTGCCCCCCTCTGGACTGCTTCCACCCTGTCTATGCCCTTGCGTAGATGAGGTCTCCAAAACTGCATGCAGTACTCCAGATGGGGTCTCACCAACTGTCTGTACAGAGGGATAACCACTTCCCTTTTCCTACTTCTGATGCCCCTCCCTATGCATCCCAGTATCCCCCTGGCTCTCCTTACTGACGTCTCACATTGCTTACCCACCTTTAGGTCATCTGATATGACTACACCCAGATCCCTTTCCATTATTGTTGTCGTTAGTACCTCCTCTGCTATTGTGTACTCTTCTCCTGGATTTTTATTTCCCAGGTGCATTACTTTGCACTTCTTTGCACTGAATCTAAGTTGCCATGTGTCTGACCATTCCTCCAACCTTGCCAAGTCCCTTCTCATCCTTTCTACCCTCCCTTGTGTATCAACTCTGTTACAGATCTTTGGGTCATCTGCAAAGAGGCATACCTTCCCTTCCAGACCCTCTGCAATGTCACCTATAAAGACGTTAAAGAGGACTGGACCCAGTACTGAGCCCTGAGGTACACCACTAGTAACCCCCCTTTCTTCAGAATGTGTTCCATTCACTATTACCTTCTGTGTCCTGTTGTGCAGCCAGTTTGCTCCCAGGCTGGCTAACTTGATTATTAATCTTTTGTGGAGGACTGTGTCAAATGTTTTGCTAAAGTCTAGGTAGGCCACATCCACAGCCCCTCCCAGGTCTATTACTTTGGTCACCCAGTCAAAGAAATCGATTAGATTCGTCTGACATGACCTTCCTGCTGTGAATCCATGCTGCTTTGGGTCCTGTGCCCCCCTGGCCTCTAGGTACTGAACAATTCTTTCTTTCAGAAGTGATTCCATCATTTTCCCCACCACTGAGGTCAAACTAACAGGTCTGTAGTTTCCTGCTTCTGCCTTGCTCCCACTTTTGTGAAGGGAAATCACATCTGCCCTCCTCCAGTCCTCAGGTACCACCCCATCTTCCCATGATTTGTTAAAAAGTGTGGTTAGTGGGGTCACTAAGTCCTCCCTTAGCTCTTTTAGGATTCTAGGTGAATCCCGTCAGGCCCCATTGCTTTGTCCACCTTGAGTTTTAGGAGTTCTTTCAGGACTCTTTCTTCTGTAAATGGACTGGCATCAACCCCCCTACCCAGAGTGCTTCTACTGTTTGGTTTAGGTAACTCCTCCTCTTCTTCTTTTGTGAATACTGAGCAAAAGTACTCACTCAGTATCTCTGCCTTTTCACTGTCTCCCTCTGCCCACCTCCCCTCTCCTTTATTAATCTTCACTATCCCTCCCTTAACCTTTCTATGCTCTCTAATGTACCTATAAAAGGTCTTATCCCCCTTCTTAACTGAGTTGGATATCTTTTCCTCGGTTTGGGCCTTTGCTTTTCTGACTGCCTTCCCCACTTCTTTCTGCTTTAATTGATACAGTTCCCTGTCGTGCTCCGTCTGTGATTCCTTATACTTTTTGAATGCAGCCTTTTTCTCCTTAACCTTCCCTGGCACCTCTTTTGAGAACCATAGTGGTTTTTTATTCCGCTTTGTTTTCTTTATTTATTTCACACAAAGGCTTGTTGCCTCCATGATGGCAGTTTTGATTTTTCCCCATTGTTCTTCCACCCCTCCTTTCTGGCCATTTGCTAATGCATTCCTCAAGTATTCACCCATTATGCCAAAGTCAGCCCTTCTAAACTCCAGTATCCCTGTCTTGGTATGGCTTGTCTCCATGGTTGTGTTTATTGTGAAGCACACTGTGCAGTGGTCGCTTGTTCCCAGATGTCTACTGACTTCTAAATTTGTGATCCTCTCTCCATTTGAGAGTACCAGGTCTAATATTGCTCCCTCCCGAGTGGGTTCCACCACTAGCTGTCTAAGGCATGTCCCCTGTAGGGCATCGAGAATGACCCTGCTTAGAAATCGCATATATTCGATTACAACTGCTCAGTTTTTTTCTCCTATTTGTCTAATTGTCATCTAATCACTCTTTAATGCTTAATGATCAGGCCTCTGTAACCACTGAATATGTGTATTGTCTTATTGTCCACCCTGATGTGGAACCTTTGTAAAAGAGCTCACGCTCAAACATCTTTCCGAAATACTAATTAAACAATTAATCCATCTAGAGTGGAGTAGAGGTGTCATGAATTGGTTCAGGCTAAAAGCCTCTTCCTGACATCCCACCAAAGGCTGGATGGTGCAGGGCAGTGCTGCAAGCCAAGATCAGTGGAGGGGGAGTGGGCTGGATCTCTGGAGGAAAACTACCGAGGGGAGACACGTAGTCAAAAGGAGCACTACCACGCTCTACATCGGTGACCAAGGTTGTGGAGCGGACTTGGGTTGCTTAGGGGCCGACCGGAGAGGGAGGATTGAGCATTCCATGGAGAGCTCTCCTCGCGGGGGCACTGCATCCAACTGCCTGCGTGCCACCTAGCAGGAGCTGGTTTGCAGCACAAGTGGGAACACACTCACACTTGGGGTGGGCCCACTTTCAGAGGCTTTCAGTGTGCATGCACAGCTCCACATGCGCGTGTGTCATTACTCCCTGGAAGCCCTTGGGGCAAAAAAGACAGAAATCTCCCCACCCAAATGGCAGGATGAAGCCAGTACCCTCACAGGCCCTGCACCCCAGACCAGGGCACTCACTCACCAGAAGTCGGTCTGTAGTAAGTGGTGAGGTACGTCCTGGGGGGGAGTGATCAGGATGGAGGGTGCATTTGGAGGTAAACAGCTACAGTATATTGGGAAAAAAAAACATCTTTTTCGGTCCAGTGCTAAAATAAATCCACAATGGGTCAACAGCAGCATTGTATTTTATTATTTTTATTTTATTTAGGTTTTGTTAACTGGGAAAGAAGGGCTAAACAATACTGCCTATTTACAGTATTGTCCGGGGGGGGGGATAGATTCAGACCAACTGAAACTGAACCAAATGACGCTGTTTGAATACAATGTGGCAAGGTTAGTGCCATGATGAGAAACACAAAACACACACAACCAAACAATAATGGTGGCGCTCAGCCATACTGCCACAAATTACGGCTCGACCAAGGCACAAATGTGATCCATAACGGGGCCTAACGCAGTGGCATGACACATGAACGCACCAGTATAGTACATCATACAAGTACTGCGACTCTAAAACAATCTACAGCTAGTCAGTCACATTCCCAAATTTTAATGCTCCAAATTTAACCCATCACATGCCCACCTCTTAGTGCTACAAATGTAACCAATCATATTCTCATCTCTCGTTTTTATGTTGCTTGCACACATATGCAAGAAACATAGTGCCATCATCCGAGTTTTCGGAGGTGTGGCACCCAATCTTCCAATTCAGTCAGTGAGTTTGCAGGCGCGGCTGCAGTTCTCCAATGACTGCTGCAGCTGTCTAAGACAGCAGTCAAAATACAGTGGCATACAGTTGAAAGGAGAGCTCGCTTCAGTGAGCAGAGCTCTCCCCCCACACACACACTAAGCACGCATACTCGCGTGTTGATGCACTCCTCCCCCCACACACTGGCATGGCCGACGGGTGCCTAACTCTGCCGGCTCCACGCCCCCAACAAAATCTGTCCACGTGCCACGCTGGAAGCCCACCCCAGCGTGGCAAAATGTTATAGCCGACGGGGTGCCCAACTCTCTGCCATTCCACGGCTGCACGCCCAAAAACTTTTTCCAGGTGCCACACTGGGAGCCCACCCCAGCGTGGCAAATCTTGTTATAGCTGACGGGGGTGCCCAATCCCCCATCAGCTCCAGTCCCCCCAAACAGCCCTTCCAGCTACAATGCTTGGAGTCCACCCCAGTGTGGCAAACGTCCCGCGACGTCTGAATTAAAAAAAAAAACAAAAAAAGAAAACCTGTAACCAAGAAAACGTTCCCTCGCCGTCTCCCTGCTCCTCTAAACCCGCACCACCCACTGCGCACCCTGCCTCCCCTAATTCCATACCACTCTCCGAGCATGGCGCGACGATCATCGGTGGACCGGAACATCGCCTGCACTCTTCAAAAGCCGACCACGAACTGAGGAAATGCGCGTAAGCTGTATAATGGAATAAATAGGGTTTTCAACTTTGTTGCATATCTCAGGCATTTTGGAATTTTGGCCCACATTTTCAACATGGGGTTTTGGACCCCTCCTCATGAATTCTTGCACTGTCATGGCGTTAATCGCCCAAGGGTGATTTCCACGGTCACTGCGCGAAATCACCTTTTGGGACCGACATTGAAACGACAGTGCCAGTGTTCATAAGGTGGACTCCTCAAAAGCCTATGTTGAAAATTTGCAAAAATTCCAAAATGACTGTTTTATTTAGCGCAGCATTGCGTGAGTTCCTACGCACACTTGTAAGTTTGCGAATTTTCTCAATATTTCACTCCAGATTTTCAACATTACCATTTTACCACACCTCCTTATGAGCAGTACATCTGTCATCTTTCACATCTTGCCCAAAACGTGTTTCCCTTAAGTGCACAATGGCGCAGTCGGTGTATAAATCAATGTATGGGACACATTAAGAAAATCACAGTGACACTGTTCATGAGCAGAGGTCTTAAATGGCTATGTTGAAAATTTGGTGAAAAAATTCTAAAATGACCGCTTTACTTGAGAAAGCGCATATGTAGTTCACATCGCCAGGAAAGTTCGCGAATTTTCAATATTTGCACCCAATGACTTCCAAATACCTAACAGCACATACAAGCAAGCAACATTCGGCATTGACAAATGCTTTTTTTTTCTTATCACAACTGAGTCCCTTCTCCGGCGCATGTCCCCCCACTGTACCTGGTTCAGTCACTGACCTGTACTGCCTACTTCCAAGTCCAGATTTGGGTCTTGGCAGGATCCCAAGAGCTTACCCCCTAGTGCCAAGGCACAGACCAGTGTAGGAGGACAAGCCTGAAAAGATATGTCTGTCATTTGCTAGGAGCCTGGAGGAGCGGCTAGAAGCAGGGCTGTGGAATACAAGAACGAGGAGCCTGGTTGTCATTTGTACCTGGAGAATTTTTGCCACTTTTCCTCCCACTACTCAGGACACAGATGTGTCTGTCCACCAGTGGTGCCAGACTGGGGGCAGTGTCGTGTAGTCATCCATAAAGTCAAGATTGACACACTACCCCAGGAGGCACAAATGCAGCAGCGGGCAATACCCTACCACCTGATGCTTACACGTGCTGCCTCCTCTTCAAGCCCAGAGCTCAACTGGCTTTGGGTGTGGAGATGGGTCACAGCGCAAATGTGCTCCATTGGTACCACTGAGTTGGACAAGTTCTCATAATGTATGACTCCAAATGTAACCAACCTTGCTTTTTCCTCTTGACATTCCAAACATAACATCGCATTCTCACCTGTTAGCGTACCACATGTACATCACGTCATACTCTCACCTCTTAGCACTCAACATGTAACCCATCATGCAGTCACCTCTTTGAGTTGTAAATGTAACCAATGGCATTCTCACCTCTTACAATAAGCTGCCTCTCGCGGCTGACGGTGGCTGCGTCATTGCTGGCAATGCAGGTGTAGTTGCCATTGTGCTTGAGGGACACGCTGGAGATCTTCAAGGAACTCATGAACTCTTTGGTCTCGATGGTGATCCCTGCCCCCGACATGATCACCTGCCCATCCTTCCTCCAGGTGATGCGGATGGGCATATCCCCCGAGGACACCACGCAGGCAATGTAGATCAGCTGGCCTATGGAGGCAGGTGGGAACTCAAAGGGCTGAATTAAAGGAGGAACTGGAATGATAATAAAAGAGAGCAAAAACAATTAGGAGGATAAATCTGATATAACATTTCCAGTAGTTCTTGCAGCTAGCCCTGTTCAGCCACTCACAGCAGGATAAGGGGAAACATTAGAAAGCCTCGCTTCACACAGAGGGTGGAACAGTCTAGTAGGTGAGGTTGTGGAAGCCAGCACTTTTGAGGCTTTCAAAGCAGGACTAAAGAGATTCATGTGGCAGAATGACACTGAGGGGTTACACAGCATGAGTAAGCATAACACAGGACTAGGAACATTCCAGAGGGAGAACAGCATTGAGGGTTACACAGCATGAGTAGGGGTAACACAGGACTAGACAGATTTCTGAGAGAAAATGGGATTGAGAGTTACATAGCATGAGTAGGGGGTAACAGGACTAGACAGATTCCTGAGGGAGAATGGCATTGAGGGTTACACAGCACGAGGAGGGGTAACACAGGACTAGACAGATTCCTGAGGGAGAACTGCAGTGAGGTTTTACACAGCATGAGTAGGGGTAACGCATGACTAGACAGATTCCTGAGGGAGAATGGCACTGCAGGTTACACAGCGTGAGTAGGGGTAACACAGGACTAGACAGATGCTTGAGGGAGAATGCTATTGAGGGTTAGACAGCATGAGTAGGCTAACACATAACTAGACAGATTCCTGAGAGAGAGAACGGCATTGAGTTTTACACAGTATGACTAGGGGAAACACAGGACTAGACAGATTTATTTTTTAATACACATTTTATCACCACCCCACGTCAACTGACCCCCCTCCACCAGACCCCCCAGCCCTGTCACCCCGACATCCACTGGGACTCACCTCGATGGCATGGAGGTGCCCAGCTAGCCAGCACGGAGCCTGCGGGGGGGCCGGCTTCATCCTCTTGGTCAATGCCATTTTCCTCCTGGGCCAGCAAGTCTAGGAGGAAGCCATTTGGCAAGGAGAGCAAGAGACCCTCCCTGAAGAGAAGAGTAAATCATTGGGATTGCCTCTCCAGCTTCTGCCACTGCTGGTTGAGACTACAGGCTCAGGACAGAAACCCATGGTACCCCATGCAGAAGATAAGTGCCTTAACTGTAAAGTCACAGGTTCAGCCAGTATAACACTGTTTAATCTAGAGATTGTTTTTCTTTATGTTCCATGTCAGGATTTTTGTTAAGAAAAGAAGCAAGCAGTTTACATATGTGACAGGAAAAGACTGGAAGCCCCAGGGGCAAAATACTTATTTGCTACCCGCCAAAGGTTGTCATATTATAGCATGATAAGCAAAAATCATGGTATGGAGAAAGAGGGAAAAAGACAGAAGGAGAGAGGGGGTTGGGGGAGAGAGAGGGGAAGGAAAGAGACATAGAGCAAGGGACAGAGAGAAACAGAGAGATAAGGAGAGAGGGCAAGAGGGGAGAGATTCAGAGAGGGAGCGATCAGAGAGGAAGGAACACAGAGAGAGATAGAGAGACAGCCCGGTGGTGCTGGAGGTTGAGGCGCCGGTCGCTACACCTCACGCCACACTGGCAACCCGGGTTTGGGAATGAGCCAGGACTGCCAGGGGTCGGCAGGGACAACAGAGGATCAAGCGTCCTGAGGACTGCTCTCCTCTCTCAGGGAGGGAGGTCTTGTCATCCCGCTCGCTGACTTCCCTCTTGCGGTGGCTTGAGGGCAGTACAGGTCGGGAGGCATGTACCAGCATCATTACGCCAGTGGAGAGGGGGGACGGGAGAAAAGTAAAATGGGAGCTGAGAGGCTCCATTATGGCCCGTCATGTCCCCAGGAGCCACCCCAACTTCTGGATTGTGCTCTGGGGAGGGGAGAAAGTCGACGCTCCCCTCTCTGGCCCCACTGCGGGGGGCAAGCCATGGGGGAATTTTGGGGCAAGTCGGGTGGGGACCATGGGGCACAGAAGTAGTTGCCTGCCAAGTCTCCGGGGGATAAAAAGCTATATAGAAAAAAAAAAGGAGAGAGAGAGAGACATATTTCACAATATAAATTAATGTGCTGTTTTTACTTAAATGGGAGGTTCGTCTGGAGCTGAATTACATCTAAGTGTGTCCTTTGAAGATACGGACACTTTCAAAGGACAGCTCTAAAAACTCAAGGCAGACACTAAAGATGTCTGCATGTAATGATGAAATATGGGGATGAGGTCCTCCCACCATGAAGACGCAATCCATCAATTACCCTCTTGGCCTTTATGAGTCATCCTGGCGTACCCGCCACCTGATGTTTAGGAGATTCAGAACCTCATTTCCAGACCTGCTACCCAAGACTAGCAGCAAAGTGCTGGGGGAAGGGGAGACTCGAAGCCCTGCAAGAAGATTAGTGAATTTAGCAGTATCTTTACATTTTGTTTCCCCTTGTTGCCTTACGAAAAATGAACCACAGATGGGAAACCCTGAAATGCTACAGAACAGTAAATGTAAACTTCACTTCTGAATGGGCAGTTTTAGGAGCTGCGCATCAGAGCAGCGCAGGCTGTTCCGGCCTACATGGACTTTCAGTAGCTGTGAAACTACAATGAACAGAATTCTCCTCATGCAGCTGAAACCAGCCTTTAATCGGAAATAAGGAACATTCTACAGACCGTTGGAGCTAGCAATAGCAACTAGGACTGACCTGTTTCTACTGATCACGAGTCAGAATCACGGGGATAGGGAGGAGAGCAAGGTGGATGATAGCACTTAGTTAAGTGACCATCATTGGGAGGCTCAGGCAGTGTGTCACCATGAGAAAGTTCACAATAAACCAGGCCACCTCTGCCAGTGCCAGTGAGTATGACTGAGTGTCAAACATAGATATGCTGCAGAGGGATGAGAGGGAGAAACGTTACTAGAGACAGCATGGTCTAGTGCCCTAAATCACAGGCTTTGGAACCAGGAGACCCAGGTTCAAATCCCACCAGAACCACTTACTGTGTGACCCTGAGCAATCCCCTTACCTCTCAGTGCTTCACAACAACCCAGTTGTAATAACATGGGTAAAAACTGGACACCTCTGAAAACAGCATCTCATCTGGGCTATCCATGATACATATATTGTAAGTAGAAATATAAGGGGGGAAATTTAAAATAAATAACAGAAGGTGAAAAAAAAAGTTCTAAATGATGAATGGATTCACCAGCTTGCACCCATTTCTTGTCCTACTTTGAACAGGAAAGAAACACTGGCTGAATTTCATCTCTTGTTTTAATCTGGCGGATCCAGCTGTAATTATTGTATCGATCCTTTTCCTGGAAGGCCTGTGTTCAAGAAAACTAACCATTATCTTCATCATAACTTAATTAGACTGTAGCAACATCTCTCGCAAACACAAAGGCCGAGAGAAAGAGAATAGGAAGACAGAGAAAAGACAATTAGCTTAACAAGGACAGCACCTGGTTGATTAAATCTCTGTTCCGCAATATACATAATTAAATTAGAAAAACTGCAAATAGCACCCCTGGCTAAAATCAGACACTGACTGCCTTTAAACCCCCCCCAAAGCATATAAGGGTATGTTACGATGCAGTAATTTACACAAAGGCATACCATGAATGTATTTTAAAAGCAATAGCTGGTTGTGGGAGTGGACGCTAATGATTAAATAAATTCATTTCTATTTGCTCTGTACTACATCCCTCCCTCCCCCAAGCTTCAGCTCAGGAGTTGACCATAAGAATGATGCTCTATGCCGTGGCAGCCTTGTGGTATTCCCATTAATGCTATTCTTGTAGCAGTGACATTACAAGAATAACTTTAATGAAGGAACGATAAGATCACATTTACTGACAATCCTCATTGGTCTGGCTATGTAGCTTTCAAAACCTTAACAGAGAAAATGCAGACAGGACTACCTGATCCCACGTGCCTGCAATCAGAACAGACTACAGTAGGATAGGCTAGGTTTTTACAAAAGCGCACCACAAAGCTTTTCACAAGCCAATGAGTCACAGAAAGACTGGGTGTTGGGCAAGGGACTGGGGACGTCCCCTAGTGTTTTTGTAGCATACAGGGTCTTTAACTTCCACCTAGACAAACACCACAGATAGGCAGAAGAGAAAAATATCCACTTCTAAACCATGTTGAATAAGTGCTCAAAAAGGTTTCAGAGAAATGTCTGGGCCTTTGGGCGTAAGGAGTCCTTCACCACCTCAATCAAAGTGCTTGTTTTAAAGGTTTGATGAAATACAGGGACTGTTCTATTTCTGACCCAGAACAGAATAAGTAGGAGAGACCTTAGTGTACAGTTTCATCTGAAGGACAGCACCTCCGGCAAATCAGCAATGCAGCACCCCTTCCCTATGTAATCATTTTAATTTTGAAATAATGGCCCTAAGACGCTAGAACTTGCTTCTAATTAGCTTTTGGTAATTTTTTATGACATTTTAAATTATATAAAGATATTACATAACTGCCTAAGTAAAGTTTTGCTACTTACCAGTAACAGTCGATCTTTGAGAGAACCTCCTGCATGGGCCCTTGGAACTGTAAGTTGTCAGTGTCAGGCCCACTCCGAAACCTTTGCCAAGCTGAGTCCACCCACATTTTATAGGCAGCGTCCACATGGGTGGCCCCATATGTCCTCAGTTTCCTGCTGAAGACGGCTGTATCATACCCAAAGGAACAGGAAACTGGTACCACAACCAGGCACGTGGGAGAGGTTAAAGTTCTGGAAAAACACAGCCCATCAAAAGCAGCAGAACGGAAGAAGCCCCACCCTGTAGCAACAGGTGAGACTTGCACAGTACAGCACCTGAAATAAAGGGGGTAGGTGGGTGGGTGGGTGAGCTGTGACTGTACGGAGCAGATTCGAAGCTCTACTCTTACTGGTAAGCAACAAAACTATCTTCTTCGAGGACGTCTCCCGCCTGAGAGTCAAACTGTTGCAACGATTTCCCAAGCAGGGCATAAAGTGGGAGGACGACCCAACAACAGGGACCTAAAGGACCGTAACTAGTGTTGGAATTGCACGGGGGCTTGCCCCCCAAGTTCTGTAGTGAGACCTCGTAGCTCACATATCACTGCCATTGACTTATAATGGGAAGGGAGGGAGGGGTTCAATTTAAAGATAGCGCCCTTGTGGGCTCCCCTAGCTTCCAAAACTCGTAATGTGTAATTCCAACATCGCATAAGACAGCAAGCCTTGGAGGATAGCAAGACAGAAGCCAGCCTGTCTACAGGATGCCAGGTCCAGACCAAGTGTTTAGTAAAAGTGTGGACAGAACTTTAAGTTGTGGCAGAGCACATGTCAGCACCCGAAATACTACAAAAAATGAAAATTACATACCTACCATAATTATGATCTTTCTGTGTATCTTCACCATTCATCACCTTTGGGTTATATGGCCAGAGGTCATGACCTCAGCCGGGCTTATTTTATTTTTTTTTTGTGGCAGATGTAGCGCAAGACCATTTACGCCGCTCGAGGCCGACGTTACTGCGTGGCGCCGCGGGTTGGCTGTTAGGGCTGTCGACTCCACCTGCCTGCCAGTTCTGAGTCGCCGGAGAGTTAAGAGGAAGGGAGTGGAGGGTGGGACAAGGAAGTCCAAGGGACAGGAAAAGGAAAAGATATATAAACTAAAAGGAGAAATAATGACTGAGAGGACAGAAGAAGAAGAAGTCGGAAACTAAAGGGATTGGGAGGGTCCCCAATCTCTGGAAATAGAAGAGGGAGGTAGGGTGGGATAAAGATTTCAGGAAGCAGGATGAGAGGGGAGAAGGATAAAACACATCCCAGACCTTGGTACATCTCCAGACTGTATAGGAACTGCAAGGAGTAGCCAAAGACTTCTTGCCAGAATTCAAGGCACAGAATGACTGGAAAACTCCATCTGAGCAGAGTTGGCTATTCTGGAAGAAGGACAGGGCACACAGAATCATCACCTTCTCAAGGAAAGATTTTTGGTGAAAAAGGAAAAGAGTTTTTTTTTTTTTTTTTTTAATAATAAAGCACAGTCCAAAGGACAAGGAAAATAAGATGGACGGGAACAAGGAGGAGGAGAAGGAGAGAATGGAAGGCAACTGCCAACTCCCACCCCACAGGTTTGGAGCTAATGCACTGGAGAAAGAGTGCCCCCCATGCTGACCACTCTCCCCAGAACATTATCCCCCTATGTGCCCCTGTTTACCCCACTTCTGACAAAGAAAGGAGGGAAACGAGGCTGGGCACAGAAAGGGAGGGAGACCCAGAGACTGAGGCCCCAGGGGGGATGGAGGGCAGGATTGTTATGAATGGTGAAGATACACAGAAAGATCATAATTATGGTAGGTACGTAATTTTCATATCTTATCTGTGTCAATCTGCACCATTCATCACCTTTGGGTGAGTGCCGAGCCCCCCCCGAAGGGGGTTTTCTTTTAACCCTAAGGAACAGGGACCCTTAGCTCTCAGTGGGTGACACACTAAGAGGGAGAACCTTCAGGTCCGAGAGTGGGGGGAGTGAGATGGGGCCCCCCCCCCCGGAGGAGGAGGAAGGAAGTTGCCCCGAAAAACGCCGTCTTGCTCTATGGGAGAAGAGATAGGTTCTCTGGTGAGTGGAGTTAATCACCCTATGCTGGGCCAAGGGTGACAACCGGGAAAGACGCAGCCATGCCGTCCGCCTAGTGCAGATCGCTGTCCCTATGACCCTGGTAGCTACCTTGTTGGCATCATAGGATGCCCTCGCTTGGTGCCTTGCTAGCTCCAGGCTACGCACAGAGAGGGCAATGGCTTGTCTGGTTTGCTCCGTATCAGGCAACAAGGCTAGCAGCTGACCTAGTCTGGACCACAAGAACCTGTCATAGGCTGCATAATGGGTCTGATGTGTAGAAAATGAAATTACATACCTACCGTAATTCTTGATCTTCTTGGATGAGTCTCCACCACTCATTCACACTAATGGGATCTGCGTCGGAGGCACTAGGACCCAGCGGGAGCAAACTTTTTGCTGGAGGGCCGGCGCCAGAGATGGAGCCGCGAGGAGCGGCATCGCGAGCCTCAGCTCGTGCGGTAATGACTATCTCGGCGTCGACCCTCCAACCGCCTCAGTACCTTTTTTTCTGAGGAGGTGCAGCGTAACTAACCTAGAAGGATAGCCTAACCAAAAACCGGACATAAGATAGTCCGGACGACCCGTATAAGAAGGGTCAACAAAGAAGTCTTCACAGACTAAAGATTTGAGGGAGTGAAGACCAACAACAGAGGTGAGCTCAGGGATGTAGGGTGGGCGTATGAATGAGTGGTGGAGACTCGTCCAAGAAGATCAAGAATTATGGTAGGTACGTAATTTTCATATCTTCCTGGACATAAGTCTCCACCACTCATTCACACTAATGGGAGAATGTACAAGCTAATAATCCCTGAGAGGGCGGCAGGGAGACCAAGAGCTCACAGTTTTAGGACAGAAGTCCATTAAGGATGGTTCTGCCAAAGGAAGAATGTCATCTGGCATGGACATCCAGTGCATAGTGTTTAACAGTATGCACTGAGCTCAAGCAGCCGCATTGCAAATATCTGCAATGAGGCACGCTATGGATTTCCGCCAGAGATGCGCGACTGCTCTAGTAGAGTGGCTAAACTCTGCCCTCCAACTTAACCTCGCCATGGAATAGCAGTGGTGAAGCATGCCACTAGCCATGCTGAGATACATCTGATAGCGACAGGTTGACCCAGCCAGGTCTCGCTGAAGGAAACAAACAGTTGTTGGGCTTTGCGAAAGTCTTTTGTTCTATCTAGATAGAAATGTAAAGCTCTCTTAACATCCAAGGAATGAAGAAATCGTTCTCCTTCATTTTGGAAGTCTGCAAAGTAAGAGGGAAGGACCAAAGGTTGGTTTAGATGGAATTCTGACACAACCTTAGGAAGAAATTTAGGATGGGTTCTAAGGACTACTTTGTCTTTATGGAACACAGTATACGGAGGGTCTGTGACCAGGGCATGTATCTCAGAGACCCTGTGGGTTGAGGTAATGGTCACCAGGAAGGCCGTTTTCCAGGTGAGAAATTTTAGCTCACAGGTAGCCAGAGGTTCGAATGGTTTCTGAGTGAGCATATCTAGCACAAGATTATTGTCCCAGGCTGCAACTGGACGTCTTGTAGGAGGTCTGGTATGCAGAATTCCTTTAAGAAACCTCTTAACCACAGGTAACTGAGTCAGTGACAAGGAGAGTACCGGCTCATGAAAAGCTGAAATGGCACAAAAGTGAACTTTGACTGTAGAGTACTGCAGACCTGAATTTGAGAGGTCTAAGTGGTACTCCAGAATTTTATCTGGTGGGCAAGAAAAGGGATTTAAAGAGGATTTTGCACACCAGAGCGAAAAACGCTTCCATTTGGCTGTGTAAGTTTTCCTAGTGGCTGGTTTCCGTGCAGCCAGAAGAATATCTGAAACCCTGCGAGAGACATTGAACCTGTTCACTTTCTACCTCTTCAGGAGCCAAGCGTGAAGGTGAAGCGACCTCAGGTTGGGATGGACAACAGGCCCCTGAGTCAAGAGGTTCATCTGAAGGGGGAGTGGTTTTAAGGAACTGCGACATATTGTTGAGTAGTGGAAACCACATCTGTCGAGGCCAGAAGGAGCAATGAGGATCATTTTGTCCCCTGGGATTTGAACTTGAGAAGTACCCTCTGAATTAGAGGAAGAGGCGGAAAGGCGTATAGAAAGCGTTTTGTCCACCGCAGCCTGAACACATCCTGACAGAAAATGCCAGGCCCTGGATTTCTGGAGCAGAAGAGAGGCAGTTTTGTGTTGAGTGGGGATGCAAAAAGGTCCAGGTCTGGAGTTCCCCACTCTGTGAATATTGACCAAACTATGGCTGAGTCACGAGATCATTCATGAGGATCTGTCTCTGTTCTGCTGAGATGATCTGCCAGTTCGTTCTGCACTCCTGGCAGGTAGACCGCTTGAATTAGAGATTTGTGCTGTAGGTACCATTCCCACACTCTCATCGCTTCTCTGCATAAGGGGTAAGAGTGAGCACCACCCTGTTTGTTGATGTAATACATCACTGCTTTGTTGTCCGTTTGAAGGAGAATGTTCTTGTGACAGAGAATGTCCTTCAACGCCCGGACCGCATAAAGGACAGCTCTCATTTCTAAGACATTTATGTGAAGCTGTGACTCGACTTGAGTCCACATGCCTTGAGTGTGGAAAGCCTGACAGTGAGCTCCCCACCCCATCAGGGACGCGACTGTGGTAATGGAAATCTGATGATCCAGAGGAGCAAAGGGATACTCTTCTAGAAGATTGTTCTCTTGCGACCACCAGGTGAATGACCTCTTTAGAGGTTCTGTCACCTTGATGAGAAGGGACTGCGGGTGAGTGGTTGGGGACCACTGAGTACTGAGCATCCATTGAGAAGTTCTCATATGAAGGCGTGCTAGGGGTACAGTGAACACCAAGGATGCCATGAGACCTAGCATCCGCTGCATCGAGAGAGCTGGAACCGAGTTGCTCTCCCCGATGTAACGGGCCATCTGAAGGATATTTCTCCTCCTGTCCTCTGGAAGAAAAGCCTTCGCACAGGAGGTGTCCAGAAGAGTTCCTATAAAAAGGAGCCTCTGGGAGGGCTGCAGCTGCGATTTCTTGAGGTTCAGCAGGACTCCCATGGACGTGAGAAAGCGTGAAGCCGTGGCTACGGCGTCCAGAGATCCCTGTCTGGAAGGACCTGCCAGAAGCCAATCATCCAGATAAGGGAACATCTGTATTCCGATCTTTCTGAGATGCGCTGCGAGAACTGCACAACACTTTGTAAAAACTCGCGGCGCCGAGGATAGCCCAAAGGGCAGGACTCTGAACTGATAATGTTGTCCCAGAGCCACAAACCTTAGGAATTTGTGATGCTTTGGGTGAATAGAAATGTGCTGGTAAGCATCCTGCATGTCTAGGGAGGCTAGCCAGTCGTGTTGATGAAGCAAAGGTAACATGGTTCCTAGAAAAATCATTTTGAATTTCTCCTTGGGCAGAAATTTGTTTAGTTTTCTGAGGTCCAGAATGGGGCGCATGCCCCCAGTTTTCTTTGGAACCAGAAAGTAATGGGACTTGAACCCTGTGTTTCGTTGATGCAACAGCACTACTTCTACTGCACTGTTGTTCAGAAGGCCCTGAATCTCGGCGGTGAAAAGGTCTGACTGAAGGGTTGACAGGTTGGGCTGTCATTTGGGGGGACGATCCGGAGGGGTCTCCACAAGATTGAGTGAATACCCCTTGCGGATTATCCGGAGGACCCATTTGTCTGAGGTTATGGACTTCCATTGATTGTAGAAGTGCATCAGATGACCTCCCACCACTGAGGAAGAGTCCACCTCGGGCAGCTGAGGTGGGACTTGGGCCAACAACTCATAAGGTGGCCCTTGCGCCTTCTGTTGTGTTTTCTTTTGAGGCTGGGGAGTTTGATTTTTATGAAAACCTCCTCTGCCTCTGCCACGAAAGGACTGATGGTTATGAAACTGGTGTTTATTAACACTCCCTCGAGAGGGGACAGGAGGAGGTCGAGCCAACTTAATGGCTGACCTAGTCTTTTGTGTAGCTTCTACAGCCTGTTCTACTTGAGGGCCAAAAAGATACACACCATCAAAAGGCAACACCATTACCTGCTGCTGTGCATCATTCGTGAAGCCTGAGTGCACAGCCAGGAATGACGGACGTGCAAATACCAGCCAGCCGCCCGGGAAGCAGTGTCGAAGCATCCATAGCCGCTTTTAACCTGCTGGTTGTTAAACTTTATACCCTGGTAATGGTTTGAAGAAGCTCTGGCTTTGTATCCGATTCTGGTAGAGCTTCAACCATCTGTTTGAGTGAGTGCCAAAGGATATACTCATATTGAGAGAAATGGCCTTGGTAGCTGGCAATACGCATACCCACTGTGGAAGCAGCAAAGACTCTCTTACCTAAAGTGTCTATCTTATGAGATTCCTTATTAATAGGTCGAGCTGTAGTAGTTTGGGGAAGGATGACCTTATCATTCTCTGCCAGTACTACAATAGGATCTGCAAAGGCTTGGGACGCCAAAATGGGTCGATCCTTGGGGGCTGAGTATTTCCTATCTATGAATTTCGGCACCGAAGGAATGAGAGCAGGATTATTCCATACCATTTGATATAGCATCTCAAAGGAGGGCTGTACCAGAGGAGTCAAATCCATAGCAATGTCCGGAATATGGAAATATTGGAGTCTTAGCAATTTCCCAGGATCGATGTCTGTAGTTTGGAGAGAAAGAGTGGAAATCAAGTTTTTCAGCAGAGACTTGAAGGACAGGTCCTCGACCACAGGCTCTGCAGCAGGAATAGATCCTGTTTCTTCCACTTCATCACCCAGTCTAAGTTCTGGGTCAGGCTCAATGTCCTCTCCTGACAGTCCAGGAGGGACTGCATGGACAGGAAAGGAGTGAAAATCAGAGGAAAATGAAGAAGGACAGGAGTTGAAGGAGGAGTCCTGACAAGTGTATGACCTCTAAGAGCCCCGGCGTCGCGGGCGAGCAGGCGCCCGAAGCGCCGCGGCACAGAGGGCGGTGCCGAGAAGCCACATGGCGCGCGAGGCGGATGGTGCCAAGAGGTCGGACGGGGTGCCGCACGCCACCCGCGCCGAGAGGTTTGACGGCGCCACAACGCCAAGCGGTACGAGCATGGTGTCGAGGACAGCTCGGTTGTGACGATCGGCGCGAAAATACCCCAAGACTCCAAAAACAAGATTTGAGGAAGGAAGGAAGA
Source organism: Neoceratodus forsteri (assembly GCA_016271365.2). Classification (NCBI taxonomy): domain Eukaryota; kingdom Metazoa; phylum Chordata; order Ceratodontiformes; family Ceratodontidae; genus Neoceratodus; species Neoceratodus forsteri. The sequence goes on along the minus strand of JADMNL010000034.1, from coordinate 112,462,535 downwards.
AGAACAGGAGATAAAGGCATAGGTGTGGCCCCCTGCGCTGCAGCCATGTGGGGGACACCTAAGCTGCTGAATCGACCGGCACCAAAGACGCAGAGCTGCATGACCAGGAGGGTCAACCGCCCTACCCGTCTCCCAAAAGCCCAAAGGCCCCTGAGTGACCGGGCCAGGCAGCTGGACCAACCTCCGAGCCCATTGCTCCATAGGCGGCCCACTGATGAAACTGCTCATCTGAAGACCTACCAGAGGCGGGTAGGGCTCCAATGTCGAAAGGCGTTGGCTACCGGAAACAGAAGCAGGCGACTCCGAAGGAGGAGACCGGCAACTAGCCCCAATAACCGACCGTCTAGGCGCAGACATATCAGAAGGCGACCTCGAGTGATGCCTTCTCTTTTTTGACCTGTGGGCCGAAGAAGAACTCGAGGCCGAACAGTGCTGAGAATGCGACCGTTTATTTTTATGCTTCCGAGGGGACCACCTGCCCCCTCAGGCATTGGACTGACTGTTGTCAGCCCCTCTTCCGGAGAAGGCGGTGGACCGGACCCAGCCCGACTGACTGAACAGCTTTCATACGAAGTCTCCCTACCGTCACCTGACCTGCTCATGGTCGACTCCGTCAAAGTGGTCTGAGACTTCTTTCTAAATAAGAATAAACTTAAGCGATACTTATTCGAGATATTACAAAATAACAAAACTGAAAACTATGCTGCTAGTTTGAAGTTTGACTCCTGGAGGGCGAGCGACGTCGTCACTGAAGCGGTTGGAGGGTCGACACCGAGATAGTCATTACCGCACGAGTTGAGGCTCGTGGTGCCGCTCCTCGCGGCTCCATCTCTGGCGCCGGCCCTACAGCAAAAAGTTTGCTCCCGCTGGGTCCTAGTGCCTCCGGAGCAGATCCCATTAGTGTGAATGAGTGGTGGAGACTTATGTCCAGGAAGATCAGAAAGCAACAACCGTGCAGGGCAGAAAGCCCTCCTACCCCAGAAGTCAAAATCTGAGGAGTCTTGATCTGGGGGCCGATCACGGTGAAGGGCGTGAAGAACATTGGGAGTGTCCAGCTGCGTCAATACAGACTGCGGATGAGACATGGAACCTGGAGACTCCGGGGGCGCAGTACCGCTGGCAGAGGTCCCTAGGGGCAGGAACTCTGGAAAAGGGCCTCTGCCAGGAACACAACGACTCCTCCAGAAAGGGAGTAGGCCGGGGGGGGGGGCGGCACAACAAGGGTGTCCTCGCTGAAATTGCCTAGAAAGGTGTGCACCGAGTGCTCTGGATTGCCTAAAGTGGCAGGGGTGAGTTGCAAGTCCTCCAACATCCTCATGAGGAAACGCTGATACTCAGCAAGATCAGCGGCTGGAGAGATGTGGACAGAAGGCTCCTCTCTCCCAGAAGAGGGGGATGAAGAGTTGAAGGGCACCGACTGCTCAGAGGGCAGCTGCTCGGGGGGAGGTTGAAAAACCTGTCTGTCCATTACCCTGACATAAGCTGGGAGCCGAACAGCCACAGCCCTGAACTGCTCCCAGGAGAGAGGCCCGCTAGGACCAAAGGTGCCTGGGAGCGCAGGAGAATGTGGCAGAGGGATAGGGACAGAGCCGAGAAGAGAAGTTGGCTGATCTCCGCCTGGGCTAGGGAGCGGACCAAGAGCACCCAAAGAAGAAAGTGCTCCGGAAGACTCCACAGCCAACAGCTGAACAACCATTTTGGTACTGCCTAGGCTGCGCCCGGAAGAATCCCCCCTGTGAGGTGACCGGGGCTGTATAGGTCCAGAAGGATGGTCCCCTACCTCAAAAGAATGGGGCTCTCTCAAAGAGATCGAGGAGGAAGAGCAGAGATCCGCACTACGGTTTCTCCCAGAGCCCGGGTGGGCCCCAGAAAAAGGTCGCCATGCAGACCCTATGCCCCTCGACCCCTCGGAATCCAAGAGAGCCCTCCTCCTCGAGAGGGCCAGCCTAGGTAGCTGACAACCCTGGCCAGCACCCGAAGGAGCTACCCAAGGCACAGTACCCTCCCCTCCCCTTCCGTAGGTGCTCTGATCTGCCCCAAAGTTGGGCGATCCAGGCACATCACAGGTGGGGGTACCACTGCTGAGGGGTCAGTGAATCCAACAAGACCGGGCTGCAGAGCAATGGTGGCCTGCACCACTGCCCGCTGGTCAGCACCCCTGACCCCAGTCTCAGCAGGCAACGACCGCACCTCAGAAGGGGTCTGACTCTGGTTTGTCGAGGACACTAGAGGGCTGCCCACTCCAACAGTCAACCCCAAGGAGTCAGACTGCCCGTCTGACTCAGAGTCTGCCTCCAAAGAGGTAGAGGCCGAGGCCCTGTGCCAGACCGTAGGAGGGCACCCGCTGCCATTCTTGCCAAATGGGGTATTAGAAACCGAGACCACGCCCGAGCCAGTGCCCCCCACAGCACCGTGAGTGGTATCCGCGGAGGACACGGCTCGACCCGAAGAGCAGTCCCAGAGTCAGAACCAGACACGGTGCTGTCCGGCCCCACGGTGCTGCGAGTGGCGCCAAGGGCAGGGATGGCACCAACGACGGCTCTGATGGTGCCTTCGACGCCGCCGCCTGGCTCCACGGTGCCGCGAACGGCGCCAAGGGCAGGGGTGCCACAGACAGCAGATTCTGAAGCCCCCATGGTGCCGTGTCCCAAGTTGGACACGGCGCCATGCTCAACCTCGGCACTGCGAATGGCACCGAGATGAGAACAGGACAAAGACGGCACTGTAGAGACTACCACAGCACCGCTAGCACTATCGGCGCCACGAACAGCACCAACAGCAGCCACAGCACCGAGCAACAAACTGGCGCCGACGACAGCTCCGTGAGGGCCCACGGCACCGCGAACGGCGCCGACTGACAGCGTCGAGGACTGCACCAACCCAGGCCTTGCAAACCACGGGTCTGACACTGGGAGCCTTCACCCCAAAGGTGATTGCCTTTTGGCATCTCCTGCCGCCCCAAAGGAGCAGGCCGGGCCTCCTTCACTGAGGAAGGAGCCTCGGCAACGACCAGGCAACTAGAACTCGAGGCTCCCTCCTCCTCGGTCCATACAGAACCGGGAGGGGACCCGGAGGAAAGGCCGACAGTACACGGCTTGGCCCGATGAGTCCGTGCCCGACCCCCGAACGTTGGTGAAGCTCGCCCCACTTTCCACGCGCATTGCTCGATGACCCGGCGGTCCATGGAGAAACAGGCATCGCATGAATCTATGTTGCGAGGCGGGCCAAGACACGTAAGGCAACAGTCGTGCTGGTTGGTGACGGAAAATTTAAGGTCGCAGGGCACTGTCGCATGGGGGGCTCCACTAAGTCTTTGCCTCCCAACGACATGACCTACGAGGAAAAAAACACCAAAACAGACTCGACGTCCGCCAAGAATACAAATAATTGGAAAGGTCTTACCAAGCGGCGTCAGTATGGCAACTAGAACGGCAGGAGGAAAGAAGCTGGACAGAATGTAGCACGTAAGAAAGTCGACGAATGTAGAAACTGCAACCCTGCGTGGCGGTAGGCCTGAAGTTCTCTGGAGCTTCCCACGAGGCGACCTCAATGGCGGGAGATGAAGAATTGGCAGGCAGGCAGAGTCAACAGCGCCAGTGGCCAACCCCCGCAAGCGCCACGCACGCGCCGACACTTCAAGGGTATGCTTAGAGCGCTGGCTCGCCACCAAAAAAAAAAAAAGAGCTCCGTGGGTCATGACCTCCGGCCATATAACCCGAAGGTGATGAATGGTGAAGATTGACACAGATAAGATCAAGCCACAGAAACGGCCATGCCACGGATGACATTCCACGAACAGTATCAGAAATACAGGTTACTCACCTGTAACAGGAGTTCTAGGAGTGGTATATGTTGTTCATCCACACTGTCTGGCAGGTTCCTTGCCGCATTAAATCTTGCTGGAAGGTCTTCAAGCTGGCTCCTCCCACCCACCCAGGTGGTAAAACCCTTGGCTCCGCCCCATGACACCAGATCTAGTCCACTGGAAGCCAGGTTGCGCGTCGAAGCTGGGGAGGTCGGGTGGGTCGTGTGGATGAACAACATATACCACTCCTAGAACTCCTGTTACAGGTGAGTAACCTGTATTTCTAGGGACGTGGATATGTTGTTTAATCCAGACTGTCTGGCAGACTCCTAGCAGTTCTTCGGGAGGAGGGAGGCAAGGCGCACACACCCTACTTAGGAAATAAGGACTGGAGAACCGAGGTCCCAAAACCAGCATCCCGGCATGACTCAAGTTCAATGTGGTAATGGGAAATAAAGGTGTGTGCTGACTTCCAGGTAGCAGCCCTGCAGATTTCCTGGACAGGGACGTCCCTAGAAGCAGCCACCGAAGCAGCAGTATGACGGGTAGAATGAGCTCTTATCCCTTTGGGAGGCTCCATGCCTGCCAACCTATAGCAGAGATCTATGCAGGAGGTGACCCACCAGCTTATCGTCCATTTGGCTGCAGGTCTGCAAGGTGCAGCTTCAGCGTAGGTGACAAACCTCTCCCCGAACTTCTGCTGTTCGCTCCTTATAGTAAGCGGGCGCTCTTCTAGGTATGAAGCCTACATTCGGCCTCCGAGGTGTGACTGGGGTAGAACACCGGCAGAGTCAACACCTGGTTAAGGTGAAACTCCGACACCACCTTCGGAAGGAATTTCGGATGGGGGCACAGGACAACCTTGTCCCTGTGGAAGACCAGATAAGGAGACTCGATGGAAAGCACCTGGAGCTCTCCCATCCTCCTAGCTGACGTGATAGCCACCAAGAAGGCGGTCTTCCATGACAGGTGAGAGATGTCACACCTGTGCATCGGTTCAAATGGCTTGCCCACGAGCTTAGCCAATACCAGCAGTAGATCCCACGAAGGTGGAGGTTCTCACACCAGTGGGGATATGTGATCAAGGCCTTTGAAAAAGCGCCCGACCACTTTCTCCTGCGCCACCGACTGCTTTCCGTCTCGTGCCCGGTAAGCAGAGATGGCTGCCAGGTGCACCTTGAGGGTCATCGACCGAAGCCCTAGCTGAGAAAGGGACCACAGGTAGTCCAAAATACTAGCCAAGGGACAGGGAGAAGGGTCCAACCCCTTGTCCTGACACCAAATGGAGAATCTCTTCCATTTGAAGACATAGCATTTTCTGGTCGACTCCTTGCGGGAGTTGAGGACCTTGTCAGAAAGACCCAAGGCCTGGAACTCTAGCCACTCAGAAACCAGGCCACCAGATGCAGGGACTGAAGGTCTGGATGGAGTACCTTCCCCATGTTGACTGAGATCAGGTCCGGGTGGGCTGGAAGCTGCTTCGGGAGCTTGGAGCTGAGGCTGAGGAGATGTGGATACCAGAAGTGCCGGGGGCTAGTCTGGAGCTATCAGAATCACCTGCGACTTGTCCCTCTTCACCTTGAGAAGCACCTTGTGAATCAAGGGAAATGGAGGGAAGGCGTAGAAGAGGCCCGGGGTCCACGGCCCCAAGAAGGTATCCCCTTGCAGCAAGCCCCGCTGAGGGGGGTGGGCGTGAAACAGCCTCAGCTTCACATTCTCCCTGGAGGTGAACAGGTCCACTTGAGGAGTGCCCCATGGGAGAACAGATCTTATACTACCTCCAGAAGGAAAGACCACTCGTGAGATGCAGCGCCTATCTGGCTGAGGGCATCGGCCAGACTGTTGGAGGCTCCTGCCACATGGATGGCTAGGAGATCCGCCTCCAGGCTGATCACAAGAGACCAGATGCGGAGAGCCTCCTTGCACAGAGGCAAGGAGTGCGTCCCGCCCTTACGGTTGAGGGAGTACATGGTCGTGGTGTTGTCAGTCTGGACCTGGACCACTTGACCCCGTACAAATGGAGCCAAGGCTGTGAGGGCTAGTCAGACCGCTCGAAGCCCCAGCAGGTTGATGTGGCATCGAGACTCCTGAGGGGACCAGAGGCCATGGGCCCTGAACTCCCCCAGATGGGCACCCCAACCCATCAGAGAGGTGCTGGTCGTTAACGTGACCATAGGCTTGGGGCGGACAAACGGGATACCCTTCTGTAGATGAGCTGCGACGAGCCACCACTGCAGGCCGTCCCACATCCTCTGGGTCACCGTCACCGGCTGGTCCAGAGGACCAGAGCACTGTGAGAACTGGCGGGCCAGTCCCCATTGCAGGGGACGCATATGCCAACGGGCCCAATGGACCACACTGATGCAGGCCACCATGAGGCCCAGAAGGCGTAGGAAGTCCTGGGCAGGGTGCAACTGCCCAACCAGAAATGACTGGGCAAAGGAGGAAAGGACCTCGGCCCTGTCCGCCGGGAGCCGGGCTCTGGCTCGAAGAGAGTCGAGTTCTGCCCCAATGAACTGAATCACCTGCGATGGCACGAGTTCCGACTTGGCCTCGTTGACGAGGAGGCCAATCTGAGAGCAAACCTGGAGGGCCAGATCCCTAGACTGCTCCACCTCCAACTTGGAGGGGGCTGCAATCAGCCAGTCATCCAGGTAAGGATACACCCGAACCCCTCAGCGCCGCAGGAATGCTGTCACCACTGCCATGCATTTGGTGAAGACCCTGGGAGCTGGAGAGAGGCCAAAGGGCATGGCTTGGAACTCGTAAAGAGATCCCTCTGCCCTGAAGTGGAGGAATCGCTGACGAGACGGATGGATAGGGACATGAAAGAATGCATCCTGAAGGTCCAGAGAACAGAACCATAAGCCTATTTCCAAGGATGGAATGATCTGAGCCAGAGTGACCATCCTGAAGGTGCGCGGCCTTAGGAACTTGTTCAGGTCATGCAGATAGAGAATAGGGCGCCAGCCCACTGTCCGTTTTGGGACCAGGAAGTACCTGGACACAAACCCTGGGTCTGGAGGAGGGTCCGCCACCTCTTCGATCACCTCCTTCTGGAGGAGCAAGGCAATGTCGACTCGACGAGCCAACAGAGAGGCTGAGGAACCCATTGTCCCCCGTGGGGTGACGGCTCGATAGGGAGGGAACTGCTCGAATTCCAGAGGCAGACCCCTGCCTATCACTTCTAGCACCTAGCGGTCTGTGGTGATAGTGGACCAGGCGGAAAAGAAGTGGCGGAGCCATCCCCCCATGGGGGGCGGACCGGGGAGGAGTGATGAGGTTGGGGGCCAAACCCCTCAACCCGACACTGGGTGGGCTAGGAGGAAGGGCCCACTAAGGGACCTCCTGGACCCTTGCCTCCAGGCTTCCGACTGGAGAAAGTGGCAGACTTGGCCTTAGGGTGCCAAGTGTGCGCCTGCTGGCTGGGCTGGACGTGCCGCAGGGGTGGAAGGACGAAAGGGCTTACGCTGCTGCTGGCGGCCTTTGTCCTTCTGGGCAGACATGACCGAGTCCAAGGTGGCACTGGACTTCTCGATCCTCTGGAGATAGTCTTCCACCCCCCCCCATCTCGAACAAGTCGGTTCCCAGGAAGGGAACATCTGCCAGCTTGTGCTGGGTGTCCGCCGTGAAGGTGGAGATCCGCAGCCAAGCTCTGCGGCGCATGGCCACTGCAGCTGCTACTGACTGAGCACAAGAATCACCAATGCCCAACGAAGTTTGGAGCTGTTGTTTTGCCACTGCCCTTCCCTGATCCCGCATCTGCTTGACCGTCGTCTGAAGGTCAGCCGGGAGATGGGGAATCACCTCATCCAGGGAGCCCATGAGGACATGTTAGAAATGTGCCATCAGAAGTGCCGAGCTAGCCTAACGAAGGCCTAGGGAGGAAGCAGCATAAACCTTCCGCCCAGAGCAATCCAACTTTTTTGATTCCTTATCGGGGGGGTTTGTCCACATCCAGAGTGTTCCCAGAATGCCGGAAAACACTATCGGTCACTAACCCCTCCACAGAGGGGTGCTCCGAGAAACCGGAGAGTGAACCGGTGGGGACCGCATACTTGCAAGCCATCCTGGTCGAAGGCACGAGACAAGATGCTGGCCATTGCCACAACTCCAGGCCCGGGCCAACAATGACTTCAGCCACCGGAAATGCCTCCATAGGGGAATTCCTTCGGTCCAGTATCTCTGTAAGGGGACTCTTGGCCATTTGAAATGGGTTCAAGCTGCATCTCAGTGGATTCTGAGATGAGCTGAAGCAAACCCAAAAACGAGGATGGGCTCGCATCCACCGACTGGCCCCCTGCAGACTCCAGGTCATGCGGAATGGAGAACAGGGAGGAGTCGTCGTCAGACTCCGAGGAATCTGCTAACAGCTGCCGAGCGCCTGAGCCACCCTCCAGCTGCCGAGGTCGATCGGGAGTGAGGGTGACCGACAACCTATGAGGCAAGCCCTGACCCAACTGAGAATCCTTGGTCGGGGCCCCAGTCTTCGGTTGTGGAGGAGAGGGTTCCACCACAATAGGTGAAGCAGCCGGTTTCAGACGAACAACCGGCGCCGGGGTTGGCTCCTTGATCACCACGAGGGGTTATTTCGGTCGCTCTGGTGACAGCCACATAATGGCTGGAGAAGGTGATGGAGTCGGCTTGTTACTGGTCAATAAAACTTGCTGCCACATCAAATTCTTGTAGCGCCGACGTAACTTGCGCTGGAGCCTATCCTCCGAAAAGAGGATGAAGAGGATGAGCGGCAACACCGCTTTCCATGGTGCCGAGACCAAGACCGCCGACGTCGGTGGGATCGGCTAGACCTGGAAGAGGACTGAGACCGAGACCTTCGGGGATTCCGAGGGTGGGTCAGAGAGGGGACTGGGAAACCCACCCCTCCTTCGGTTCAGGGACCTTGACCGGGGACTTCCGCACAGGAGGCACAGGCAAGTCCTCGGTAACCACCGGGGGAACTGGTGAAGAAGGGATGTCGGCTTCTCCTGTTGACAAACCGTCCGATGGGTGGAGAAAATCTCGACCGCATCGACGGATGTCTCAGCTGGCTGACCTGACGGGGACACCGTGAAGCCAGAGGCTGCAGCAGAGCGTCGAGCCGAAGTCGGGAGTCGACGGTCCAGTGAAGAGGATCTCTGCCGCTCCCGAAAATGTCTGACTGCAAGACTTACTTTCAGATTCCTTCTTCTGGACCGAAATTGAAACCCCAGCCCTTCTCCTTAGGGGTGGAGAGGGACTGACAAAGCCCTTAAAGGAGCCGTGTGTGGAGGAGCCCAAGGAGAACAGGATAAATGCTGTAAGGAGAAGGAAGAAGAAGTGGCTCTGCAGCCTCCTCCCCGAGGGCGATCATCTGCTCCAACTGCTTGCGAAGGTCAACACCACCAATGGGCCTCCTTAAGACTTGACCGGCGGGTGCCATTTTTTAGGGTGCCCAAAGTTTGATAAGCAGTCACGGTCCTCCATGGCCCGAGCCGAGAAGGACTTGCACAATTCATGAGCCTGAAATCGTGGCCAAGCCCTAGGCAGATGCGCATAGAGCACGGGTTGGTCCGGACATCTTCTGCCACAAGGGCAACTGGCGGAAGCCGGAGTCGATCTGTCCATCACAGCGCATGAGGGGAAGATGAAGACCTTAGTCTTGAAAATTTTTAAATTAGTTTCGGGAAATCCAAAGAGTGTGAATCCAGCCTAAAATGCAGAGCGCTAAGGAGGGGAAAGTACAGTTACAGTAGATCTTCGAGAGGAGCTCTTGCAGCAGGCTGTAACAATTAGGACTGTGCCACAGGCACTAGGACCCTCCAGAAAACTTTTCAGCCAGCAGTATACAGCAGGGACCGCCCCCAATGTTGGCCCCACCTCAACGTCAGCCCCTGGTGTCAAAAGCAAGTGGACCCAGCTGCACCTCAGTTCCCCCACCAAGGCCTGCGAACAAGCCCTGACAAGAGAAGGAAACGAAGCACTCGATGAAGATGTAGATGAAGATCTGCACACCTCGAGGGGGAAGGCGGGTGGGAAAGTAACGCTTGCTGCAAGAGCTCCTCTCGAAGATCTACTGTTACAGTAAGTTTTTACATAACTGTACTATCTTACTTCAAGTGGGAGCTCTTGCAGCTCTATAACAATTGGGACTGAATACCAAGCAGTCCCACGCCAAAGAGGTAGTCGACCCTGGGAGGTGGAATATACGGACTCCAGAGGCATAGGACAAAAGTCCCTGCAAAACAGCCAGACCAAAACCGGCATGGCGTCTGGAGACGATATCCAAGATGTAATGCTTGACAAAGGTATGCACCGAATTCCAGGTAGCGGCCGCATATATGTCCCTTATAGAGACATTTCTCAAGGTGGCAAAAGAAGCAGACACTCCCCTGGTGGAGTGACCCCTGACCGGACCCGGTACGGGTTTATTGTGCTTTTCGTAGCAGAAGGATACGCAGTGGACGTATCCACTTCAAAATTCGGCTTGCTTGGTCACCAGTTTGCCCAAGCATTGTGGAAAAGGCCACAAAGAGTTGCTCTGACTGACGGTGCATAGCGCCCTTTGAGAGTAACACATCAAAGTCCTGTGGACATCCAATGTGTGAAGGAGAGCTTCCCCTCTATTAGATGGGGAAGGAAAATAGACTGGAAGGTAAACCGACTGGTTGAGGGTCAACTGCAAGACCACTTTCGGAAGAAACTTAGGATTTGTTCTAAGGGAAACCCTTTCCCTGTGGAAAACCAAATACAGCTCTTTATACGCCAGAGCTCGAAGTTCGTGAAACTTTCGAGCTGAGGTAATAGCAACCTAAAAACACACCTTCCAAGAAGATAACGCAGCTCACAATCCGCTGGGCCGGCTCAAAGGGAGGGAGGGTGAGCTTCTCCAACACAAAAAGGAGATCCTGTGGGTGTGAATAGGGTCCCGAATGGGAGGTCTCATATGCAAAATTCTCTCTCAAAAAGGTGTGGCTACATCCAACTGTGCTAACACCTCATCTCCAATCAGAGTACGATAGGCAGAAACAGCCCACATGTGCATCACCCAAAGAGGAGTAACTCAGGCCATGTTGGTACAAGGAGAGGAGGTACTCAACGCTGAGTTCACTGACAGGTGACAGGTCCAAATGCTGTGACAAGGCCCATAAACAAAACACGCTTCCATTTCATAGCACAGAGGCGGAGTGGGTGGAGGGCTTCCCTGCATACGACACTAGGACTGCCGCCACTTCGAGAAACCCGTATCTCTGTTGAGCTTCGTCTGAAGGGGCCAAGCATGCAGATATAGGAAAGAAGATCCAAATGGACCAGCGACCCTCGTTCCTGGGATAGCAACTGCGAGCATATGGCAGCGGAGCTGGAGGTTCAGTGAGATAACCGCTGCAGGAGTGGGAACCAAATCTGCCGAGGCCATCTGGGGGCTACTAGAATAATTCGAGCCCTTCTGCCTGTAACTTCAGCAGGACTCTCTGAATGAGCCGGAAGGGCGGAAGGATACAGAAAAATCCCTGCCCAGCAAAGGGATAACGCTACCGGCCAGAAAACTCCAGGCGGTGCTCATGGTAGCAAAAAACTGGCAGTTTACGCTGCGGGACGCAGAGGTCCAGCTCTGATGACCCACTTGTCGGAGAGCTGATCTGCTACAGGCTGTAGCAGCTCCCACTCATGCGCTCTGGAGCGAGACCTGCTTAGCTATTGGCCAGATTGTTCAATCGCCTGGAGCAGTGCACCGCGGACAGCAGAATGTGCCGCCCAGCGCCAGTGCCAGATTCTCATCGCCTCCTGCAAAGGGAAATGCAATGAGTACCCTCGCTTGCTGGATGTAGAAGACGCACCGCCATATTGTCTGTTTGAATTAGAAGAGAGCACAGCACCGGGTCCTCTTGAAAGGCCTGTAAGGCATAGAGAACCACTCGCATCTCCAATACATTACATTGATATGGAGAGATCGCTCCTCGGGTGTCCAAACCCCTTGTGTTTGAGGAGCACCCAGGTGCGCTCCCCATCCCACGTCTGATGCATCTGTCGTAAGAGTCTGACCTGGTGGCTCCGGACAAAACCTGACCCCTTTCTCCAAATTCCAGGGGTCCATCCACCACAGCAAAGTTCTCCTGACTGGCTCGGTGATCCTGACCAGAAAGTCTAGATCGTCATAGCCCTGGTCCCACTGTACCCTGAGCATCCACTGTGGGACCCGCATGTGGAGGCGGGCCAGGGGAGTGACTGGAATGGCCGCCACCATGTGCCCCAGTAGCCTGAGGAGGTTCCGTGCTGGAACTTGTGGAGTTACGGAGATCCATTTGGCAATCTCTCGCAGGTGATCGCCCCTGTCCAGGGGCAGGAAATCCATGCCCTGGATAGAATCCAGGACCGCTCCAATGAAGATGAGTCTTTGACTGGGCTCGGGGGACGATTTCTGAAGGTCCAGGGTGATCCCCAGCTTTCGGAACAGAGTATAGGTGTCTCCGAGGGCGTGAAGTAGGCTTGACCTGGACAGGGCTGTAAGCAGCCAATCGTCAAGGTAAGGGAAAACGTAGTGAACCATACGCCTTAGAGCCACAGCCACCACTGCCAAGCATTTTGTAAAGACTTGCGGAGTGGAGGAGAGGCTGAACGGAAGAACTCGGAATTGGTAGTGCTTCCCTTGGAAGTGGAACCTCAGAAACTTCCGGTGGGGAAGGAAGACCCCGATATGCATATATGCATCTTGCATGTCTAGGGAGCAGAGCCAGTCTCCTTGGTGTAGCAGGGGGAGTAGCCCTGGGAGGGTCACCATCCTGAACCTTTTGTACCCTATAAAGAGATTGAGAGAGCTGAGGTCCAGAATGGGACGAAGATCCTGCATCTTTTTTTGGGACCAGAAAGAAGTGGGAATAAAACCCCTTTCTCCGTTGATGCAAGGGGACTTGCTCTATTGCCTTTTTTTGCAAGAGGGTCCGAATTTCTCCTTCTATCAGTGGGATGTGAGAAGAAGGATATCGGGAGTACTTTGGTGGAGTATTTGGAAGGAACTCCATGAACTCTAGCGTGTGCCCTCTCCTGATAATGTCCAGGACCCATTGTTCTCAGTTATCAACCTCCACCCTTGAGATTAAGGGGAGAAGCAGCCCCGACCGTCTCCCGGAGTCTCGGCTTGGAAGGGAGGAAGGAGTCACTGGGCTGAGGCTGGGCGAGGCAGAGAGGCCTGGGAGGACTTGGGTCCATGGTTGGGAATGCCTCCAGGTTGCTGGTTACTGGCTCTTCTTGAAAGCTGCCTCTGACCCTGCTGATTACCATGGGCTTGTCCACCTTGACCACCTGAGGGGCTTGCAAATGGCCCGTTTCCGTTGCTGTGCGCTGGTCGCTCGCGGTACATTTGGCGGACTGACCAGATGGACTTGCCCGACTCCTGGGCAATCAAACTTCCGTCTTGCCCAAACAACATGGTACCCTGGAATGGCAAATCCTCGATACTGGACTGCAGATCCTGGTGAAAACCCGAAACTCTTAACCAGGCGTGGCGCCGAAGGCACACCCTGGAAGCGGCTGCCCTGGCTACCATATCTGCAGTGTCGAACGAGGCTCTCAGGACATGAGAACCTATGTCGGAGCCCGATTTAACAATGTCCAGAAGTTCCATCTTCTGCTCGGAATCTGGCATGGCTCTCAGTAGCTCTTGTCCCCTCCCCGCAGCGCATTCTGATACTGGACCATGTCGTCAGGAAGTTAAGGGACCGGATGGAGCAGGTAGAGGCAGAGTAAACTTTCTTGCCCACCTGGTCCAAATACCGAGACTCTGGATCGGGGGGCTGTGAGCTAAGGTGCTACGGCTGCCCTGGCTGCCGTGTCTGCAGTGTCATACGAGGCCCTCAGTACATGGGAGCCTACGTCTTGAGCCCGACTGGAGGAGGGCCAGGAGCTCTGCCTTTTGGTCAGAGTCTGGCATGGTCTTCGCCAGCTCTAGTCCCCTTTCCCACATCGCATTCTGGTATTGTACCATATGCGTTAGGAAATTGAGGGAATGGATGGAACAGGTGGAGGCAACATATACTTTCTTGCCCACCTGGTCCAGGTAGCGGGACTCTGGGTCGGGAGGCTGGGAACTGAGGTGCTTCGGTTGCCGAGACTTGTCATGGGAAGCCGTGATGACCGAAGAGTCTGCCTGAGGGTTCTCTGCTAAAAAGGCTTCTGCCTTCGGGGCCTTATACAGCCTGTCTGATTTTTTGGGAACAGCCGGGATGGAAGCCGGACGCTTCCAGGTAGTCCGAGTCAGGTCCTGGAAAGTGTCCACTAAAGGAGGGACCACCAATGGTTTCGGCTCCTTTTGCCTCAGGTATTTGGCCAACCTTTGGCATTCTGGATCCAGGTCCTCCATTTCCCACTCATTGGAGGCCTGGATATGCCTCATGACGTCCATAAAGGTCGAATTGTCTGGAGGCGAGCGAGGCTGGTCCTTCTCTCCCGGGGACTGCGCCAAGTCGAGAGAGGAAGAAGATGTCGACGAAGAAGAGGGAGATTGACTACTGGGTCTGGAATATTCAGATCTCTCCTTATGACCAGACTCCCTCTGCCGTCCGGTGGGTGGAGGACCAACGTCGGTCCAGCAACGGTCAGACCCGAGAGCGGCGCAAAGACCGGCGCCTGTCAGAGGACCCGCGTCGGGAGCGCTCTCGTCTAGGAGATTAAGAAGGGCTGCGAGTGTGACACCTGGACTGGTGACGGTCTTCAGAGTCTTTGGAGCATCGGCAGTGGTCTTTGGACCAGGCGCAGGAATGAGCCTTGGATGGAGGTGTAGGCGGCCGCTCTGGGGACTTCCTCGGGGAAGGCTCAGCTCCAGGCTGTGGTTTGCCCGCCGGGTCCGGTACCGGTGTCTGGGCTGGCGACCGGGGAGTCCGCTTCTGGACCTGTCCCCACCAAAAGAGAACAACTCCTGCAGCTTGTCCTTCGAGAAAACCTCAGCAGCGCGGCCCGGAAAGGGAGTATCTGGGACGTTGACCCACGAAGGAGAGCCCTCTTGGGAGCCCAGGGGGGAGGAGAACATGGGAGACGGGGACGTCGGCTCTTCTGTGGCTGCGCCCGCACCCTTCGCCCCTTCAACAGGCGTCGGTGGTGGGACCGACAACTGGGTGCGCTGGGGCGCTGGAGAATCCATGACTCCAGAGCGCACCTTTAGCAGGCGCGCCGGTGCCTTGGGAGGTGGAGCAGGCTTCTACAACCTCAAGGCTTGTGGTAACCCTTAGCGGGGTCACCTTAGGTGGCGGCTTCTCCCCAATGGGCCAGCCTTGCCTTAGAAGATTTCAGATGCTCGCTTGAGCCCGGGAACACGGGCTTTCTTAGCAGAAGGCCACAAGTGAGAGCAGGGACCGATTGCGGGACCGACTACAGTCTTTCCGTGGCGCTTGGTTTCTCCTTGTGCTTCCCTCCGAGGGTGCAGATCCATCTTTTTCCAAAGGCCTTCAGGGCCTTGGGCGATGCGGATCCGGGTCCTGGCTGGTGAGCCGCCAGGCAGGCTGAGCAAGCCGTGTCGTGGTCCGGCCCGAGCAAAAGACGCAGCGCTTGTGCCCGTCCTTAGCAGGGATCTGCCTCCTGCAGTCACAGTTGTTCTGGTGTGGCTCTGGAAAGACCAACGATGGTGAAGACATCCATCGAGAACTTTAGAAAAACCATCGAAAACGGTACAAAAACGGGTTGAAAAATAGCTACTTAGCTGTTTCTGGCAAGCTGAAAGAAAAAATTACTCACCTTAGTAATGTTGTTTCTTCTAATGGAGTCTTGCTATATTATGACAATTGCACTTTGTCCCACCATTAGAACTGCTCCGGAGGTGAAAGGGTTAACTACCATTCTAAGAATGGAGTTAGAGCGCGAGCTCGGTTAGAGAAGCTCTGTCTGGATAATTTCAAACTGAAACTGTCAGATCTTTACGAGCAAAAACTCACTAAGGTTCTGTGTGGAAGCTGTAACCTACACTAGCCAACTGGCTACCTAAATATTAACACATATTCCTGGTCCCAACACAAAGACTCAAGTCAGGGAACCAGAAAATAATAAAATAAGGTAGAATAAAACACCACACCCAAAACCCCAAAGGGTGAAAACATATAATGGGCATAACCGTGCATACTGGACTGCCCACCCATACCCAAGTAGAAGTTCTGAGAGGGGCAGGCTGGGGAGGTCATAATATAGCAAGACCTATTAGAAGAAACAACATTACTAAAGTGAGTAATTTTTCTTTAAACAACATGAAGTCTTGCTATATTATGACAATGCAGAATATACAGCAGTACCTCCATGGAGGAGGACAGAACCTACTTAGGGAATAGGCTCTGAAGCATGGCTGTGTCAAATCTAGCATCCTCCTGGCCTGGATATCCAAGGAGTAATGCTTGGTGAAAGTGTGTACCGTTTTCCAGGTAGCTGCTTGACATATCTCTAAAATAGGATGTCTCTGGCGGCAGCTATAGCAAGCTGTACCTCTGGTAGAGTGAGCCCTCAGGCCTGAAGGGGAACCTTTCCCAGTTTTTGATAACAAAATTGGATACAAGAGACAATCCACCTGGCAATGGATCTCTTAGTGGCAGGTTTACCTTTTCCAACCTCACCAAAGTGAGAAAAGTTGGAGGGATTCAACCTATGATCCTTAGTACGCTCTATATAGTAACTAAGGGCCCTCTTAACATCAAACTGTGCAACCTCCTCTCACCAGAGGAGGAATGGTCAGTAAAGAACACTGGAAGGGAGATAGATTGGTTAAGATGGAAGTCTGAAACCACCTTAGGCAAAACTTCCTGTTAGTCCTAAGGACTACTTTATCCCTGTGAAAGAAATAAAGTCAGTCTCCACTGACAAGGCTTGTAACTCACTTA
The DNA here is from genome assembly GCA_016271365.2 of Neoceratodus forsteri. NCBI lineage: Eukaryota > Metazoa > Chordata > Ceratodontiformes > Ceratodontidae > Neoceratodus > Neoceratodus forsteri. The sequence goes on along the minus strand of JADMNL010000034.1, from coordinate 112,445,903 downwards.
TGTGCCTGGCAGAAGTGATGGCTACTAGGAAAACAGTTTTCCAAGTCAAATACTTGAGCTCTGCAGAAGACAGAGGCTCAAAGGAGGTTGCATCAACTGAGCAATGCAAACATTAAGATTCCAGGCAGGGCCGGGTCCCTGAAAGGTGGATTAGTATGAAGTAATCCCTTGAAAACTTGAAAAAACAGGGTGAGTGGGAAGAGAAGAGGGCTTTCCTGCTGAAATAAAAGCAGAGACAGCTGCCAAATGAACTTTCAGGGTAGCTGGTCTCAGGCCCAAAGAATTAAGATGGACCATATAGTCCAGAACAATGGGCAAATCAGCAGATTCTGGGAAATATGATTCCCGAGAGCACCAGATGGAAAACCTTTTCCATTTAGAATTATAAGTGGTTCTAGTGGAAGGCTTCCTGGAAGCCTTCAGGATGTCGAGAACACCTTGAGAAAGGTGTAGGTCAGCAAACTCTAACTCCTCAAGAGCCCGGCCTTGAGGTTGAGGGATTTGAGATTCGGATACCAAACCCTCCCCTGGGCACAAGATAACAGACTGTGTCTCCTGGGGAGGCACAGGGGAAGATGGACTGTTAAGGACAGAAGGAGTGGGTACCAGGGCTGCCTGGCCCAATATGGAGCAATCAGAATCATCCTGCAAGGCTGGGATCTGATTTTGACTAGCACCTTGAATAGGAGAGGGAAGGGAGGAAAAGCATATAGAAACTTCCCTTCCCAATCTAGGAGAAAGGCATCCAGAGGGACTGAGCCCATCACTGGGGGCCTGCAACAAAACAGTGGAAGTTGGTGATTGTCTGGGGCTGCGAAAAGATCTATCTGAGGGTGCCCCATCTGGCAAAAACTATCCCCAGTACTTGGGATCCAGTGACCATTCGTGATGGCCCTGGGAAATCCTGCTGAGAGCATCTGCCAGGACATTGTCCTTTCCTGAGAGGTGAACTGCTATGAGGGAAGTGTTCAGGGAATAAGCCAGAGACCATAACTTCATTGCTTCGGTGTACAAGGCCGAAGACCAAGTGCCCCCTTGTTTGTTGATGTACCACATTGTGGTGGTGTTGTCTGTTCTGACTTGTACCACTTTGTTCTGAACAGATGCAGAAAACACTTGAAGTGCTAGAAAGACAGCTCTGAGTTCCAGCAAATTGATGGGAGCAGAGATTCCTGAGGGACCACACTCCCTGAGTGGAGAGGTCGCCCATGTGAGCTCCCCATCCCAGAAGGGATGCATCCGTAGTGAGGTCAAGGAATGCGACAGAGGGATGAAGGGACCCCAGTCTTAAATTGCTCTGATCCTGCCACCACTGAAGGGCCTGGATCAGGGTTCGAGTCACTGGGACCAACTTGGAAAGGGGATCTTTCTCTGAGACCAAAGGCTCTCAAGTGAAACTGAATGTCCCTCATCTGAAATCTTGCTCCTTGCACTACAGCTGTGGAAGCAGCCATGTGCCCTAGGAGCTGTAAGAAGTGCCTTGCTGGTCGAGAGACCTGCAGAGGAAGGAAGAGGCCAGGGCCACCAGGTTCCTTACCTCTCTAAGGGTAGGAAGGCTCTGGCCTGCTTTGTGTCCAATTCTGCACCTATGAAGGTGAGTACCTGAACAGGTTCCAGAACTGACTTTGAAGATTGAGCAAGAAGCCCAGAGGAGAGCAGCTGCTGGGTAACTTGCAGGTGTGATTTGACCTGTTCTGGAGACTGGCCTACAATGAGCCAGTCGTCTAGATAGGGAAAAACAGCAATCCTTTGCCTTCTTAAATGAGCAACTGCTACTGCCAGACATTTTGTGAATACCCTTGGGGCAGAGGAGAGGCCGAAGGGCATTGCTCTGAACTGGTAGTGACCTGAGGGCAGTTCGAATCTGAGGTACTTTCGGTGGGAGCTTCTGATTAGAACATGGAAATAGGCATCCTTGAGGTCCAGGAAGCTAGCCAGTCCCCTGGCCTTAGAGAAGGTAAAATCATTGCCAGAGTCACCATTTTGAACTTTGGTTTCAAAAGGTGCTTGTTCAGATATCTTAGGTCTAAAATGGACGCCATTCTCCTGTCTTTTGGGGTAAGGAAATATCTGGAGTACAGACCCTTGCCCTAGTGTAGAGGGAAACCTTTCTACAGCTCTGAGAGCTAGGAGGGTTGAGACTTCTGTTTCTAAGGTAAAAGTCTCTAGAGGGTTTGCAGGTAGAAAAATCTGGCTCTCATCTTTGGAAATGTTTTGAAGCTGAGAACCAGACCCTGGCTTACTACTTTCAGGACCCATTTGTCTGATGTTAGAGACTCCCAGTCCTGGGCTAGTAAGCCAGCCTGCCCCTACAGGTAGTGGAGAATCGGCCCTGGGCACCCCATCAGGGTGCCTGTTTGGCAGGGGCTTTAGTCTGAGGGGTGGGAGCAGACCTACTTGCACCCCTGCCTGCCTCTGCCTCTGAAGACCCCTCTGAGCATAAGCAGAAGAAGCCTGGTTTGGTAAAAGGCCTGTGAAAGGGCCTACCTCACCCCTGGGGTCTGCTTCTGAGGGTGGCTTGCCGCCTCTTGGCTTATGCACTCCTATAAGTTGTTCTGTATTCATCCATTTTCTTCATGTAATTCTCTGTTTGCTCCCCAAACAGAGAATTCCCCACCACAGGAAAATCCATAGCCTTAGACTGGGTATCCTGTGACAAGTTAGTACACCTGAGCCAAGCTAACCTACGAAAGGCCACAGATGTAGCCATGACTCTAGAGGATACATCATTAGAATCCACAGCAGCATGGAATTGCACCTTGGAAGTCTCAATACCATCAGAAGCCACCTGCTCCAGCTCCTTGGCAAGCTGGCCAGGGGCCTGTTTAGCCAAAGCCATGACAGTGTCCCATCTAGATTTTTGGTATCTTGCCACATAAGCCATGTAATTTGCTTGTCTGAGTCCCAAGGACGCTGCCATGTATTGTTTTTTAGCCATGGCATCAATCTTCCTGGAGTCCTTGTCAGGAGGATGTGAAGCCAGGGGTATGTTAGCTTTATCACAGGCTGCAGCCTGAACTACCCCAACATGACTGCATTGCTGTGAAAGAAAGTCTGTATCAGGACCTGACAAAGTGTACCTCCTGTCCAGCTTTTTGTCAACAGGAGGCACAGAATTAGGGGCATTTAGAATTTTTATTGTTTGCTTCCTAAAAGACTTATGTAAGGGGATAGATAATCTCCTAGACTCTGGGATATCCATCATTTCCACAAAATCAGGTTCCTCTTGCTCATCCACAGCTTCCTCTAATGGGAGCTGGAGGGTTTCAGCAACCTTTTTATAAAACAAAAAATGAGAAGGGGACTCAGAAAGCATAGGGGGAGATTCTAAAGATCTGTCTGGGGAGATGTCCGGTTCAATGGGCACATCCAGCCTCTCAAAGTCACATTCACACTGTTCATAATCCTCCTCCCCCTCCTCTGGTTCATAAAAATCTCCAATATCATATTCTTGAACCGGCGGAACCGACCGAACCGACCTCCTACCAGACAGTGGCGGTTTGGACGGAACCGGAGAAAGTGACTGTACAATTTGTATAGCTTTTGCTATTTCTGCAGCAGTTGGAGAAGGAATTTTGGACTCCATACCTGCTGATTTTTTAGTTTTCTTTGCTGGAACTGGCTCCTCAGAGCCAGCTTTACGTTTGCCCGAGGAAGTCTCGCCCTGGTCAGAGGGCACTCCTCCGGTTCGGTTGGCACTGAACCGGGCTGGCCATCCGGTCAGCGGACTTTTGGCCTCCTGCTCTGGAGCCTGCCCACTCTCTTATCCAGGGTGGCTGCAAGGAAATTATTACAAATCTGGCAGTCTGAATTGAGGTGGTCAAACCCCAGACAATAAACACATGTAGTGTGTGGGTCAGCCGCCAGCAAAGGCTTCCCCACAGACACTACAGTGTTGAAACCAAAATGGGCCAGTTTTTCTTTTGGGTTTCTCAGACATGATGCCAAGCCTAACCAACAAACTTGCCCTTTTAATGGCAGTGCCAGGCAAGACAACCCTTATCGGTTCCCAACCGTATCATTGGTCGTGGAAAAAACGAATGAACTGCTTTTTTTAGAACCGATAAGAACCAGGAACCGCACTCTAAAAGCTTTAAAATGCTTAAACTTTAAAGTTTTAACCAACCTGATCGGTTCGAACCGAACTGATAACATTTACAAGTTCCACACAGAAATAAAAACCTGTCTATTACTTACAATACCACAGACAGAGCTTGAACCAATCGGTTTGCGGTTAAAAATAATAATACTCGCGGTTGAATTTAACCGAGAAAATACTGTTTAAACCGAGAAATGAACCGAGCAGTAGGAGAAATCTCCGGAGCGACTATTCAGTGAGGCGGAGTAAAGAATCTGACAGTTTCAGTTTGAAATTACCCAGACAGAGCTTCTCTAACCAAGCTCGCGCTCTAAACTCCATTCTTAGAATGGTAGTTAACCCTTTCACCTCCGGAACAGTTCTAATGGTGGGACAAACTGCAATTGTCATAATATAGCAAGACTTCATGTTGTTTGAATGAAGACTTCTTCTCACGTGCGCAGGACACGGCGGGAAAAGAACTGAGGTGGAGCTGGGTCCACCCCCCTTTTGTACCAGGGCTGACGTCGAGGTGGGGTCAACATCAGGGGCAGTCCCTGCTGTATACTGCTGGCTAAAAAGTTTTCCGGAGGGTCCAAGTGCCTGTGGCATAGTCCTAATTGTTATAGTCTGCTGCAAGAGCTCCCACTCGAAGTAAGATCCTGAGCTTCCAAGTGGTAAGAAAGATCTGGCGTCATGGGGCGGAGCCCAGGGTTTTACCACCCGGGTGGGTGGGAGGAGCCAGCTTGAAGACCTTCCGGCAAGATTTAAAGTGGCAAGGAACCTGCCAGACAGTGTGGCTTGAACAACACATCCACATCCCTAGAAAGCTCCTTACCATGCCAAAATGAAATGAAAGATGCCACCCATTTGGAAAAGGCATCATTTTGGGTAGGGGCGCCCACCATTCGTGGGGGGGGGGGGACAAAAAATTGTGAGGACTTTCTGCAGTTCTTTGTATGGTCTAAATACTGTAGAAGCGTAACGCTTGATGGATATCACGAGAGTGCAGGATATATTCCCACCGTCTGACAGCTAGGAATGAATACAGGGAGGTCTGTTTCAAAGTAACCTCAGAAACCACATTAGGAAGAAAGCAAGGATGGGTCCATAGTGAAACTCAAAGTACATAGGATCTACAATTAAAGCCTGTAGCTGAGAGACTCGAGCAGAGGCAACTGCCACAGTGAAACACATTTCCATGAAAGGAAATGAAGATCACATGTGTCACCGGGTTCAAAGGGAGCTTTGGGAGGGGTTTCCAGAACAAAGTGGAGGTCCCACACCAGAACCATTTTACAGACCGCGGGATGCATATACAAAACCCTTTAAGGAACCTGTGGGACACCTCCAACTGGGCCAATGTTTTGCCGTGTACGAGGGCATGAAAGGCTGAAATGGGCAAAATATGCACCTTCACAGAAGAATACTGGTAGCCAGAGTCCAGCAGGGACAGGGGGTAATCCAAGACCTGCCGCGCTGGACACAAGAAAATGTCACTCTTAAATATCACTCTTAATATTTCTATTTGCAGTAGACCACACAAAGGAGTATTCATAAACCCCTGTGCAGGAACATGTTGTGATATCATACTTCAGCATTTGAAATAACAGACCGCAGCCATGCAGTAAATGTAAGTCGCCATGTAGTTTCTTTTTCAGTAATAATAGGTTTCTGGCAAAAAAACATTAATATACACATTTTCATTTTCTTTTATTCCAGAACTGAGATATGGGAATTTGAAGATTTTTTAAGTTGCCGCTAACTTGCCATGTCCATCATGAAAGACACAAATATCTTAGTACAGTGCTCCATCCGAATACAGCTATAGTATGACTCTAAAATGTACATTCACAAAGTAGCCTCAACAAAAAGGATTTTTCAAAAATTGCTAGTTGTGGCCATCTTTAATGACTTGGTCATTAATTAAAACAAATTAGTTATAACAACTGTTTTAAAAATATCTGAGAAAAAACTACGCAGGATGAATCTACAGAGGTCATATATAAATGTTTGCGAAAAACTATGATGAAATGTTTTGCTGAATTACAAATATTTCTGTTTTACTTTTATGTTGTTACCAGGGCTAGGCAGATTTCTTTTTCCCAAATGAAAAGCACACCAACCATGCTTTTTTTTGTTTTTCCGCAATATGTCTTACCACGAATATCTCATGGGTTTGGCCATTGTTGTGGAGCGGTGAAACAGTGCAAAAATAACTTAGATTCAAGAAAATCTGCTGCCTCGGTGTGAAAGAAGTAATTGTTTTTTATAAGAAAACTACATATTTGTGCACATAAAACAGGACTTTATTTGAGAAACTGTGATATTTGCATATTTCATATCACAAAAAAATGGCAACATAACCTTTTTGCAGACACATTTTCTTGCATGGCAGAATCTGTTATACATGAGATAGATACATTTGAACATGTTATATGTGTAACATTCCTGAGTTTATAATACTGTAATGAATAATTCATTAATTTTCTGTACTGGCCACCGGTCAGGAATGTTGAGTGGCACACAACCTAGATTCCAACAACACTGAGCAGATAAGAGTGTGCAGAGCTGCTTTGCATAACTCTGTGAGGGGCTATTAGCTTCTGATTTTCTTTTCTGACATAGAGCTTTTTCCCCTCTCACTGCCACTTTCGCCTGACCTTCCGGCCTTTCTGCCGGCAATCTCCCAGCCCTGCCAGCCACCCCCAGCCGTGCCAGCCCGGTGGAGACCCAGATAAAGTGAAGCTGAAGAATGCTGGTGGCCATCACACTCGCAGCTGAGGTGCACTGATTAACGTTTTCTCCCCTGTCCCCTCACTCCCTCCCACCTCCTTCTGATGCTGGGCAGTGACCAGTCAGGCCGTGTACCCTCGCAGCACCTCCCCTGCGGAGGAGACAAGCTCCCTGGCCCACTGCAGGAGTTGCGGCTGTATACCCAGTGTCATCCCATCACGGCTAGAAGCACTGCTGAGTTGCAGCACTACTCCATCCCCCTCGGCCACCCAACCCAGCTCCCAGATCTGCACCTGAACCAGGGTCAACAAAGCGGGAGTCTGGTGAGCTACTCCCTGGGCCATCAGGTAGTCCAGCTTTAAATAGTTTTGTTTTTTGTTTTTTAAACTATACAATGTATTGTTGTTTATTCCCATCTATCTGCATATCAAGCTCCACATTCTAGCCCACAACTTACCCCATACTCCACTACCCTCAGAGCAGCTGATGTGATGCAGCCTTCCTCATGCAGTGGGACCCCGGGGTGGGGGCAGGGTTTTCCTCACTCTGACTACAATCATCTGGTCCAGCTGTGGACTTTATGCTGTGGGGCATCGGTGTGCCAGGCAACCCTCATTTGGAAGGCAGATGGTATTTTTCTCTCCATTATCTTGATCTTACCCACAGTCCAATCAGCTCAGTGCTCCACTGGCTTCACTCGGCACAGCACCTCTCAGCATGTATGCACCCCTGTCATAAGGAACCAGACTCCTCAGCCAGCCATGTGGGGTCACTGCATTAGTAGAACCCACCCCCCTCTCCCCGACTGGGCTGGGCTATACTCCACAGCAATCACCAGTCCTGGCTACTGGCTCTCGGCTCCCTTAATCTGCTCCCAAACATTCAGGTCACCAGTAAGGAAGCATGCTGCCCTTCCACACAGTCACCACTGCAACAACGTGTGCTGTTTTACTTTCTATTTTTACCTCCATACCTGCTGGATAACTATCCTTCATCCCGACCAGAAGCCTTGGATCCCATGTCTACAGTAGCGATTGCTAGTCAGCGCTGGCCCTCAGATACCCACCGCTTGTCCCCTTGTATACTGTCTCGGACTTACCCACCTCTGGACCAGGCCAGTAAAAATAGAATTAGTCAAAATTTTCCAAACTAGAGACAAGGGTCAGGGGACCTAATGGTCTAGGCCCACAACCAGTCATGGACAGCGTAACGGCATTATTGGCTGGAGAACCACCATTGTTTCCCACTTTAGTCCCACTTACACCCTAAGGGGCAGACACAGGAGAAGGCCTTCCTGATCAGCCAGACATGGCCTGGGACCAAGCCCCCCCAGCCCACGCGGAAATGCACTTTTCCCTGTCTTATGCTGATAATTTTATTGTTCAGAACTTTATATTATACATTAATATTGTACATAGTGTCTCAGTTTTTAATTTTATTCAGTGTTATTGCAGTAATGTAATAAAACACAGATTATCAAGGATGTCATTGGAAATTAGCTTTTAGCTTATATGATGAGTTGTTACCCGGTTTTTATTTTAATAAACATAATTTTAATTGATTGACACCTGTTGGTGGCACAAGGATGGATGTATGGTGCCGACTGTGTCCTATATCAGTGTTTTGTGTCACACCATCAGCAAGGTTACACCCACCCCCAGTCAAGCTTTCTGTGCCCCCCCAGCTCACACCTGATGCCACCCCCCAGCCCGTCACCGACCTTCTCATAGACCTAGTGGTCATCCACCACTTACCTAGGGCCATTATGGTGGTGCGTGGCTTGCCATGTCGGTCATACATGGGCCTTCGGGGGTTGCCAGCCTGGTGGCAGATCAGGGCTTTCTCCTGCAGTTCCTGATTTTCTCCCCAAGGGTGGTGGCCTGCAAAGATGCACGTGTGTATGTACTTAGAGGCCAACAGCTGCCCCATACCAGCTCTAAGTGCTTCTGCACTGCTGCCCAGACTCCACCAGGTGCCAATCAAGTAGCAGAAATCCACATCCCCCCTCCCTCCCCGAGGGAGACGGGCTGTCCTTGGGACACTCAATCTGTTCTTCCCAGCAAGCCCCCGAGTGACCCAACTCCGTTCCCAAACCCGTCTCACCGACATAGCGAGTGGTAGTGCTGGCAGCTGCACTATCAAACCGTCAGAGCTGGGTATTCTTGTCCACATCACTACCTCTACCTGAGCGAACCAGCAGTCTTGGGACCATAAGGGGTCACCCATCACACTCCCCAAGAAAGGAAGCGACCCAAGACAGGTGTTCTGCACTGCTTCTGCTGCATGATGTGTGACAATCCAGGCTCGGAATTTGAACCCGAGTAATTAACGTAGCAAGCACACTGCATACCATTAGGACTGCATCTCCCCCCCCCCACCTTGCTACTTTTTAGCAGTCCATTCCTCACACAGGACCTCTAACCAACCAAAAGATAAAATAACATATAGAACTTTGCGAGTTCTATCCTTGTATGCTAATTTTTTTTTTAGTAGGAATACAACTACAGAAATTAAAGTAAAAAAAAAAACATCGGACGAATACCAGACATCTTCCTTACATATGCAGTCCTGCATTACTACAATAATGACCACTGGCTAACCAATCAGGTCGCTGTATTTCAGAGCACATCATTTGATCAGCATCATAATTTCTACGACGAACATTTACAAATGAGTCCCGCAACTACTGAAATAACAACTTCCCAGTGGTAAATGTTCTGGTTGAATGCCCTTGAAAAGGCACAGGACACGGTGAAAACATAAACGGCAGAATGATGTGAGGGGGAACTGGACGTTTCCGCTGCTTAATCCAGAAAAACACAAACACACATGAACAAAACAGAAATGACTGTGATGAATGCCTCCCCTTACCCCCCATCACATCAACCATCCATAAATCTGTTCTAATGTGCCCCCTATCCCAAATGAGTTTCCATAAATCTGTATTAACCTATAGAAATTCAGGATGCTGACTGGCATAAATGACATAGTAATTTGTGCGCTGACATGCATAGCAGAATTCATGAGCTAAAACGTGATGCGCCATAGTCATCAGTGTGTCTACGTATATCCACAATAATACATTATGATGCTCCAATTGTTAAGTGCGTGACCTTTACAGAAGCATAAGAACATGCAGGAGGGCTGCACCCTTGAACATCTTTCTCCTTATTTTGGATAAGCCAAGCTCATTTTTCTCTTGTTTTTTTCTCCACCATGCTCCACCCCGATAGATTGGAAAGGGCCAATGTTGCTGCATGTTATTCTCCAGCTATTGGGGTCAGTGCTATTCTCTAAATGACTGATGGGGGTAGTAAGTGAATGTTGAATCACCCATACCTTCCCTCTCCTGCACCCACAATCTGCTTTTATGTGTTTTTTTTTATTTATATTTTCCTTTCCGTGGGGCTGCCTAATCTCATTACTACTCTCAGACTCCCACTCTGAGACTGACTGGTGCCCCCTTCCTCCTATCATTTTTGGCTACCCCGTGCACTCTGATGACTTTGTACCTGCAGCAGGCCTCCGATGGACACTGATGGGCCACTGAAGTGATGGACAGGGCATCATGCTGCCACTCCGCCACTGTCCTTTTTTTCCACATTTTGAAGCCTCCCACCTTGCTCTGCCTGAGACCACCCCCATTGTGCCGTTGTTGGGGGTTGCAGGAGGACATTGTGTGGTCCACCATACTACACCACTCAACACCATGCCTCACTATATTGTACCTTGGTCATTTTCGCACCTGGCATTTTATTTTAGTATTTTATAAAAAGAAAACTTAGCATTTATATAGCACACTTCATACATATTGTATCCCAAAGCACTTTATAAGCCATGGGATATTGGTAGTGAAGTGACTGCGAACATGTAGTGGCAGCCATTTTGAGCATCCACACAAAGTCTTGAACAACTGCAAGAATGGATTTTATGGGAAGGGGACTGTTTCTCAGGACACCGGGGAAAATCCCCACCTCTCCCGAAAAGTGCCGTGGGTTCTTTAACTTCCACCTGGACGCCATCAGAACGGCACCACGGATGGGCAGAAGGGACCTCAGTTTAACATCTCATCTGAAGGACTGCACAATCTGACAGGGCACGTGGCCATGTTGCCGAACACAAAAACTGCGCGGCAACAAATGGTGCAAACAAAACGGTGTGCACCGCAATCTCATTGGGCAAAACACCAACCTGCATAAACAGCACACACCCTTTGAAACAATGTGCTTCTCTCTTTTCTTGTGGGGCGCTTGGCACCCTGGACCCCCCGACATGGGAGGCTTTGCCCCCCACGTCCCCCCAAAACTAATATAACAAACTCCGGGGGGTTGTGGACTTTGGGGATGGGGAGTAAGTCGGGAAGGGGGAGAAGTTTGTTCTCCACAAAAAAAAAAATGCTGCGAAAGGTTGCAACACACGGAGACCTGGTAGAAACTGAACCACAGTCCCAGGTCTCTGTTTCCTCTGTGTGCTGGTGCCCTAGCCACTCCACCACAGGAGCGGCTCGACTAGGCACCCAGCACATGGCAACTTGTTCAGTTCCAACCAGAGCATGCAGTAACAAGGGTAGCGGTATTTCCCTACTTCTGTTCTACTCCCGTCGCTGTTAATCCATACACTCTGCATATAGTGCGGTTAACACTGCGCTGTCTTTCATGCCCGGTATTGACCCGGTAGCCCCTGACAGTACAGCACTCCCCTACTACTGCACTCGAGTGCCAGCATTTAAGGCACAAACCCAGTCTCAGTGTGAAACTAGAACCCATAACCTTCTGGCCAATAAGCAGATGTGCTATCAACTGAGCCACACCAAAACAATTTGCAGTTCAAATTAGAGGTGCGTGGAAACCGCATTGACCTCTGTGGATTACAATCTGTGGATCACTCAAATATCCTAACTGAGGTGGACAGACCCCAGATAACAGATGCTAATCCAAATAGTTGACAAAGGTAACGCCCTGACTGTCATTATCTGCTCTAGACATGGATTATCCATGCAGCTCTTACTAAAACCTGGCTCAGTAGGGGTCCTCTCTCCCAAGTATTATATCAAAGAGGCAGGGATAAAGTACTGTCTGCCTTAAGTACAGTAACACTTGCACAGAAAACTGATAATGCGTTTCCATTTCAATAGATTACTGGTAGGTTGTCCTTTGTCAGAACAATACACAGTCATGTTATAACGAGGCCATAAATGCATTTATTAGACAAAAAATGCTAATAGAAATAGGCGGGAAAGGCTGGCCCGCCAGTGCAGCAGTTGATCTACTGCTCGCAGCGCTGATGATCTGGGTTCAAGAACAAGCCTGGACCATTGGAGGGACGGCCAGGGGGAGCAGGATCGAGCATCCCAATGGGGGAGATTGCATCCCACTTCCCACTGCTTTACCGCCACCTGGGTGACCACAGGTGGTGGTGTAGGGAAACCATGATTGAGGCAGTAGTGTCATTGGTGCATGGTTGCTGGTTAAATACTTCTGTCTGGCCGGCATCCAAATCAAACAGTGTGCTGCTGGGGGGGGGGAACAGGACAGGGAAAATCAGCGCACAGTAAAGGGGGATGACTTTCCAGCAGCGGGCCACACACACATCGGGCTCAAGTTGCTGTGCACAGGGAATCCCTCCACCTCGGGTTGCCAGAATGACAGGAAGAAATTCCACAGGAGCAGAAGGTGTATCCGGCCCCATGGTGGAGTGGTCGCACAAATGTCAATAATGAGGGGTTGGGGAAGACCTGGAACAGCAGTGACTGAGCCTTGGTGGGGTGGGTAGCATGCCTTGGTGGGGTGGGTAGCATGTCTTGGTGGAGGTGGCATGCCTTGGGTGGGGGGTAGCATGCCTTGGTGGGGTGGGTAGCATGCCATGGTGGGGTGGGTAGCATGCCATGGTGGAGTAGGCAGCATGCCTTGGTGGGGTGGGTAGCATCGCGATGGTGGGGTGGGTAGCAGCCATGGTGGGGTGGGTAGCATGCCTTGGTGGAGTGGGTAGCATGCCTTGGTGAGGTGGGTAGCATGCCATGGTAGGGTGGGTAGCATGCCTTGGTGGGGTGGGTAGCATGCCTTGGTGAGAAGCGTAAGGCGGGGCCCAGCCTGTAGCACGGAGGAGAATAACATCTGTTTAAAAAAAAAAAGGGATGGGAGGGTCAGCTATGACCCAGTTCCGATTCTGACTCTAATCTTTTTCCAAAAGGTTTTGATTTACTCTGATTTGCCAAAACAGGTACATTTTTCATGAAGGACCAAAACCGGTTCAGAGGCAGATCTGGAGCCAGACAAATGACAGAATCCGGTTGTCCCAACTCTCCCCCATAAGCCTTTTCAGTATGTCATTTGCTTAAAAGAGTGATTTATATTTTTACCCAATTTTCCCCATTTGTTAGCATGAATAGAGCAGCAAAACCTCTTAGATTATCTAGACCGGGGCAGAACCTGGTCACTGGACTGGGTCAAGTCACAAATGCTTCTGATTTCCAGAGTCAAGTCAAGGCAGACCATTCGTGTGGGGTTCTGATCTAACAGCGAGCTGATCCTCCCATCCCTAATGTTAATATGTGCAGCTGCAAAGGCCTCCGTCGAAGACACAGATCCGGTTTGTGGCAGCAGTGTTATAAGTAGATTTGAGGCGCCATGGCCCACATGGCCTACCTAGACTTTAGCAAGGCATTTGACACAGTCTCACATAAAAGATTAATACACAAGTTAGCCAGCCTTGGAGTGGGTCCCAAGGTGGTAGCCTGGATAAAAAACTGGCTAGACAACAGGACGCAAAGGGTAATAGTAAACAAAGTCCACAGTGAAGAAAGGAGGGTAACTAGCGGGGTACCACAGGGTTCGGTACTGGGACCGGTCCTCTTTAATGTCTTTATAAGTGACACTGGAGAGCACCTGGAAGGAAAGGTATGTCTCTGCAGATGACACAAAGATCTGCAACAGGGTTGATACACAAGGTGGGGTGGAAAGGATGAAAAGAAAAAATTACTCACCTTAGTAATGCTGTTTCTTCTAATGGAGTCTTGCTATATTATGACAGATGCAGTTTGTCCCACCATTAGAACTGCTCCGGAGGTGAAAGAGTTAACTTCCATGCAGTGCATGGAACTTAGAGCACAAGCTCAGTTAGAGAAGCTCTGTTAGGGAGGTTTCAAACCGAAACCGTCAGATCTTTACGAGCAAAACTCACTAAGGCTCTGTGTGGAAGCTGTAACCTACACTAGCCAACTGGCTACTAAAATATTCACACATTTTCCTGGTCCCAACACCAAGACTCAAGTCAGGGGACCAGAAACAATAAGATAAAATAAATAAAACACAACACCCAAACATAAAATGGGCATCAATAAGTGCCAACAGTGGACTGCCCACCCCATACCCGCAGTAGAAGTTCTGAGAGGGGCAGGCTGGGGGGGAGGTCATAATATAGCAAGACTCCATTAGAAGAAACAACATTACTAAGGTGAGTAATTTTTTCTTCAAACAACATGAAGTCTTGCTATATTATGACAGATGCAGACTACACAGCAGTACCTCCATGGAGGAGGGACAGAACCTACTTAGGGAATAGGCTCTGAAGCACGGCTGTGCCAAACCGAGCATCCCTCCTGGCCTGGATATCCAGGGAGTAATGCTTGGTGAAAGTGTGTACTGTTTTCCAAGTAGCTGCTGACATATCTCCAAGATGGGATGTCTCTAGCAGCAGCGCCAGAGATGTGCAGCTGTACCTCTGGTAGAGTGAGCCCTCAGGCCTGAGGGGGAACCTCACCAGTTTTTGATAGCAAAATTGGATACAAGAGACAATCCACCTGGCAATGGATCTCTTAGTGGCAGGTCTCCCTTTCCCAACCTCATTATAAGTGAGAAATAGTTGGAGGGAGTCCAACCTGTGACCCCTGGTACGCTCTATGTAGTAACTTAGGGCCCTCTTAACATCTAAGCTGTGCAGCCTCCTCTCATCAGAGGAGGAATGGTCAGTGAAGAACACTGGAAGTGAAACAGATTGGTTAAGGTGGAACCAAACCACCTTAGGCAAAAACTTCCTGTTAGTCCTGAGGACTACCTTATCCCTGTGAAAGGAAATAAAGTCAGTCTCCACTGATAAAGCCTGTAACTCACTTATGCCTGTGAGAAATGATGGCTACTAGAAATACAGTTTAACAAGTCAAATACTTAAGCTCTGCGAAGACAGAGGCTCAAAGGGGGTTGCATCAGCTGAGCAATGCAAACATTAAGATCCCAAGCAGGGGCAGGGTCCCTGAATGGAGGATTGGTATGAAGCAATCCCTTAAAAACTGGAAAATACAAGGTGAGCAGAAAGAGAAGAGGGCTTCCCTGCTGAAATGAAAGCAGAGACAGCTGCCAAATGCACTTTCAGGGTAGCTGGTCTCAGTCCCAAAGAATTAAGATGGACCATATAATCCAATCAGTGGGTAAATCAGCAGATTCCAGGGAAATATGCTTCCCAGAACACCATATGGAAAACCTTTTCCACTTGGAGTTATAGGTAGCCCTGGTGGAAGGCTTCCTAGAAGCTTTCAAGATTTCGAGAACACTTTGAGAAAGTTGTAGATCAGCAAACTCTTAACTCCTCAACAGCCAGGCCTTGAGGTTGAGGGATTTGAGATTCGGATACCAGACTCTCCCCTGAGCACAGGTTAACAGATTGTGGTTCCTGGGGAGACACAGGGGAAGATGGACTGCTAAGGACAGAAGGAGTGGGTACCAGGGCTGCCTGGCCCAGTCTGGAGCACTCAGGATCATCTTGCAGGGCTGAGACCTGATTTTGACTAGCACCTTAAACAGGAGAGGGAAGGGGGGGAAGGCATAGAGAAACTTCCCTTCCCAATCGAGGAGAAAGGCATCCAGGGGGACTGGGCCAACACTGAGGGCCTGCAATAAAAAAGTGGAAGTTGATGATTGTCTGGGGCTGCAAAAAGATCTATCTGAGGAGTGCCCCATCTGGCAAAAACTATCTCCAGTACTAGGGGATCCAGTGACCATTCGTGATGGCCCTGGGAAATCCTGCTGAGAGCATCTGCCAGGATATTGTCCTTGCCTGGGAGGTGAACTGCTATGAGGGAAGTGTTCAGGGAATAAGCCAGAGACCACAACTTCATCGCCTCGGAGCACAAGGCCGAAGACCGAGTGCCCCCTTGTTTGTTGATGTACCACATTGTAGTGGTGTTGTCTGTTCTGACCTGTACCACCTTGTTCTGAACAGATGCAGAAAAACAGCTCTGAGTTCCAACAGATTGATGTGCAGCAGAGATTCTTGAGGGGACCATAACCCCTGGGTGGAGAGGTCGCCATTTGTGAGCTCCCCATCCCAAGAGGGACGCATCTGTAGTAAGGGTCAAGGAGTGGAACAGAGGGATGAAAGGCACCCCTTGTCTCAGATTGCTCTGATCCTGCCACCACTGAAGGGCCTGGATCAGGGTTCGAGTCACTGGGATTAACTTGGATAGGGGATCTCTTCTTTAAGACCAGAAGGCTCTCAAATGGAACTGAATGTCCCTCATCTGAAATCTTGCTCCTTGCACTACAGCTGTGGAAGCAACCATGTGTCCTAGGAGCTGCAGGAAATGCCTGCTGGTCGAGAGACCTGCAGAGTGAAGACGAAGCAAGGGCCACCAAGGTCCTACCCTTTCTAGGGAAGGAAGGCTCTGCCTGCTTTGTGTCCAGTTCTGCTTGCCTATAAAGGTGAGTACCTGGACAGGTTCCAGAACTGACTTTGGAAGATTGAGAAGAAAGCCCAGAGAGGCAAGCAGCTGCTGGGTAACTAGCAGGTGTGATTTGACTCTGGTCTGGAGACTGACCCACAATGAGCCAGTCGTCCAGGTAGGGAAAGATGGCAATCTTTGCCTTCTTAGATGAGCAACTGCTACTGCCAGACATTTTGTGAACACCCTTGGGGCAGAGGTAAAGTCAAGGGCATTGCTCTGAACTGATAATGGCCTGAGGCAGTTCGAATCTGAGGTACTTTCGATGGGAGCTTCTGATAAGAACATGAAAGTAGGCATCCTTGAGGTCCAGGGAAGCTAGCCAGTCCCCTGGCCTTAGGGAGAATGAAATCATTCCCAGAGTCACCATTTTGAATTTTGGTTTTAAAAGGTGCTTGTTCAGATATCTTGGGTCCAGAATAGGCCGCCACTCTCCTGTCTTTTTTGGGGTAAGGAAGTACCTGGAGTACAGACCCTTGCCCTGGTGTAGGGGAGAAACCCTTTCTACAGCTCTGAGAGCCAGGAGGGTTGAGACTTCTGTTTCCAAAGCAAGAGTCTCTAAAGGGTTTGCAGGTGGAAAAGATCTGGCTCTCATCTTTGGAAATTTTTTGAAGCTGAGAACCAGACCCTGGCTCACTACTTCCAGGACCCACCTGTCTGATGTTAAAGACTCCCAGTCCTGGACGAAGTAAGCCAGCCTGCCCCCTACAGGTGATGGAGAGCCGACCCTGGGCATCCCATCAGGGTGCCTGATTGGCAGGGGCTTTAGGCTGAGGGGTGGGAGCAGGCCTGCTCATAGCCCGTCTGCCTCGCCCTCTGAAGAACCCCCTCTGAACATAGGCTGAAGAGGAGGGCTGGGTCTGGTAAAAAAGCCTGTGAAAAGGCCTGCCCCTACCCCTGGGGGGCTGCCTCTGAGGAGTGGCTTGCCGTTCCTTGGCTTGTGCACTCCTATAAGTGGTTCTATATTCATCCATTTTCTTCATATAATTCTCTGTCTGTTCCCCAAACAGAGAATTTCCCACCACAGTAAAATTCATAGCCTTAGACTGGGTATCCTGTGACAAAGTAGTACACCTGAGCCAGGCCAATCTACGAAAAGCCACAGATGTAGCCATGACTCTAGAGGATACATCATTAGAATCCACTGCAGCATGGAATTGCACCTTAGATGCCTCAATACCATCAACAGCCACCTGCTCCAGCTCCTTTGCAAGCTGGCCAGGGCCTGTTTAGCTAAAGCCATGACAGTATCCCATCTAGATTTTGGTATCTGCAACATAAGCCATATAGTTTGCTTGTCTGAGTCCCAAAGACGCTGCCATGTATTGTTTTTTGGCCATGGCATCAATCTTCCTGGAGTCCTTGTCAGGAGGATGTGAAGCCAGGGGAATATTAGCTTTATCACAGGCTGTAGCCTGAACTACCCCAACATGACTGCATTGCTGTGAAAGAAATTCTGTATCAGGACCTGACAAGAAAAAATTACTCACCTTAGTAATGTTGTTTCTTCTAATGGAGTCTTGCTATATTATGACAATTGCAGTTTGTCCCACCATTAGAACTGCTCCGGAGGTGAAAGAGTTAACTCCATTCCATGAATGGAACTTAGAGCACGAGCTCTAAAGAGAAGCTCTCTCTATGTAGTTTCAAACCTGAACTGTCAGATCTTTACGAGTAAAAACTCACTAAGGTCTGTGTGGAAGCTGTAACCTACACTAGCCAACTAGCTACCTAAATATTAACACCCATTGCTGGTCCCAACACCAAAGACTCAAGTCAGGGGACCAGAACTAATAGTATAATTTAACAATATGAGAGAAATATAAGGAAAAAAAGAAAAACACCAGACCCCCAAACCCCAAGAAGGGGTGAAAACACATAAAAAGGGCATAAAATAGTGCCCACACTAGGCTGACCACCCCATACCCAAGTAGAAGTTCTGAGAGGGGCAGGTTGGGGGGGAGGTCATAATATAGCAAGACTCCATTAGAAGAAACAACATTACTAAGGTGAGTAATTTTTTCTTCAAACAACATGAAGTCTTGCTATATTATGACAATTGCAGACTACACAGCAGTACCTCCATGGAGGAGGGACAGAACCTACTTAGGGAATAGGCTCTGAAGCACAGCTGTGCCAAACCGAGCATCTCTCCTAGCCTGGACATCCAGGGAGTAATGCTTGGTGAAAGTGTGTACCGCTTTCCAAGTAGCAGCTTGACATATCTCCAATATAGGGATGTCTCTGGCAGCAGAGAGCGGCTGTACCTCTGGTAGAATGAGCCTCAAGCCAGAGGGGATCTCTGCCCAGTTTCTGATAACAAAATTGGATACAAAGAGACAATCCACCTGGCAATTGATCTCTTAGTGGCAGGGTTCCTTCCCAACCTCACCAGTAAGTGAGAAAAGTTGGAGGGATTGAACCTGTGACCCTTGGTACGTTCTATATAATAACTTAGGGCCTCTTAACGTCCAAACTGTGCAATCTCCTCTCATCAGAAGAGGAATGTTCAGTGAAAACACTGGAAGGAGATAGATTGTTTAAGATGAAATCTACTGGAAACCACCTTAGGCAAAAACTTCCTGTTAGTCCTGAGGACTACCTTATCCCTGTGGAAAGAAATAAAGTCAGTTTCTACTGACAAGGCTTGCAACTCACTTATGCGTCTAGCAGAAGTGATATCCACTAGGAAAACAGTTTTCCAAGTTAGATACTTAAGCTCTGCAGAAAACAGAGGTTCAAAAGGTGGTTGCATTAACTGGGCAATACAAACATTAAGGTCCCAGGCAGGGGCCGGATCCGAAAAGGTGGATTAGTGTGAAGTAATCCCTAAAAAACTTGGAAAATACAGAACAGGCGGAAGAGAGGATGGCTTTCCTGCTGAAACAAAAGCAGAGACAGCTGCCAAATGAACTCTCAGGGTAGCTGGTCTCAGGCCAAGAATTAAGATGGACCATGTAGTCTAACACAATGGGCAAATCAGCAGATTCTGGGAAATATGTTTCCCAGAACACCAAATGGAGAACCTTTTCCACTTAGAATTATAAGTAGCCCTAGTGGAAGGCTTCCAAGAAGCCTTTAAGATTTCAAGAACACCATGAGAGAGGTGTAGGTCAGCAAAATTCTAACTCCCTCAAGAGCCAGGCCTTGAGGTTGAGGATTGAGGTTCCGGATACCAAACTCTCCCTGGGCACAGGTTAATAGGTTGTGATTCCTGGGAGACACAGGGGAGATGGACTGTCAGGGACAGAAGGAGGGGTACCAGGGCTGCCTGGCCCAATCTGGGGCAATCAGAATCACCCATGCAAGGCTGGGATCTGATTTTACTAACACCTTGAATAGGAGAGGAAGGGGGAAAGACAAAGAAACTTCCTTCCAATCCAGGAGAAGAGCGTCCAGGGGGACTGAGCCCAACACTGGGGACCTGCAACAGAACACTGGAAGTTGGTGATTGTCTGGGGCTGCAAAAGATCTCATCTGAGGGTGCCCCTCTGGCAAAGACTATCCCCAGTAGCAGGGGATCCAGAGACCATCGTGATGGCCCTGAGAAATCCTACTGAGAGCATCTGCTAGGACATTGTCCTTTCCTGGAAAGGTGAACTGCTATGGTGAAGTGTTCAGGGAATAGGCCAGAGACACAATTCATTGCCTCGGTGCACAAGGCCAAGACCAGTGCCCCCGCTTGTTGATGTACCACATTATTGTGGTATTGTCTGTTCTGACTTGTACCACTTTGTTCTGGACAGAAGCAGAAAAACGCTTGAAGAGCTAAAAAGACAGCTCTGAGTTCCAGAAAATTGATGTGGAGCAAGAGATTCCTGGGGGACCACACTCCCTGAGTGGAGAGGTAAGCCCATGTGGGCTCCCACCCCAGGAGGGAAGCATCGAAGTGAGGGTCAAAGTGTGAGAAAGGGAATGAAGGGACCCCAGTCTTAAATTGCTCTGATCCTGCCACCACTGGAGGGCCTGGATCAAGGTTCGGGTCACTGGGACCAACTTGAAAGGGGGTCTCTTCTCTGAGACCAATAGGCTCTCAAGCCAAAACTGAA
Organism: Neoceratodus forsteri; assembly: GCA_016271365.2. Lineage (NCBI taxonomy): Eukaryota > Metazoa > Chordata > Ceratodontiformes > Ceratodontidae > Neoceratodus > Neoceratodus forsteri. The sequence continues at coordinate 112,425,328 of JADMNL010000034.1, read as the reverse complement.
TGTCCCTCATCTGAAATCTTGCTCCCTGCACTACAGCTGTGGATGCAGCCATGTGCCCCAGGAGCTGCAGAAAGTGTCTTGCTGGTCGAGAGACCTGCAGATTGAAGGAGGAGGCCAGAGCCACCAAGTTCCTTACCCTTTCTAAGGGAAGAAAAGCTCTGGCCAGATTTGTGTCCAATTCTGCACCTATGAAGGTGAGTACCTGAACTGGTTCCAGAACAGACTTTGGTAGATTTAGCAGGAAGCCCAGGGAGGTGAGAAGCTGCTGGGTGACTTGCAGGTGAGATTTTACCTGTTCTGGGGACTGGCCTACAATGAGCCAATCGTCCAGATAGGGAAAAACAGCAATCCTTTGCCTCCTTAAGTGAGCCACTGCTACTGCCAGACATTTTGTGAATACCCTTGGGGCAGAGGTAAGGCCGAAAGGCATTGCTCTGAACTGGTAGTGACCTGAGGGCAGTTCGAATCTGAGGTACTTTCGGAGGGAGCTTCTGATTAGGAAGTGAAAATAGGCATTCTTGAGGTCCAGGGAAGCTAGCCAGTCCCCTGGCCTTAGAGAGGGTAAAATCATTGCCAGAGTTACCATTCTGAACTTTGGTTTCAAAAGATGCTTGTTCAGATATCTGAGGTCTACCCTGTCTTTTTTGGGGTAAGGAAGTATCTGGAGTACAGACCCTTGCCCTGGTGTAGGGGAGGAACCGTTTCTACCGCTCTGAGAGCTAACAGGGTTGAGCCCTCTGCTTCTAGAGTAGAGGTCTCTAAAGAGTTTGCAGGTGGAAAAGACCTGATTCTCATCTTTGGGAACTTTCTGAAGCTGAGAACCAGACCCTGGCTTACTACTTCCAGAACCCACTTGTCTGAAGTTAAAGACACCAGTTCTGACTGAAGTAAGCCACACCCCCCTACTGGTAAGGAGAATCGGCCCTGGGCACCTCATCAGGGTGCCTTGGCAGGTGCTTTAGGCTGAGGGTGAGGCAGGCCTGCCCACCGTCTGCCTCTCTGCCTCTGAAGAACTCCCTCTGAGCATAAGCAGAGGAGGCCTGGGTTTGGTAAAAGAGCCTGTGGAAAGGCCTACCCTACCCCTGGGGTTGCCTCTGAGGTGGCTTGCAGCTCCTTGGCTAACACTTTATAGGTAGTCCTATATTCATCCATCTTCTTATATAATCTCTGTCTGCTCCCCAAACAGAGAATTTCCCACCACAGGAAAATCCATAGCCTTAGTCTGGGTATCCTGTGACAAGCTAATACACCTGAGCCAGGCCAACCTACGAAAAAGCTACAGATGTGGCCATGACTCTAGAGAAACATCATTAAAATCCACAGCAGCATGAAACTGCACCTTAGAAGCTTCAATGCGACCGGCAGCCACCTGCTCCAGCTCACTAGCAAGCTGGCCAGGGCTTGTTTAGCTAAATCCATAACAGTATCCCATCTAGATTTCTGATACCTTGCTACATAAGCATCATAATTTGCCGCCTGAGTCCCAAGGACGCTGCCATGGCATCAATCTTCCTGGAATCCTTGTCAGGAGATGTGAAGCCAGGGAATATTAGCTTTATCACAGGCTGCAGCCTGAACTACTCCAACATGACTGCATTGCTGAGAAAGGAATTCTGTATCAGGACCTGACAGTGTGTACCTCCTGTCCATCTTTTTATCTACAGGAGGCACAGAATTAGGAGTTTTAAGATTTTTATTGTTTGTTTCCTAAATGACTTATGCAAAGAATAGACAATCTCCTAGACTCTGGTATATCCATCATTTCTACAAAATCAGGATCCTCTTGAGCAATACAGCTTCCTCCAAAGGAAGCTGGAGGGTTTCAGCAACTTTTTTGTAAAACATAAAATGAGAGGGGGACTCAGAAAGCATAGGGGGAGATTCTAAAGGTCTGTCTGGGGAGATGTCCGGTTCAATGGGCACACCCAGACCCTCCAAGTCACATTCATACTGTTCATAATCATCCTCCCCCTCCTCTGGTTCATAAAACTCCTCAACATCATATTCTTGAACCCGATGGAACCGACCCGAAGTCCTTTTACCAGATAGTGGCGGTTGGACGGAACTGAAGAAAGTGACTGGACAATCTGAATAGCTCTTGCTATCTCTGCAGCAGTTGGAATAAAAATTTGGGCTCCAAACCTGCTGACTTTCTTCTTCTCTTTACTGGAACTGGTTCATCGAGCCAGCTTTTTGTTTGCCGAGAAGTCTCGCCCTGGTCAGAGGCACTCCCTCGTTCAGTTGGCACCCGAATCGGGCTGGCCATCGGGTCAGCGGACTTTACCCCTCGCTCCCTAGGCCTGCCAATATCTTTTCAGGGTGGCTGCAGGAGAATTCTTACAAATCTGGCAGTCTGAATGGAGGTGGTCAAACCCCAGACAATAAAACACATGTGGTGTGTGGGTCAGCCTTGGCAAAGACTTCCCACAGACATCACAGTGTTGAAACCCAGTGGGCCCGGTTTTTCTTTTGGGTTTCTCAGACATAATGCCAGCCTAACCAGAAAAACTTGCCCTTTAAATGGCAGTGCCAGCCAAGACACCCTTATCAGTTCCTAACCGTGTCACGGGTATTGGAAAAAACCGTAATGAAATCCGTTTTTTTTAGAACCGATAAGAACCGGGAACCGCACTCTAAAGTCTCAAGTTTAAAAACTTTTAGTTTTACCCAAGCTGATCGGTTCAAAACCGAAGCGATAAAACACAAGTTCCACACAGAATTAAAAATGAAATTACTTTACGATACCACAGACAGAGCTTGAACCGATCGGTTTTGCGTTAAAATAAAAACTATTCTCGGTTGAATTGAACCGAGAAAACACTGTTTAAACCAGAAATGAACCGAAGCAGTAGGAGAAATCTCGGAGCGACTGTTCAGTGAGGCGGAGTAAAGAATCTGACAGTTCAGGTTTGAAACTACACAGACAGAGCTTCTCTTTAGAGCTCGTGCTCTAAGTTCCAGTCATGGAATGGAGTTAACTCTTTCACCTCTGGAGCAGTTCTAATGGTGGGACAAACTGCAATTGTCATAATATAGCAAGACTTCATGTTGTTTGAAAGTGTACCTCCTGTCCATCTTTTTATCTACAGGAGGCACAGAATTAGGAGCTTTTAAAATTTTTATTGTTTGTTTCCTAAAAGATTTATGTAAAGGGATGGACAATCTCCTGGACTCTGGGATATCCATCATCTCTACAAAGTCAGGCTCCTCTTACTCATCCAAAGCCTCCTCTAAGGGAAGCTGGAGGGTTTCAGCAACTTTTATAAAACAAAAATGAGAAGGGACTCAGCAAGCCTAGGGGAGATTCACCTAAAGGTCTGTCTGGGGAGATGTCGGTTCAATGAGCACATCCAGACTTTCAAAGTCACATTCACACTGTTCATAATCATCCTCCCCTCCTCTGGTTCATAAAACTCTTCTATATCATATTCTTGAACCAGTGGAACCGACTTGAACCGACCTTTTGCCAGATAGTGGCGGTTCGGAGGGAACTCGAGGACAGTGACTGGACAATCTGTATGCCCTGGCTATCTCTGCAGCAGTTGGAAGGATTTTGGACTCCACACCTGCTGACTTTCTAGTTCTCTTTGCTGGAACTGGCTCCTCAGAGTCAGCTTCACGTTGCCGAGGAAGTCTGGCCCTGGTCAGAGGGCACTCCCTCTGGTTCGGTTGGCACGAACCGGGGCTAGCTCATCGGGTCAAGCGGACTTTTAGCCTCGTTCCCTGAGCCTACTAACTCTCTTATCTAGGGTAGCTGCGGAAATTCTTGCAAATCTGGCAGTCTGCATTGAGGTGGTGAAACCCCACACAATAAACACATGTGGTGTGTGGGTCAGCCTTGGCAAAGGCTTCCCCACAGACACTACAGTGTTGAAACCCAGTGGGCCCGGTTTTTCTTTTGGGTTTCTCAGACATAATACCAGCCTAACCAAAAACTTGCCCTTTTGATGGCAGTGCCAGGCAAGACACCCTTATCGGTTCCCAACCGTGTCACGGGTCATGGAAAAAACCGTAATGAAATCCGTTTTTTTTAGAACCGATAAGAACCGGGAACCACACTCTAACAAGCCTTAAAAGGCATCAGAACAAAGTTTAAATACAATTTGATCGGTTCAACCGAACCGATAAACATTTACAAGTTCCACACAGAAAACCTATCTATTACTTACAATACCATAGACAGAGCTTGAACCGATCGGTTTGCGGTTAAAATAAAGAATATCGCGGTTGAATTTAACCGAGAAAAGACACTTTAAACCGAGAAAATTAACCGAGCAGGAGGAGGAATCTCCGGAGCGACTGTTCAGTGAGGCGGAGTAAAGAATCTGACGGTTTCGGTTTGAAACCACCCTAACAGAGCTTCTCTAACCGAGCTTGCGCTCTAAGTTCCATGCACTGCATGGAAGTTAACTCTTTCACCTCCGGAGCAGTACTAATGGTGCGACAAACTGCATCTGTCATAATATAGCAAGACTTCATGTTGTTTGAAAGGACTTGGCAAGGTTGGAGGAATGGTCAAACATGTGGCAAATCAGATTCAATGCAAAGAAGTGCAAGGTAATGCATCTGGGAAACAAAAACCCAGGGGAAGAGTACACAATGGGGGTGAGTTAAATAACAACAACAAAAATCGAAAGAGACCTAGGAGTAATTATATCAGATGACCTAAAGGTGGGCAAGCAATGTGAGAAGGCAGTAAGGAGGGCTGGGGGGATACTGGGACGCATAGGGAGAGGCATCAACAGCAGAAAACAGGAAGTTGTTATCCCTCTGTACAGACAGTTAGTGAGACACCATCTGGAGTACTGCATGCAATTTTGGAGACCCCATCTCCGCAAAGACATAGACAGAGTGGAGGCTGTTTAGAGGAGGGCAACCAAAATGGTGCAGGATCTGCACCAGAAGACATACAAGGAGAGACTAAAGCAGCCTAATATGTATGCCCTTGAGGAAAGGAGGGAGAAGGGGGACATGATAGCAACTTTCAAGTATCTCAAGGGAATTAACAAAGTACAAGAGGGTAGCATCTTTCAGAAGAAGAGATATGCAAGAACAAGGGGGCACAATTTGAAGATACAGGGGGGACGGCTCAGCTCAGAGGTAATGTTAGAAAGTATTTTTTCACAAAGAGGGTTGTGGATGCATGGAACAGCCTTCCTGAGGAGGTTGTAGAGTCAGGAACAGTAAGAGAATTCAAGAATGCATGGGACAGGCATAAGGCAATTCTTGTGGGGGGGTAAGAGGAAGTAAGCTGTTGATTAACTAGAATCTGCAGCTTATCCAATAGGTAGGGAAATGGGCAGATTAGGTGGGCCAAGCGGTCCTTCTCTGCCGTCAAATTCTATGTTTCTATATGCAGTATCTGACCTTCTGAAAACATAGATCATTTGACTCTGCCTCCTCTATTTTGGGCCATGTGTTGAATAAAGTGACAAGTGAATCAATCAGTCTCTCTCTACCTCCTTCTCCCTCTTTCCCTCTCTCTCAGCTGCTTATTAACGAACCACTAGCCCACGCACTCCACCTTTACCGCCTTCCTTGTTTTATTCTGTTGACAATGTGATGGATGCTTTTGAACGTGGTCCCTATCAGAATTTCACTAATGCCACTGCTCAGTCGTGGGTAAAGGGCAAAGCTCTTTTGTTCCCTGAAGGCTGCCTCGCAGGCAGTGCTGCCTCCGACGATGCTTTTGCACCCCAGACTGGGCCGGGCTTTAATCTCGCTTCCTCAAGATGATTTTCACTTGAGTGGTGGTCAATGACGGCACAGTCTTAGAATAGTAAATATACAGGAGAAGGGACTTAGCTGTCAAAAAGAATACATGCAACAGCAAGGTGCTGCCTCGGACACAACATTTCTCCCGAGCTCTGACATATGTTGCTGAAAACTTATGATGTCACTTATTTCCTGTCTTCTAGGGGTGAAGGGAATGTTATCTTTTTGCCTTGGATTCTTTCTGCATTTACTTACAGATCACACAGGTACACAAAGTGGCACATTTTATTGGGCCCACAGGTCATTTTTAGTACACAAGGTTTCGGTCCTCAGTGCTGCCACTGCGTTCTTGTAACCTTTACCACATGCTCAAAACAAGCATTTGCCAATGCTGAACGTTTGCCGCTTGCATTGCTGTTGTACCAGGTCTTGCTCGTACACATGTTTACTACATGTTTACCCCAGATAGACCAGAAGAGATGTAATATGTCATTTGCAGTGGGGTCCTGATTTTACTGTTTGGTACTGCATTTATCCAGGATAGTAGAGGTGAAATGGGATATCTCATTTTCAGTGTGGTCCTGCTTTTATAATGTATTTTTGCACTTCAGTTCATTTTAGATGCAACATTTTCTTTTCAGTGGAATTGTGTTACAGGGTCCTGTTTTTTTCAAGGGGTGTATGAATATCTTATTCTGAATATTCCGCCAAATAGTCTATGTAGGGCCTCCAAATATTCGGTATTTATATTCAGGATTCTAGTTCTATTAAAACAAATGTTAAAAAGACAGCCCCCACACTCCTCCCCTCGGTGCACATCCTTTAAACTATCCCAGCCTTCTGCCCCCCCAACCTCTGTTGGAACACCCAACCCACCATCCTTGGCACCCACATTTTGATAATGTTACTAATTTATTTTGTAAAAAACAACTCCAGTGGGCAACCAGCATGCACTCAACCCCCACGGCTGGCCGCTAACTTTCAGCACTTTGCACTTCAGTGACTTCACTAATAGAAGATTGTTCCCCTGCACTGCCCACCCCTGCTGCATGGAACCAAAGGTATTGCCAGTGGGATGGACAGACTGAGATATGGAAGAACGTATCCTGGAGGTCCAGGGAGCAGAACCACATGCCCTGCTCCAGGGACAGTATGATCTGTTTCAGACTTACCATCCGTAACTTGCAATTCTTCATGAACTGATTGAAACTGTGCAGATCTAGGATGGGGCACCAGCTCCTCCCATCCATTTTGGGAACAAGAAATACCTGGATATGTACCCTTTACCTGACAGGGTGTCTGGGACATGGGCTATAGTCTGTTTCGCAAGGAGCTGAGTGACATCCTCCTTTAGGGTGGACAGCATGTCCTGTGACACCGAGGACTGCCTTGGAGTGTGGGATCGGTTAGGTGGAAGAACCTCGAATTCTAGAGGCAGCCCTCTGCCAACCACCTTGAGAGCTCACCTGTTTGTAGTAATGATGGATCAGTGTGGCCAGAAGTGGTGAAACCAACCCCATACAGGGAGCTGGGTCAGGGACTGGACAGGCGGAAGGTAGACACCCCAGACCCATCACTGGGCAGCTTTGGAGGTGGAACTAGCCACTGGGGTCGGAGGGGTACCACTTACCCTAAACCCACCTATTTTTGGGCACCAGGCTTAGTATTGCCCCTGCTGGGGCTGCTGCCAAGGCTACAGTAGCTGAAAGGCCCCAAACTTTTTTTTTTGTATTGGGCACCATTCCTTCAGCGCCACCTCCTCAGACACCTACCTTGTTTCCCCTAATCGCCATGCCTCCACGATTCCCCCTGGCTTACCCCCTAGGGCAGGACCACAGCATCCTCCAGGACCGTCTGCGATGGGAGAAGGGTGTCGGTGTTAGCCAGCATTGCCTCTCTGGCTTGCCCCCAGAGCGGGGTTCAGGACCCAGAGAGATGCCAACGTGGGACCAGGATAGGTCATGGAGAGGCAGGGGAGCCATTGAGGCTGGGTGTCGAGGGCTGGCCATCATCTGCGATTGCCAATGGCTTTCTGCGTTAACCCCCAGGGTTGGGGTCGTGCAATGATGGCCTGCGTCCACCCCACCCCTCAACTTTCCGGCGCTGACACTGCGTGGTTCCTCTGGCTTCTGCCAGGGATCCCTCGCATGGCGGACACACTCCCCAACCCTCCCCCCCCGGAGAAGGAGAGCAGTCCTGGGGACACTCAATCCTTCTCCCCCAGCCGGCCCTCCAGCTACCCGGGTCCGTTCTTGAATCCAGGTCACTGACGTCACAAGTGGAAATCCAACCACTGCACCGGCAGGTCAGCAAAGGCCCAAAACTTAAAGGGCTTCTTTTCAGTTTCTGGGCCTTAAGGTCTTTCTGGAATGAAGCCACAGAGTCCAAGGTGGTGCTAGATTTCTCAATTCTGGTGAGATGTCCTTCCAACCTGGGCCAAAGAGGTCAGTGCCCAAGCAGGGGAGATTTTTTTTTTTTTTTTATCAACCTACACCCCAGGCATCCTTCAGGAGTGCCCACACAGATCTCCATCCTACTTCCAACCTGAACCCTCCGCATCTCCCCCCTACTTCCAACTTGAACCCTCCGCATCTCCCCGACTCCCTCCTCCAATTGACCACAGGCAGACCCGACCCCCCATACCATCTCCGGGGCTGATTCTGCTCTTCCCTCAGCAGCTACTCCTAAGTGTGAGAGGCCTACCCATACGTTGTTGGGTCCTCCGGAGGGAGCTCTTGGGCGCGTCTGGGCCGGTATCTGGGATGTGGGAGGGTCCACCAGGGCCACCGTCATCTCACCGGCGCATAGGAGGAATTTCTCTTGTTTTTGTTCCCACCCTCTCGGAGCTCAGCTAGCATGGCAACGTAGCGCTGTAGCTCCGCCCTCACCTGGCATGCGCCGAGCTGCTCAGTCGGTGAACCCCAGCCACCACCAGAGGTCACTCCATGAGCGAGCATATCCCATCCTCTCCCCAGGGAAGAGACAGCAGTCCTCCGGATGCTTGATTCCCCCCCCCGACCCCCGGCTCGTTCCCGAACCCAGGTCGCCGGCGTGGCGCAAGGTGTGGCATCCAGCGCCTCAACCCTCAGCGCCACCGGGCCGGCAAGCAGGGGGCATTGACCAGCTTGTGCTGGGTGTCCACCATGAAGGTGGAAAGTCTCTGCCAGGTCCTGCGATGCACTGCAATGGCCACTACCATGGCATGGGCACAGGAGTCACCATGTTGAAGGCCATCTGGAGTTGCGGTTTAGCTAGTGCTTGACCCTGGCCTCTGACCAAATTCACTGGCATCTGCTTGTCTGCAAGGAGGACATTAACCAGCACTCCCAACAGGGAGTGACCAAAGTTGGCCAACATCATGGCATAGCTCACCTGATGGAGACTGAGGAAGCAGCACAGACCTTTTTCGCTCCGTGGTCAAGCTTCTTATTCTCTGTCTGGGGACTTGTGTTCGTATCCTTGGTTTCCAGAGTTCTGGAAAGCCAAATCTGTGGCTACACTCTTGGCTAAGGGATGGTCCCAGAACCTGGATAGGGTTCCAGTAACGAGCTCATACTTGTGGACCATACAGGCAGAGGATGCCAGGCAGGAGGCTGGATGCTGCCAAAGCTCCAGGGCAAGTCCCAAAATAGCCAAGGCCATGGGAAAGGCAAACCCCACAGATTCGTCCCTATCAAGGATGTCTGCGAAAGGATACTTATCCCTTTTCTGAACAGGCTCCAGAAGGACAGACACTGACTCTGAGATGAGTCTGAGTAGAGCCCCGAATGACATCGGTCTGTGGTTGGTAGTCATTTCCTCAACCGACAGTAGTCGAAGGTATGCATCCTCTGTGACAGTAGGGATGACCCAGCTGAGTCATCCGATGATTCCTCAAAAATGGGCTTTCTTGTGCCACGCTGTGACCTGGGTTCAGGAACAAGCCCAGGCCATCGGGGGTTGGCAGGGAGGAGGAGGAGAGATTGAGCATCCGGAGGACTGATCTCCTCTCCTGGGAGGGAGGGGGGATGCACACTCGGTGCTTGACTGACCTCTGGTGGAAGCTGGAGGCACAGCAAGCGCAGATGCACACAGAGATGGTTGGAGGGGGGTGACGTTGGTGGTTATGCCGTGATGTCCGGGTGCATGCCACTCCTCTAAGAACAGGGAAAATACGCCAGAGTACTGAGAGGCAGGAGCGCCAAAAGCACATACCCTAATGGCTCCTGCCTGCCTGACCACCCGAGCACCAGACGAAAGAAAAAATTACTCACCTTAGTAATGTTGTTTCTTCTAATGGAGTCTTGCTATATTATGACATATGCAGTGAGTCCCAACCTTCGAACTGCTCTGGAGGTGAAAGAGTTAACTTTCCATGCCAGGCATGGAACTTTGAGCGCGAGCTCGGTTGAAAACTCTGTCTGTTGTTAATCAAACTCAAACTGTCAGATCTTTACAAGCGAAACTCACTAAGGTTCTGTGTGGAAGCCGTAAACCTACACTAGCCAACTGGCTACTAAATATAAGAACACATTTTTCTTGGTCCCAAAACAAAGACTCAAGTCAGGGGATCCAAAAAATTAAAAACATAACACCCAAACACCCCAAAAAGGAGTGGTGAAAAAATAAGGTGGGCATCTACTAAGTACCAACACTGCACTGCCCACCCACATCCCAAAATGTAGAGGTTCTGAGGGGGCAGGCGGGGAGGTCATAATATAGCAAGACTCCATTAGAAGAAACAACATTACTAAGGTGAGTAATTTTTCTTCAAACAACATGAAGTCTTGCTATATTATGACATATGCAAACTACACAGCAGTACCTCCATGGGAGGAGGACAGAACCTACTTTGAAATAGGCTCCAAGCACAGCTGTAGGCAACCGACATCACTCCTAGCCTGGATGTCCAGGGAGTAATGCTTGGTAAAAGTGTGAACTGTTTTCCAGGTAGCTGCTTGACATATCTCTAGGATAGGGATGTCCCTGGCAGCAGCCAGAGACACAGCTGTACCTCTGGTAGAGTGAACCCTCAGGCCTAAGGGAGGAACCTTACCCAGTTTTTCATAGCAAAATTGGATACAAGAGACAATCCACCTGGCAATGGATCTCTTAGTAGCAGGTTTCCCTTTACCAACCTCACCATAAGTGAGGAACAGTTGGAGGGAGTCAAACCTGTGACCCTTGGTACGTTCTATGTAGTAACTAAGGGCTCTTTTGACATCTAAACTGTGTAGTCTCCTCTCGCCAGAGGAGGAATGGTCAGTGAAGTACACAGGGAGAGACATAGATTGATTAAGGTGGAAGTCTGAAACCACCTTAGGGAAGAACTTTCTGTTAGTCCTGAGGACCACCTTATCTCTATGAAAGGAGATAAAATCAGGTTCCACTGACAATGCTTGTAACTCACTTATGCGCCTGGCAGACGTGATGGCTACCAAAAACACAGTTTTCCAAGTCAAGTACTTAAGCTCTGCTGAAGACAAGGGCTCAAAAGGGGGTTGCATAAGATGAGCAATGCAAATATTAAGATCCCAGGCAGGGGCAGGGTCCCTGAATGGAGGGTTGGTGTGAAGCAACCCCTTGAAAAACTTGGAGAATACAGGATGAGCCAAAAGAGAAGAGGGTTTACCTGCTGATAAGAAAGCAGACACGGCTGCCAGGTGCACTTTTAGGGTAGCTGGCCTCAGCCCCAAAGTATTCAAATGCACCATATAATCCAGGACTGTGGGTAAGTCAGCAGATTCTAGGGAAATATGCTTGCCAGAGCACCAAATGGAAAATCTCTTCCATTTGGAATTATAAGTAGCCTGGTGGATGGCTTCCTAGAAGCCTTCAATATATCCGATACACCTTGGGAGAGGTGTAGGTCAGCAAACTCTAACTCTTCAAGAATCAGGCCTTGAGATTGAGAGATTTGAGATGCGGGTACCAAACCCTCCCCTGAGCACAGGTTAACAGGTTGTGATTCCTGGGAAGACACAGGGGAAGGTGGACTGCTAAGGACATAAGGAGTGGGTACCAGGGCTGTCTGGCCCAATCTGGTGCAATCAGGATCATCTTGCAGGGTTGAGATCTGATTTTGACTAGCACCTTGAACAGAAGAGGGAAGGGGGGAAAGGCATAGAGAAACTTCCCTTCCCAACTGAGAAGGAAGGCATCCAGAGGGACTGAGCCCAACACTGGGGGCCTGCAGCAAAAAAGGGGAAGTTGGTGATTGTCTGGGGCTGCAAAAAGATCTATCTGCGGGGTGCCCCATCTGGCAAATACTACCTCCAATACTAGGGGATCCAGTGAACATTCGTAATGGCCCTGGGAAATCCTGCTGAGAGCATCTGCCAGGACATTGTCCTTGCCTGGGAGGTGAACTGCCGTAAGCGGGGTGTTCCGGGAATATGCCAGAGACCACAACTTCATTGCTTCGGTGCACAAGGCCATAGACGGAGTGCCTCCTTGCTTGTTGATGTACCACATTGTAGTGGTGTTGTCTGTTCTGATCTGGACAACTTTGTTCTGAACAGAGGTGGAAAAAAACTTGAAGTGCTAGAAAAACTGCACTGAGTTCCAACAGATTGATGTGGAGCAGAGATTCCTGAGGGGACCACAATCCCTGGGTAGTGAGATCGCCCATGTGAGCTCCCCACCCCAAGAGGGATGCATCTGTAGTAAGGATTAGGGAGTGAGACTGAGGGATGAAGGGGAACCCCTGTCTCAGATTGCTCTGGTCCTGCCACCACTGAAGAGCTTGGATCAGGGTTCGAGTCACTGGGATCAATTTGGTCAGAGGGTCTCTCCTTTGAGACCAAAGGCTCTCAAATGGAACTGGATGTCCCTCATCTGAAATCTTGCTCCCTGCACCACTGCTGTAGAAGCAGCCATGTGCCCAGGAGCTGCAGAAAATGCCTTGCTGGTCGAGAGACCTGCAGGGTGAAAGAGGAGGCCAGAGAGACCAAGGTCCTTGCTCCTTCCAGAGGAAGGAAGGCTCTGGCCTCTTTTGTGTTCAGTTCTGCACCTATGAAGGTGAGAAGCTGGACAGGCTCTAGAACTGACTTCGGAAGATTGAGAAGGAAACCTAGAGATGTGAGCAGTTGCTGAGTTACCTGATGGTGTAGTCTGACTTGTTCTGGAGACTGGCCTACTATGAGCCAGTCGTCCAGGTAAGGAAAACTGGCAATCTTTTGCCTTCTTAAGTGGGCAACTGCTACTGCCAGGCATTTTGTGAATACCATCGGGGCAGAGGTGAGGCCGAAGGGCATTGCTCTGAACTGGTAATGGCCTGAGGGCAGTTCGAACCTGAGGTACTTTCGATGGGAGCTTCTGATAGAACATGGAAGTAGGCATCCTTGAGGTCCAGGGACGCTAGCCAGTCCCCTGGCCTTAGAGAGGGTAAAATAACTCCCAGAGTCACCATTTTGAATTTGGTTTTAAAAGGTGCTTGTTTAGGTATCTGAGATCCAGGATGGGCGCCAATCTCCTGTCTTTTTGGGGTAAGAAGTACCTGGAGTACAACCCTTTGCCCTGGTGTAGGGGTGGAACCTTTCCACAGCTCTGAGAGCCAGGAGGGTAGAAACTTCTGTTTCTAGGCAAGTGTCTCTGATGGATTTGCAGGTGGAAAGGACCTGGCTCTCATCTTCGAAATTTTTTGAAGCTGAGAACCAGTCCCTGGCTTACTACTTCCAGGACCCACTTGTCTGATGTTAGAGACTTCAGTCCTGGACAAAGTAAGCCAGCCTGCCCCTACAGGTAGAGGAGAATCGGCCTGGCTACCCCACCAGGGTGCCTGCTTGGCAGGGGCTTTGGGCTGAGGGGTGGGAAGCAGGCTTTCTTGCACCCACTGCCTCTCCCTCTAAAGAACCCCCTCTGGGCATAAGCAGAAGAGGAGGCCTGGACTTGGTAAAAGGCCTATGAAAGGCTTGCCCCTGCCCTGGGATGCTGCCTTTGAGGTGGCCTGCCTTGGCCTGCACTCCTATAGGTGGTCCTATATTCATCCATTTTCTTCATGTAATTCTCTGTCTGCTCCCCAAACAGAGAATTGCCCAACAGGAAAATCCATGGCCTTAGACTGGGTATCCTGTGACAGGGTAGATACATCTGAGCCAAGCCATTCTGAAGTGCCACAGATGTAGCCATGACCCTTGATGACACATCATTAGAGTCTACTGCAGCATGAAATTGCACCTTAGATGCCTCAATACCATCCAGCAGCCACCTGTTTCCAGCTCCTGGCAAGCTGGTCAGGGACCTGTTTGCTAGAGCCAGCACAGTATCCCATCTGGATTTCTGGTGTCTAGCAGCATAAACCATATAATTTGCCTGTCTGAGTCCCAAGGATGCTGCCATGTACTGTTTCTTTGCCATGGCATCAACCCTCCTGGAGTCCTTTTCAGGGGGGTGCAAAGCTAGAGGAATATTTGCCTTGTCACAGGCTGCAGCCTGCACTACCCCCACATGGCTGCATTGCTGTGTGAGGAACTCCATATCAGAGCCTGATAATGTATACCTCTTGTCCATCCTTTTATCAACAGGAGGTATAGTGTGAGGAATTTTTAGAATTTTTACTGTCTGTTTCCTAAAAGATTTATGCAGAGGAACAGACAGTCTACTAGACTCTGGAATATCCATCATTTCTACATAATCAGGCTCCTCTTGGTCATCAACAGCTTCCTCAATGGGGAGCTGGAGAGTTTCAGCAACTTTCTTATAAAACATAAAATGAAAAGATAGCCTAGGAGGAGAAACCCCTGATGGTCTGTCTGGAGAGATGTCCGGTTCAATGGGCACATCCAGACTTTCAAACCCCCATTCACTCTCCTCATACTCCTCTTCCCCCTCCTCCGGTTCATAAAAATCCTCAAAATCATAATCTTGAACCAGTGGAACCGGCCGAACTGAGCTCTTCCCTGATGGTATCGGTTCGGTCGGAACCAGGGAAAGTGACTGGACAATTTGAATTGCTTTAGCTATTTCCTCAGCGGTTGGAGAAAAAACTTTTGGCACACTAGCTGACTTTCTAGTCCTTTCAGTTGGAACTGGCTCCTCAGAGCTGGCTCTTCTTTTGCTCGAGGAAGTATCGCCCTGGTCAGAGGGCACTCCCTCCGGTTCGGTTGGAACCGAACCAGGCTGGCCATCCGGGTCAGCGGACTTTTTGGCCTCCCTTTCCCTGAGCCTACCAACTCTCTTCTCAATGGTGGCAGCAGGAAAATTACTACATATCTGGCAGTCTGCACTGAGGTGGTCAAACCCCAGACAATACACACAAGTGGTGTGTGGGTCAGCCTTAGCAAAGGCTTCCCCACAAACACCACAGTGCTGAAACCCAGTGGGCCCGGTTTTTCTTCTGGGTTTCTCAGACATAGTGCCAGCCTAACCAACTTGCCCGTTTATGGCAATCCGCCAAGCAAGACTCCCTTATCGGTTCCCAACCGTGTCACGGGTCGTGGAAAAAACCGTAATGAAATCTGTTTTTTTTAGAATTGATAAGAACCGGGACCCGCACTCTAAATAAAGACTAGTAAAGTTTTAGAACAACCTGATTGGTTCAAACCGAACCGAAAGACGTTTACAAGTTCCACACAGAATAAAATAAATGTAAGCCTATCTATTACTTACAATACCACAAACAGAGCTTGAACCAACCGGTTGCGGTTTAATTTCGGTCAAAAAACTGATAAAATAACACTTTAACCGACAAAATGAACCGAGCAGAAGGAGAAATCTCCGGAGCGACTGTTCAGTGAGGCGGAGTAAAGAATCTGACAGTTTGAGTTTGATTAACAACAGACAGAGTTTTCAACCGAGCTCGCACTCAAAGTTCCATGCCTGGCATGGAAAGTTAACTCTTTCACCTCCGGAGCAGTTCGAAGGTTGGGACTCACTGCATATGTCATAATATAGCAAGACTTCATGTTGTTTGAATTTGAATTCTCGGGGTATACGGGCCCCACCTCATACCCGCCTGGGGGGTACAGCCACGGCTCCATGAGGGTGCACCGGGGATATCAGGTGAGGCAGCGAAGCAGGGCTGGTGCATGTGCGTCTCCTGACAGAGTGGGGCTCTGGCGTGGGAGGCAAATAAAAGAGAAACTTAAAAAAAAAATGCCCTTTGACCATTTGTCACTACGGACCATCCAAGAGTCATCCAAGTGAGTGATTTCCACTGACAGCTGGCCCGGCAAGCTGGTCGCAGCATGGGATTCCTTTGTTGGAGCTCCCACCAAGGGCTGTGGTGGAGGTGGCTCCACCAGCAAGAGTGATGAGACAGGTGCTGGGGACATCTGTCGAGGACAGACTGCTGTGGGCATGACCAGTGCCTGCCAGCCAACCACAGGTGTTGGGGTAGAGCCCTACCCTACCCTGCCCCACAATGGTCCACGGCTGGTAAAGGAGTTCCTCTGTGGTGGAGCCGCTCCTTGTCCAAGGACGAAGAGGCTGAGGTACATCGACAACGATGCCTCCCAGTCAAGTGAGAGCATGAGTGGTGCCTCGACCAAGAGCTCAACCGTGACCTCAAAATGGGGGGCGGGGGGCAGTGGTACTGACGACCACCAAGCAGGAAAGAGACCCGAGGTAATCATACTGGATGACCTAAAGGTGACCAGGCAGTGTGACAAGGCAGCTGAGAAGCCAAGTGGAATACTTGAATGCATAGGGAGAGGTATCACCAGTAGAGAGAAGGAAGTGGTACTGCCTCTGTATAGATCGCTGGTAAGACCCCACCTAGAGTACTGTGTACAGTTCTGAAGAGTACATCTCAGAAAGGACATAGACAGAGTGGAAGCGGTCCAGATGAGGGCAACTAAAATGGTGGAGGATATGAATCAGAAGCTCTAAGAGGAGATATTGAAGGACCTGGAAGAGAGGAGGGAG
This sequence comes from Neoceratodus forsteri, assembly GCA_016271365.2. Classification (NCBI taxonomy): domain Eukaryota; kingdom Metazoa; phylum Chordata; order Ceratodontiformes; family Ceratodontidae; genus Neoceratodus; species Neoceratodus forsteri. Next base: position 112,408,768 of record JADMNL010000034.1, on the reverse strand, counting down.
GAGGGGGACATGATAGAGACCTTAAAATACCTCATAGGGTAAACATGGTACAAAAGGGAAGTATTTTTCAGAAAAAATGGTGCTCAAGGACAAGGGGGCATAATGAGAAGCTTGGGGGGTAGATTCAGGAGACATGTGAGGAAGTACTGCTTCACAGGAAGAGTGGTGAATTCCTGGAATGGTCTTCCAGCAGAGGTGGTGGAGGCGAAAACAGTGGTGGGGTTCAAGAATACATAGGATAGGCATAAGGGAGTCTTAGGGAAAGGAAAGAGGGGTGAATGGGCTGAAGATCAAGTAGGATCTGCAGTGATACTACAGGCAGGGAAAAATGGGCAGTCTAGGTGGGCCAAGTGGTCCTTATCTGCTGGCAAATTCTGTTTCTGTGTTTCAAGGCTTATGACTTGGACCATCAACTCAAAGGTCAATGCCGAGGAGAAGTTACCAGAGGAGCATTATGGATCACATGCCAAGGTGCATGGTGAACCACCGATGTCGGTGGAATGACTGCCGGTGTAGGCTGTTGCCAAGTGGAGCCAACTGGGGACACCGACTGGTCCATGTCCTCCTGAGTGAGGACCGGGAAAACGGAGATCAACTCCTTGTTGATCCCCTCTGATAACTGGTCAACAGGACTGAGAAAAATCTCAACTGCCTGCTTGACTGGTGTTGAGATTGACAAGCTTGATGGGTGCACTGTGGAGCTTTCAACCTGGTACTCAAGCAGAAAGCGCAACCCAAGTTGAGTGCTCGACTTGAGACGAGTGGTCAGGGGAGTCGAGGGAGTAGGAGGACAGTGATCTCTCCCGGTCCCACGAGCGGCACTAGCAGTGCTTGTGTTTCTTATTGTGGTAGGGAGGGCTCTCCCCGAAGGCCTGGAGAGTCTGACACATCTCATGGAATTCTCCAGTGAAGGATGCTCTGATGCTGGCCCCAACTGGGAGCAGCACTGAGGCCAATGAGGTGCCTGCCACAGCAGTAGCTGCCGCCTTTTCCATGGCTGTGAACTGGGCATCAGACCCTGCCACAGTGGAGACCTTCTTGCAACCTTTCAGCCAAAGCTTTGGGTCCCCATCAGCTGGGTGGCTGAGAAGATGCCAGGCCACATGATCTTCCTAAGAGGAAGGGAGCATCGCCTGGCACAGGCCATAGCCTGAAACAAAGTGTGCAGCCCTCAAATAGTAGCAGCAAGGTATGTGTGGGTCTGTCTGTGACATTTTATGGCAGTGGGTGATGCAGAAGTTGAAACTGGCTTCACTTCCTCGTGTTCCATTTTCTGTCGACGAGGCTGGAGCCAAACTGATGGCGAAGAGAAAGGGTTGATGAAATCCGAAATATTTGAAGGAAAAACCTGAAATCACCAATGGTGCACTTGGTAGCCTACACTACACAGAGCTGCGAAGGAGGAGACCAAACCCTTCTAGCAGAAAGGGAACTCTAACATCAAAGGGTGGAGCCGAGAGATATACTGCTCGGGTGGTGGGAAGAGCTTAGCTTGAAGACGTTCCAGTGAATCAGCACTTTTCAAGTGGAACTGCCAGTGTGTGGATCGTGAACTATATCCATGTCCCTAGAACCAGTCTACTGGGAATTGATGAATGGTCAGGTGATGTGTTTTGACCAATCAAGTTAATAGGATTCCAGAGAGTTCTGAAGTCCATTTTATAAGGCACAATATAAAACATGCTGCACTTGTAAGTGTCTACAAGGTATTAAAGCAGAAATGCAGTGTGTTAGTTTGTCCCAGTGAGAATGCTATAACTATGATTGACCATGACAGATGATGGTTCAACTGTGGAATTCTCTCCGAGGAAATTTCCATAATGGATCATGAAATCAAAAACGATGTAGAGTCCATTATTTGCCAAGTCAAGCAGGTCTATACATTTCAGTCCCCACGTTCACTTTTCTTGCATATTTTTGAAGTTCTGTATGAGAACTAGGACCAAGAGGTCACGGAGTGATCAGATTGAGAGAAATGCTGTTCCATCAGCGTTTCGGTCCTTTTGTCTTTTTTTTTTTTTTTTTTATCGCAACTGATATTTCTCCTTCCCCCGACAGCCCCTTTCTGCTCGTCCCCCCCCAGCTCCGACCCCAGAATTACCAGGGCTTACCTTATGCCAGCCAGGAAGCGGTGCCTGTGGGGAGTCGGGCATCATCCTGCCTCCACGGATTTTCAGTTTTCGCCTCCCCCTTTCTCCTTGGGTCTGTCACAAGACCATGCAATGGGTGCAGCAGCCGCCAAGCACCTTGGATGCGGGCAAATCTCCTGGCTGTGCTATCCATAGCACAGACCCCCCAACCCAAGGAAGGAGAGCTGTAATGCTCAATCCTTACCTCCCCGCCGACCCCCAAGCGTCCCGACTCCGTTCCCGAACCCAGGTCGCCGGCATGGTGCGAGGTGTGGCATCCAGCGCCTCAACCCTCAGCGCCAGTGGGTCAGTTCCTTTTGTCTCTTATGGTGTACCTCTGAGAGTTCATTTCTGGTATGGAGGGGGTTGACCCCACATAGCCTGTACTGGGCCCTTCTTACACTGAATGTAATAAATATTCTGTGAACGGCATTTGTAGCTTCCCTGTATCTTGAGTTGGTTGTTCTTTTTTTTTTTTAATCTGCAGTGGTAATAATTTCCCATGTTTTGCATTGAGAGCTACTGCTAGGTGTCATGCCTCCTGGTGTCCTGCTGTTACATCCAGGTGTACGTTTGCTCTTGACAATCTGGTTGGATATGGTATGTGGTTGTTCGAATAAGAGTAATGGTGGTTTCTTTAAAATTAATTTTGGGGTATCATCATCACCAAATACTGGTTGTAAGTATTTGATCATTCTTTCTAGAGCCCTGGATCTCAGTCGTAAGTAACAATAAAGGGTGTCTGATTGGGGTAGTCTTTTTTTTATACTGTAGTAGCTGTTCCCTTGGAATTGATTAGTGTGACATGTTCCGAGTATAAGCAACATTTTTTACCTTGTTTTATGCTTTTGAGCCTGTGTTTATATCATGCCGTAACTTCTGACATAATTCCATGCCTGTGGTCATCTTGTGCACCTCAGCTGGCTACCTGTGCTTGCAATATGCTAATTAGCGCCACCAACTAATGGGAGAAGTTAGCAGTGCTAATTTGTTTTTTTTTTTGTCAGAAGAGATACACTAAGCTGAAAGCTTGTTTACAGGTGTGACCTGGGAGCACAAGGAAGATAAGTGATTTGCTCAGGGTCACACAGTATGCAAGTGGGGGCTGTGGGATTCAAACCCAGGTCTCCAGGTTTGCAGCTCAGAGCCTTAAACCACTGCGTTATACTGCCTCCTCCTTTAATATTAGCATGCTGAGAGCATATGGATGCCACCTGGTGTGCGCGAGATGGTCACATGTATGGTTTAGTCTCAGAAGCTACAGAGGCGGTACACATGGTATAAACAGAGGCTCAAAATCAAGGGGGAAAAATGATTACTTAGAACCCCTATTTTTTTTTTTTTTTTTTAATTTTAAAGCAGCTCACAAAAAACAGACCCTTGTGCTGTTTTCCTTTAAGGAATGTCCCTGTTCAATATTTTTTTTCAGTGAGATAAGGTGTCTGTCTTTTTCACTGGAGCAGATGCCATGTCATCGATGTTTTTAACTGTATATTACAGATACGTTAGTCTGTCGGGCTGACCGCTAGTTTCAAGTAGTATCTCTGTTGATCTGTCAGTCTCCTGTAGATGCATATTTGTAAGGTTTTATCTTTGATGTGAATGATGGCGCCTAGGAAACTGATGCTGATGTCTGAGTACTCTAGGGAAAGTTCAATGGATGGGTGGAGGTTGTTGAGGTCCTGAAGGAATTCTCTAAGTGCGTTGGTACGTTCTGTCAAAATTATAAATACTGTATATCATCGAAAAATGAATTATAAATAAGCATTCCCCTGGCTAGTCAGAAGGCTTAGAACACACAACATGAGAGACCCTTTAATTGAAAAGAGAGTGGTCTGTCATGCATATTATCACCCCTCCCTCTTCTCCAGGGCTGAACTACAATGATATAGGGTTCAAGGGTGGGGCAAGGGAGTAAGGGTGTGCTTTTTTTAAGTTCTAAAACATATCTTTTTTCCCCTTTGGTTATATAAGAGTGTCTTTTCTGAGCTTGTCAGTTTGCGAGAACTGTGAAGTGAATGAAACTGACCCATTCTGACATACCAAAGGATATAAAAGAAGCCCCTCAGAAATATATGGAGAACATTAACCATATGTATTTATAGGTTCCATGTTGCTGCAGCGACAGAAATGTCGGCGACCTCCCCTACAGCGACACATGGTCGCCGACTCCAGTCCCCAACTGGAAAATGCACCGACACACTATCGGTGTTCATGCAGGGGGGTCTGTGCCTCCCCGCCCCCCGGACTTAAGGATTCTAACTCCGGGGGGGAGGGCCTGGATCTCGGGGGACAGTCTCCAAACTCCGGAGTCAATGACTCTGGCATCACTTCAGCAACCCGGTCGACACTGCGGGTGTTGGTGGGTTGCTGTCGTCGTAACAGCATAACTGTAAAAGCGTTGCTGTTACAACGGTATACCGTATTTATAAATAATATCAAATTATCATTTTTTTAAATAAGATGACAATTTAAAACCACATTTTTATTTTTTATTTTAAAGAAACAAATAACTCCAGCTCAATTAGGGCAAATGAGTAGTCTGACTGAATTTAGAACTGCAGAAATGTGCAACTGCTAATACCTCTGAAATACCCCAGCCCACGTTTTAGAGCCCCCCAATCTGTCTTTATTATTACTCTCTCATTAATTTGTTTGAGTTATTTACAACAGCATATAACTTAACTGAGACAAAGCTAGGTGGACCGGTTGGTCCTCATCTGCCATCATATTCTATGTTTCTTTGAGACCAGAGTCTTGTTCACAAGAATATCATTATAAAAAAAACAAAAAAAAACAAGCCATGGTGGCAAAACACAGAACATCTAATCCAGTCACGTACAAATGTTACATAATTTGAGCTGAACAGCTGTAACAAATGTGGACAAATCCTTAACTTTGGCTCACATAACCCTTCCCCCATCCATCACTCTGAGGATTAGACAAGTCCTGGCTCCACCCACCCTTCCTCTAGGAGCTCCATAATTGGCCAGCAAGGACTGACTGAATGCAAACAGCCCATGCCATCCCATCCCATCCGAGGGGAGGTCCATCCCTTGTGGGGGCAAAGTCCTTTAATTCCACAAGGTGTTTGAGACCACTTGAAGATGGTGGGGGAGTCTACTATGCATACCAAGGTGGGACTGATGGATGAGCTGAAAGAACCAACAGTGGCAAAGATGACAAAAAGGAAGGAGACCGAGAGAAGCCCAGAGTTAGAAGAGTGGAATGTGTGGGATGGACAACATGGCATGACGATGAGGTCAGACAGATGGGAGATGGTGGGGTGGCACCATGGAGAACTGACCCAGGATAACCCAGTTGAGATGCGACATTTCTGTTTTCAACGGGGCTCTGTTTTCACCTTATTGAACAGCCTAGCCCTAGAGGAACTGAAACACGGGGGGGAGATGGCAGGTGTCTTGCTCTGGGCCACAAGTGTTCATATTGTGCTGGCAATGGACGGAGCCTATGACATCCTACTGCCACGGAACTTGTGACAGTGGCTCACACACACACACCGTCTTGTTGCACTTTTTGATTGGTATCTTCTCTCTCCTGTGCTTTAACAGAAAAAACAGTCTTGGCAGAAAAAGATTCTGGCCCATTTGTGAAGTTTCTGAAGAAAGGAACAGTAGTCCAGCCAAGAAGACCAAAATATTTTTTTGCTGCTACAACGCTTGGGAAAGCAAGTAATTCTTGGATCAGATCTGCAGGATCAGTTAACAGTATCAGTGCAGCCAAATACATTGTCTGTGGCTCTACGTTTACTGTGAAGCAGGATGGCAACACTGCAGTGAAGAACCACGGAAAAACAGCAGAACACCAGTGGCTGGCAGACCTTCAGAAAGAAAATCACATTATGAAGAAATTTTGTGTTAGCGAAAATAATTCTGAAAGCAATTGCAGGGAGTAGCCGGGATTATGTGGGGGAAGAGCTCCTCCCACACAGCCTATTTAACTAATGCAGCTGACTCCCACTCTGCTTAGAGCAAGTTACACTCACTGTGTCATTGCTGGTCCGAGGCTGCCTTCTTTACCCGCCTGACCTGCCATTTGTTTCTTGTCCCCCCGTTCGTTTGCTTCCCTTAATTGTTGGTTTTGGGATCTAGGTGTTATGCCTGCTGCCTGTTTTCTCCCCTTTCCTTTCTCCTCGTTTCTTGTCCCCCCATTTGCTTTGTTTCCCTTTGTTTTGTTCTTTTGGTCTAGCTCCGTTCGTCCAACTGCTGCTGTTTGTTCTACCTGTTTTCAGCCTGGTGTAGTTGCCTCCCCTTTCAGGGAGCCTGGTTCCATGCGTAGTTCGCCGCCGCTTCATTTTGCCTCCAATTGGCCTGGGGTTTCTTTCTCGCCACCGTGCTACCTACTCCTCCGCACTACAGCCTTGGCAGCCCCACCTTCAGCTTATCGCTTGCTTCCCGTCCTTCATTGCTGGAGCCTCCATTGTCTTGCCACACTGCTTACACCTGCTTCGCGGATTGTGGCCGGCTCCAAACCGCTTCCTGTTTGTCCGCTGCCTGGGGTACATCCAAACTCCCTAGTTTCTTGCCAACTTTCTACCTGTGACCTGGACCTCCCAGTATTGGGACCTACACTGCGGATTATGCGCCTGCCTGACCACCTGTTCACTGGACTGTATTTTACAATTCTGTCATTCCCTCACGGTATATCTCAGCTGCCGCTGCTGGATCGCCCTCACTTTCACCCTTCAAGCTGCTTCCTGCTTACCTCAACCGACTTCTACCACAACTCATTCTGTGCCTGGATCCCACCTGGCTCGTTATTCTAGACTCCACTGCACTGTAAGCATTTTCATACCCATAGCTCGAGACAGCTTGTGTGCGTTTGTGCAGTGCAGCGTTCTGGTTTTACTCACTGTGACATACTATTGCTTGGCTCCTGCACTACTGCTGCCTGGTTTATTTTAACGGCTCCTCACCTGTCAGCCGTGTCCGACTCAGATGGAATTGACCCATCTGCTTCTTTGCTTGCTCTGCTTCCTAGCTTGCAGACGCACCCTACGTGCAATTTCTAACTCCGAGTCCTTGCTCCCTGGCTGGGGCGCTTTCCTGATCTAACTTTACACAGGAATCTGACTGTAGCCTGCATAGCATGGTATTGGTATATTCACCTGCAGCATTACTCTCTCATTCCATTAATGCGGGCCATCTCCGCATGGGTATTCTTTTCTCCACTAGATGACATGGTACTTCAGCTGAGCTCCAGCTCACCGGGTCGTTTTCCACCTCCTCTTACTGGGCTATGGGCTGTTATGGCACTTACTGGACTACTTCTGACATTCTGCCACATTGGACTCCTTCCAACTGTTACTAGCACTCGGTATTGGATCTGTTTTCTTTGGGATAGACTTGTGTCTTCTGCGTTGCCTTTTACAGCCGCCAGGTGGCAGTTAGCACTTTCTAATATCGCCCTGCAATCAACTGTGCCATAGCTGCTTTCGTGCTTGGCAAATTAATAGTCCCTGATTACTTGTTCCTGCCTTCATCCGCTCATGCCTACGCCATCCTGCATTCTATTGGCCTCCATGCAAGTCCACTATTTACTACTGTTTGCTGACCTGCATGACGTCTACACTTGCTTACGCAACCTTTGCTTCTCGCCTGCGCAACCCATCACTTTATGCCTACTACCATCCCTCGGCTCCGGCCTCCAGGATTATGCTGTACTCGTTCTGCACTGGCCTTGCACGGCCTCAGCACTCACTGCTCCTTTCAACGTTCTGCATGACCATGGACTTACTCCTAGATCTTCGAACCACCGCACTCAATCTTCTATTCTTTGAACGCTTTGCCCTGCTTCCCTGCTACTTCATCTGCATTATGCAGCATGCTTGCTACTCCATCTTATGTCCAGGTTCACTTCTTTACCTTACTTGCTCGTATTATCTGCTTCACCCTCCCAGGACTTAGAGATCCTCACGACTACCCTGCCATTATAATCTACTGTGCTCCTCTAAGCTGGCATGCATCTGACCTATGTTTCCTTATTTGCTGGGATACCATCTGCCAGGACATGACCTTCTGCACTGCATACAGTTCGATCTTCAGATATCGCATTTCGTCAGGCCTGTGCCCTATGGGTCCGGAGGTCCTCTGTTCATATATGTTCCACGATCACCTGCTTCTACGACCTGCCTTCACCCATCGGGCTGGCAGGTTTTCCTACTCGTCTGCTTCTACGGCCTGCCTTTGCCCATCAGGCTGGGGGGGTTTCCTCCTTCTGTTCTTCTGCCTCGCCCTGCTCGGGGCCTGGAGATGCACACATTCTATTATACACCTAACTGTTGCCGTGTCGGCCAGCAGGAAGCTCCTTTATTATGGATTCGCATCTGGCCGTTTCTTCATTCCTCCTCTATTCTTGGATGCTTTGCCTTGCCTTGCTGCTTCAGCCGTGTGGAATTGCTGCTGTTTCATCCTTTCCAGGACACTTGGTTGCGCCTCTCATCAAGACCTTCTCCTGACTGTGCTCTACCACTTTTGAACCTGTGCCTATGCTACTCCATTTGACTCAGCCTCTTCAGTTATCTCCATCCAGGACTCTTACACTCGACTATTCGGATCTCGTCTCGTTGTTACTGCCTCAACCATTGCATACCTACAGTTTCGAATGCTATTCCTCGTCACGTTTTAGTTTAGTTTAGTTTATTGGTCTAGGAATTAATACCTTTGAGCCAGGGCTCTTTTACAATGGTTCCACGTCACATAGAACATCAAACAGACAAAACACATTACAAGTATTATCAGCAACAGAAGTTACATAATAAATATGCTTTACACAGTTACAAGGCATTACAGTTTAGGGGTTACATAGAATATATGCTTTAAACAGTTTCAAGGCAGTAAACAATTTGGGAAAAACCAAAAGCTTCCAAGGAGAGAGAGGTAAATTGGGGACCTACAAGGAGGGGAAGTGGTGAGGCAGTAGAGCAAGAGAGAGGGGAAGGAAAGGCGGTTCTCTGCCACGGTCTCTTCAATGCGATCCCTGCCATCCTTCATCTACTGGATACATCGGTCCTCAGCGCCGTTCCATTCTACTTCTGCCTTACAAATGCAGTACTACGCTGCTCTAACCTGACTCAAGATACGTCTCCTGGAGGCTGTATACCACGCACTGTTCCTACTGGCTGACGTCCTAGGTCTGGCTGCATTTTCCTGTTGTCTGGAGCTAGTCGCCTCTCTCCTTACCTCTCCGGCTGCTGGAAAAGCTGCGTTTCTTGTCGAGGGACTAACTGCCACGCTCTATTCTACCGGCAGGCTTCCATGGGTCTGTCTGCGTTTCCCATACCTGGAATCAGCCGCCTCTTCCTACCTCACCAGCTATCAGTTCAGATGCGCTTTCTTCAGGGGCCGATTGCCACGTCCTGTTCTTTCTCATCTACCTTCGTGGATACATTCCCTACTCCTACTACCTCTCATTTCAGATTAGCAGTTCAACTGCTTGCTTACTTTTTGGGCTCACCATATTCTACTACTTTGATGCTTCATACCTCGCACCAGTGTCTCTGATTATCCTCTACAGCTTGCCATTATTCAGCTCAGCTCTACAGTCGTTGCATTCATATCAATTCCTAAGTCTATACTTCACTTTCAGAACTGGATTCATCAGTCGGTAGCCTGGCTTCAAGCCTTCTCTCATTACACATACTTTACAAGCCCTCTATTAAAAATCAGGAAGTCGTACTATTTCTATTCATCCTGCCTCGTTGACGTCAAGTTTGGATGCAACTATCTGCGTCTGGTCTCAAGTATTGAATTTGTCAGTCGTCAACTTCATCTCCACCATCATACATTTCCTGGATTATGCCCTCTATCAAATGAAGTCCGGAAGAAGGGTCTTCATATATCCACTCTCCATCATTTTGAATTGTACATGGATTCTCGGACTCAGACTTTATTGGGAGGAAATTACTTCACTGGACATTTACAATTCAGTTTTTCTTAAGCTCCATTTATCTGGATTGCATTCTACAAATTAGAATTCAGATATTAGCTGATTAATTTAGTTTAATTAGGATCTCTCTCCTTTAGTATGCCCAGAAGGACGGGCAGGTCAGTAGCCATGGGTCCCCAGAGGTTTCCCCCTAAGGGTGTTTTTCCTCTCCTGAGTGCTACTGGTCACACTCTCCGGAGTTGGAGGAGGTGATCGTCTATTCCTATCATTAGGTGTTGTCATGCACGACTTCTTCAGCATTCAGTTAAAGAACAATCATTGATATATTATTCTTTTTGGGGCTTTCATAATTCTAAACCAAGCTTCCTTCCTATAGGTGGGATACACAGAAAGGCCAAAACCATCAAATATTATCAACAGCTCAATTCAAGCATCCAAGTACCTAAGCACAAACATTCTATACTGCTACTTAATAAACATCGTCCTCTTAATGCTGGCCTCTGTATCCAAAAACCACCTACTTCATTCCACTATATATGTTACACAAGCACTGAGCTATGAACCACACATAACTGCAGGGAGTAGCCGGGATTATGTGGGGGGAAGAGCTCCTCCCCCACAGCCTATTTAACTAATGCAGCTGACTCCCGCTCTGCTTAGAGTGAGTCACACTCACCCACCATGCTCCCCGACACCTCCTCCTTCTGCGGCACTCTTATCCCACCAGGGGGCTTTCATAATTCTAAACCAAGCTTCTTTCCTACAGGTGGGATACAGAGAAAGGCCAAAACCATCAAATATTATCAACAACTCAATGCAAGCATCCAAGTAGCTAAGCACAAACATTCTATACTACTACTTAATAAACATCATCCTCTTAATGCATGCCTCTATATCCAACAACCATCTACTTCATTCCACTATATATGTTACACAAGCACTGAGCTAGGAACCACACATAATAAGGTGATGGCAGCTGAATGTATAGAACTCTGCCATGGAATCCAGCATTATCACTCTTACTTACCCATAGACTGTGCAATAAGATAGCCCAGCAGAATCAAGTATTGCATCCAAAATGAGCTATGGATGAACAAAGGTGGACAGCTCTGTCGCCAGTGTCCTAGCGCCTTTTGGGGAGGAGCTGCTGCTTAAAAAAAAAGGGAAATTCAGTTTACTCCATTGAATCAGATGCTTTGAACAAAGGCAATAAAAAAGTCTCCAATGCTGTTCAGCACTTTGACCCCAAAAAGGGGATTCAACAAAAACTGTTGGACTTTTATGAGAATCACAGTGAAACTGCAGATGCTGTCACAGCAAAAATTACTGAATCCCTGACCAGCGAAAATTTAAAGCTAGAAAATCCATCAAGCTATGCTGTGGACAATGCCTCTGTAAATGATAGGAAGCAACACTGAGTTTTCCAAAACCTTAGCTCAAAGTTTCCCCACCTGGTATCTGCCAAACTGCACATGCCAGGAATGCAAGCAAGGCTCTGGGTAGGTATGATGTGGAAAACTTGGTGATCAACGCCTACAATTCGTTTTCTAGCTCTGTTGAGAATATGCATGAACTGAAGGAAATGTTTGCTTTTGTTGAGCTAGAATGGAAGCATTCTCTACGTCATGTGGTCACTCGCTGGCTTTCTCTCCTGTCAGCGGTAAGTAGGCTCCTCCAGTGCTGGCCTACAGTTAAATCCCACTTCATTAGCCAGGGTTCAGATGAATGCCATCCTGCCACTTGGAGATTCATTTCAGAAAATGAACATGTGTACAGCAATAGTGACAAACTCACTGAGGGAGAGTGCCACATCCATCTCCTGCAGTAGGCAGTGGGCATTTACCACAAATCCATAGCAATGTTGGAGAGCAACAGTCTGACAATTAAAGAGGTATATGGTGTAATGCATAACCTAAAATGTGCACTAGAAAAAAGACTAGAGGATAACTTGTTTGGCTAGAATCTGACTGCGGCACTGCAGACATTTCCAGGGAACATCAAAGATAGAATTTTAAAAGACTTCTGTGGATTTTCACAGTTGAGCCATGACATATTTAAAGAAGCAGTTCAAATTTGAAACCAGCCATCTGCAAGCAATGCAGATCATGGCACTGAGCAAGCCAGAAATATCATGGAGTGAGATGATCGACAGTGCAGACGATCGACAGTGCAGAAGTGCTACAGCTCACCAGCATTTTGGATACTGAGGCACTCTAGTCGGACTACTGTCTGCTTAGTACTGCACTGCCAGCACTGAGTGGCATGACAGGGTCTGTGGCAAACAGAAGGCTAGCTTTTATTTGCAAAGGTACCAGAATGCAAAGCACTGTTAACAACTGACTGTTAGTTTTATCAATACCTGTCAGCAACAGCTTTATGAACAGAGTTTTTTCAGCCATGGGGAACTGCTGGTCAGACGAAAGGGACCGCATGTCTGTTAGTCTGGTAAAGGCTGAACTGCAGGTTAAACTGAATTTTGAACGTAGCTGCTCACAGTTCTAGGCATTTATTAAAAAAACACAAAAAAACAAAACAAAGCAAAGCTGTTTGATGCACCAAAATCAAATAAATAAAAATTCAAATTGCGGTGCCAGTGAACGCTTAAGTTAAAGATGAGACAATAAGCACCAACTAACTGCTTCCCAGGTTCTGCCAATTGTAAAGTTATGAATCACGATGTGCAATATTTATTTGAGCATGTTCCACATTACCTATACAACAGTAATTTTTCAAGGTATAATGGGTGCATTTATTTTTTCTAATAATGTAATTTCTTTTCCAATTCCTGCTCATCTGTGCATTTTGCTCACTGCATAATATGAAACTGTGTTTTAAAACTTTAGTTGTCCAACTACAGTAAACTTGTATGTTATATACCTAAACCATAAACCATAAGTGATCTTTTGTGGTGCAGTTCCTTCTTTTCCGCTGGTACAATTTTCCTTTGGGTTGAGCTGGTCATCAGTTTTGAAAGAGGTGGGGCCAGAAAGTGGTGTGGTTTAGGAGGTGGAATGGGGGGTCGAGTTTAAGGTCTGGTTTTTGCTGGATTCATTTGTGGCAACCCACGAGTGCCCCAGTCTGATGAGGTATTTGAACCTGGGCTCTTCTGGCTCAAGGTCTAATACCCTACTCACCAGAGCATGCTGCCTCCCTGTCTAACGTGCCACAGAACTGATTCACCATTGCAGAGCTTTTTGTTTTGTGAATTTTAGTGCTTGTGAAAGGTGCTGGACTGATAGCACTGGAAGACTGAAGCCCTCTGCTTTTCCACATGGCAGGTACCAGCAAGAGCAGGCACTGTGAAAGTTTTTCTAGACATAGCCCCAGCAATTCACCTCAACCATGTCACAGAGGGACCACCATGTCAGCCAATGGCTAGCTGAGACTCCATGCCCATTCAATCCTTGACCTCTCATGGGCCTGACAAGAAGGGTGCCAATGAGTGACTATTGTGTTGTTTGTTTGTTTTTTTTGTTATGTGGACCCCTTTCCATTGAAAACATGACTAAAAACCAACACAACTCATTTCACATCACCCACCGAGCAGTCCTCAGATGACCGTGTTTTTTCACCACTACTGACCTGGGCTGGACTTGAACAGGAGATGTAGAGCTGAAAGGCTTTTTAACCCACAGCCAATCCACTGAGCCATCCAGTCCCTCCACATACTGCTTTTTTTTCTTCATCTTTTTCCCCCGCATCGTTGTAAATCCACTGGGCTCTTACTGTGGAGCAGCAGTCAGCGGCATAGAGATGCAGCCAGAACCCAAGTCATGTTTTGTTCAATCGCTCTGCACTCAGTAGGGCCTTATAAGAAGACAGGAGTGGAGCGATTCATTTGGTAAAAAACTCGCCATTGTGGTCGGGATAATGTTATCAGGTTTCGGAACATTATACCTTGCACCCTTTCATAAATGTTTCAAGTGTCGAAGAAAAAGGAATAGCAGTTAGCCCCCAATGTGTCTTTCTAATGAATTATTACAACTCTGGCCTGGACAAAGACACTTCCTCAAGGATGGAGACACTGTCTAATCAAAACACAATCTCAGCAATCCACTGAAACGGAATATGCACTGAACTCAATTCATTAGGACTGATAGCTCCCCGCATGGGGCTGAATAACTGATGCCCCACAGATGCACTTAAGATGTTCCGCGGCACTCTAAGAGCACAGCGTATGACTTTTTTAAAAGATGGAAAACGCAGTAAAACACTAGCAAAAGGTGATACAACCACAGGTTAGATGCTTGAACATGCTGCATTTACATTGTAAACCTTTGTTCACTCCCTTGTAAAGTGAAATAGATGCATTACTGCTACCTCAAGGGAAGGTGGGGGCGGGGGGGGGGCTGTTGAAGTGAAAACCCTGTCTAAACCTAAAGCAGCAGTGCAGTGAAAAATGTTTCTACAAAAAGCTAGTCTCAGCTACCTACAATTAATAACATTATTAGCATACCTGTCAAGTGCCTCCTCTGCTGCAGATCGTGTGTTTTTGTTTATTTTCTCAGCCCTAGCCCTTGCCAAGTCTACAATGGTATTTCTAAGCCAAATGTGGTAGCCATCTTTTTTTCTTGAGAAAAAACTAAATTAAAACATTTATAAATTACACTCTGGGGGAACTACAAAATCTTACCACCATATAAAACTGGAAGATGTCTGGCATCTTTTATACTAAACAAGAAAAAAAAGGCTGCGTCAAATATTTTGCCTAATTTTGTTGCACTGCTGCTTTAAGACAGATTTGATTAGTCTGGATAATATAAACCAACGACGAACTGTATGGGTTTTAGGAACGCCCCCCCAACCCTTCCTCTTGCTGTGAAGCAGCTGCTGGCCATTTTTAAACTAAAAGTATATACGGTTAAGCTTTCATGTTTTTTATTAGTTCACTTACAGTCCCCAACCCATTTGTTTTTCCAAATAAGTCTTATTCTGCTGTCACTGCTTGCTGCTGATACCCTCATCAGTCTTAACCAGCATCCAGCAAAAGGAACAGTGCTCACTGGTAGAGAGGAAACTGGGAAAGGAATAGGAAGACTGATGGGGAGGGTTAGAACCCTGTATTGACACTAGGTTGCAGGGTTATATAGGGCCAAATGGGCAGACTTGATAGACCTTGGGTGATTTCCTGCCATCACTGTCTATGTTTCTATGCTTTGCCCGGCTGATGCCCCTAAACAGCTGTAACTTTGGAGAGGGGTCAGAGAGTTGTGGGCCGGCAATAGCCATTCAGATGGTGTGCTTCTCCCCCCAATTTTCATCCTGCTTTTCTGGCTGACCATCCCCACATAATGCTCCGCCTGCAGTGATGACCTGTGTAGGAGGCAGAGCCACCTCCATGTTTCACCACAGTGATTACTGCAGGGGTATATGGGGCACTTCCCTCCCCGTCCAGGAAGAGTTGCCATCTGCAGCAACCCCTATTATGGGGCGACATGAGCATGGAGACCTCGAGTTTGCTCAAAAACTTGTAGGTAATTTCTGCCGCCCCTCCTCCCAATTTTAACCCCCCCCCCAATATATTAACCCTTTGAATCCTCCACTGTTTGCCACTGCAGGTCCCTGTTTCTGTCCATTCTCCACTGGGGTACTGCGCAAAACCCTCATGCCAACCAGTGGAGGGAGATGACACCCTGCAGCTCCGCCCCCAGCGGGATCCACCACTGCTGCTTGCCACTCATGACAGGAACAGTCTAGTGACTCTATGGCAGCCGAGCTGGGAATGGAACCCAACAGGATGGCAATGGCATTTCAGTGCCATGAACTCACATCAGCCAGCAGAATAAATAGAATGACACTGTTGCTTGACTCCTGCCCCTCTGGGCCACCTAGAGACAACCAGTCAGCAGTGTCTAGAACCCTCCCTCTATCTCTGAAAGATCATGTTTCAATGGGACAGCACCTAAGGGGGTAGCTTAACCTACGAGAAGCTTCATGTCCAACATTCACAAATGAACTGAAGCTGTAGATCACTGAATAAAATGCTTACATCTGTGCAGTAAATACAGGTTACTCACCTGTAACAGGAGTTCTAGGAATGGTATATGTTGTTCATCCACACTGTCTGGCAGGTTCCTTGCCGCTTTAAATCTTGCCGGAAGGTCTTCAAGCTGGCTCCTCCCACCCACCCGGGTGGTAAAACTCTCAGCTCCGCCCCATGACGCCAGATCTAGCCCGCTGGAAGCCAGGTCGTGCGTCGAAGCCGGGGAGGTCGGGTGGGTCGTGAGGATGAATATATACCACTCCTAGAGCTCCTGTTACAGGTGAGTAAATACAGGTTACCACCTGGTAACAGGAGTTCTGGAATGGGCTATGTTGTTCATCCACACTTTCTGGCAGGTATCCTTGCCGCTTTAAATCTTGCGGAAGGTCTTCAAGCTGGCTCCTCCCACCCACCCGGGTGGTAAAACTCTCAGCTCCGCCCCATGACGCCAGATCTAGCCCGCTGGAAGCCAGGTTGTGCGTCGAAGCCGGGGAGGTCGGGTGGGTCGTGTGGATGAACATATACCATTCCTAGAGCTCCTGTTACAGGTGAGTAAATACAGGTTACTCACCTGTAACAGGAGTTCTAGGAATGGTATATGTTGTTCATCCACACTTTCTGGCAGGTATCCTTGCCGCTTTAAATCTTGCCGGAAGGTCTTCAAGCTGGCTCCTCCCACCCACCCGGGTGGTAAAACTCTCAGCTCCGCCCCATGACGCCAGATCTGGCCCGCTGGAAGCTCAGGTTGTGCGTTGAAGCCGGGGAGGTCAGGGTGGGTCGTGTGGATGAACAACATATACCATTCCTAGAACTCCTGTTACAGGTGAGTAACCTGTATTTCTAGGGACATGGATATGTTGTTCATCCACACTTCTGGCAGACTCCTAGCAGTTCTCCGGGAGGAGGGAGGCAAGGTGCACACCCCCAACTTAGGGAATAGAGACTGGAGAACCGAGGCCCCAAAACCAGCATCCCGGCATGACTCAAGGTCGATGTGGTAGTGGGTTATGAAGGTATGTGCCGACTTCCAGGTAGCAGCCCTGCAGATATCCTGGATAGGGACGTCTCTGGAAGCAGCTACCGATGCAGCGGTATGGCTGGTAGAATGAGCTCTTATCCCTCTGGGAGGCTCCATGCCCGCCAACCTATAGCAGAGATCTATGCAGGAGGTGACCCACCTGCTTATCGTCCGCCTGGCTGCAGGTCTACCAGGTGCAGCTTCAGCGTAGGTGACAAACAGCTGGCGAACCTCTCCACGAACTTCAGCCGTGCGCTCCTTATAGTAAGCGAGCGCCCTTCTAGGGTCCAGAGTATGGAGCCTATATTCGGCCTCCGAGGTGTGACTGGGGTAGAATACCGGCAGAGTCAACACCTGGTTAAGGTGAAACTCCGACACCACCTTCGGAAGGAATTTCAGGTGGGGGCGCAGGACAACCTTGTCCCTGTGGAAGACCAGGTAAGGAGACTCGATGGAAAGCACCTGGAGTTCTCCCATCCTTCTGGCTGACGTGATAGCCACCAAGAAGGCGGTCTTCCACGACAGATGAGAGATGTCACATCTGTGCATTGGTTCGAATGGCTTGCCCATGAGCTTTGTCAATACCAGCAGTAGATCCCATGGAGGTGGAGGTTCTCACACCGGAGGGGAAATGTGATCAAGGCCTTTGAAAAAGCGCCAGACCACCTTCTCCTGCGCCACCGACTGCTTCCCGGCCCGCGCCCGGTAAGCAGAGATGGCTGCCAGGTGCACCTTCAGGGTCGTCAACATAAGCCCTTGCTGAGAAAGGGACCATAGGTAGTCCAAGATGCTTGCCAAGGAACAGGAGGAAGGGTCCAGGCCCTTGCCCTGACACCAAATGGAGAATCTCTTCCATTTGAAGGCATTGCATTTTCTGGTCGACTCCTTACGGGACGACTCAACTACATTGAGGACCTCGTCGGAAACACCCAAGGCCTCGAACTCTAGCCGCTCAGGAACCAGGCCGTCAGGTGCAGGGATTGAAGGTCCGGATGGAACACCTTTCCCTGATTGACTGATAACAGGTCCGGGCGAGCTGGAAGCTGCCTCGGGAGCCTGGATCTGAGGCTGAGGAGATCTGGATACCAGCATTGGCGGGGCCAGTCTGGGGCTACCAGAATCACCTGCGCCTTGTCCCTCCTTGCCTTGAGAAGCACCTTGTGGATCAAGGGAAATGGGGGAAAGGCGTAGAAAAGGCCTGGGGTCCACGGCCTCAAGAAGGTATCCCCCTGCAGCGAGCCCTGCTGAGGGGAGCGGGCATGAAACAGCCTCAGCTTCGCATTGTCCCTGGAGGCAAACAGGTCCACCTGAGGTGTGCCCCAGTGGGAGAACAGATCTTGTACTACCTTCGGCAGGAGAGACCACTCGTGGGACACAGCCCCTATCCGGCTTAGGGCATCGGCCAGGTTGTTGGAGGCTCCTGCCACATGGATGGCTAGGAGATCCACCTCCAGGCTGCGCACGAGTGACCAAACGCGGACAGCTTCCTTGCACAGAGGTATGTAGCGCGTCCCACCCTGGCGGTTTAGGTAGTACATGGTCGTGGTATTGTCCATCTGGACCTGAACCACTTGACCCCGCAGAAACGGAGCAAAGGCGGTGAGGGCTAGACGAACCGCCCAAAGCTCCAGCAGGTTGATATGGCATCGGGACACCCGAGGGGACCAGAGGCCATGCGCTCTGTGCTCCCCCAGATGGGCACCCCAACCCATCAGAGAGGCATCGGTCGATAGAGAGACCGTCGGCTCGGGGCAGACAAACGGGATGCCCTCCTGCAAATGAGCTGGAATGGTCCACCACTGGAGAGCGTTCCACATCCCCTGGGTCACCATCACTAGCTGGTCCAATAGATCGCAGCGTTGTGACCACTGGCTGGCCAATCCCCACTGAAGGGGATGCATGTGCCAGCGGGCCCAACAGACCACGCTGGTGCAGGCCGCCATGAGACCCAGGAGGCGCAGGAAGTCCCAGGCAGGGCGCGACTGCCCAACCAGAAATGACTGGGCAAAGGAGGAAACAACCTCGGCTCTGTCCGCCAGGAGCCATGCTCTGGCTCGAAGAGGGTCGAGCTCTGCCCCAATGAAAAGAATAACCTGCTTCGGTCCGAGTTCCGACTTGGCCTCGTTGATGAGAAGGCTGATCTGAGAGCAAACCTGGAGGGCCAGATCTCTGGACTGCTCCACCTCCTGTCTGGAGGGGGCTGCTATCAGCCAATCATCCAGGTAAGGGTACACCCGGACCCCTCGGCGCCGCAGGAATGCTGTCACCACTGCCATGCATTTGGTGAAGACCCTGGGAGCAAGAGAAAGGCCGAAGGGCATGGCTAGGAACTCATAAAGGGATCCCTCCGCTTGAAAGCGAAGGAATCTCTGGTGAGACGAACGGATAGGGACGTGAAAGAATGCGTCCTGCAGGTCCAGAAAACAGAACCACATGCCTCATTCCTGGGATGGTATTATCTGAGCCAGAGTGACCATCCTGAAGGTCCGAGACCGTAGGAACTTGTTTAGGTCGTGCAGGTCGAGAATGGGGCGCCAGCCCCCCGTCCGTTTTGGGACCAGGAAGTACCTAGACACAAACCCCGGGTCTGAGGTAGTGTCTGCCACCTCTCTGATCACTTCTTTCTCAAGGAGCAGAGCGATGTCGGCTCGGTGAGCCGACAGCGAAGGCTGCGGACTCGAGGCTCCCGGGGCCGAGGCTCGGAAGGGCGGGGCCTGCTCAACTTCAGAGGCAGGTGACTTCCCTACCACTTCCAGCACCCACTGGTCTGTGGTGATAGCGGACCAGGCGGAAAGGAAGTGGCAGAGCTGCCCCTTCCACAGGGGAACCTGGGGTGGAGTGACGAGGTTTGGGCGACACCTCAACCCGCCACTGGGCAGGCTTGGAGGAGGACCGCCAGGGGACCTCTTGGCCTTACCTCCTGCTTCCTGGAAGAGGAAGCCGCAGGCTTGGGTTTGGGATGCCAAGTGCGAGCCTGCTGGCCCTGATGCTGCTAGGCCGGACGTGCTGTGGGCGCAGACGGACGAAAGGGCTTGGGTTGCGGACTGCGGCCCTTGTCCCTCTGGGTGGATGAGACCGAGTCCAGAGTGGCATTGGACTTTTCGATCCTCTGGAGGTGACCTTCCACTCTAGGGCCGAAGAGGTTGGTTCCCAAGAAGGGGACATCCGCCAACTTGTGCTGGGTATCCGCTGTGAAGGTGGATATCCTCCAGCCATGCCCGACGGCGCATAGCCACTGCGACGCGACTGACCTGGCACATAGATCGTCGATGTCAGAGCAGTCTGGAAGTTGCTGCTTGGCCACTGCCTGCCCTGGTCCTGCACCTGCTTGACCGTGGTCTGCAGGTCAGCTGGGAGATGAGGGGACTACCTTGTCCAGGGAGCCCAACAGGCGTGAGAAAAGTGTGCCATCAACACGGCCGAGCTGGCCTGGCCGAAGGCCAAGGAGGGCCTGATAGACTGCGCCGGCGTAGTCGAACTTCTTGGACTCCTTGTCGGGAGGCTTGTCCATGTCCCTGGTGCTTCCGGCACGCCGGAAGACGTTGTCGGTAACCAACCCCTCGGCTGAGGGGTGTTCTGAAAGCCCGGACAGGGAACCGGTAGGGACGGCGTACTTCCTCGCCATCCTGGCGGAAGGCGCAGGGCAGGAAGCAGGACGCTGCCAGAGCTCCAAGGCCGGGCTGACAATGGCCTCGGCCACCGGAAAGGCCTCCGTGGAAGAATCCCCTCGGTCCAAAAATACAGGTTACTCACCTGTAACAGGAGTTCTAGGAATGGTATATGTTGTTCATCCACACTCATTGGCAGTATCCTTGCCGCTTTAAATCTTGCGGAAGGTCTTCAGCTTGCTCCTCCCACCCACCGGGTGGTATAACTCGCTCCGCCCATGGCCAGATCTGGCCCGCTGAAGCTCAGGTTGTGCGTCAAGCCGAGTCAGGTGGGAGTGTGGATGAACAACATATACCATTCCTAGAACTCCTGTTACAGGTGAGTAACCTGTATTTCTAGGGACATGGATATGTTGTTCATCCACTCATCAACAGAACTCCTAGCAGTTCTCCGGGGAGGAGGAGGCAAGGCACACACCCCATATGCTTACTTGGGAAAGAGACTGCAGAACCGAGGAGGCCCCAAAGCACCAGCATCCCGGCGTGACTCAGGAGTCGGTGGTAGTGGGTAATGAAGGTGTTTGCTGACTTCCAGGTAGCAGCCCTGCAGATTTCCTGGATAGGGGCGTCCCTGGAAGCAGCCACCGTTACAGCAGTATGTATGGGTAGAATGAGGTCTGTCCTCTCTGGGAGGCTCCATGCCCGCCAACTTATAGCAGAGATCTATGCAGGAGGTTACCACCTGCTTATCGTCGCTTGGCTGCAGGTCTGCCAGATGCGGCTTCACCCTCTGGGAGGCTCCATGCCCGCCAACCCATACTGAGATCCTGTAGGGAGGTGACCCACCTGCCTATCGTCCGCTTGGCTGCAGTCTGGAGTCGGCCAGCGCAGGTGACAAACAGCTGGCTAACCTCTCCTCGGAACTTCAGCTGTCTGCTCCTTGTAATAGGCAGCCTTCTAGGGTCCAAAGTGTGAACCTATATTGGCCTCCGAGTGTGATTGAGAACACCAGCAGAGTCAACACCTGGTTAAGGTGAGCTCGGACACCACCTTCAGAAGGAATTTCGGTGACGCGGATAACTTGTCCCTGTGGAAGATCAGATAGGAGACTCTATGGAGGTTCCTGGAGCTCTCCCATCCTTCTGGCTGACATGGTAGCGCAGGCGTCTTCCACGACAGGTGAGAGATGTCACACCTGTGCGCCAGTTCAGTAAACTTCCCATAAGCTTAGCCAATACCAGCAGTAGATCCACCGGAGGTGGAGGTTCTACGCACCGGAGGATATGTGATCAAGGCCTTTGAAAAAGCGCCCGACCACCACCTTCTCGCATGCCGACTACTCTCGCCTGCTCGTAAGCGAGATGCCTGCCAGGTGCACCTTAAGGTCATCGACTGAAGCCCTGGTTGAGAAAGGGACCTGGGTATTCCAGTATCGCAGGGAACAGGAGGAATGGTCAGGCCCTTGCCTGACACCGACTGGAAAATCTTTCATTTGAAGGCATAGCATTTTCTGGTCGACTTTGTGGGTGCCTCAATGACATTGAGGTCCTCGTCGAAGGAGCCAGGGCCTGGAACTCTGGCGGCCAGGGCTAGGTCGTCGGGTGCAGGATGAAGGTCCGGATGGAATACCTTCCTGATTGTTTGGATCAGCTCCGTGCAGCCACCAGAGCCTGAGCTGACTGGGGATCTGATACCAGAACTGGTGGGGCCAGTTTGGGGCTACCAATCACTCGCTTGTCCCTCCTCGCCTTGAGAAGTTCCTTGTGGATCAGGGAAATGGGAAAGCGAGAAGAGGTCCGGGTCCATGGCCTCGAGAAGGCATCCGCAGCGAGCCCTGAGGCGGTTGAGCGAAACAGTCTCAGCTTGGGTTCTCCTGGGAGGCAGTGGTCGGCGTGCCCCAGTGGGAGAACAGTCTGTACCCTCTGGCAGGAGATACTCATGGGACCAGCCCTATCGGCTTAGGTCTCGGTCAGTGTTGGGGTTCCCATGAATGTGAGGAAATCACCCAGGCTGCGCATACAGGACCAATGTGGGCTTCTGCAAAGGCATGGGCGCGGTCCCGCCCTGGCAGTTAGGTAGTACATTTCGTGGTATTGTCTGTCTCACTCAACCACTTGACCCTGTACAAACGGAGCTAAGGCGGAGGGCGGATGAATCGCCGTTCCAGCAGATTGATGTGGTATCGACCCTGGGAACCAGGGGCCGCGCTCTGTTCTCAGATGGGCACCCCAACCCACTAGAAGTGTCGGTAGATAGAGATCGTCGGCTCAGGGTGGACCATTGGGTGCCCTCTGCAGATGTGCCGGGCGGTCCGCCACTGGGCGTTCATCCTCGGGTCACTGTCACTAGTCGGCCAGCGGATCAGTGCTGTGACCACTGGCTGGCCAGTCCCCGTTGAAGGGATGGTACCAGCGGCCCAACACGCTGGTGGGCCTCATAAGGCCTAGGAAGGTTGGGCAGGGCACTGCCCAACCTGAAATGGTGGGCAAAGAGGAGGGCCCCGCCCTGTCCGGGAGCGGTGCTCTGGCTCGAAGAGTTTAGCCTGCCCTGAAATGTATCACCTGTTTTCAGTTCTGACTGCCTCGTTGATGAGGCCAAGCTGAGAGCAACCTGACGGCCAGATCTCTGGACCGCTCATCTCCGCTCTGAGGGGCTGGAATCACCTGTCGTCAGGTAGTACATCTGATCTTGGTAGCGAGGAACCTGTCACCACTGCCATGCATTTGGTGAGGACCCTGGGAGCTAGGGAGGTCGGTGTGGCCCGAATCTAGAGGATCCCTCCGGCTCTGAAGTGAGGTCTCTGATGACGGACAGATTGGGGCGGAAAGAGCGGCCTGAGGTCCGGGAACAGAACCACGACTCATTCAGGATGGGATTATCGTTTTGTGACCATCCTGAAGGTCCGAGACCTGGAACCTGTTCAGGTCGTGCAGGTCGAGACGGCGCCAGCCCCGTCTGTTTGGGACCAGGAAATACCTGGACAAACCCTGGGTTGGAGAAGGATCCGTCACCTTCTGATCATCTCTTTTTTCGAGAAGCCAGGCACATCAGCTCAAGGGCTGACAGCTAGAGGCTGCGGACCCCGGGTCCCCGAGGGCAACAGTCAAAAGGGTGAGCCTGCTCAACCCAGAGGCAGGCCTTTCCTACTACCTCCAATACCCAGCGGTCCGTGGTGATAGCGGACCAGGCGGAAGGAAGTGGCGGGCCGCTTCCCTGGGGGTAACCAGGGAGTGATGAGGCTGGGGTGACACCAGCCTGTCACTGGGCAGGCTTGGGGGGACCAGTTATGGACCTCCTGACCTACCTCCTGCTTCCTACTTGAGGAAGCCACGGGCTTGGTTTGGGATGGCGCGAGCCTGCTGGTCCTGGTGCTGTGCTGTTGGGTGGGCGGGTAGAGCGAAGGGCTTGTGCTGTTGCATGGTGGCCTTTTGCCTTCTGGTAGGTGACTGAGTCAGGTGGTATTAGTTCTCAATGGCTGAGGTGACCTTCCACCAGGGCGAAAGGTCGGTCCCCAAGAAGGGCGTCCGCCATTTGGCTGGGTATCCACGTGGTGGATATCTCAGCGGAGAATGGTACCTGGCCACGTTCGATCTGCAGGGTCTCCTATGTCCAGAGCTGTTTGAGCGTTGCTTACGCCGCCTACCTTGTCGAACCTGCCAGACCATGGTCTGCTGGTCAGCTGAGAGAGGATCACCTCATCCAGGAGCCTATGGCGTGGGAGGATGTGCCAGCAGCATGCCGATGGCCTGGCGAGCCAAGGGAGAGCATGCACCTTGCGCCTAGCGTATCCAGCATTTTTGACTTCTTGTCGGGGTTTTGTCCCGTCCCTAGCGTTCGGGCGCGGAAAACGCTGTCGGTGACCAACCCCCGGCGGAGGGTGTTCAAACCTGGGCAAAGCTGGTAGGGACCGCGCCTTCCTGGCCATCCTGGCGGGGGCCAGGACAGGAAGCAGGTCGTTGCAAAGCTCCCAGGCTGCCTACAATGGCCTCAGCCAGGAAAGGTCCTCTGTGGTGATTCCTCACCAGTCTGGTCAGGGATACTTGTTCCATTGGATATTTCGAGCTGCATGCGTGACTCGAGATGAGCTGAAGAAACCCATAAGGGCGATGGGCTTTTCGTGAGTGGCTCCCCAGAGGACTCCAGGTTGGCCGCTTGAGAACAGGGAGGTGTTGTCGGGACCCGAGAGTCCGTGAAGAGCTGTTTGGGCCTGAACCACCTCCACCTGCCGGTATAGTCGGGAGAGGGTGACCGGAACCTGTGGGGCAGGCCTTGGCCCACCCGAGAGTCCTTGGTCGGTGCCCCGATTTGGGTTGTGGGGGGGTTGCTCCACCACAATCAGGGCAGCAGGTTTCATTGAACAACTGGCCAGGTTTGGGCATCTTGACTGGTGCGAGGGTTGTTTGGCTGCTCGGTGACAGCCACTTGATGGCGGGAAAGGTGTGGGTGTCGACTTGCTCCCGGACAAAAGCGCTACTGCCACATCAGGTCCTCGTGGCGCTGGCGCAATTTAGCCAAAGCCTCTCCCTCTTCTGAGTGAGGAAGACAGGATGAGCGTGTGTCGCCACACCTAGTGCTGAGACCGAGACCGCCGGACGCCGGTGGGATGGGCTGGACCAAGAAGACGCCTGTGAGATCGAGACCAAGATCCTCTGTGTTTTGAGACGGGCTGGGAAGGAGCGGACACCTACTCTTCCCTTGGTTCGAACACCTTAACAGGGACTGCTGCACCGGGGCACAGGCAGATCCTCGGTTCTCCACCAGGGAACCGGCGAAGAAGGGTTGTCGGCTTCACCAGTCGACAACCCGTCCTGATGATTCGAGAAAAATCTCGACCGCGTCGATGGGGTCTCGGCGGATGACCTGGCCGGGGCGTCGTGACCAGCGGCCTTAGCCGCAACCTCGACCGAAGTTGACAGTCAGCTGTCCGGGGAAGGGGACCTCTCCTGCTCCCACGAACGCCGACAATGGGACTTACCCTTAGAATCCTTCTGTTTGGACCGAGAGGAATGTCCCGATGGCCCCTCTCCCTTCGTGGAAAGGGATTGGCAAAGCTCCTTGAATGAAGCAGAATATGAGGTACCCAAAGAGAGCGGGATAAATGCCGCGACCAAGGAGGAGGAAGATGCGGCCTGGGCCGCCTCCTCCTCGAGGGCTTATCATCTGCTCGAGCTGCTCAGCAGAGCCAGCTCCGCGGTAACCGCCTTGGCCTCTTTTCGACTTTACCGGCGGATAGTGCTTCTCGGGCGCCAAGCTTTAACCGGCAGCTGTCCTCCAGGACGTTGGCCGAGAATGAAACAGCATGACCTGCAGGCCTGGGCGGATCATGTTCTAGAATCGAAGCAGTAGACGCACATGGAGTGCGGATCCGTCCTGGACATCTTCTGCCCACAAGGGCACCGCCGAAAACCGGGAGTCGATTTGTCCAACGCAGCCACGAGGGAAAAGGATGACCAAAGTCTTGAAAATTTTAAAACAAGTTTCGGACGAACCAAAGAATTAGGATCCAGTCTAACATGCGGAGCGTTAAGGAGGGAACCTGAGCTTCCAAGCGGTAAGGAAGATCTGGCGTCATGGGGCGGAGCCGAGAGTTTTACCATCCGGGTGGGCGGGAGGAGCCAGCTTGAAGACCTTCCGGCAAGATTTAAAGCAGCAAGGAACCTGCCAGACAGTGTGGATGAACCAAATATCCATGTCCCTAGAATAATAATTATTAGACAGGTAGGAATTTTTAAAGAGACATGATTGGCTCAAACCGATCACATGGCCATGTACTGATGTAGCACAGCATAGCCATCGTGGTAGTTAGCCTGATGAAAAATGAATACACACTACATCATTAAAAAAACAAACATATGTACTGAAGTGGCAAGATCTGGCAAGGATTTGACAATGTCCACTGCCGTAAAACCTCATAGTTGTGGTCAGGTGATACAATGCATTATATGAGGGATGGGGGGCGGAGAATTGACCATCTAGCCCCATCACAACAACAACAAAACAAGCATTTGCTAATGCCAAATGTTTGCTTGCTGGTATTAGCATTGGAAATGCAGGAGTTAGACAGATACAGAGTAGGAATGGCAGTGAAGTATTGAACTTCACACCAACCCCACCTCCAACCTGCAGAGATGGACAGGCATTGGGATATGCGTTTGGGTTGTCGCCCATAACATTCATGCCATTTCACCTCACCCAATCCTGCAGACACTGGTAAGTGTTGAGGTGTGCCTTGGGGTGTTCAACTCACAGTCACCCCTCGCAGGACATACGCTGAAATGGGTGCAATATGGGAGAATGGGGTGAACCCTGGGGCTGAACAGTCCAAGGCACACCTCGATGCCTGTCATTGGCTGCAGGGTGGGGGTAGAACGGCATAGGCATTACAGTCGGCAATCCAAAGGCACACCGCTGATGCCTGTCAGTCTGTACATTATGGTTAGAAACCCTAATGCCCCAGGCGTCTGTTGGTATTTGCACTACAAATTTTCAGCATCTCCTTTTTGTGACCCCCACCTCATGAAAGCATTTGGGACCTCTTCTCGTGAACAGTGGCACTGTGATTTTGCCAATGTGTCCCGAACTTTGAGTTCTCACAGAGATTGCGCCATTGTGCACCAGATGTACAAAAACACAGATTGGGCAGGATGTGAAGAATGCCCCATTCATAGGGAGGTGTGAAGAGACGGCAATGTTGAAAATCTGTAGTGAAAATATTAAAAATGCTCGAACTTCAGAGCGTATGTGGAAACTGTGCAACGCATGCACGTGACACAGTCATTTAGTGGAATTATTTCACCAAATGTTCAACATAGGCATTTTGTGACCTCTACTCATGAACACTGTCAGTATGATTTTCTTAATCTGTCCCAAACATTGATTTCCCACAGCAACCGCTCTATTCTGCGCCAGATGTGTAAACGCATATTTCGGGCAGGATGTGAAAAATGACAGCTGTACTGTTCATAAGGAGGTCTGAAAAAATACCAATGTTGAAAATCTGGAGCAAAAGTACTACAAATTTGCAAAGTTATGAGGGTACATGGAAACCGCACAACACACGCTTGTAACACAGTTATTTTATGGTCGTTTGTCACCAAATTTTCAACATAGCCATTTTAGGACCTCTGCTCATAAACAGAGTCACTGTGATTTTACATATGAACATACAACTCTGCCCACAGAACAGACCAATCAGTCTATCTAAGTCTGACCGAGTGTGCAGCTAGCACTCTAGACTGCGGCTGCCCCAGCCTCCTCCCCCCTTAGTTCCTCCCCCGCTTGTCCCAGCCCCTGCCCCTGACACTTCCTCTTGCTTTATCCCATTCCTTCTTAAAGCTATTAACTGTTCTACAAGTTACTACCCCCTCTGGCAGCACATTCCAACTGGACACCACTCTCTCAGTGAAGTAGTGCCTCCTCATTTCTCTCTTGAAACATCCCCCTTCCAGGCTTAGTCTGTGCCCCCTCGTCTCTCTTCCACTCCTGAGTATAAACACCCCCTCAGTGCTAGGTTTATTTACCCCCCTCAGGTATTTAAATACTTCAATCATATCCACCCTATGCCTCCTCTCCTCCAGTGTGTACATGTTCAGCTCCTTCAGCCTAACTTCATATTCCTTTCCTTCCATCCCCTTTAATATTTTTGTTGCCCTCTTTTGCACCCCCTCCAGTAACGTTATCTCTCTCCTCAGGTATGGCCTCCAGTATTGCACACAGTACTCCAGGTACGGTCTGACCAATGATCTGTAGAGAGATAGGATCACATCCCTGTGTCTGGATAAGAATCCCCTTACGATGCATCCCAGCATCCTGTTTATCTTCGCTGCTGCTCTCCTGCAATGGGCTGAGCTGTTTATGCTCCCAGTTACCAACACCCCTAGGTCCTTTTCCTCCTCTATGATCCCCAGCTTCACCCCTCCAACAAATAGTCCCTCTTCTGGTTCTTAGCCCTGAAGTGCATAACCTTACACTTCTTTGCACTGAATCCTAGCTGCCACTCCACCGACCATGTCTCTAATTTGGTTAGGTCCCCCTGCAGTTTTTCCCATCTGTCCTCTTTGCCCAGCACTGCCCCCAATTTGGTATAATCTGTGAACAGACTAACCCTGCTCCCTACTCCGTGTGCTATAGCAGAGATAAAGAGCCCAAATAGCAGCGGGCCCAGCACTGACCCCTGCGGCACCCTGCTTGTCACTGCTCTAGGTGCTGAGAGCTCCCAACCCACCATTCTCTCTTGCCCTCTCCTGTAACCACTTCTCTTCCATTAGTCACCTTTTTCCACCCCACTGCCGCCAGCCCCCCCAGTCTCCCATGCGGCACTGTATCAAAAGGCCTTACTTTAGTCCAAGTACAGGACTTGTACCACATGGCCCCTGTCCAACTCCCTGTCACACAGTCACAATACTCTATTAGGTTGGTTTGACAAGACCTCCCTGAGACGAACTCGTGTTGCCGGCCATCTTGGAGGCCATTACTCTATAGGAATGCCACCAGCCTCTGCTTCAGTATCGCCTCCATAAGCTTACCCACTATGGATGTGAGACTGACTGTCCGATAATTTCCTGGCTCCTCCCTAGGCCCACTCTTGTGTATGGGCACCACACTGGCCACCCTCCAGTCCTGGGGCACACACCCCGTTTCCAAGGAGGTGTAGAATAGATCTGCCAGCAGCTCAGCCAACAGCTCCACCATCTGCTTCAGCACCCTGCGGTGGATGCCACTGGGACCTGGTGCCTTGTCCACCCTTATTGCCCTCAGTCCCTCTAGCACCCTACTCCCTGTGATCAGTTTGTCCGTCACCTCCTCCCCCCTTTCTCCACCCCCCCAGCCCATGCTGGTAGTGGATCATCCCTCTCCTTAGTGAAAATGAAGCAGAAGTACTCATTTAGAATTTCCGCTGCTCCTCCCCTTTCCACCCAATCTCCTCCTGCTTGTTCCTCACAATATTTCTTGCACTTCTCTTTCCCTGACATACCTAAAAAAGTTATTTTCTCTCCCTTTATGCCCTGTGCTAACCTTAATTCCCTGAGACCTTAGCTTTTTTCACCCTCCTGACCACCTCCTTGACCAACTCCCATAAGCTCCTTTGTCCTCCCCTTCCCTGTTTTCCTGTACTTCCGGTATGCAGCCCTCTATGCCCTCACCCCTTGCAGCACTTCCTTGTTCAGACAGCATGGTTTCTTGGCTCTGCTCTTCTTACTCCTGGCCCTGGTGCACGCTACTGTGGCCTCTGTTAGCCCAGTCTTTATGACTCCCCACTTCTGTTCTGCCTCCATCCCGGACCTTATATCCTGGAGTCTCGCTTGCAGTACTGCTCTCATCCTCCTAAAGTCCACCACCTTAGTGCCCGTGCCTCCTGTCTCCCTGCTCAGCGAGAGAATGAACCACACTGTTTTGTGCTCGCTACCTGCTACTGGGTCCTCCACCCTCACCTCCCTCACAACCTCCCCATTTACCAGTACTAGTTCCAGAGTGCTAGCAAGCCTTGTAGGGCCACTTACCAATTGCGTCAGAAGGCCGTCCTGGAATGCATCAAGGAGCACCTGCTCCCCGGTACTGCTAGTAGCCAGGGTGCTCCATTCAAACCCTGGTAGGTTAAAATCCCCCGCTATCACCACGCTCCCCCTTCTACACACCCTCATGTGCTCTGACAACTCCCCACCCAGTTCCCCGGATTGGGCTGGTGGTCTGTACACCACTCCCAGCCTCAGCTTTCTGCTCTTGGAGTCCAGGAGCTTTACCCAAAGCACCCCTGTCCTCTCCTCTCCTCGCCTCCCTGGTCCCTTATGCATTTGATCTCTCTTCCTACAGTGCACCCCCTTCCAACCCCAGTCACTGCTGTATATCCTGTATCCGGGATTGCTGTCCCAATCATGGTACTTGTGGTCCAAGTCTCTGTCACTGCAGTAGCGTCCACCTTCCCTCTGAAAGAAGTGCCTCAAGCTCTGCAATTTTGTTCCCAGGCTTCTTGCGCTTGAGAGAGACCCACCTTCCACCCGTACCTCTCCTCTCCTCACTCTTCTCCTTGGCCTGTGTCCCTCCTCCCGAAGTCCACACCTTTCTCCTCGTTATTCTTACTGTGGTGGTGCTTGTATTACACTGAGACCCCACCTGCCTGCCTCCTCCCAGGTTACTATGCCTCCGCTTACCTACATCTAGGGGTAGCTCATTAGCTCTCCTGTCCGACCTCTTTCTACTAACCTCAGTCTTTTGGCCCCCTCAACCAGTTTAAATCCACCTAGTAGAGATATACCCCTATTACCCCCTCCCGCCTCAAGTGTAACCTGTTCTCCCGCTACAAGTCACTATTCTCTAGACCCTACCTGAGTTAGTCACTAACTATAATTTTGGTGTGACACCAATCCCTCAACCACTTGTTGAACTCCTCAATCCTACCCTTCCTCCCAATTCTTGCTCATGGTTTTGGGAGTACCTCTGAGAATCCGCCAACTCCCACCCCTCACACTGTCTGCCCAACTCCTGAACTCCCTCACTACTGACAGTCTCCTTACAAATCGCTTGTACCCACATGCAACGTGTAAATGAGGTTTCCTTCCTCCCTTGCTGTATATTTGAGCAGTGTCTGCCTCTTGCCCTCCCGGGTAGTCAACTCAGGGATAGCTTCAAGCCAACAGATGGTACCTTCCCTTCTGCCCCATCTGCCCCTTTCAGTATAGAATCCCCTAGGACGAGTACCTTCTCGTCCCTTATCCCTTTCTTCTAATGCCCTTCCACCACCCCAGTTTTTTGTTCCTTCTCCTGCCCCTGCCTCAGCTGCACCTCTGTGACTTCTGTATCTGCACCCCTACTTCTGCCTTAACCCTTTCTCTGCCTTATTACTCCCATCCCCTGAACCCCTTCCCAGCCTGACTACTTCCTATTGGGCTTCCCATATCGACCTCCCCTCCTCCCCTGCTGATTTCCAACCC
The DNA here is from genome assembly GCA_016271365.2 of Neoceratodus forsteri. Classification (NCBI taxonomy): domain Eukaryota; kingdom Metazoa; phylum Chordata; order Ceratodontiformes; family Ceratodontidae; genus Neoceratodus; species Neoceratodus forsteri. The sequence continues at coordinate 112,377,194 of JADMNL010000034.1, read as the reverse complement.
CTCTCCTATCCCTGTTGTTGTCAATTTAGAGCCCCCATTCCCTTCGACCCCGACAGTGATGCCCCTCACATCCTTCCCCCTTCCCGTAGCCTTCTCTCCTCCAGTCACCCCCTCCTTCCTTACTAGCCCCCTCCTACCTTTTCATCCTCGCTGTCTCTTCCCTCTGTTGCCATCCTCTCATGGCCAGCTTGTCCTCCTTCAGTATGTTCCTGTTCCTCCATGGCAGAGGCTCGAATCTATTCCTAGTCTATACCCCTCCTACATCTCTTCCCCCTATCAGTTCCGCCCTCCTACTTGTTCCAACCCCTGGTCCCTCCCTACCTGCAGCCATCTGCTCTCCCTGGTACCCCTCGAGGTCTCTTCCTCCCCCATTAGGAGGCCACCCCTCACCTCGGGCACCTCCTCCCTCCTCCTCTCTTTTCTGCTAGTACCTCTGATACTGGGGTCAGTTTCAGTCCCTAGTTGTTCCTTCTCCATCCCCTATTCTCCCCCCAGCCAGGATGCCTATCATACTCATCTGCCCTGCCACTTAAGACACCTCCTTAACCTCCACAGTTCCTCCCTCAACCTAGCCAGTTGTCTACAGACCACACACCCCCCATCCTCCAAGCCCAGTCCAGGAACATGGCGGACCCACACCCCGTACACCCCACCACCCTTCCAAAGATGCCCACCCTATTGGACATGCGGCACCGCTCCCATTTTGGCCCCCATCTTATATTACGGGCTCTCACTCCGGTTTCTTGTAACTTTACTACAACTGTTAGGACCCTATTTACTCAAATTCCTGTTCTGTACACTAGTCCCCTTACTGCCCCTTGCTGACCGGGTTAAATCTAATCTCAAATCTCATCCGTTAGATACTGTATTATTGCAGCAATCCTAAAGCCTCCTTGTCCATTTTCATGCCTCAGCTACTATACTTTTTGTTCTCAGCCTCACAGTTTCACTTAGCCCAATCAGAAATCATATTGCACTCCAAGTATTACTCTGCTCAGTTAGAGAAATAAACAGAATAAATAAATATGTATTATTACAGCAATCATAACAGTATAGCTCAGTACTTAGTTCAGTTAGAGCAATAAACAGAACAACTAAATCTGTATTATTATAGCAATCCTAAAAGTATCCAGTCATTGCTTTGTCTCCACCCCATCGACCCTGCTGTAATACAGGACCACACAGGACCCTGGGCAGTTGGGTGGGCCACTCTAAAGTCCCGACAGAGCTCCACTGAGCTTGCTTGCTCCCCCTCTCTCATTCGCTCGCTCTGTTTCTCCCGGTGCTGCAGGCTGCCCTTTTGAACTGGGCTCTAGCCTGCATTGGCACCTTTTTCTGCCCACAAAGAAATCTGCAGCAGTCCCGACAGAGCTCCATTGAGCTCGCTCACTCCCCCTCTCTCACTCACTCGTTTGGTTTCTCCCAGCGCTGCAGGCTACTCTTTTGTACTGTGCTCCTGCCTGTGTTGGCACCTTTTTCTGCCCACAAGGAAATCCGCAGCAGTCCCGACAGAGCTCCATTGAGCTCGCTCACTCCCCCTTTCTCACTTGCTTGTTCTGTTTCTCCTGGTGCTGCAGGCTTCCCTTTTGTACTGGGCTCCTGCCTGCGATGGCGCCTTTTCTCTGCCCACAAAGAAATCCCAGCAGTCCCTGGACAGAGCTCCACTGAGCTTCACCACCCCCTTTCTCACCGCTTGTTCTGTTTCTCCTGGTGCTGCAGGCTTCCCTTTTGTACTGGGCTCCTGCCTGCATTGGTGCCTTTTTCTGCCCACAAAGAAATCTGCAGCAGTCCCGACAGAGCTCCATTAAGCTCGCCCACTCCCCCTCTCTCACTTGCTCGGTTTCTCCCAGCTCTGGAGGGTGCCCTTTTGTACTGGGCTCCTGCCTGCGTTGGCACATTTTTCTGCCCATAAAGAAATTCGTAGCAGTCCTGACAGAGCTCCATTGAGTTCGCTCACTCCCCCCTCTCACTCGCTCATTCTGTTTCTCCTGGCGCTGCAGGCTGCCCTTTTGTACTGGGCTCCTGCCTGCATTGGCACCTTTTCTGCCAACAAAGAAATCCCAGTGTCCCGACAGAGCTCTGTTGAGCTGCTCACTCCCCTCTCACTCGCCTGCTCTGTTTTCCCGGCGCAGGCTGCCCTTTGTACTGGGCTCCTGCCTGCTGGCAAACATTTTCTGCCCACAAAGCAATCTGCAGCAGTCCTGATAGAGCTCCACTGAGCTCGCTCACTCCCCCTCTCTCACTTGCTTGTTCTTAATCTGTCCCAAACAGCGATTTCCCACTGCAAACACGCTATTCTGCACCGGGAGTGCAAAACACATTTCAGCCAGGATGTGAAAAATGACAGCTGTACTGTTCACAAGGAGGTGTGAAAAATGCCAATGTTGAAAATCTGGTGTGAAAATATTGCAAATTTGCGAAGTTACAAGGGTGCGTGGAAACTGCGCAATGCACGCTTGTAACACAGTCATTTTACGGACTTTCATCACCAAATTTTCAACATAGGCATTTTAGGACCTCTGCTCATTAACAGTGTCACTGTCATTTTCTTAATCTGTCCCTAAACAGATTTCCCACAGCGACCGTGCTATTCTGCACTGTAAGTGCAAAAACACATTCGTCCAGGATGTGTAAAATGACAGCTGTACTGTTCACAAGAAGGTGGAAAATGCCAATGTTGAAAATTCAGAGTGAAAATATTACAGATCTGCAAAGATGAGTGTGCGTGAAACCATGCAACACACGCCTAAAACAGTCATTTTTGATTTTCACTAAATTTACAACATATGCTTTTTGAGAGCCCAATTCATGAACAGTGGCACTGTCGCTTTCATTATTGGTCCCAAAGGTGATTCCATGCAACGACCACAAAATCACCTTTCCAGACCGAACTACGCCATGACAGTGACTGAATTCATGTGAGGGTCCCAATAACCTATGTTGAAAATTTGTGCCAAAATTCCCCAAAAATGCCAGAGATATGCACCAAAGTTGAAAACCATTTATGCCATTATACAGCTTACCGGCATTTCTTCAGTTTGTGGTCGGCTTTGAAGAGTGCAGACGTGTTCCTGGTCCACCGACGATCTCACGCCTGGCTCCGGAGGTAAGGTATGGAGTTGGGGTGTGAGGAGGTGGGCTACGTAGAGGGTGGGCGCGGGTTGGGAGAGGGGCTCTGGACACATTGAGGGACCATTTTCTTGTTTTACAGGTAAAAAAACAAAAGACAATGTGGTTGGTTTTCTTCTTTGCAGTGTGTGTTTGGTACACTAGGGGGCTCCCAGTGTACCACCTGCATTTGTGGGGGAGGAAGCCACTGGGGATCGGGTCCTCATCAGCACAGAAATGGGTGGGTGGGGGCATGATGCCGAGGGGATTGGGCAACTTGCAGCACATAACAGAAATTGGGGTGGTATTGTGCCAATGGGGAGGGGCTCCCATCGGGCAAACTGAACTGGGAAGGGACTGAAGCCGACGGGCTTGGGGCCCTCTGTCGGCAAAGGAAGATTGTTTGGGGGAGTGCATGATGCAGAGGGGTATTGGGCACCCCCTTGGCACACAACAGAAATTATGGGGTGGGGACATTATGCCGATGGGGAGTGGGCTCCCCTGTCACCAAATGAAGTGCGTTGGGGGCATGCCGACAGGGGGATTGGGCACTCCTATAGGCTTTCATGGGGCTCTGAGGCAGTCGCATAGAACCGCCATGTTCCTGGTAATGTTACAGCAGGCAAGGTGTATCACCCTGCAGTGACAGATCGCTCCCTCATTGCGGCGGAATTGCTGACACTGCAATGACGAGGTGGCCCCTCATTGCAGCAGCTAAATCATTTAATGTTGGTGGCACTTCTGCAGAACCAGTGTCATCAGACACTGGGCCTGCATTGGGTGCACACCACCAAGCCCACAAATGCAGTGCTGGCATTGGCCGCCACACTGCTGCACCTCCACAACCCACTTCTCTCCTAAGCTGCCGCATAATGTTTCTTGTGCATGCATGCAAGCAAACACAAAAACAGGCCAGCAAAAAGAAAACGGTGAAGCTGTGGCTTATCACCTTGCTGTGTGGAAGACCAAGATCTGGAAGCAGATCAGGAACTTCTACACAGGCTAGCAAAAGACTGGGTCTGTCACACAGGTGGCAGACTATCTCAAGAGAGGGGTTAAACCATCTGGGAACAGGAACACCCCCTGCTGGTCAACCACACTAGCACTAGCCTGAGGGGGGCATCCTCTTATCTCACTGTTGCAACTAGTGGAAGCTATAACTGCAAGTGATCGGTATGGGCAGGTGGAGAGCTAAAAAGGGCAAAATTCAAAATACGCCCCCCCCCCAACCAAAACACTAAATCCTAATTCACTGCCACAGCTTGACTAGAGGGACTTATACCCCATCCAGAATGTGGTAACAAGGCAAAAGGGAGAGCTACGTCCTTAGAGAATTGATAAAAACAGAATAAAACAAACAAAACCTGTGAAGCATGTTGCACTGCTAGTTAAAATAGACATTGAAAGCCCCAGAAGATCTTAAATCAATGTGGAAATACTCCGCTATTTTGTCTACAAAAAGATGGAGACACCCCCAACCCCATGTTTTCCTCCATGAAGTTCTATTTGAATTCTGATGGTGTTACCAGTCTCTCCTCAGTGGAGGTTGGTGAAGGTGTTCTCCCCCCACCAAGTGAAGCTTGGACATCACATGTTAATTTTTGTCTTCCCACTTTCTTACTTTGACCCCAGCATGTTTGCCCTTCTTTGGAACATTTTTGTTCTAATTAGGACAGACTACAGCTTTTTTTTAAATTTAAACCTTACCAGCTGGACTCAAAACGGCAATAGTGCTGTTAGGTGCTCTGCAGATGGGCACCTAATGACAGACTGGTTAATTACAGGTGCTAAGGATCTGCGTGATTCAATTAAACCTGCGTCATGGTGAAGAGTATTTTTAGCTTTTCCTGTGTTATCATTAAATACTGTACCTCATTCCTCTTAACATTTCACACCCTCAGTTCTTGATTTGTTACACAAAACAACCCCACATGATGGTAGTCTGGTAATCAGGTAAGCTGCTTGTGCCAGAGGTGGGAGTGAGGGTGGCAATTCAGACCACTACTTGTGGGGCATCCCTCTTTTGGGTTGGATGCTCTCTGCTGATGTAGGCCTGATAAGTTGGGGAATGTGCTGGCAATTTGGGGACCTCATGGTTACTCCAGTTTACCCCCTGCATGCAACAAGACATACATGGGTGGTAATTATTGGTCAGTTATCGCATGTTTACCAGCTCCGTGGTGTTGAGCAATAGGGCATCACTCTGGCACACTGGCAACCCGGGTTTATGCTCCAAACAGGGATGTCAAGAGTGCAGCCCGGCTGGGAGGGTTACGCACGTTCTTTGGATGCTCTTCTCAGGAGGGCATCGCGACTTCCAGTATGTCGGCTCCTGGTGGTGGCTGCTGGAGGTGCTGATGATGGCGTGGTGCCCATGTGCCATCGGGCACCCTTCCAAGACCAACCGTGCGTGCGCAAAAGTGAATCAAGGAGGAGGGTGAGTAGGAATGCAGAATATGAGAGAATACAGCACTGGTACACCAGATAATGGCCATGCAGCCCTTCCCCATGCCCAAACCCTTCTCATTCACTAAACAGATACACCCCAGACCACGGTATGGCCCCCAGCAGCGACAAGCCAGACAAGGAGAAGGAAGTCAAGGAGCTCTCTGGGAGTCTAACCTGCAACACCAGCCAGAGGAGGACCCTGGCAGGACAAGCCACCCCCCAGGATCTGGAGATACTGACAGTAGTGTGACCTGGAGGAGTGACATCCAGGGGTGAGTCTGGCAGGAAAAGAATGGCATTGTGGGAACCTGAAGGAATGGTGGTGCCATAGGGCACAGTGGGAGCACACAAAAATATATAAAAAAACCTGTATGACTCGATGAGATGCCTGTGCCAAGTGCTTTTAAATACATGAGAGAAAAGTGCAATTATTAACAATAATTACTCATCCCTGCAGTGTCTCTTATTGCACTTATAACATGGGTTTTTTAAAAAAGTGTTTTTGAAAAAATTCTGACTTTTTTTGTTAATTCTTTTTATTCATTTAAAAAAACAGTTTCAAAACAGGTAAATATGGTGACACGGTATTCATACATATATGTTGAAGCCAGTCTTATACTAGGATGCATGAACGCTGTTACCCCGAAATCCCACCATAGGCAGGATTCCAGAATATCTCATGAACATAATTTTATCTTTTTTAGCACAGAAATGACTTACCTTTTTAGGTAGGTCATGTCAGCGATAATCCGTTTCTGCAAGTATAAAGCTTTTATTTTCAGTCTTTATTTATGTGGAAGGGATCATAGTTTGGCCCCGAGAAGGAGGCCAGCTGATCCCTTCCACTTCCTGATTGATGAACACGCTCCTGTGCTATGACATTCAGTAAGGGAGAGCGTGGGAACGAGCCCCATTGAAATTAATAGGAATGATAATGAATGGTCACGGTGCTGCGTCATCCTCTCTTGATTTTTGAGGAGTTTGGAGTGATCCACAGCCATCAAGAAGCAAAACTGACTGGATCTTCCCCCTCGGAAGCCTCTGGCAATTTTAGTAATCTAAGATTAGAGGCCATTGGCTGATTCTCCAGGGCCTCCGATCGGAAACAAAGGGATTTGTTTTCTTTTCTGACAGGGGCGATGGCTGTCCTTAATGCCAAGCTAGGTGCATTCTTCACTTCCGTGACAGCCTGCCATGACTGTGTTTTTACAGGTCATTAGTCTTGCATTAAAGTCCTGGACTTTCATGTTAAGAGTGGCCACTTGAGCATCAAGAAAGTACAGTTACGTAAGAACTTACCGTAACAGTAGATTTTCGAGAGAGGCTCTTGCAGTAGGTAATTACATATAGGACTGATGCTGCCCAGCATCAGGACCCAATGGAAAAATTTCTAGCTAGCAGTCTTCAGCAGGGGACCGCCCCTACATCAGGTGACAGACATCATGCGGCGTCAGTATAAAGGGGCAGTCCCTCACACCCTTCTTCCAGTTCTTTCTCGCCAAAGGCGAAAAGGCAAGATGAGAGAGAGAAGTGGATATTTCCCTTCCTGGAAAAGGAGCTGAAAAAGCTTAGGGGGATGGAGGGCGGGAAGGTATTATCTACTGCAAGAGCCCCTCTCGAAGATCTACTGTTATGGTAAGTTCTTACGTAACTGTACTATCTTACTTCGAGAGGGCTCTTGCAGTAGGTAATTAAATATAGGACTGAGTCCCAAGCAGTCTGGAACAAGGAGAAGCAAACGGGACGAGGAAAGCTACTCAGAAGTAGACCCTCTGGTAGTGAAGGCCTTAGGAAAGGAGGCCTTGCAAAACAGCCAGCCCGAAGTCTGCTCTATGACGAGAGGCAATGTCCAAACTGTAATGTTTCATAAAGGTATAGACCGAAGTCCAAGTGGCGGCTGCACAAATGTCAGCCGCTGACACGTTCTTGAAACAAGCCGCAGAGGCAGCGACCCCTCTGGTGGAGTGGCCTTGAACTTGACCCGGCAGGGTGTTGTTGTACTTGTCATAACAGAAAGTGATACAATGAGCCAACCATTTTGATAGGCATTGCTTAGAAACAGCATTGCCTTCTCTTTTGTGAGCAAAAGAGACGAACAGTTCATCAGTCTTCTGAGATCCTTCGTCCTGCTGGTGTAGTATCTCAGAGTTCGGTGAACATCCAAAGTATGCAGGAGGTACTCTCCTTGATTGGAGTGCTGCACAAAAAAGGCAGGCAACTCTATGGATTGATTCAGCGTCGATTCCGCTACCATCTTAGGGAGAAACTTAGGGTTGGTACACAGAGCCACACGTTCCTTGTGAAAAATCAAATACGGGATTTTACACATCAGGGCCTGAAGCTCGGGAATCCGTCGAGCAGAAGTAATGGCCACTAGTAAGAGTGTCTTCCAAGAAAGGAACTTCAGGTCCACTGAGGCTGCCGGCTCGAAAGAAGGCAGAGTAAGCTTCTCTAAAATGAAATTCAGATCCCAAGGAGGGGCAGGAACCCAGACAGGGGGTTGCAAGTGAAGGACCCCTCTCAAAAAGGTCTTAAGAGACCTCCAGCTGAGCAAACGTTCTGTCTGCAAAGGAGACATGATAGGTCGAAATGGCTGCCATGTGAACCTTTAAGGATGAATGGCTGAGATCCAGATCAAAGAGGTGTCGCAGGTAATCCAGAAGTCGTCCGACAGAGCACGAGAAGGGCTCGACATCACTGGAGGCAGCCCAAATAAGAGAACCGCTTACCTTTCATGGCATAAGTAGATCTGGTTGAGGGTTTGGCCTCACTAGAATCTCAGCTACTGGGGGAACAGGACCCCAAATCAGGCTTGAGCTATGTCTGCAGGAACCACATGTGCAACTGAAGGGACTTGAGGCCTGGATGGACCAGAGTCCCCTGATCCTGGGTCAGCAAAAATAGCGACAGAGGAAGAGGAAGTTCCTCTGAGTACTGTTGCAGAAGAGAGAACCAAACTTGCCTGGGTCAGAAAGGAGCGATCAGAATTATTCAAGCTCTTTCCGAACCGAGTTCCTGCAAGACCCTCGTAATCAGTGGAATCAGGGGGAAGGCATAGACGAATCTGCCCTTCCAGTCTAGAGACAGAGTGTCTCCCCAAAAAATGCTGTGCCCTGGAGTGAGCGAGCAGAAGATGGGAAGTTTTGTGTTTTGAGGGGAAGCACCTACCTGTCTACCTGTGGAGTTCCCCAGCGCAGGAAGATGTCGTCTACGACCCCCTGATCCAGTTCCCATTCGTGAGCTAGAGCAGATGACCGTCTTAGCCTGTCTGCCAGCGTGTTCTCGACCCCCGGGACATGAGATGCTGTGAGGTGAAGGTTGTGCTGCACTGCCCAATCCCAGACTCGCACTGCCTCTCTGCAAAGGGGGTAGGAACGAGTTCCTCCCTGTTTATTGATGTACCAGACTGCACACATATTGTCCGTCTGTAGAGCTAGGTGACCAGGAGACAGGTACAGATGCAGAGCCTGGAGAGCATACAGTACTGCCCTTAGTTCAAGCACATTGATGTGAAGAGACTTCTCGAGCTTGGACCAGGAGCCCTGGGGCCTGTGAGGACCAAGATGGGCTCCCCAACCCTCGCCGGAGGCGTCTGTAGTCAACGTCTGCGAGGGGGGAGGTAGACTGAAGGGAACTCCCTGGCAGAGGTTCTTCTGAACCATCCACCACTGCAAGTCCCGAGCCATGGGAGTGGAGACCAGGACAAGTTGATCTAGGTCGTCCACCAGCTGATCCCATTAAGACCGAAATGTCCACTGAGAGATTCTCATGTGGAGCCGAGCGCGAGGGACTGTCAGAATCACAGCCGCCATTAGCCCGAGAAGGCGAAGGACTGACCTGGCGCTGACCTGCCTGTGGCCGGACAACAGGCTGACCTGGGCCTGGAGCTTGGCCGCCCTGTCCGGTGGCAGGAAGGCCATGCCAGAGGTCGTGTCCAGGATCGCCCCGATAAACTGGAACCTCTGGGATGGGATCAGATGGGACCTGGCCTGGTTGATGGTAATACCCAGGCAGGCAAAGACCTGCTGGGTAAGGGAAAGGAAGAGCAGAAGTTCCTCCCTGGACGGGGCCACCAGGAGCCAATCGTCCAGGTATGGGAAAACCTGCACCCCTTGGGTACGCAGGTAGGCAGCTACCATTGAAAGGCATTTGATGAACACCCGGGGCGCCGAAGAAACAGCAAATGGGAGGGCCTTGAACTGGTAGTGGTCCCCCTGGAACGCAAAATGCAGGTATTTGCGTTGGGAAGGGCGGATAGGGATATGCAGGTAGGCATCCTGCATATCCAAAGCGCACAGCCACTGTCCCGGCCGAAGAAGGGTAAGAAAGCTCTGCAGCAAGAGCATTCTGAACCTCTTGTACTCCACAAGCAAGTTCAGAGAGCTGAGGTCGAGAATCGGCCTCACATCCCGTTTTCTTTGGGACCAGGAAGAAATGGGAATAGTACCCCATTCCCTAAAAAGGAATGGGGACGGGTTCTATCGCCTCCTTCAGCAAAAGTGCTGAAATCTCTTCCTGGACCAGAAGATGATGTTCCCGAGAGCACAACGACCTTGGGAGAGGGTGTCGAGGGGTTTCTGAAGAAACTCTATTGAGTGTCCTTCTGCGATCAGCTGGAGCACCCAGGAATCTGAAGTTATCCTCTCCCAACCCAGGAGGAGGAGGGAAAACCTCCCTCCTACCGGTTCCTCTGGAAGGCCCAGAGGCTGTAGGAGAAGAAAGTAAGTCAGGTGGTGTGGGGCAGCTTTTTTGGGTGGAGGGGGCTTGGCAGACGGAGGGGCCCGGGGTTTATTGGCCCGCTTTCCCTGGGGTTTCGCCTTTTGACGATTCCGCTGCGAAAGGGACGGTGCTGCGTTTGATGGGGGTGGTAAATGGAGTCCACAGACTTCAATGCAATCCCCTTCTCCTGCAGATCGGTTATAATGTCCTTGACATCACCACCAAACAGCACCGAACCCCGGAAGGGTGCTTCCTGAATAGCGGACTGTGCTTCCGCGACCAACCCTGACACATGGAGCCAGGCATGACGCCGTAAGTCTACGGGGAAAGCGGAGCTCCTACCAGCAGTGTCCACTGCATCATATGTAGCATGAAGCATGTGCTGACTGGCCAAATGTGCAGAGCGGACGAGGTCAGCCACTTCCTGTTTGACTTGAGAGTCAGGAAGGGAGTCCAATTTGGATTCCACCTCACTAAGAATCATCTTCTGGTAATCCCCCATGTGACCGACATAATTTAGGGCCCTAATTCCCAGAGTGGAAGAAGCAAAGATCTTCTTCCCATACTGGTCCAGAAGACGGGATTCTTTGTCAGGTGGAGACGAGCTCAGATGTTTCGGGTGAGCTGTCCGGCCATGAGCGGTGCTAATCACGACCAAATCAGTTCGAGGGTGAGAATCTAGAAAGTCAGCACCCTTGGGAGCCTGATATAGCCTGTTCGACTTCCGAGGAAGCGGGGCTAAAGCCGAAGGTTGCTTCCAAATAGTGGAAACAAGATTGGCATGAGGCTCAATCCAGGGTGGCACCAAGGTAGGAGCTGTCTCGGCAGGTCCAGATACTCAGCGAGTTTCTACGCTGTGGATCCGCCCAAGGAATGCCACTTCTAGAACCTCCTGGATTTTATGCAGCAACTCCAGAAGGAAGGATCCTCCGAGGAGACTTCGGAGGAGTCCTAGGCCTGGGCTTAGATGGAGAGCATGGTTCGTCGTCCGGCTCGGAGCAACCGTCGGAGTTGTCCGAGGTGTCCGAGGAGGAAGAAGATGAAGAAGAAGACTCCCTCTCCTGGCGTGGGGAGGAACGGACCCCTTGGAAGGTCCTCGGGGAAGCGAATCCTGCCCCACCCTGGAACCAGAGGGCTCATCCCTGGTGTCCAGAGGTGGGGAGGGAGTCTGTCGTCGCTGATGTATGGGGAGCCGGAATCGGCACCGTCATCGTGAGACGTCTCTCCACCTCTCTGGTGAGCTGAGCCTCGGCTTTAGCCCACCAGGAAGCCAGAGTCTCCTTCAAGTCCACCGGCGGCTGAGGGGCCGGTGGAGGAGGAGGAGGAGGAGGAGAAGGAGGGGGATATGGGTACTGATTGTACCCATAAGACGCGTATCCATAACCCAACAGCGGCGAAAACTCGGGCGTCGGGTATTGAGGCACCGGGTACTGCAGCATCGGATAGGCTGGTGTTGGGTACTGGCGGAGCCGGTAAGACGGCGTCGGATATCTGGGAACCGGGGGGTCTGCTGGAGACGGCCCGGCCAGAGGGCCCACGGGTGGGCCTGGAGCAGAAGACCCGGTGGGCGGAAGGCCCGGCATTGGAGCGGCATCCAGAAGTGGGATGTCACCTGGCATCGGCAAGACCGGCGTCAGAGCCGGTGTCCAGGGAACCGACATTAGGTAAGTTGGCCCAGCGGGCGGACGGCCTGACGGAGGTGCAACAGGAACCTCAGCATCACCCAGGGATGGAGGGGGAAAAATCCCCAGGGTCAGGCTAAGGAGACCCAGGGTCCCCGGAGGGCAGCGACGGCTGCAGGGAGCCAGGAACGGTGGACGTGAGAGGGTCCGATGTTGGCTCAGCCACCGTGCGGGCGTCAGGCAGGCCGACGTCCGACTTATCAGCGGAGTCTGGGCGGATGCCGGAGGAGCCAACGTCCAACTTATCGGACCCATAGCCCGAGGCAGGTTGTGAAGGAGGAGCGGCCTGGTCAGGCGGAAGAGGGCCCATGCGCCGCCCCAAAGGGTCGGGCGACTTATCGACCATCTCCGTGCGGGTATCAGAGGAGCTGACGTCTGGCTTACCGGAGCCACTTGAATCAGTAGGCCGCACAGTGGCGGCTTTGCTGGGAGCGGAGGCCTCCAATAGCCTGGAGGTGCCCAAAGGGCCCGAGCGTGAGCCTCCAAGGCGGCCATCGCGAGCGTATCCTCGGAGGGAACGTTACTCGGTAGCATATGACTGAAGAAGACGCTGTGGATGAGGAGCCTTATCCCGTGCTTCTCCTTGTCTTTCTTTTACGATGGCCTCGGGGAAGTGGACGCCGCGGAGCTTTTAACTCCTTCTCCATGGAGGACATTTTCTTCTTTAGTATGTGGGCCTCCAGGGACTGCTGCCTCAGTCTGTGAGTGGCGGTGTTGAATTTAAGGCAGTGCTGGCACTTCTCCACCTGATGATCCGGGCCTAGACAGAAGAGGCACTGGGAATGGCTGTCCTTGTGCGCGAGTTGGGCGCTGCACGACTCGCACTTATTTTTGTGCTTGGAAGGTGTAGGGGACGACATACACTGACGAATGCCTGACGATTTAGTCGAAGAATCGAAAAAAAAATGGTAAAAACTACTGACGAGAGAGTGATGAGCACTGAACTTTACTGCGAGGCGCTGACACGAGCTAACGGCGGGAAAGAACTGGAAGGCGGGCACGGGGGACCGCCCCTTTATACAGACGCCGCATGACGTCGGTCACCTGATGTGGGAGCAGTCCCCCGCCAGAGACTGCTAGCTAGAAATTTTTCCGTTGGGTCCTGACGCTGGCTGGCATCAGTCCTGTATGTAATTACCTACTGCAACAGCCCTCTCGAACTAAGATCTGCTATATCTCTAAGGACCCGGCGAATGATGAGTTCCCCATCGAGCTGTGATGCAGCAGCCATGGCCTTCCCCACATCACTCTTCATGACTGCTCATTGCCCTTGCTTGCCACCGCCATCACCTGTGGTTTTCTTTGGCTCCCCCATCTCTGATTTTCCCCAGAATGACTCCACAGATCACCAGCAAGGTAAGGATACTTCTGAAATCATTCACAGTTACAGAAAAATCTTAATTTGAGTAAAATAATTAAATTAGGAAGCAGCTTGAGGGAGAACTGACAGAGAACGCGTCTTCCCTGTAAGGCGGTTGGGCTCCCCCAAATTATGATTTTTAATATGACAATATTTGTTTTCTGTTGGAAATATGTGCAGGAGACAAAAATACAGGTTACTCACCTGTAACAGGAGTCCTAGGAGTGGTATATGTTGTTCATCCACACTGTCTGGCAGGTACCTTGCTGTTTTAAGATGGGCTGGAAAGTCTTCAAGCTGGCTCCTCCCACCCACCCAGGTGATGAAACCCTCGGCTCTGCCCCATGACGCCAGATCTAGCCTGCTGGAAGCCAGGGAGGTCGGGTGGGTCCACGTGGTCGAACAACATATACCACTCCTAGAACTCCAGTTACAGGTGAATAACCTGTATTTCTAGGGGCGTGGATATGTTGTTCTATCCACACTGTCTGGCAGACTCCTAGCAGTTCTCCGGGAGGAGGGAGACAAGACACGCACCCCTACTTAGGGATCAGGGACTGGAAAACTGAGGTTCCAAAACCAGCATCCAGGCATGACTCAAGGTCAGTGTGGTAATGGGAAATGAAGGTGTGTGCTGAATTCCAGGTCGCAGCTCTTCAGATTTCCTGGTTAGGGACGTCCCTAAAAGCAGCCACCGGCGCAGTGGTATGATGGGTGGAATGAGCCCTAAGCCCTACAGGAGGCTCCCTACCCGCCAACCTATAGCAGAGATCAACGCAGGAAGTGATCCACCTGCCAATCGTCTGCTTGGCTGCAGGTCTGCCAGATGCGGCTTCAGCATAGGTGACAAACAGCTGGCGAACCTCTCCCCGAACTTCCGCCATATGCTCCTTGTAGTAAGTGAGCGCTCTTCTCAGGTCCAAAGTATGGAACCTGTACTCAGCCTTCGAGGTGTGACTGGGGTAGAACACCGGCATAGCCAACACCTGGTTCAGGTGAAACTCAGACACCACCTTCGTGAGAAATTTCAGGTGGGGGCGCAGGACAACCTTGTCCCTGTGGAAAACCAAGTAGAAAGCTTCGATGGAAACTGCCTGGAGTTCCCCAATCCTTCTGGCTGATGTGATATCCACCAAGAAGGCGGTCTTCCATGACAGGTGAGAGATGTCACACCTGTGCATCGGTTCGAATGGCTTGCCCATGAGCTTGGCCAATACCAGCAGTAAATCCCATGGAGGTGGTGGTTCATGCACCGGAGGGGATATGTGATCTAGACCCTTGAAAATGCACCAGACCACCTTCTCCTGCACCATCGACTGCTTTCTGGTCCATGCCCGGTAAGCAGAGATGGCTTTCAGGTGCACCTTGAGGGTCGTCGACCAAAGCCCCTGCTGGGAAAGGGACCACAGGTAGTCCAGAATGCTAGCCAGCGGACAGGATGAGGGGTCCAACCCCTTGTCCTGACACCAAATGGAGACTCTCTTCTTTTTGAAGGCACAGCATTTTCTGGTTGACTCCTTGCGGGATGCCACAACGACATTGATGACCTCATCAGAAAGGCCCAAAGACTGGAACTCTAGCCACTCAGGAACCAGGCCGACAGGTGCAGGGACTGAAGGTCCAGATGGAGTACCTTCCCCGCGTTGATGGAGAGCAGGTCTGGGTGGGCTGAAAGCCGCTTTGGGAGCCTGGAGCTGAGGCTGAGGAGATCTGGATACCAGAACTGGCGAGGCCAGTCTGGGACTACCAGGATCACCTGTGCCTTGTCCTTCCTGATCTTGAAGAGCATCTTGTGGATCAAGGGCAGAGGAGGGAAGGTGTAGAAGAGGCCCGGGGTCCACGGTCTGGAGAAGGCATCCCCTCGTTGATGGACAGCCGGTCTGCTGGGGGGGGGGGACAGGCATGGTACAGCCTCAGCTTGGCGTTCTCCTTGGAGGCACACAGGTCCACCTGAGGTGTGCCCCAGTGGGAGAACAGGTCTTGTACTATCTCCAGCAGGAAAGACCACTCATGAGATACATCGCCTATCCGGCTGAGGGCATCGGCCAGACTGTTCGAGGCTCCTGCCACAGGAATGGCTAGGAGATCCACCTCCTGGCTAAGTATGAGAGACCAAATGTGAAGAGCCTCCTTGCACAGAGGCAAGGAGTGCATCCCGCCCTGTCTGTTGAGATAGTACACGGTCGTGGTGTTGTCCATCTGGACCTGGATCACTTGACCCCGAACAAACTAAGTGAAGGTGGTCAGGGCTAGCTGGACCACTCGGAACTCCAGCAGGTTGATGTGGCATCGGGACTCCTGAGAGGACCAGAGTCCGTGGGCTCTGTGCTCCCCCAGATGGGCACCACTACCCATCAGAGAGGCGCCAGTCGTCAGGATGACCGTCGGCTCAGGGCGGACGAACGGGATTCCTTCCCGCAGATGAGCTGGGATGATGAACCACCACTGCAGGCCATCCCACATCTCCTGGGTCACAGAGACTGGCTGGTCTAGATGACCTGAGCACTGAGACCACTGGCAGGCCAGCCCCCAGTGCAGGGGACGCATATGTCAGTGGGCCCAATGGACCATGCTGGTGTAAGCCGCCATGAGACCAAGAAGGCGCAGGAAGTCCCGGGCAGGGCACAATTGCCCAACCAGAAATGACTGGGCAAAGGAGGAAAGGACCTCGACCATGTCTGCCGGGAGCTGGGCTCTGGCTCGGAGACAGCTGAACTCCATCCCGATGAACTGAATCACCTGCGAGTGCACCAGTTCTGACTTGGCCCCATTGATGAGTAGGCAGAGTACAGAGCAAACCTGGAGGGCCAGATCTCTGGACCGCTCCACCTCCAACCTGGAGGGACCTGCTATCAGCCAGTCGACCAGGTAAGGGTAGACCCAGACCCCTTGGCACTGCAGGAATGCTGCCACCACTGCGATGCATTGGGTGAAGACCCTGGGAGCTGATGAGAGGCCGAAGGGCATGGCCCGGAACTCGTAGAGTGTTCCCTCTACCCGAAACCAGAGGAACTGCTGATGAGACAGATAGATTGGGACATGAAAGAACGTGTCCTGGAGGTCCAGGAAGCAGAACCACATGCCCTGCTCCAGAGATGGTATTATCTGAGCCAGGTTTATCATCTGAAAGGTGCCCGGCCTTAGCAACTTGTTCAGGTCATGCAGATCGAGAATGGGGCGCCAGCCCCCCGTCCATTTTGGAATCAGGAAGTACCTGGAAACAAACCCTGGGCACGGAGGAGGCTCCACAACCTTGTTGACTACCCTATGCGGAGGAGCTGGTCAGTGTGAATATCTGGAGAGTCGACTGGGAGGCTCATGGACCTGCAGTCACTGAGAGAGGGCACGGCTCCCGAAAGGGAGAAACCTGCTCGAACTCAAGAGGCAGGCCCTGGCCGATCACTTCCAGCACCCAGCGGTCTGTGGTGATAGCAGACCAGGCAGAAAGGAAGTGACTGAGCCGGCCCCCCACGGGGAGACCCAGGAGAGCTGAGACGAGGTTGGGGGCTGCTCCCCGCAACCCGTCACTGGGCAGGCTTGGAGAACAAGGGACCGGCCGAGGAGCCACTGCGGCCCTTCCCCCAGGCTTCCTGACTGAGAAAGCAACAGACTTGACTCTAGGGCACCAAGTTTGAGCCCGCTGGCCCTGCTGCTAGACAGGTCTTGCCACAGGAGTGGAGGGACGAAAGGGCTTACACTGCTGATGGCAGCCTTTGTCCTTCTGCACAGATGTCACTGAATCTAGGATGGCATTGGAAATTTCAATGCGCTGGAGGTGGCCCTCCACACCGGGCCTGAACAGGTCAGTGCCCAGAAAGGGAACATCTGCAAGCTTGTGTTGGGTGTCTGCCATGAAGGTCAAGATCTGCAACCAAGCCCTGCAGCGCATGGCCACTGTGGCCACTACTGAACGGGCACAAGAGTCTCCAATGTCCAGAGCTGTCTGGAGCTGCTGCTTTGCCACCACCCTTCCCTGATCCCAGACCTGCTTGACCGTGGTCTGGAAGTCGGCCAGAAGATGAGGGAGCACCTCATCCAGGGAGCCCAACAGGGTGTGAGAGAAGTGTGCCATCATAACAGCTGAGCTGGCCTGGCGAAGGTCCAAAGAGGTGGCAGCGTACACCTTTCTCCTTGAGTAGTCCAATTTCTTGGACTCCTTATCTGGGAGCTTGTCCACATCCCTCGTGTTGTCCAAGCACCTGAAGACAGAATCTGCCACCAACCCCTCGGTCGAGGGGTGCTCTGAGAAGCCGGAGACAGAGCCAGTAGGGACCGCGTACTTGTGGACCATTCTGGCCAATGGCACTGGGCAGGAGGCTGGGCACTGCCAGAGTTCTAATGCCGGGCCCACAATGGCCTCAGCTACAGGGAAGGCCTCCGTGAGGGAGTCCCCCTTGTCTAGAATCTCTGTAAGGGGATATCGGGTGCCCATTTCTGCACAGATTTGAGCGGCATCCCGGTGTACTCCGAGATAAGCCAAAGGATACCGATGAACGAGGTAGGGTTCTCATCTACAGAAAGACCCCCTGAGAATTTCAGGTCAACTGGACAGGAATGCAACAAGGAGTCTTCAGACTCTGAAGAGTCTGCGTATGGCTGGTGACCACCTGATCCACTCTCCATTCACCGAGGGTGACTGGGGATGAGAGTGACCGACAACCGATGGGGCAAACTGGGAATAATTGGTCGGCGCCCCATTCTTCTGCTGGGGATGCAGTGTTTCCACCACAATGGACGGGGCAGCTAGTTTTGGCCGAGCTATCGGCACCGGGACCAGGTCCTCGACCAGGGAACCGGCAGCGGGAGTCGGCTTCGGCTGTTCAGGTGGCAGCCACTTAATTGTCGGTGTGGAAGCCGGCGTCGGCTTGCTGACGGCCAAAAGGAGCTGTTGCCACATTAGATCCTCATAGCGCTGAAGTAACTTGCGCGGAGCCTCTCCTCAGCTGAGGAGGATGAGGAGGAAGAAGAGCAGCAGCGCTGCTTTCCGCAGTGTCAGGACCAAGACTGCCAATGTCAGCGGAATTTCCCTGAAGCGGAGGAGGACCAAGACATCGACCAACGGCGGTGCTGGCGGCGGGCCAAGGAAGGAGCAGAAGCAACCCGCTGGCCCTCCGGTTCAGGGTCCTGGGCCAGGGACTTTGGCTCAATGGTCTGAGGCAAGTCCTCGGAAGGCACCAGAAGCACTGGTGTCTGAGACAGCGAGTTGTCGGCCTCTTCGGTCGACAACTTGTCGGTGGTCTCGAGAAAAATCCTGGCTGTGTCAACAGGTGTCTCAGCCAGCTGGTCTGACGGGACCCCGTGAAACCAGCAGCCCAGACCGCAACATCAACCAAAGTCGAGAGCCGACGGTCAGGAGAACGAGATCTCTCCTGCTCCCAAGAGTGTCGACAGTGGATCTTATCTTTTTCCGGATCCTTCTTCCGGGTCCGAGGGGTGTAAGACCCAGAAGGACCCTCCCCTTTAATCAAGAGGAACTGGCACAGCTCCCGTAAGCCATATAAGAAGAGGCCACTTGTAGCAGAATAAAAGCTGAAGCCAAAGAGGAGCTCGTCATGGCCTGGGCCACCTCCACCTCGAGGGCTGTGAGCTGTTCAAGTTGTTCTGCAGAGCCCGCCGCCATGGACACCATCCAACGGGCCTCATTCGATTTGACCGGCAGGTACCGTTTCTCCATTCGCCCCAGCTGGAGTCGGGCAGCGTGATCTTCAAGCACAGATGGAGAAAAGAACAGACATCTCGCAAGCCTGCAGACTGTGGTCATACCCAAGGCAACAAACGCACGAGGTGCGGGGGTCGGTGCCCAACATCTGCCCACAGGGGCACCGGCAGAACCCGGGGATGGTCTTGTCCTCCATCGCAGCCACGAGGGAAGAGGATGAAGACTGAACTTGAACGAGTTTCAAAGTAAGTTTAAGAAAAAAATCCAAAGTTTTTAAAGCCAGGGCCTGCAAAACGTGAGAGCGCTAAGGAAGGAAAGTACAGTTACGTAAGAACTTACCGTAACAGTAGATCTTCGAGAACAGCTCTTGCAGCAGGTAACACCATTAGGGCTGAAGCCGGCAGGTGCCAGGACCCCAGGGAATTCTTCTAGCTAGCTAACTTCAGCGGGATCCGCCCCGACGCCGGTCCTGGCCCGACGCCAGGCGAGTATCATAAGGGCGGTCCCGCCCAGACCCCAGGCTCTCCCGCCTGAGACTTCCGCCACAGGACGACATCAGAATGGGAGACCGAGGATCCACCATCAGAAGACAAGAGGGCGAAGCTCCTGCTCAAGGCTCGTAAGCCATGCCTCCTCCAAGGGGAAGGTATGGAAGTTTGAGCCGCAAAAGAGCTGTTTCGAAGATCTACTGTTACGGTAAGTTCTTCGTGATCTGTACTATCTTGCTGCAGATACAGCTCTTGCAGCAGGTAACACCATTAGGACTGATTTCCCAGCAATAACGCTTGTAAGCATTCTGGGAGGAGGAAACTAAGAAAACCATCCAAGTCCTGACTCTAGGACAGGAGACCCTGTAGCACGGCCAGGCCGAAACCGTCTCTTCGCCGTGAAGCAATGTCCAGGCTGTAATGCCTGATAAAAGCATGCACAGAGCTCAAAGTGGCTGCAGCACAAATGGCAGAGGAGGAGACGTTGCGAAGTGCTGCAAAGGAGGTAGCCACCCCCCTAGTGGAATGGCCCCAGACTGTTCCCGGGAGGGGCTTCTGCTTAGCATCACAGCAGTATGATATACACCGGACAAGCCAGCGAGAAAGGGACTGCTTCGATACTGGTTGGCCCATCATCCTCTCAGCGAAGGAAACAAAGAGTTGCTCTGACTTGCGAAGCTGTTTAGTCCTGCTCAGGTAGTACCTAAGACAGGCTGAACATCCGGGTGTGGAGCAGCCTCTATTAGCATATTTAGGGAAATAAACAGGCAGGTTAATGTCCTGATTGAGAGGAGTGCAGAGACCACCTTAGGCAAGAACTTAGGATTCGTCCTCAGGGACACTCTGTCCTGGTGGAAAATCAAATAAGGTTCCTTACACATGAGAGCGTGAAGCTCAGAAATTCTCCTTGCTGACGTAACAGCAACTAAAAATGATGTTTCCATGACAGGAAACGCAGCTCGCAATCCGCGGCAGGTTTAAAAGGGGGAAGCGTGAGTTGTTCCAGGACAAAGAGTAAATCCCATGGAGGAACAGGGTCCTTAATGGTGGCTCTGAGTGTAACACCCTCTCAGAAAATCTCAGAGGCGCTAAGTTGCTTCACTGTGCGCTGTCCCACCGGGAAGTGGTAAGCAGAAATAGCGCAGAGGTGCACCTTAATAGAGGAGTAGGCGAGACCGAATGGAAAAGGGAGAGCAGGTATTCTAGCACCGCTTTCACCAGGCAACATAAAGGGGAAAAGCCGCGTGCTTGCAACCACAGACAAAAACGGCGCCATTTCATGGCGTACGTCACATGCGTTGCCGGCTTTCTGGCCGCGGAAAGGACTTCTGCCACCTCTTGCAAGACCCCGTGTCGCAAAATGGCTATGTCTCTAGGAGCCAAGCATGCAGGTTCAGTGAGCATAAGTCCGGGTGGACTAGAGAACCTTCCTCCTGAGACAAGAGGTGGGAGCTGAAAGGCAACGGAATTGGAGGTTCCCGGACAGCTGCGTTAGCAAGGGAACCAGATCTGTCTGGGCCAGAATGGGGCTACCAGGATCATTGTTGCATGCTCCCAGCGCAGTTTGAGAAGAACCTCTGGATCAACGGGAAGGGAGGGAAAGTGAGAGGAATCTGTCCGCCCAGGAGAGGGACAACGGCCTCGTCAGAAACACCAGGCCCTGGATCTAGCGTAGCAAAAATTGGGCAGTTTTATGCTGGATGGGGAAGCTTAATAAGTCCAGTTCTGGAGTGCCCCATTGCAGAAACAGATCCTCTGGTGACCCTTGAAGAAGTTCCCACTGTGGACTCTGGCCTGGGAGGCGACTCAGGCCATCTGGCGATTGTGTTGTCCACTCCGGGAACGTGGAACTGCAACTGTGTTCTGCCGTGTCGAATTACCCAATCCCACACTCTCATGGCTTCCTGCAAAGGGGTAAGAGTGTGCCTCCTGCTTGTTGAGGTAATTACATCACCGCCGTGTTGTCTGTCTGAAGCAGAAGAGTGCACGACGGGATTTCTGACTGAAAGGCCTGCAGGGCGTAGAGGACCGCCCTCATCTCCAGCACGTTGATGTGGAGGTGGGCTTCCTGAGGGGTCCATGTTCCCTGGGACCTCACCCCGTTCAAGTGCGCTCCCCACCCTAGCCCTGAGGCATCTGTGGAGAGGATTATCTCCGGGGACGGCGCTGTAAACAGGACACCTGCAGAAAGTGTCCCTGGGTCTAGCCACCATTGCCAATCTCGAATCACGGCATTTGTGATTCTGACTGGATGCTGCATGTGGTCTTGCCTTTGGTCCCACTGCACCTTGAGCATCCACTGAGTTACCCGCATGTGGAGCTTTGCCAAAGGGATGGTCGGAATGGCCGAAGCCATGTGTCCGAGCAGACGAAGGACCAGCCTGGCAGGGATAGTCTTCTTCACCAAGAGATCCCTGATGAGGGATCTGATGCGTTCCGCTCTGTCATCTAGGAGAAAGGCTTTCCCCTAAACGGTGTCCAGAACTGCAGCTTCTGTGACGGTATGAGGAGAGACTTCTGGTAGTTGATTATAATGCCCAGAGACTGGAACAAGTCCTGAGTGCTCTGAATAGCCATCAACAACGCCTCTCTGGAGGCGGCCATGAGAAGCCAATCTTCCAAGTACGGGAACACATAGAGGCCCTGTCTCCTTAAGGACACTGCCACGACTGCCATGCATTTGGTAAAGACCCTGGGGGCTGATGACAGTCCGAACGGAAGGGCCCAGAACTGAAAATGGTAGCCGAGGAACTCGAAGTGCAGGAACCTCCTGTGCACTTGAGCCACAGGGATGTGCAGGTAGGCGTCCTGCATGTCTAGGGACGCTAAAAAAAGGTCCTGGTTCAGCATGGGAATGAGGCCTGGAAGGGTCACCATGCGAAATAATTTGTAGGCGACCGAGATATTTAGGTCGCTGAGGTCCAAGATTGGATGGAGGTCCCCTGTTTTCTTGGGAACCAGAAAGAAGTGGGAATAGTATCCGGAATCTATCTGGTTCTCCGGAACATACTCCACCGCTCTCTTCTGCAGGAGCGTGAGTATTTCTTGCCTGATAAGCAATCTGTGCTGACCCGAGTAACGGGACAGCAGAGGAGGCCTCGAGGGTGGCTTGTCTGCGAATTCTATAAAGTGGCCTTTTTTGACCAACTGAAGAACCCACCTGTCGGTGGTTATGGACTGCCATCCTGGCAGGTAATTCGCAATACGACCCCCGACCTTGATGTCCTGTTGATCCTGAGGGGCGGGGGCCGGGAAGGAGTCACGCTGTGGTGGCGGAGGGAGCCGCGGGCTGAGCCAGCTTAGCTGGGCGCTGACTTCTGCCCGCGGGCTGTCTTTCCTGGGCTCTGCGGGAACCGGAGCCCCTCTGTTGTGGACCGGTGCGGGACTGTTGTCTCTGTGTCCGTCCACGAAAACGGCTTTGGTTCCTACGAAAGGAACTAAGCTTTGGTCGCACATTGCCTGACCGACCACCGCCTTTCCCGGCCTTCTTGGAGCTTGGTGAGAACCTTCTCAGAAGGTGCACCAAAGAGAACTTCTCCTTCAAAGAGGCGTCCATGATATTCTTCTGGACGTCCGAGGTAAATCCGGAGACACGAAGCCATGAGCGTCTCCAGAGGCATACGCCTGAAGCTGCCGCTCTGGCCGAGGAGTCCGCGGAGTCATACGCGGCTCGCAGCACCTGGGTTCCCACGTCCGAACCCGTACGGAGGAGCTGCAACATCTCCTCCTTCTGCTCACCTTCTGCCAATTTCTCTGCCAGATTCAGTCCCTGTTCCCACAAAGCATTTTGGAACTGCACCATGTGGGTTAAGTAGTTCAGGGATCTGATGGCGCAGGTAGCGGAAGCGTACGTGCGCCTGCCCATAGCGTCCAGCTGTTTGGACTCCAGGTCTGGTGGCAGGGTGCTCAAATGTTGCGGTCTCTGGGACCGGTCATGAGAGGCTGTTATGACCAGAGAGTCGGCCAGAGGATGTTGAGCCAAGTACTGGTCCTCCTTAGAGCCTTGTACAGGCGGGTCAGCTTCTTCGGCATCGACGGGAGCGAGTGTGGACATTCCACGCTGCCTGGTGACATCCACAAAGTGTCCACCAAGGGTACCACCACAGGCTTGGGGTCCTTCTGCCAAGATATCTAGCAAGGCGTACTCTCGGTCTAACTCTTCCGCATCCCAGCCCATGTTCTCTTGGATATGTCCCATGACTTCCGAGAACGATGGGTCATCCGGAGGAGATTTAGGAAGCACATGTGGGTCCGGAGAGGGGATCGGAAGGGGAGAGAGGGATCTGGATCTTGTCAAGGACTCCGATCCTGTATCCTCCGTCGAAGGCGAACGGCGTCGTCTTCTGGGTCTCTTAGGACTGGGAGACCCTGAAGAGGATCTAGACGGAGGTCTCCTTCTATCTGGTCTTCCCTTGGAGGGTCCGTAGGCTCGGGAGAGGTACTCGCCCGCTGCCTGGATGGGGAAGGGCGGGGGCGGAGGGTCGCAGGTGGGCGGAGGTGTGGGAACCATATCCTTTTGATGGTATCCCACCAGTAGGTAAAGAGCTCCTTTACCTCAGAGAAGGAAAGGCCCGACGATGGACCAGGCGCCGGTGGCCAGTCGTCGGGTTCCAGCGTCGGCTCCTCAGGGGCCTCAGGTTGCGGGGAGGGTTCCCTTGTAAGCTCGACAGGACCAGGTTCGCCCATCTGGTCCTCGGGCTATGTCAGTTCCTCCTCCTTGATAGTCTCCTGACCAACGTCGGTAGGAGGCGTCGGGGTCCTCTTCTCAACTCGTGCGGATGTCGGCCCTCCTGCCGATGACCAAGAGGGCGAAGGCCTGACCGGTGACGGGCATCTGTTCGATGGCTCCTGGGACCTGTGATGAGTGGTCGACGCCGACTGGTCGCGCTGGGTCCGACAGCTTGAGCGAGGTAAGCCCTTGGTCTCTCCGCTGGGAGGAGGAGGCAAGGAGGCAGACCTGACGTCGGGTTCGGAATGGCGGAAACCCGACATGCGGTGATGATGATGGTCCCCAGACCTAACCAGGGCTTTGGAAGAAGAGGATGAAGAGGGCCTGGAGGTCTTGGCCTGTGAGGAGGAAGAGGAGCCCGAAAGTTTCTTCACCGCAGCTGAGGAAGGCTGAGAGCGGGCCCGGGATGGCGAACGGTCGGACCGAGAGCCGGAACTACGGGAGTCGGAGGCCCTAGATGGGGACCTGGATGGGGCCTTCTCCCTATGTTTCTCAGAATGTTTCCGGGCTTTCTCAGTAGAACTCCCTTTGGAGGTGTCCATGGCCTTAACTTTCTCCTCGAGCAGGAACGCCTGCAGAGCCTTCTGGCGGCAGATCCGGTCCGCTGTTAACCCTTGGCAGAAAATGTAGGACCGGTGTCGTGGGTCTGGGCCTAGGCACTGACGAGGGCCGATCGCGGATCCTTGAACGGGATTTGCTTCCTACAGCCATTTCGAGGATGGCCTTCAATGGAGGTTGGAGAGGACATCAGACAGCAACTTAGCCGAAAAGATTAACTTTTTCCCGAAGAAAGAACTTGACCATGCGTCGCGCGCTAGAAACGATCCGAAGGGTCGAGACATGCAAGTCAACGGCGGGAAAAGAACTGGGGAATCTGGTGGGACCGCCCCCTTATGTACTACGCCTGACGTCGGAGGCGGGACCGACGTTGGGGGCGGTGCCCGCTAAAGTTAGCTAGCTAGAAGAATTCCGTGGGGTCCTGGCGCCTGCCAGCTTCAGTCCTAATGGTGTTACCTGCTGCAAGAGCTGTATCTCGAAGTAAGATCCCGCTGCTTCCAAGCAGTAAGGAAGATCTGGCGTCATGGGGCGGAGCCGAGAGTTTCATCACCCAGGTGGGTGGGAGGAGCCAGCTTGAAGACTTTCCGGCCCATCTTAAAGTGGCAAGGTACCTGCCAGACAATGTGGATAAAACAACATATCCACACCCCTAGAAACAGTTCCAGCTGAGGCGTACTGATACTGTGGCTGAACCTGGCACACAGACTAGACAAGTAAAGGAGCGTAATTATGGCCAGATAATCACCCCCTTGCACTTGTCTTTTAGCCAATCGGGTGTCTAGAATGTTCTTTCCCTTGTTGTAAACCACAATAACAGGCAAGTGGTAGTGAAACACATAGGCAGGACATTAATCAGAAGAACAGAGGGAATCGGTGATATAGGGAGCTAATGTGACTGAAACAAAAAAAAAAACACACTGTAATAATGAAAGTGTTGTCATCTGTATGGGGCAGTGTTGCATTTTGTTTACCATCATTTCTACTTACTTACTACTTGCCAGCAGAAACAGGCCACATGGTCTATCAAGTCTGCTCGAGTGTGCAGCTAGCACCCCACTTGCAGCTGCCACCCCACACAGATGAATGCCAACTGTGTGCCAAGAAAGGACAAAAGCATGGTGAGAGTTTCTGAAAATTAAATGTATAAGAATTAACAATTTCAAGAATCAACAATTTCCTCGTTGCCATTTCTGGGTGAACTGATAAACGTCCAGTTCCCGAATTCAGAGCTAGCGAGTCACAAAGAGGAGAGCCTGCTAGCACTTCTCAAATCACTTTTAAAAACAGCTCTGTTTTTTTTACTGAGAACTAGCAGATAACAATTATTATTTTAAAAATATGTGATAAACTCAGTGGCCACCCCTCTGGTACCTCTACTACTTCCTGTCTCCCACCCAAACTCACCCCCCCCCTTTTTTCCTGTCCCCTCTCACTTACTCTCCTGCTCACCACCTTTCCCTCCTCTCTAGCCTCCTTTTGGCGCCTAATGATCACCCTCTCCTGGAAGTTTCCTTAACCTCGAAATTGTCTACTGCTGAACCTGTTATAGCTTGTTTTTCTATGAAACTTAAAAACGTTACTGCCTTAAACTGTTAATAGCAAATTTATGATGTAACTTTCCTGTCTGGTTTTACCCGTAATGTGTATCGTGCTTTGTTAAATGTTCTTTGTGACGTGGAACCTTTGTAAAAGAGCCCTGGCTCAAAGGTATTAACTCGTAGACTAATAAACTAAACTAAACCACTAACCAGCCATTGCTTTTAGATAAGGGAGCCGTGGCTGTCGCCTGTCATGTTGCTGAAGAATATTAAAAGCTAAAATATTAACCCCTTCAAGGTATAATTACAAATTAGCCAACAAGAAAAAAAAATCAACATTTAAGTTGTACTAGGAATGTCTCTAGTACAACAGGCTGCCAAATACAGATTTGTCTGCCTTTCAACAGCTCACTATTAGGCAGGTGCCAATGCTATGTGCAGAGCTGAGACATTAGGCGTTCTCTGAGGACCACTCATAAACTTCACGTTTCTTCTGCCAAATCATATTTGACATTTAATTTAAAACCCATGGTATTCCCACATGAAGCCTCAACAGTGTACTAGAGACAAAAGAAAAAATTACTCACCTTAGTAATTGTGTTTCTTCTAATGGAGTCTTGCTGTATTCTGACAATTTGCAGTTAGCTCCAGCTCTTGAACTGCCCCAGAGAGTGAAGGGTTAAATTCTATGCCGGGCATAGAACGTTGGGCTCGAGCTCAGTTGAAAACTCTGTCTGTGTCCTTTTGAAACCAAACCCTCTGACGAGCTAAAACTCACTGACTAAATAATGTGGAAATTGTAAAAACTCCTAGGCCCAGATATTCAAAAGGGTTGCGCCATGCGCAACAGGGTTGCGCATGCTTAAGTCCAAAAATGCGCCATTCTTCGATATTCAGCAGGAGGCAGTTACGCCACTGACAACAGGTTGCACAAAAGAGCAATGCAAATGAATGCATGCTCAACAGGAGGGAGGAACCATACATAACCTCGCAACCCGATATTCAGTCGGGTTGTACAGGGGTATGCATGCGCAACCCCCAACCTGCGCCTGCACAACCTTGAGCAAAAAAGGATCAAGCTGAGGGCCACCCATAAGTGAGCTGCTGTATTGCAGGGCGAGCACAGCAGCTGCCACCCTGGCTGGCCCCCAACCTCGTCCCTGTGCCCCTCACCAGCCCGATCAGGGCAGAACGTAAACAACCCCCACCCCACATCTCCCAAAGCCCGATCGCGGCATACAGTAACATGCCCCCTCCCACACATCTCCCAAAGCCTGATCGCGGGCATAAAGTGTATCAATTCCCCCCATCTCCCGAAGCCCGATCGCAGGCATAAGGTGTATCAACCCCCATCTCCCGAAGCCCGATCGACAGGCATAGGTATCAACCCCCACATCTCCCGAAGCCCAATCGCTGGGCATAACCTGTATGAACCCCCACCAGTGCCCGATCAGGGCAGAATGTAAAAAGCCCCCCCAACCCGGATTATCTCCTGGTGGTCCAGTGGATCAGAATGCCCGATCGCAGGCAGAATGTCAGGTACAACCCCCCAAACATCTCCTGGTGTCTAGTGTCCCCCAGCCCACCCACAAGCCCCTCCACCCCGATCCCCCGCAGCCGGCAGCATCCCACCAGCTGCCGCCTCTGCCGTCATTGATGATCAAATTAGGCTGCACGCCCATTGGTGCAGAGCTACAGCCAATGCATGGCAGCCCATACCGTACATGACAGTCCAGATTTGTAGGTTTTTCTTGTGGCAGGCTTTCGAGAAGCCTTGAGGATCTCCAGAACCCCTTGGGAAAGATGTAAATCTGCATACTCCAAGTCTTCAAGAGCCATGCCTTGAGATGGAGTGACTGGAGATTGGGGTAATAAATCCTCCCCTGAGAGGAGGTTAGCAGATTGTAATTCCTGGGAAGAGACAGGGGAAGATGGACTGCTAAGGACAGCAACAATGGGTACCAAAAAGGCTGCCTGGCCCAGTCTGGAGCAATCAGAATCACTTTGTATGGTAGTGACCTTACCTTGACTAGAACCTTGAACAATAGAGGAAAAGGAGGGAAGGCATAAAGAAACTTCCCTTCCCAGTTCAAAATCAGAGCATCCAGAGTGACTGAACCCAAGACTGGGGGTCTGCAACAAAAACAGAGGAAGCTGGTGATTGTCTGGGGCTGCAAAGAGATCTATCTCCGGAGTGCCCCACCTTGAGAAGATCACCTTCAAAACCAAAGGATCCAGAGACCAATCGTGATGGCCCTGGGAAATCCTGCTCAATGCATCTGCTATCACATTGTCCTTTCCTGGGAGGTGGACCGCTACTAGAGAGGTCTGCAGGGAATAAGCCAGGGACCATACTTTCATGGCCTCCATGCACAAGGCCGTGGACCGAATGCCTCCCTGCTTGTTGATATACCACATGGTGGTAGTGTTGTCCATCCTGACCTGAACCACCTTGTTCTGTATTGACTGAGAGAGAAAGCTTGTAGGGCAAGAAGTACTGCCCTGAGCTCCAGAAGGTTGATGTGAAGAAGGGATTCCTGAGGGGACCACAGTCCCTGGGCCGTGAGAGCCCCCAGATGGGCTCCCCACCCCAAAAGGGAAGCATCTGTGGAAAGAACCACAGAGTGAGTCCGAGAGACAAATGGAACACCTTGCCTCAGATTGTCCAGGTCCTGCCACCACTGAAGGGCCTGAATTAAGGTCTGAGTAACAGGAACTAGCTTGGTAAGAGGATCTTTCCTTTGGGACCAAAGGTTCTCAGATGGAACTGAATGTCCCTCATCGAAACCTGGCCCCTGACCACTGCTGTGAAGCTGCCATGTGGCCCAGAAGCTGCAGAAAATGCCTTGCTGGTCGAGAAACCAGAGGGAGAAAGGAAGAGGCCAGCTGAGAGATGGATTTTGCCCTTTCCAAAGGAAGGAAGGCTCTTGCCTTGAGGGTGTCAGCTCTGCTCCTATAAAAGTGAGGAGCTGTACTGGTTCGAGAACTGACTTGGGAAGATTGAGAAGGAACCCCAGGGAAGTGAGAACTTTCTGGGTAACCTGCAGATCTGACTTGACTTGGTCTGAAGACTGGCCTACCAGAACCCAATCGTCCAGATATGGAAACATAGAAATCCTTTTCCTTCTTAAAAAGGCCACCACTACTGTTAGGCACTTTGTAAACACCCTTGGAGCTGAGGTTAGACCAAAGGACATTGCTCTGAACTGATAATGGCCTGAGGGCAATTCGAACCTGAGGCACTTTCTGTGGGAGCACCTGATGGGAATGTGAAAATAGGCATCCTTGAGGTCCAGGGAGGCTAGCCAGTCTCCTGGCCTCAGAGAGGGAAGAACTGTTCCCAGAGTCACCATCTTGAATTTTGGCTTTACTAGGTGCTTGTTTAGGTATCTTAGATCTAGGATGGGTTGCCACTCCCCTGTCTTTTTCGGGGTAAGGAAGTACCTGGAGTACAGACCTTTGCCCTGTATGGATAGGAACTCTCTCTAGGCCTTTAAAGCCAGTAGAGACAAACCTCTTCCTCTAGAACAAGGGTTTCTGAAGTATTTGCAGGTGGAAAGGATCTGGGTCTCAGTTTCGGAAAACTTTTGAAACTGAGAACCAGACCCTGGCTTACAACCTCCAGGACCCACTTGTCTGAGGTAACAGACATCCAGTCCTGGACAAAGCAAGCCAGCCTGCTTCCTACTGGAATGGGGGAGTCGACCCGGGCTGACACATCAGGGTGTCTGCTTGGCAGGAGCCTTAGGCTGAGGGGTGGATGCAGCGCTGCTCATCCCCCTTCTGCCTCTCCCTCTGAAGAACCCCCTCTGAGAAAAGGAAGAGGAGGCCTGCGCCTGGTAGAAAGGCCTGTGAAAAGGCCTGTCCCTGCCCCTAGTTTGCTGCCTCTGAGGAGTTGCCTGCCTCTCCTTGACCTGGGCACTCCTTTAAGTGGTCCTGTACTCGTCCACTTTCTTCATCTAATTCTCTGTCTGCTCCCCAAACAGAGAATTACCCACTACAGGGAAAGCCATGGCATTAGCTTGGGTGTCCTGTGAAAGGCTAGTACATCTGAGCCAGGCCATTCTCCGAAGAGCCACAGATGTAGCCATGACTCTTGATGACACATCATTGGAGTCCACAGCAGCATGAAATTGTACCTTTGATGCCTCAATCCCATCAGCAGCTACCCCCTCCAGCTCCTTGGCTAGCTGGGGGGAAGCTTGTTAGCCAGTGCCAGTACAGTGTCCCACCTGGACTTCTGATACCTGGCTGTATAGGCCATATAATTAGCCTGCCTGAGTCCCAAAGATGATGCCAAGTACTGTTTCTTTGCCATGGCACCTATCTTCCTGGAATCTTTGTCTGGGGGGTGTGAAGCCAAGGGGATGTTTGCCTTGTCACAGGCAGCAGCCCGCACTACTCCAACATGGCTGCATTGTTGGTAAAGAAAGAAAAAATTACTCACCTTAGTAATGTTTCTTCTAATGGAGTCTTGCTATATTATGACTATTGCAGTTTGCCCCAGTCTTAGAACTGCTCCGGAGGTGAAAGAGTTAACTTCCATGCAGAGCATGGAGTTTAGAGCGTGAGCTCAGTTCAGAAGCTCTGTTTGGCTGGTTTCAAACCGAAACCATCAGATCTTTACGAGCAAAAACTCACTAAGGTTCTGTGTGGAAGCTGTAACCTACACTAGCCAACTGGCTACTAATATATTAACACATTTTTGCTGGTCCCAACACAAAGACTCAAGTCAGTGGACCAGAAAATGAAGATAAAATAACTAAATAAACACAACACCCAAACATGAAGAGGGCATCAATAAATGCCAACAGAGACTACCACCCTATACCCAAAGCAGGAGTTCTGAGAGGGGCAGGTGGGGAGTCACATAGCAAGACTCCATTAGAAGAAAACAACATTACTAAGGTGAGTAATTTTTCTTCAAACAACATGAAGTCTTGTATATTATGACATACAGACTACACAGCAGTACCTCCATGGAGGAGGGGACAGAACCTACTTAGGAATAGGCTCTGAAAGCACGGCTGTGCTAAACTGAGCATCCCTCCTGGACTGAATATCCAGGAGTAATGCTTGGTGAAAGTGTGTACTGTCTTCCAAGTAGCTGCCTGACATATCTCCAAGATAGGGATGTCTCTAGCAGCAGCTTGAGATGCAGCTGTACCTCTGGTAGAGTGAGCCCTCAGGCCTGAGGGGGAACCTTACCCAGCTTTTGATAGCAAAATTGGATACAAGAAACGATCCACCTGGCAATGGCTCTTTTAGTGGCAGGTATCCCTTTCCCAACCTCACCATAAGTGAGAAACAGTTGGAGGGAGTCAAACCTGTGACCCTTGGTACGCTCTATGTAGTAATTTAGGGCCCTCTAAACATCTAAGCTGTGCAGCCTCCTCTCACCAGAGGAGGAATGGTCAGTGAAGAACACTGGAAGTGAAATAGATTGGTTAAGGTGGAAATCTGAAACCACCTTAGGCAAAAACTTCCTGTTAGTCCTGAGGACCACTTTATCCCTGTGAAAGGAAATAAAGTCAGTTTCTACTGATAAAGCCTGTAACTCACTTATACGCCTGGCAGAAGTGATAGCTACCAGAAATACAGTTTTCCAATTCAAATACTTAAGCTCTGCAGAAGACAGAGGCTCAAAGGGGGGTTGCATTAGCTGAGCAATGCATACATTAAGATCCCAAGCCGGGGCAGGGTCCCTGAATGGAGGATTGGTGTGAAGTAATCCTTTAAAAAACTTGGAAAATACAGGATGAGCAGAAAGAAGAGGGCTTCCTGCTGGAAATGAAGGCAGAGACGGCAGCCAAGTGAACTTTCAGGGTGGCTGGTCTCAGTCCCAAAGAATTAAGATGGACCATGTAGTCCAATACAGTGGGTAGATCAGCAGATTCTGGGGAAACATGCTTCCCAGAACACCATATGGAAAACCTTTTCCATTTGGAGTTATAGGTAGCCCTGGTGGAAGGCTTCCTAGCAGCTTTCAGGATTTCGAGAACACTTTGAGAAAGTTGCAAATCAGCAAACTCTAACCGCTCAAGAGCCAAGCCTTGAGGTTGAGGGATTTGAGATTCGGATACCAAACTCTCCCCTGAGCGCAGGCTAACAGATTGTGGTTCCTGGGGAGACACAGGAAGATGGACTGCTAAGGACAGAAGGAGGGTACCAGGGCAGTCTGGTCTAGGTCTGGAGCAATCAGGATCATTTTGCAGGGCTGAGACCTGATTTTGACTAGTACTTTGAACAGGAGAGGGAAGGGGGGAAAGGCATAAAGAAACTTCCCTTCCCAATCGAGGAGAAAGGCATCCAGGGGAACTGAGCCCAACACTGGGGGCCTGCAACAAAACAGTGGAAGTTGATAACTGTCTGGGGCTGCGAAAAGATCTATCTGAGCAGTGTCCCATCTGGCAAACACTATCCCCAGTACTAGGGGATCCAGTGACCATTCGTGATGGCCCTGGGAAATCCTGCTGAGGGCATCTGCCAGGACATTGTCCTTGCCTGGGAGGGTGAACTGCTATGAGGGAAGTGTTCAGGGAGTAAGCCAGAGACCACAACTTCATCGCCTCGGTGCACAAGGCCAAGACACAGTACCCCCTGTTTGTTGATGTACCACATTGTAGTGGTGTTGTCTGTTCTGACCTGTACCACCTTGTTCTGAACAGATGCAGAGAAAACTGAAGTGCTAGAAAAACAGCTCTGAGTTCCAACAGATTGATGTGGAGCAAGAGATTCCTGCGAGGACCATAATCCCTGGGTGGAGAGGTCGCCCATGTGAGCTCCCCATCCCAAGAGGATGCATCTGTAGTAAGGGTCAAGGAATATGGGACAGAGGGATGAAAGGCACCCCTGTCTCAGATTGCTCTGATCCTGCCACCACTGAAGGGCCTGGATCAGGGTTCGAGTCACTGGGATTAACTGGATAGAGGATCTCTTCTTTGAGACCAGAAAGCTCTCAAATGAAATGAATGTCCCTCATCTGAAATCTTGCTCCTTGCACCACAGCTGTGGAGGCAGCCATGTGCCCCTAGGAGCTGCAGGAAATCTTGCTGGTGAGAGACCTGCAGAGTGAGAGGCGGCCAGGGCCACTAGGTCCTTACCCTTTTCAAGGGAAGGAAGGCTCTGGCCTGCTTGGTATCCAGTTCTGCGCCTATAAAGGTGAGTACCTGGACAGGTTCCAAAACTGACTTTGGAAGATTGAGAAGAAATCCCAGAGAGGTAAGCAGCTGCTGGGTAACTAGCAGGTGTGATTTGACCTGGTCTGGAGACTGACCCACAATGAGCCAGTCGTCCAGGTAGGGAAAAATTGCAATCCTTTGGCTTCTTAGGTGAGCGACTGCTACTGCCAGACACTTTGTGAACACCCTTAGGGGCAGAAGTGAGGCCAAGGGCATTGCTCTGAACTGATAATGGCCTGAGGGCAGTTCGAATCTGAGGTACTTTCGATGGGAGCCTGATAAGAACATGGAAGTAGGCATCTTTGAGGTCCAGGGAGGCTAGCCAGTCCCTGGCCTTAGGGAAGGTAAAATCATTCCCAGTGTCACCATTTTGAACTTTGGCTTTAAAGGTGCTTGTTTAGATATCTTAGATCCAGGATAGCCGCCACTCTCCTGTCTTTTTTGGGGTAAGGAAGTACCTGGAGTACAGACCCTTACCCTGGTGAAGGGGAGAAACCTTTTCTACAGCTCTGAGAGCCAGGAGGGTTGAGACTTCTGTTTCCAAAGCAAGAGTCTCTAAAGGGTTTGCAGGTGGAAAAGATCTGGCTCTCATCTTTGGAAATTTCTTGAAGCTGAGAACCAGACCCTGGCTCACTACTTCCAGGACCCACCTGTCTGAAGTTAAAGACTTCCAGTCCTGGACGAAGTGAGCCAACCTGCCCCCTACAGGTAGTGGAGAGCCAACCCTGGGCATCCCATCAGGGTGCCTGTTTGGCAGGGGCTTTAGGCTGAGGGGTGGGAGCAGGCCTGCTCGAACCCTGCCTCTCCCTCTGAAGAACCCCATCTGTACATAGGCTGAAGAGGAGGGCCTGAGTCTGGTAAAAGGCCTGTGAAAAGGCCCTACCCCTACCCCCTGAGAGCTGCCTCTGAGGTGGCTTGCAGTTCCTTGGCTTGCCTCCTGTAAGTGGTTCTATATTCATCCATTTTCTTCATATAATTCTCTGTCTGCTCCCCAAACAGAAATTTCCTACAAGGAAAATCCATAGCCTTAGACTGGGTATCCTGTGACAAAGTAGTCACACCTGAGCCAGGCCAATCTGCGAACAGCCACAGATGTAGCCATGACTCTAGAGGATACATCATTAGAATCCACTGCAGCATGGAATTGCACCTTAGATGCCTCCAATACCATCAAGAGCCACCTGCTCCAGCTCGCTGCGAGCTGGCCATAGGATACCCTGTTTGACTAAGGCCATGACAGTATCCCATCTAGATTTCTGGTATCTTGCAACATAAGCCATATAGTTAGCTTGTCTGAGTCCCAAGGATGCTGCCATGTATTGTTTTTGGCCATGGCATCAATCTTCCTGGAATCCTTGTCAGGAGGATGTGAAGCCAGTGGAATATTAGCTTTATCACAGGCTGCAGCCTGAACTACTAACATGACTGCATTGCTGTGAAAGAAAGTCTGTATCAGGACCTGACAAAGTGTACCTCCTGTCCATCTTTTTATCCACAGGAGGCACAAATTAGAGCTTTTAAAATTGTTATTGTTCGTTTTCTAAAAGATTTATGTAAAGGGATGGACAACCTCCTGGACTCTGGGATATCCATCATCTCCACATAGTCAGGCTCCTCTTGCTCATCAAAGCCTCCTCTAAGGAAGCTGGAGGTCTCAGCAACTTTTTTATAAAACAAAAAATGAGAAGGGGACTCAGAAAGCCTAGGGGGAGACTCACCTGAAGGTCTGTCTGGAGAGATGTCCGGTTCAATGGGCACATCCAGACTTTCAAAGTCACATTCACACTGATCATAATCCTCATCCCCCTCCTCTGGTTCATAGAACTCTTCTATATCATAATCCTGAACCACTGGAACTGACCGAACCGACCTTTTGCCAGACAGTGGCGGTTCGGAGGGAACCGGGGACAGGGACTGGACAATCTGTATTGCCCTGGCTATCTCAGCAGCAGTTGGAGAAGGAATTTTGGACTCCAAACCTGCTTATTTTTTAGATTTCTTTGCTGGAACTGGCTCCTCAGAGCCAGCTTTTCGTTGGCCCGAGGAAGTCTCGCCCTGGTCAGAAGGCACTCCCTCCGGTTCGGTTGGCACCGAACCGGGCTGGCCATCTGGGTCAGCGGACTTTTTGGCCTCTCGTTCCCTGAGCCTGCCCACTGTCTTGTCCAGGGTGGCTGCAGGGAAATTTTTACAAATCTGGCAGTCTGAATTGAGGTGGTCAACCCCAGATAATAGACACATGTAGTGTGTGGGTCAGCCTTGGCAAAGGCTTCCCCACAGACACTACAGTGTTGAAACCCAGTGGGCCCGGTTTTTCTTTTGGGTTTCTCAGACATGATGCCAGCCTAACCAACCAACTTGCCCTTTTGATGGCAGTGCCAGGCAAGACACCCTTATCGGTTCCAAACCGTGCCATGGGTCGTGGAAAAAACCGTAATGAAATCCGTTTTTTTAGAACCGATAAGAACAGGAACCGCACTCTAAAAACCTTAAAGGCTTCAAACTATTTAAATACAGCACCATTCGGTTCAACAGACGATAATACTTTAAGTTCCACACAGAAAAACCCTATCTATTACTTACGATTACCAAGACAGAGCCTGAACGATCGGTTTGCAGTTAAAATAATGAAATCATGGTTAAATTAAACCGAGAAATAGCGCTTTAAACGAAGAAATGAACCGAGCAACAGGAGGAATCTCCGGGCGACTGTTCAGTGAGGCGGAGTAAAGAATCTGACGGTTTCGATTTGAAACCAGCCAAACAGAGCTTCTGAACCGAGCTCGCGCTCTAAACTCCATGCTCTGCATGGAAGTTAACTCTTTCACCTCCGGAGCAGTTCTAAGGCTGGGGCAAACTGCAATAGTCATAATATAGCAAGACTTCATGTTGTTTGAATTCTGTATCCAAGCCTGACAAGGTGTACTTCTTGTCCATTCTCTTGTCAACAGGAGGTACAGAATTGGGAGACCTAAGAAATTTTTGTGTCTGTTTCCCAAATGACCTATGAAGGGGAATAGACAGTCTCTTAGACTCTGGGATTTCCATCACCTCTATGAAGTCAGGCTCCTCTTGATCCTCTACAGCCTCCTCAATAGGAAGCTGGAGGGTTTGAGCCACTTTTCTGTAGAACAGAAAGTGGGGAAGGGACTCAGAAAGCCTAGGAGGGGAAACACCAGAAGGTCTGTCTGGGGAGATGTCCGGTTCCACAGGCACATCCAGACTTTCACCGTCATAATCATCCTCTTCAAAATCCCCCTCATCATCAAACTCCGGTTCGTAAAAATCTTCAGGGGAATAATCCTGAACCAGGGGAACCGACCGAACCGAACCCTTGCTAGAAGGCGCCGGATTGGTCGGAACTGAAGCAATTCCACAATCCGAATCGCTCTGGCTATTTCTTCGGCGGTCGGAACATGCAGCTCTGGATCCGAACCAGCCGATTTATCCTTTCGTTTTCTTTTTGTAGGAACCTATCCCTCAAGATCAGTTCTCCTCTTGCCCGAAGAAGTATCGCCCTGGTCAGAAGGCACTCCTTCTGGTTCGGTAGGAACCGAACTGGGCTGGCCTTCCGGGTCAGCGGATTTCTCTGCCTCCTTATCCCTAAGTCTACCTAACCTTTTTTCCAAGGTAGACTTAGGGAACTTCTTACAAATTTGGCAGTCTGAATCGAGGTGATCAAACCCCAGACAGTAAACACAGGTGGTGTGGGGATCGGCCTTAGCAAAGACCTCCCCACACACACTGCAGGGTTGAAACCCAGTGGGCCCGTTTTTTTCTTGGGTTTCCCAGACATGGCCAACCTAACCAACATACCCTTTAAATGGCAACCGCCAGGCAAGACTCCCCTATCGGTTTCTCACCGTGTCATGGGTGATGGAAAAAAACCGCTAAAATTAAGTTTTTTTTTAAACCGATATGGACCGGTAACCACACACTAACTTTTTCTTTTTCAAGATCTTACTACAAGATCGGTTCAGCCGAACCGATCGGAAAAATTTCACAATTTCCACACAACAGCTACTAATCTAAGTACTTACGGTACCACAGACAGAGTCTGGAACCGAAAAACAGAACGAAAATCAGACTAAAACCGAAACTTTAACCATGATAGAACCGAGCAGAAGGAGAAATCTCCGGAGCGACTGTTCAGTGAGGCAGAGTAAAGAATCTGATGGTTTGGTTTCAAAAGGACACACAGTTTTCAACCGAGCTCGAGCCCAACATTCTATGCCTGGCAGAGAATTTAACCCTTCACTCTCCGAGGCAGTACTAGCGCTGGAGCTAACTGCAAATTGTCAGAATACAGCGAGACTTCATGTTGTTTGAAAGCTGTGCTGCTCACCACTCGACAGAATGAATTTTCCTGCTTACTGTGATAATCAATTTTTTTTATAAAACATAACCTTAAGTTTCAAAAAGAGGCTTCAACATTTCCCAATATATATCTCTGTTATTTGTGACAGCTTCACCTATTTTCACCTGCTGCAGGCTACTATGCTCAGCCACAAATGCATAATTCCCAATGATGAAAAAACTGTTTAAAGCTTGTAAAGAGACAGTAGATGAATTTCATCACGGTTTTTTAACCTAGTAATATTTTAATGTCACTCCTGATGTCACCATAGAAGAAGACAGGTGTCCCAAAAGGTAGGAGCTCATCGTCTGGGGAGTAAGCCCAATGCGGAACCTCCAACTGGGAGGATAAAAAAATTATATAGAAATAAAAGAAGTGAGACTTGAGACTCCTTATTACCAGCACTGCACAATCATTTACAGCTTATGTGCAGTACCATCACTGCAATCAAAGCTTTACACCCCTTCCCCCTTTTAAGGCAAGATGATTCACCTCTGTGGCTGACATAATTCTGTTTACACAAGAACGACAGGTTCTCCCAAGGCACACCCCAAATGAATTTAATTAACTCTTCGCTTATTACAAAAAACACAAAGTTCTGCCTTTTTTCTACAAACAATTCTGCTCCTGTTTAATAATGAGTAATCTTCATAGCTATCTCAAGAATCAATTTCTCAGATGACTCAGAGATAGAGTGAAAAAAAAACTGAAGTGTAAAATATTTATGCAATAAATATTAACAGAAGATAAAAAGTCTTTACACTTTTGATTTTGTGTGGATTATATATTCGCTACCAAGGTAATTTGTTATTTATTTTACAACATATTGACCCAGAATAGCCACACTGAACTGTAACATCAGAAGGGTGTCACTTAACCCTTATACATTTAATTTTCAGAAACTCTCACCATGCTTTTGTCCTTTCTTGCCAGGACGACTGTGCCTTTCCTATCTTCCGAAACCTCTCCTTCAAAAGCATGAGAACGTGCAAAACAAACCCTTTATAATGCACAGGAGAGCTTTGTTATGTATGAAATTCTGTTACCACAATTTCCTCACTGTGCTGCAGTAGAGACGTCACAATGCTGTTGTGCTGCATTAGCGATGTCACTACTGCCGCACAACAGATTAGAATATTTTCACATGGTACACAAGCCGCAGCTGCTGTCGTTAGCACTGTCAAGTCGTCGTGTCAGTTTCAGTCAGTGCTAATAAGGCTCAGAACAATGGCAGCTGCGGTTCACTCAAAAACGGCATCAGAAAGGCGAAAGGCAAAAGTTAATGTCAGAGTATACTACTGTTCTCCAAATATTGTTAACAGATTATGTATTAGCAACCATACACATACAAGGCTGAGTTTGAATCTTGAGGTTTCCATGGTAAAAAGAGACCTCTCGAGCTACGATCTTGAGGTTTCTTGTTACCATGAAAACCTCGAGATTCAAACACAGCCTTGTTGTTTAAGGTTGCTCATACACAATCATCTATGAGTTCCTTATAGCTATTACAAAACTAAAACACTTTCCCGGTTCAGTAGTGCAGGGGTACAGTGCGGCTCACTACATCAGCGATCCGAGTTTGGAAACTGACTCAGGACATTTGGGGTCAAGCGGAGAGATGGAGGATCAAGTGTCTGTGACAGGGTTGGGTGAGACCCTATCCCATTTGTTATACAGAGAAAGAGTTAAAGGCAAGAATCTATTTTTTTGTCCTCTCCTTTTCTGCTGCTTGTCTATCTCTTGTCTGTCTGATTGCACAGTCAAATTTTCCTTGTGGAACCCTGGAACTGGCCGCTCCAATGGTCCCACAGTTTCCCTCATTATCTCGCTTCCTTTACTTGCTGTTTCTATTCTTTCTTTCTTTCTTCCCTTACTTCTCTGTGGTTAAAAAGTACAGGTGAATCTGTGTGTGAAACTGGGATCCCTTGGTTAGCGAATGTGTATATATAGTTATACTGTTGAAATTTCTGCAAAAACTATTTGGAACTCAGAGGGTTGACCGTGAGATGCAGTTTGACCTCCACAAGCTCATCTGCAGAGTTGTCAACAGGAGATCAGTTCTGGGATACAATGTTCTGTTTTGTTGCACCTGCAAAATAGAAACTGACTAAGTTCTGATACAGTTTGTGAGAAACAGGAGCTGCATCTTAATGAACTCAGGATACAGAACTTAATTGCCAGGAAAGATCTTAGAAAATGACAGCAATGTTTGTTTAGAGAGTCAGAGAGAGAGAGAGAGAGATGTAGAGATCCCTCAGAGGAAGGACTTCATATTGTTTGAACTGCCTATATAACATCTATCCTGCACAATTTTATTTATTTTATTGTTATTGATAATAATAAAATGCTACATGCTAATTTTATGACTTCTCCTGGTTTGCCTATGCTTTCTGACCTATGCCTTGATGACAGCATCCCAGGGGCAGCTCTCCTCTCTCCAGCAGGGAGGACTCTGTGTCCTGCTGCTTGACTGCCACCTGGTGTAGGTCAAGTGTAAGCACAGCTCTTGCTCCCCTTTCCTTTTTTGGGGGATTCCTTCATCTTCTCTGCTCCTCAGATCAGGGAATAAATGCAGGTTACTCACCTGTAACAGGAGTTCTAGGAATGGTATATGTTGTTCATCCACACTTATTGGCAGGTTCCTTGCCGCTTTAAATCTTGCCGGAAGGTCTTCAAGCTGGCTCCTCCCACCCACCCGGGTGGTAAAACTCTCGGCTCCGCCCCATGATGCCAGATCTAGCCGCTGGAAACTCGGGTTGTGCGTCAAAGCCAGGAGGCTACATGGGGTCAGTGGATGAACAACATACCACCATTCCTAGAACTCCCCAGTTACAGGTGAGAAATCTGTATTTCTAGGGACATGGATATGTTGTTCATCCACACTTATTGGCAGACTCCTAGCAGTTCTCCGGGAGGAGGGAGGCAAGGAGCACACCCCCTACTTAGGTATAAAGACTGGAGAACTGAGACCCCGACCAACATCCCGGCGTGACCCAAGGTCGATGTGGAAGGGGAAATCGATATATGCCTGCTTCCAGGTAGGAACCCTGTGGATATCCTGGACAGGAGTATCCACGGAAGCAGCCACCGATGCAGCGGAAGGCGGCTAAAAATGAGCACTTATCCCTCTGGGAGGCTCCATGCCCGCCCACCTATAGTGGAGACCTATGCAGGAGGTGACCCACCCGCTCGTCATCCGCTTGGCTGCAGGTCTGCCAGGTGCAGCTTCAGCGTAGATGACAAACACCTGGCGAACCTCTCCCGAACTTCAGCCCTACGCTCCCTGGGTAGGCGAGCGTTAAATAGGGTTCCAATGGATCCTATATACGGCCTCTGAGGCGTGAATGGGGATGAACCCCGGCAGAGACAATACCCGGTTAGGGAAAGGACTCTGCCACCGCCTACGGAAGGAACTTCGGGTGGGGCGCAGGACAACCTTGTCCCTGTGGAAGACCAGATAGGGAGATTCAAAGGAGCGCCTGGAACTCTCCCATCCTTCTGGTTGGCATGGAAGCCCCAAGAAGGTGTTCTTCCATAACAGGTGGGGAAACTCACACCTGTGCAAAGGTTCAGATAGGCTTGCCCATGAGCTAAGCCCATACCAGCGAAAGATCCCACCGAATGGGGATACTCTCCCCAGAGAGGAGGTGTGATCAAGGTCTAGGAAAGCGCTAGACCACCTTTTCTGTGCCACCGACTGCCTTCCGGCCCGCGCCCGGGAGACAGGAGTGACTAACAGAAGCACCTAGAGGGTCGTCGACCGAAGCCCTTGTTCAATAAAAGAACGGACCGTAGATGGTCCGGAATGCTCGCCGAGGAACAGGAGAAGGGACCAGGCCCTATCCCAACACCAAATGGAGAACTCCTCCATTTGAAGGCGAGCATGTCTGGTCGACTCCTGGCAGGACGCCTCAAAACGTCGAGGACCTTGCCGGAAGACCCAAGGCCTGGCCACTAGCCACACAGGGACCAGGCCGTCAGGTGCAGGGATAGAAGGTCTGGATGGAGTACCTTCCCCTAACAACAGAGAACAGGATTGGGCGGGCTGGAAGCCGCCTTGGGAGCCTGGGGCTGAGACTGAGGAGAGCTGGATACCAGAGCTGGCGAAACCTGTCTGGGGCTACCAGAATCTCCTGCGCCTAGTCCCTCCTCGCCTTGCCTGAGGGTCAAGGGAAATGGGGGAGAGGCGTAGAAGAGGCCCAGGGTCCGCGGCCTCCAAGGCATCCCCTACAGCGAGCTGTGCTGAGGCGGGCATGAGACAGTCTCGGCCTCGAGTTCTCCCAGGAGGGAAAAAGAACAAGGGTCCACCCGAAGTGTGACCCAGAGGGAGAAAGATCTTGTGCTACCTCCGGCAGGGAAAACCATTCATGAGGCGCAGCCCTTATCTGGCTTAGGGCATCGGCCAGGGTGATGGAGGCTCCTGTCATAGAAATGGCTAGGAAACTGCCTCCCGGCTGCGTGAAAGACCCAATGCAGAGAACCTCCTTACGCAGAGGCAAGGGGCTCATCCGATCCTGGCGGGATAGGTAGCACATGGTGGTGGTGTTGTCCGCCCGGACCTAAACCACTAGACCCCGCACAGACGGAGCGAGCGGTGCAAGCTAAGCGGACTGCCTGGAGCTCCAGCAGGTAGGAAAGACATCAGGACTCCCGAGAGGACCAGAGGCGGTGCACTCTGTATTCTCCTTGATGGGCACCCCCACCCATCCGAGATGCATCGGTCGGAGAAGACCGTCAACTCGGGGTGGACGAACAGGATGTTCTCCTGCAAAAGAGCTGGAACGGTCCAAAGGAGAGCGTTCCCTAACCCCCTGGGCTGTTGTCACGGACTGGTCCGAAGGAACGCAGCGCTATGACCGCTGGCTGGCCAGCCCCCATTACGGGGACGCATGAACCGTCGGGTCCAAACAGACCACGCTGGAGCAGGCCACCGCAAGGCCCAGGAGGTGCAGGAGGTCCCGGGCATGGCGCAATTGCCCAGTCAGACCTGACTAGGTAAAGGAGGAAGAACCTCAGCCCTGTCCGCCAGGAGCCGAGCTCGGACTCATGAGTCGAGCCTCGTCCCGAAGAAGGATCACCCGCTAAGACACGAGTTCCAACGTGGCTCCGACAAAAGGAGACCAGTCTGAGAGCAACCTAGAGGGCCAGAACTCCTGGACCATCCTTCCGCTTGGAAGGTTGCATCGAGCACGCCATCGGGTGGGGTTACGCCCGGACCCCCCAGTGCCTTGGAAATGCTGCTGAGCAGAGACCGAAGGGCCTGGCCTGGAACTCAGTAAAGAGATCCCTGCTTAAGAAGGGAGGAGTCTCCCAAGAAGCGGATGGAGCGAGTGAAAGTACGTCCTGGAGGTCCAGGAAAGAAGCCACCGCCTCGTTCTGAGGATGGGATATCTGAGACAGAGAGACCATCCGGACGTCGTGGATAAAGAATGGGCGCCAAGCCCCCATCCGTTGGGACCAGGAATACCTGGACACAGAACCCAGGTCTGAAGGAGGATCCGCAACCTTCCTGATCACCTCTATTTAGAGGGCCAGGCAAGGATTGGCTCAAGCGGGCCAAAACCAGGCTGCAGACCCCAAGACCCCGTGGGGCAATGGCTCGAAAGGGTGGTGCCTGCTGCAATCCCGAGGCAGGACCTTCCCTAGCACCTCCAACACCCAGAAGTCCGGAAGCGGACCAGGTGGAGGAGGGCAGAGCAGCCTCCCAGGGGAACCGGGTAGGGGTGACGGGGCCGACAGCGCCTCAGCCCACGCACTGAGCAGGCTTGGAGGAGGGATTGGCCGAGGAGCCCTGGGCCTTTACCTCCCTGCTTCCTTTTAGAGGAAGACGCTGGCTTGGGGTCAGGGCCTCGCGCAAGCCTGCCTGGCCCTCATGCTGGAGTTGATAGGCCGATCGAGCCGCAGGGGCCGAGGGCAAGGGGCTCCGCAAAGGCTGCGGCGCTGTCCCTCAGGCAGGGGTGACCGAGTCTGGAGTGGCATCAGACTTCTCGGTCCCCTGGAGTGTCCCTCACTCCAGGGCCGAAAGGTCAGTCCCAAAATGGGATGTCCGACAACTTGTGCACAGGTTTCCATTGAAGAGGATAACCTCAGCCCACTCTGGCGCGCCAGCCACTGCGGCCGCCACCGACCTGGCACAGGAATCACCTAAGTCCAGACGGAGTCTGAAGCTGCTGCTTATGCCACCGCCTTACCTGGTCCCGCACCCGTCGGACCGTGGTCCGCAGGTTGGCCGGGAGATGAGGGAGCACCTCGTCCAGGGAGCCCAAAAGGGCGTGGGAGAAATGTGCCATCAGTGCAGCCGAGCTGGCCTGTCGGAGGCCTAGGGAGGACGCAGCATAAACCTTACGCCCGATATAGTCCATCCTTTTGGACTCTTTGTCGGGAGGCCTATCCACATCCCAAGCGTTCCCAGAACACTGGAAAACATTATCGGTGACTAACCTCTCAGCCGAGGGGTGCTCTGAGAAACCGGGCAAAAGAACCGACAGGACAAGTACTTCCTGGCATCCTGGCCGAAGGTGCAGGACAGGAAGTAGGCGCTGCCAGCCTCAAGGCCGGGCCGACAATGGTCTCAGCCACGAAAGAAACCTCCGGTGAACCCCTTGGTCTAGAGTCTCCGTCAGGGCATAAAAGGCCCATTTGGACACGGGTTCAAGCTGCATCC
Organism: Neoceratodus forsteri; assembly: GCA_016271365.2. Lineage (NCBI taxonomy): Eukaryota > Metazoa > Chordata > Ceratodontiformes > Ceratodontidae > Neoceratodus > Neoceratodus forsteri. The sequence goes on along the minus strand of JADMNL010000034.1, from coordinate 112,332,706 downwards.
CAGTGAATTCCGAAATGAGCTGAAGCAGACCCATAAAGGACGATGGGCTGTCGTCCACAGAGCGTTCCAGAGAGGACCCCGGGTCCTCCCGACTGGGGAACATGGAGGGGTCGAAGTCGGACTCCGAAGGGTCTGCAAAGAGCTGCCTCAAGCCTGAGTCACTCTTCGTCCGCCGAGGGCGGGCGGGAGTGAGGGGAACAGACAACCTGCGGGACAGGTCGTGACCCGACCAAGGTTCCACCGAAGACAGTGGGGCAGCAAAGTTCAGACAAGCAACCGGCCCTGGAGTGGGCACCTCAACTGCAGCGAGCGGTTGTGTCAGCCGATCGGGCGGCAGCTGCTTGCTGGATGGGAAATGAATCAGTGTCGATTGATTCCCGGACAATAACAACTGCTGCCACATGAACTCCTTGTAACGTTGACACCATCTGCACAGAAGCCACTCCTCATCCGAGGAGGGAGACGAGAAGAATGGTAATGCCATCAACTCGGTGCCCCGACCCGAGATCGCCCGTCAGTGAGGCGTGACTGAGGAAGAGGACCAAGAGCGAGACCCAATCCTCGGGGGAACCAAGTGTGGGCCTGGGAAGGGCCGAGGTGCCCGCTCTTCCATTGGCTCGGACGAAAGGACAGGGCCTCGCCCATGTGAGTGGGACCGAGGCCTCTGCCGGGGGAACCGGCGAAGGGATGGCGGCTCCAGCAGAAGACAGCCCAGATGACAGGTCGAGAGACTCGACAACGTCGACGGGAGTCCTGGCCGGCTGACCTGACGGGGACACCGTGAAGTCAGCGGACTGAGCCGCACCCTCGACCGAAGTCGAAAGTCGGCCGACAGGGGAGGGGGAACTCTCCCGCTCGCGAAAACAGTGGGACTTAGCCTGCGACTCCTTTGACCTGGGCCGAAGGTCCCTCTCCCTTCGAGGAAAGGGACTGGCGAAGCTCCTTGAATGAAGCTGAATGAGGAGAACTCAAGGAGAGCGGGATAAGCGCCGCGACCGAGGAGGAGGGGGGGCAGACTTGGACGCCACCCCCTCCATTGAGGAAAGAGGATCGAGCTACTCAGCGAGACACCCGGCCTCGGACACTGCCCAGGACGAGTCTCCAAGGAGATTTTCTGGCGGAAAAGGTTCAGGTCACACGGCCCAAAGCAGGCTGCACGATCCTCCAGGGCGCTGGTCGAAGGGCACAGCAAAAATCGCAAACTTGCGGATCATGGTCAAGTTGAGGCAGTAAGCGACGCGTGGAGTGCGGGTCTTTCCTGGAGGAATTAACCAGGCACCTCCGGGGAGCCGAGAACGACTATCCACGCGGCCGAGGGAGAGGTCAAAGTAATAGAAAACTTCCAACTAAATTCGGAGACCGAAAAAATCAGGAACCAGTGAAAATGCAGAGCGCTAAGGAGGGAACCTGAGCTTCCAAGCGGTAAGGAAGATCTGGCGTCATGGGGCGGAGCCAAGAGTTTTACCACCCGGGTGGGTGGGAGGAGCCAGCTTGAAGACCTTCCGGCAAGATTTAAAGTGGCAAGGAACCTGCCAATAAGTGTGGATGAACAACATATCCATGTCCCTAGAAATGAGGGTTACTCACCTGTAACCATAGTTCTAGGAGTGGTATATGGTGCCCATCCACACAACCCAAGGGTGGAACTGTCGCCATCACAGTGGTTGCAGGGAGCCCCCACCAAAGACTCCCATCTGGCTACCAGCTTGCCAGGCTGGTTGTCCGTGGAGATTTCCCACTTGGACGTAGGTATGTCGCATGATGCATGGCAAGAAACAGCTGAGGGACGTGTTAAGAGTCCTGTTATGATTCTGATGGGTCCTCCATGCAATCCTTGCAGACTCAAGGTATTGACCATGAATTTGTCAAACAGCTGACTACCGACCACAAGTCTTTTGGGGCTATGCTCATATTGATCTCTGAGTCCATGGAGCTATCTCTGAAACTAGTTCAGAAGAGGGATAAATACCCCCTCACTGAAATTTTCGACAGCGATGAATCCCTGGGGGTCACCTTCCCAACGGTCGAGGCCATCCTGGGAGTGGCTCTGGAGCTTTGGCAGCATCCAGCTTCCTGTGTGGCACTCTCATCCTATATGGTCCACAAGTGTGCTATCCCTACTGGCCCCTTGTCCAGTTTCTCAGAATACCCTACAGTGGAGAAGTTGGTGGCCAACTCCATTTTCCGGCAATCTGGCAATGTAGGGGACATGGAGAAGCCCGCCGATAAGGAGTCCAAAACATTTTACCACACAGCAAAGAAGGTGTATACTGTGTCCTCCCTGGGTCTCTGTCAGGGAAACTATACCCTGATGAGGGCAACTTTGGTCACTCTCTGACCGGGAGTCCTGGACCATGTAATTCCTCACCTCTCTGCGGACTTGCATATGGCAGATAGGATGGTCAGAGACCAGGGTCAAGTGCTGGCTAAACACTAGCTCCAGATGGCCTTGGATATTGGTGACTCTTGCGCTCACTCCATGGTAGCGACCGTCGCAATGTGTAGCAGGGCCTGGTTGCAGATCTCCACCTGGCGGAAACCCAGCACAAATTGACTGATGTTCTCTTCTTGGGCACCGACCTCTTTGGCCCAGGGCTGGAAGGGTATCTAACCAGGATTGACAAATCCAATGCCAACCTAGATTCTTTGATGTCTTCACAGAAGGACCAGAAAGAGCAGAAGCCAAAAAAGAAGAGCTTTCAGTTTCATTCCTTTCAGTCACAACAGCCCAGGCAGCAGTAGTCCCAGAAGGGACAATCTCAGGCTGGACACCCCAAGACCAAATTTGCTGGTCAGGGCACCAAGAAGAGCGGGGTTGGGGTGATGGTGCCTCTCCAGCTGCAGGTGCTGGTACCCCTCCAAAGCTGCCCAGTGATGGATCGGGGGGTGACTACCTCCTGCCCACCCAGTCTCTACTTCAGCTCCCCATGGGATGTCAGCTTTGCCACTTCTGGCACAACTGCTCCATCATCCCTTTGGACGAATGGGTGCTAATCGTGGTGGGCAGAGGTTTGCCTCTCGATTTCGAGGCTCTTCCGCCACACTGACCCCACACACCAAGGGAGTCCATGGCTATCATAGGTAGTTGGCAGAGCTTGGAGACTTACGTCCATGATGCTCGCCACAGAATCATCCATAAGCAAGGATGCTGTTCCTTACACAGTAGTTATCTAATCTATTTTTAAATTCTTCCATAATAGTACTTTCTACCACTTCTAATAGTAGTGAGTTCCAAAGGGAAACTACTCTTTCTGTTAACCACTTTTGTCTTTTGAATAAATGGGAGTTTTCACCTTTAAGCTGTATGGGATGGGCACGTGTATTGTATGTCTGATCTTTTAATTCCAGTCCCAATAATTCCCACAAATCATCATTACAAATAGCCTTGAACAGCAAACACATGTCCTCCTGTAATAGTCTATACTCGAGTGTGAACATATCCAAATCCTGCAGCCTGGTCTGGTAGCTATTGCCTTTTTGGTTACTGGTGTTGCAGGACAGGTAGTCCGTCCTCAGGGCATTACTCAACCACTCATCAAAGGAGCTATAGCCCGTGTTCCAGACTCCACAGCAGGCCAGGGTTTCATGTCCAGGTACTTCCTGGTTCTGAAATGGATGGGGGGCTGCAACGCCATACTGGATCTTCATGATTTAAATCAGTTTTTGAGGAAGCGCAAGTTCTGGATGGTTACACTGAATCAAATCATTTCATCCCTGTAGCAGGGCATGTGGTTCTGCTCCCTGGACCTCCAGGGTGCCTTCTTCCACATTCTAGTTCATCTGTCCCACTGGCTGTGCCCCAGTTCCACGAAGAGGGGGTTCTCTACAAGTGCCAGGTCATGCTGTTTGGCCTCTCCTTGGCCTCCAGAGTCTTCAAGAAGTGCACTACAGTGGTGGCTACATTCCTGAGGCACCGAGGGGTCGGCTGTCCACACTTACCTGGACAACTGCCCCTATACCAAGCCATGGTGAGACTGCACCTCGAGTACGGAGTCCAGTTCTGGAGGTCGTACCTGTGCACAGATATAGACTTGATTGAAAGGGTTCAGAGAAGAGCGACCAAGATGGTGCAAGGGATGAAGGGCAAACTGTACGAACAAAGATGTAGGGAATCGGGGCTCTACACACTGGCGACTAGAAGGGAGAGAGGGGACATGACTGAGACCTTTAAAGACATCAAAGGGATAAACAAAGTGGATCCAGGGCATTTATTTCACAAGAAGGAAGGCACCATAATGAGGGGGTATGGTTTAAGACTACAGGAGGGAAACTACAGAGGCAATGTGAGAGGACAGTTCTTCACTGATAGGGTGGTGGAAGCCTGTAACAGGCTTCCTGAGGAGGTGGTGGGGTCCAAGACAGTGCTGGGTTTCAAGAGAGCATGGGATAGGCACATGGGGTTACAGAGAGGTGGGATGGGTGCTTTCAGAGGGGGGAGGGAAGAATAGTGGGGGGATAAGGGGCAGACTAGATGGGCCAAGAGGTCCTTATCTGCCATCAGGTTCTATGATTCTATGAACTGTCTGATAGCCAGGCCATCCAAGGAGGCTGCGGAGCGATCCAGGGACCTGGCCCTCCAGACCTGCTGAGACTTGAGCCTCCTGGTCAACCCTGCAAAATCCGAACTCAACCCTTCCCAGGTGATCCACTTCATCAGGGCAGTGCTAGATTCCCTCTGGGCCAAGGCCCTACTCCCAGAAAACCAGGCATCAGATCTTACCTCCTTTGCCCGATCATTTCAGGTGGGGTGTTTGCGCCCTGCCTGGGACTTGCTGCAGCTGCTGGGATACATGTCATCCTGCACTAGCATGGTCAGGTGGGCCCACTGGTGGATGTGCCACCTGCAGTGAGAGCTGGACCACCAGTGGTCTCAGTGCCTAGGTCACCTGGACCAGCTGGTCATGGTGACCCACCCGATGTGGGATGCCATCCAGTGGTGGCTCATACTGAAACACCTGGAGGAATGAGTCCAATTGGTCTTCTTAGAGCCAACTGTCACCTTGACAACTGATGCACCTCTGACGGGATGAGAAGCACACCTGGGGGACCACAGGGTCGATGGGTTCTGGACCCCAAGGGAGTCCCATCACCACATCAACCTGCTGGAGCTCCATGCCGTGAGCCTCACTCTGACTGAATTTGTTGATTTGCATTGGACTGATTGGGGGAGAGACAGGAGTCAGCAACACTTGCCTCGACAGGACTGGTACGGGCTAGACCATAGGTGACCAAGGAATTGCTGGGTCGAGGGTAGTGCCCTACCCTGCCCAACCAAGGCCCGCTGCTGCCACAGCACTTCCTCATAGTGCTGCAGCAGCCTACGATGGAACTTCTCTTCACTGGTCGATGAAGAGGAAGAGGAGCGCTTGCAGTGGCACCTCCCCGAGCATCGGGAGTATAAGGAGTCCCTCAACTGCAACCTCAGCCAAGACAGGGCCCTCAAGTGATGACTGTTGCTAATGGTGAGGAGAAACAGGTGGATGGGCCATGAAGATCACACAAACCGACTCCTACTGCACAATCCAGGAGGAAGGCAGTTCCAGGAGGGAGGCAGTTCCTGGGAAGAGACAGCCAGGTCCACTGACTGCTCCTGACCCTCCTGGGAGAGAATCAAAAGGTCCATAGTCCTAGAGATTGAGTCATCCTCGACCCCTTCTGATAATGGGTTGACTTGGCTGAGAAAAATCTCAAGTGCCTGATCAGCCTGTGTTGTGGCCAAATTCAAAGGGGATACCATGAAGCTGGCAGCCTGACCCTCGACCAAAACAGCCTTGGCCAAAGATAAGCACTTGACAGCTGTTGAGCAGTCAAGGGAATTGCAGGAGCAAAAGAGTGTGCTCGTTCCCATGACCGATGGCGGAACTTAACTTTCTTCTTGCTGTTATGGTCAGAGGTTCCCTCTCTGAAAATCTGATGGGGCTTACACATATCCCAGAATGTCCCAGAGAATGACACCCCAATGCTGGCTCTGGCCAGGAGCAGCACTGAAGCCTAGGCTCCCACCGCAGCCTGAGCCACCGCCTCTTCCATAGCCACAAGCTGGGCCGCTGATCCTACAGCCATGGAGGTCACCTTGCAATCATCCTTGGAGTGAACTGGAGGGTCCCATTTGGCTGGCCAACTGAGAAGAAGATGGGTGTAGCAGTCTTCTAGAGATGATGGCAACAAGGTGTTACATAGGCTGCAGGTGGCAATGCTGTGCTCTGCCCAGAGGCAGTAAATGCACGGAGTGTGCAGATCATCCTTGTCATTTCTTTGGGTGCACTGTATGCACCACTTAAATCCTGGAACCAATTTGGATTCCTCTCAGTACATAACCATATCAACGATGAAGTGGAATCGAGAAGTACACTCACAAAGTAAAGTACAGTTACGTAAGAACTTACCGTAACAGTAGATCTTCGAGAGGAGCTCTTGCAGCAGGCTATTACAATCAAGACTACGCCGCAGGCACTAGGATCCTCCGGTTAAACTTCTGCCAGCAATACACAGCAGGGACCGCCCCCGACGCCAGCCCCGCCCCGACGTCGGTCAGGGTACAAGAGGGGGCGGACCCAGCTCCACTTCAGTTCTCCCGCCAAGACCCAGATGAAAGCCTGACAAGAGAAGGAGACGAAGCTTACCATGAAGAGAATCGGAGAAGAAAAAATGAAAATGGATCTGCACACCTCGAGGGGAAAGGCGGGTGGGAAATAGTGCCTGCTGCAAGAGCTCCTCTCGAAGATCTACTGTTACGGTAAGTTCTTACGTAACTGTACTATCTTACTTCGAGTGGGAGCTCTTGCAGCAGGCTATTACAAACAGGACTGAGTCCCAAGCAGTCCCACAACAAGGAGGTAGACTACCCCGGGAGGTGGATTATGCTGACTCCAGAGGCATTAGGACAAAAGCCCTTGTAGTACGGCTAGGCCAAAGCCAGCTCGGCTATCCAAGCTGTAATGCTTGACAAAGGTATTCACCGAGTTCCAGGTTGCAGCCGCACAAATGTCCTGTATGGCGACATTTCGCAGGGCGGCGAAAGAAGCTGACACTCCTCTGGTGGAGTGACCCCTAAGCGGACCCGGCAGGGGTTTACTGTGATGCTCATAGCAAAACGAGACACAGCGAACTCTCCATTTAGAGACAGTTTGCTTGGACACCGGTTGACCCAAGCAATATGGTGCAAAAGCCACAAAGAGCTGCTCCGATTTACGGTGCTGAACCGTCCTTTTGAGGTAATACCTCAAAGTCCTGTGGACATCCAATGTGTGGAGGAGAGCTTCCCCTCTATTGGAAGGGGAAGGAAAATAAACAGGAAGGTCAACCGACTGGTTGAGGGTCAATTCTGAGACCACTTTCGGAAGAAACTTAGGATTTGTTCTGAGGGAAACCCTTTCCCTGTGGAAAACCAAGTAGGGCTCTTTACACATCAGAGCCTGAAGCTCGGAAACTCTTCGAGCTGAAGTAACAGCAACCAAAAAACAAACCTTCCAAGAAAGGTAACGCAGCTCACAATCTGCTGCTGGTTCAAAATGCAGGAGGGTGAGTTTCTCCAACACAAAAAGGAGGTCCCAGGGTGGGACAGGGTCCCGAATGGGAGGTCTCATATGTAGAATTCCCCTAAGAAAGGTGCGGGCTACATCCAGTTGTGCTAATGCTCTATCTCCCACAACAGCATGACAGGCAGAGATTGTCCACATGTGCACCTTGACAGAGGAGTAACTCAGACCCGTATCATACAAGAAGAGGAGATACTGTAAAGCTGAGTTCACAGGGCAGGTGACGGGATCCAGACGCTGCGGCAATGCCCAAAAACAGAAACGCTTCCACTTCATAGCGTAGGTGGAGCGAGTAGAGGGCTTTCTTGCCGACACTAGGACCATCGCCACTCCCGGGGAAACCCCGTATCTATGTTGAGCTATGTCTGAAGGAGCCAAGCATGTAGGTTTAAGGATCAAAGATCTGGATGGACCAGCGACCCTTGGTCCTGGGACAGTAACTGCGAGCATATGGGCAGCGGAATTGGAGGTTCCGTTGATAACCGCTGCAGTAGTGGGAACCAAATCTGCCGAGGCCATTTGGGGGCCACTAGGATCATTCGGGCCCCTTCTGCCTGTAACTTGAACAGCACCCTCTGAATGAGAGGGAAGAGTGGAAAGGCATAGAGAAACCTCCCTGCCCAGCAAAGGGATAACGCGTCTGGCCAGAAAACTCCAGGCGCATGCTCTTGAGAGCAGAACATTGGAAGTTTGGCACTGCGTGGTGACGCAAAGAGGTCCAGCTCTGGAAGACCCCACCTGTCAAAGAGCTGGTCTGCCATGGACTGTAGCAGCTCCCACTCGTGCGCTCTGGAACACGACCTGCTAAGGCTGTCGGCCAGATCGTTTAAGACGCCTGGAATGTGCACTGCAGACAGCAGGATGCCCCGCTCCAGCACCCAGTATCAGACTCTCATCGCCTCCCTGCAAAGAGGATACGAATGAGTGCCCCCTTGCTTGCTGATGTAAAAGACGACCGCCATATTGTCTGTCTGAATTAGAAGAGAGCCTGGCACCAGGTCCTCTTGAAAAGCCTGTAGGGCATAGAGGACTGCTCGCATTTCGAGCACATTGATGTGAAGGGACTGCTCCTCGAGTGACCAAACCCCTTGCGTTCGACGTGCACCCAGGTGCGCCTCCCACCCTAGGTCCAAGGCATCTGTTGTCAGAGTCTGACCTGGTGGCTCCGGACGAAAGCTGACCCCTTTCTCTAGATTGCTGGGTTCCATCCACCAAAGCAGAGTTCTCCTGACTGGCTCTGAGATCTTGACTGGGGAGTCTAGATCGTCGTGGCTTTGGTCCCACTGCACCCTGAGCATCCACTGCGGGACTCTCATGTGGAGGTGGGCCAAGGGAGTGACAGGAATGGCCGCCGTCATGTGCCCCAGTAAACTGAGGAAGTTCTGAGCCGGAACTCGAGGAGTTATGGAGATCCGTTCTGCCATCTCTCGCAAGCGAACTCCCCTGTCCTGTGGGAGGAAGGCCATGCCCTGGACGGAATCCAGGATCACTCCTATGAAGGCGAGCTTTTGGCTGGGCTCCGGGGATGATTTTCGTAAGTTCAGGGTGATCCCCAGCTCTCGGAACAGAGTATAAGTGTCTTCGAGAGCTCGTAAAAGGCCTACTCTTGACGGGGCCATAAGCAGCCAATCTGCTCAGGTAGGGGAAACACATAGTGTCCCATATGCCTTAGAGCTGCAGCCACCACTGCTAGGCATTTGGAAGATTCGTGAGCGAAGAGAGGCCAAACGGAAGCACCTCAAACTGAAAGTGCCCCCCTTGGAAGTGGAACCTCAGAAACTTCCTGTGGGGAGAACAGACCCCAATATGCATATATGCATCCTGCATGTCGAGGGAACATAGCCAGTCCCCTTGGTGCAGCAAGGGAAGGAGTCCTGGATGAGTTACCATTCTGAAGCTCTTGTACTCGATAAAGAGGTTTAGAGGACTGAGGTCCAGAATGGGACGAAGGTCCTGAGTCTTTTTTGGGACCAGAACCCCTGCCCTTGCTGATGCAAGAGGACTCTCTCTATTGCTCTCTTCTGCAGGAGGTTCTGTATCTCTCCTTCTATTAGTGGGATGTGAGAAGGAGGATAACGGGAGAGCTTTGGTGGAGTATGCGGTGGAAACTCTGTGAACTTTAGCGTGTGTCCTCTCCGTATGATGTCCAAGACCCAATGGTCTGCGGTGATAGACTTCCACCCTTCGAAATGAAGGGAGAAGCGGCCCCCAACTGGCTCCCCTGGATCTTCCCACGGAAGGGGGGGGCGGAAGGGAGTCACTGGGCAGAGCCGGGAGTGGGGAGAGAGGCCTGGGAGGACATGGGCCCACGGGCAGGAGGTCCACCAGACTGCTGGTTTCCGGATCTCCTGCAAAAGCCTCCTCTCTGCCCCTGATGGTTGCCATGGGCTGGACCTTGACTGCCTGAGGACTTACGAAAGGGCCGTCTACGGTGCTGTCATCGCTGGTCGCCACGGTACATCTGGAGGACTGACCAGATCGACTTGCCCGACTCCTGGAGGCGGGAGATCAAGGCCTCCATCTCCTGCCCAAACAGCACGGTACCCTGGAAGGGCAGATCCTTGATACCAGCCTGCAGATCCTGGTGAAAGCCCGAGACTCTCAACCAGGCATGGCGCCGGAGGTACACCCCAAAAGCGGTTGCCCTGGCTGCCATGTCTGCAGTGTCATATGAGGCCCTGAGTACATGGGAGCCTACGTCTGAGCCTGACTGGAGAGGGCCAGGAACTCTGCCTTTTGGTCAGAGTCTGGCATGGTCTTCGCCAGCTCTAGTCCCCTTTCCCACATCACATTCTGGTATTGTACCATATGCGTTAGGAAACTGAGGGAATGGATGGAACAGGTGGAGGCAGCGTATACTTTCTTGCCCACCTGGTCCAGGTAGCAAGACTCTGGGTCGGGAGGCTGGAAGCTGAGGTGCTTCGGTTGCCGAGACTTGTCATAGGCAGCCGTGATCACCGAAGAATCGGCCTGAGGGTGTTCCTCTAGAAAGGGTTCTGCCCTCGGGGCCTTATACAGCCTGTCTGACTTTTTGGGAACTGCCGGGATTGAGGCCGGATGCATCCAGGTGGTTCTGGTAAGGTCCTGGAATGTATCGACTAAAGGAGGGATAACCAGAGGCTTTGGCTCCTTTTGCCTCAGGTACTTGGCCAATCTCCGGCGTTCCGGATCCAGGTCCTCTGTGTCCCACTCGTTGGAGGCCTGGATGTGCCTCATGACGTCCATAAAAGTAGGATCGTCCGGAGGCGAGCGAGGCTGATCCTTCTCTCCCGGGGTGCGCTTGAGGCTGAGAGAGGAAGAAGAGGTCGACGTTGGGGAGGAAGATCGACTATCCGACTTGGAGTAGTCTGATCCCGTCCTATGGCCATGCCTTCGCTGACGTCGGTAGCTAGGGGACCGACGTCGGTCCGAAGACTGGCGACGGAGCAATGACTGACGTCGGGAGCATTCTCGCCTGGAGCAAGAAAGGCTCCTGGAGCGTGACCTAGACTGACGTCGGTCACCCGAGTCCTGGGAGCAATGTCGGTGGTCCTGAGACCGTGTGCGGGAACGAGCCCTGGAGGGAGGTGTAGGCTGGCACTCTGGTGACTTCCTCAGAGAAGACTCACCTCCCGAATGTGGTTTTCCCGCAGGGTCCGGTACCGGTGTCTGGGCCGGCGACGGGGAGGACCACTTGTGGACCTGCCCCCACCAAAAGGAGAAAAGATCCTTGAACTCATCCTTGGTGAATATTTCAGCCGCTCGTTTTGGGAAGGAAGTCTCCGGAACGTCGGGGCGCGAGGGAGAGCTCTCCTGAGGGCCCAGGGGAGGAGGACTTGTGTGATGGGGACGCCGGTTCCTCCGCTGATCATTCTTCCGCTTCGACCGCTGCCGGGTGTAGGTGGGACCGACAACGGAGTGACGCCGGGAGGTGCCGGAGAGTCTTTGGTCTCCAGAGGCGTGCCTTTAGCAGGCAGCGTTGGTGCCTTGGCAGGTGGGGCCGAAGCAGGCACCTCTAAGGGCTTAGCGATGACCCTTAGCGGGGTCACCTTTGGCTTGGCCGGCTCCCTGATGGGCCGGCCTTAGCCTGAGGTGTCTTCGGAGGATCTCCAGAACCCGAGGGACAGGCCTTTTTGGGAGATGGCCACAAGTGCGAGCGCGACCGGTGACGGAACCGACTACAGTCCTTGCTGTGGCGCTTTTTCTCCTTCCTCTCCCCCCCGAGGAGTGCAGATCCATCTTCTGCTCCAGCAGGTAGGCCTTAAGGGCCTTCAGAGGCGCGAATCGCGGGTCCGGCTGGTAAAGGTCTGGCAATCTGCGCAGTTGGCGGTGTCGTGGTCCAGGCCTAGACAGAAAACGCACCGCCGATGGTCGTCCTTCGCTGGGATCTGCCTCCCGCAGTCACACTTATTTAAGTGTTCAGGAGATGCCGACGCCCGAGAAGATATCGAACTTGGCTTGGAAAACGGCTGACGTCGGTACTCGGAAAGCGGAGCTGAGAGCAAGGAAAACAACGCTCTAAAGGCAGAGAAAACAACCGACAGGCAGCGGACTGACGTTGGGTACCAAAGGACGAGAAAACCCATCGAAAAATGAAGAAAATTGAAGAAATAGTGTTGACTGTAGATCAGTCTTTAGCTGCAACTGCAAGCAGAAGCTGTTCCTTCGACTTCACGTGCAGGACGCGGCGGGAAAGAACTGAGGTGGAGCTGGGTCCGCCCCTTCTTGTACCCTGACCGACGGCGGGGCGGGGCCGGCGTCGGGGGCGGTCCCTGCTGTGTATTGCTGGCAGAAGTTTCACCGGAGGGTCCTAGTGCCTGCGGCGTAGTCCTGATTGTAACAGCATGCTGCAAGAGCTCCCACCCGAAGTAAGATCTAGAAAACAAGTTTGCCAATGGCACACTTAGAATAGCCCTACACCACTCACGGAGCTGCAGAGGAGGAGACCAGGCTCTTCCAGCGTAAAGGAAGAGCTGACATCATGGTCCGGAAATGAGAAATATACTACTCGGGTGGGTGGGAGAAGCTTAGCTTGAAGACGTCTGGCAGATTTAAAGGGGAAAGGAAGACTACCAGAATGTGGATAGTGCACCATATCCACGCCCCTAGAAACTTCATTTTCATGACTCACCTCCATTTTTGAAAACTCACACCAAAATGTTTGTGTTCTCTCTCTCTTACCATTCCACATCGTAAATCTCTCTTTGGCATATATACTTTAATATTGATTGTATTTTAACAACTAAGACACAAACCCTTCCTGTGCTTAACCTCTCTGCAGTCTCTCTCTCTGCCCTTTAAATCTCCCTGTGTGACTCATGTTAGCAACATTCTCTCCCCTCCCTCTTCAGGTGTGTAAAGTGTTTTGGGATGCATTTTGTATGGAAAGTGCTATATAGAACCAAATTCCTTAATTTCTTTCCTTAAAAAGAAACCCAAAGTAACCTGTCTCTTCTCTTTACCCTCCCTCCCCCCCAAAGTGACAAAACCTGCAGGCTGTTGCAGTACCTTTCACAGTGACGTGCACACTTTGGCTGATGGAAAGCTGAGGATGAGTCAGAACGCTGCAGACGTACTCCCCTTCATCCATCCCCTTCTGCACCTCCATCAGCTTGAGCGTCCCATTCTCAAACACCACCTGCCGGTGGTTGTCGGGCAGCAGCACAGAGTCCTTGTACCACTTGATAGAGTAGTAGGGGTAGCCGATGACCCGGCAGTTGATGTAGCCGTCCCGGCCAGCCACAGCTGTAATATTCTTCATTGCACGGATACTCGGATGGCCTGAGAGGAGGGAAACGAAATGCCCTGTTAAAACACCATTAGATGGAGCCCCACATAATAAACGGTAACACACTGACTTTGTCTGAGCCTGATATATGATCTGACTCTTACTGTGATTTTGAGAAAACTTCAATAAAAATGTAATATTTAGACACAGGTCAGCTTATTTTTCTGTTTATCGTCATTATTTCTCAACCCATGTTCTTCATTACTGGGTGAGTTTGCATGGAAACAGGATCCCTCTCCACTTACCACCTGTTTATATTTTTCCAGACTGGTCACGGTGAACATTAAACAGGAATAGTCATCACTAAGAGTTCCAAACCCAAGTATGGGGCTGGTCCCCATTTGCTCTTTGTGTGCAATAACACTTTTTTTACTTGCTGTTTACTCTAGTATAGTAGTGTATCAGACTAATTTTGTTTACTTGCAGGCTGACATTTTCTGTAACCACAAGTCCCAGAATCCCCTGCAGCTGACATCAGAGAAGGACTGCAGCAGTGGGAGATTCAATAGCCTGCAGTGCATGTTAAAATTTTATAAGCTCTTATCATGTCTTTGTCAGTCCTGCTGTTTTCCTGGGGCTAAGTGCAGTTCTCTATGGCTGTACGTAGCCCCTGGAGGACAGTAGAACCATCAAAACAAAAGATCAGCGCTCATACAAACTTCAACATGCACTGAATGCTATTGATTCTTCCACTGCTGCAGTTCTGCTCTGATATCATCTGCAGTGGATTCTGGGATATGTAGTTACAGAAAAGGTCAGCATGGAAGTAAGCAAAAATAATCTGATTTAATCTACTATACTAAACAGTTACAGTAAGTAAAAAAGAAAATATTTTTGCACACAAATTGCAAATTTGGACCAGCCTCACACTTGGGTGTGAAGCTCTTAATGCTGGCTCTTCCCCTTTAAAGACTTACACTGAATTGCCCCTCTCATATATATATATATATATATATATATATATATATATATATATACACACTGTATATAGAATATCTGACAGATAAATGTTAGTTATGAGGAAATATCCCCATCAAGGGGTAGAAGAAGACATAAAGTCATGGTCCTGAAGGGAGTGGCCTTCATGAGCCTGTCTGACCCCAAGATGGTTATATTTCATGAATATCTGGAACTTATCTGTCAGATGTGTTATATACTGTACTACATGCGTTTGGTATTTTCTGTTGTTTCCAGCCATTTCCAGGTTCATATGGGATTCCTTAGCGTTCTTCCATAGTTTAGTGCTTTTCCATAGTGTAGTGGAATGTGCAGGCAGATAGTGTAGTGTACTGCCATAGTATAGTGTGTTTCCTTAGTGTAGTGGTATTTGCAGGCAGACAGTGTAGTGTACTGCCGTAGTTTAGTGCGTTTCCGTAGTGTAGTGGTACATGTGGGCAGATAGTGTAGTGTACTGCTGTAGTTTAGTGTGTTTCCGCAGTGTAGTGGTATGTGCAGGCAGATGGTGAAGTGTACTGCCGTAGTTTAGTGTGTTTCCATAGTGTAGTGGTATGTGCAGGCAGACAGTGTAGTGTACTGCTGTAGTACAGTGCATTTCCGTAGAGTAGGGGGGCACAAGCGCATCTATGTGTGCTCGCGTGCACATTGGTGGTTTGCCCTTAAAAGGGGGTGTGGGAGAACCATCAAGTCCCTTTAGATTCAGGATGGTGTGTGCAGCTGGCTTTGGTGGCATGGTGGTATGGCTGCTAGTTGGGTGCAGTGTGTTCTTTGCCCAGTGTAGTTGGGAGAGGTGATCTGCAGTGGTAGAGAGGTTACTCCTGATGTTTGAGGTCAGGAGCTTCAGGGCATGTGGCAGGCTGATGGTGTAGTTGGCAGCAGCAGGGGCAGAGGAGCAGCAGCATGGAGGGCCTGGTAGGGGGAGAGAGAGTGAGAGAGAGAGAGAGAGAGAGAGAGAGATAAGGCTGGAACACAGAGGGAAACTGAAGTTTGGCATGTAAGGCTTGAGGGAGGTGTTGGGTGAGTGATAGCATTTTTATGCTAGGGCACTTTCTGCAGGTAGATTTGTTTTTACCTATGTTGGTTTTTCAGGGTTGTAATAAAAAATTTGGGATTTTTAGGGTGGCTTTTACATGTTATTAAAGTGGCCGTTACCTGTGTTATTACGGTTGATGTTACATGCGTTAAGGCTGTAATATGATGTTTTTACACATTACCAGTGTTGCAATAACAAGTATATTTTGTCTAGACGTGTAATAGTTTGTGAATATGTTACTTATTACATTGTAATAACCTGCAGTAGTTAATTGCTATCAGATATGGGGTTTCTTCTATGGAAAAATTCCCAACCATTTAATATTATTTATCTACCTGCCAGTTGACAGAGAGGCCTGGGTAGCAGGCAGTCAGACACACTGATTACGGTGTGTGGTGGATGAGTGGCTACCCACAGTTCTCTTTCAGTCACCTACCACTTGGGAAGAGGAATGCTGAGTGGGAAGAGGATGGAAAATGGCTTTTTTTAAAAATTCTTCAGACCTCTGCAGAGTCAGGGGGTACACTAACTGTTGGAGTGCTAGAACTTCTCTCACTTAATACACATTCATTCATTGCTTATGGCACAGAGACTGGGTTGCTGGGGGAAGGGGAGAAGCTTGGCATTGAAACTGGGACAGGTTACTACAAATGCCAAGGGAAGGGAATGACCACCACCAATGGACCCTCACTGCCTGGCCTGCTCATATGACCAGAGCTCCAGGAGCATACAAAAGACAGTTGGGGTGGGACTGCCACTGAAAATAAGGTAAGGAGAGGGAGAAGGGTACAGTGCGTGGGGGGAGGCATTTCTTCTGGCCCACTAGGAGTTCATCATGGTTTACTGGGTGGGAAACATTTTGAAAGATGTGTTTGAAGGCAAATATGGAATAGGAACTTCCAATTCCGAATCGGATTCTGGCTTCAATGTCTTAGCAGGAATCAGAACAAAATGAAAATCAGATGTTCTAGTTATCTGATGAATGATGGAATGGAATCAGAAGATTGTGAGCACCCTTAATAAATAAATCATTTCTTACCTCCACCTCAAAACCAGCTATTCATAAAGAAATGTATCTAAAGTAACAGTTTGACTTCACCCCACCCCTCGAGTACCTTTTAGGAGCAAACCTTAAAAAAAAAAAAAAACCTTTAAAACATAGTAACATATACAATGTTGGTGGAAAAAGACCATTGGTCCATCCAGTCTGCCCAGTTTTACCCTACTCTAGCCCGTGACTGCATACTGTAGCCTGTAACCTATTGTCTAGAAAAGCAAAACCTTTTTAATAAAAAATGGCAAACTAAGTTTTAACCCCTGCTATGCCGTGGACTGATATATCAGTTCTGAATTCCTATATGTTCTCATTCTGTCAGCAACCCAAATGCAAAATCTAGCTTTTAAAAGCAAAATCTGATCATATAAACTGACCCAAACAAGTTTCAATAGCAAGACCTTTGCATAAAAAAATGTCAAAAACAAGTTTTAAAAACAAGACTTCTTTATAAACAAATGCCAAAACCGAGTCTGAAAAGCGAGATATTTTAATAAAAAACGGTAAAACCAATTTTTGAAAGGTGGACCTTTTCAAAAAAGGCAACAAAACCAACTTTATAAAGAAACATTTTAACATAAAAAGGCAAAACTACATTTTAAAAGCAAGACATTTTCATAAAAATAGCAACAGCAAGACTTTTTCATAATAAAAAGACAAAACCAACTTTTAAAAGCAATAACTTTTCATTAAAAGCAGCAAAACCAAGCGGTAAAGGAAACATACTAACATAAAATGACAATTTATATTACAACTACTGAGGTTTTCAGTTTGCCAACATAGAGAGCACGGCCACTAAACAGAAGACGGTAGCCATATTGTTCTACCTCACAATCACGTGATCAGCAAGTCAGATGACTAACATTCTGTCTACCACTCAGAATCATTAGCAAGCTCATTAAGGACTAGCAAACTTGTCAAGGATGAGCTAGGATTAAATCTTACACTGGCAGAATGTTTTTTGCATCTCTAAAACGTTCAAATAAAGCAGTTATTCGACTTACCAAATGTATTATATAAAACACACACATAAATGCAGTGCACTTATGAAACAAGCATTTGTCAATGCTGAATGTTTGCTTGCTGATAGTACCATTGGAAATGCAAGAGTTAGAGAGATGCATAATAGGAATGGCAGTGAAGTATTGAACTTCACGTCAACCCCACCTTCACCCTGCAGAGACGGACAGGTACTGGGGTATGCGTTTGGGTTGTCGCCCATAATGTTCATGCCATTTCACCTCACCCTATCCAGCAGACACCGACACGTCTTGAGGTGTACCTTGGGGTGTTCGTCTTTACAGTCATCCCACTCCATAAGGACACACGCTGAAATGGGTGCTGTATAGGAGAATGGGGTGAACTCTGGGCCAAAGAGTCCAAGGCACACCTTGATGCCTGTCACTGGCTGCAGGGTGGTGGGAGTGGGGTTGGAACAGCATGAGCATTACAGTCGGCCATCCAAAGTCACACCTCTGATGCCTGTCAGTCTGTACAGGGTGGGACGTTATGGTTAGAAACCCTAGTGCCCCAGGCGTTTGTTGGTATTTGCACTACAAATTTTCAACAAAGCCATTCTGTGACCCCCCACCTCATGAAAGCTTTTGGGACCTCTTCTCAAGAACAGTGGCACTGTGATTTTGTCAATGTGTCCCAAACTTTGAGTTTCCACAGCGACCGTGCCATTGTGCTCCAGATGTACGAAAACACAGATCGGGCAGGATGTGAAGAATGACAGCTGTACCATTCATAGGGAGGTGTGAAGAGATGGCAATGTTGAAAATCTGTAGTGAAAATATTAAAAATGCTCAAGCTTACGAGCGTACGTGGAAACTGCGCAACACATGCACATAACACAATAATTTAGTGGAATTATTTCACAAAATTTTCAACATAGGCATTTTGTGACCTCTGCTCATGAAGACTGTCACTATGATTTTCTTAATCTGTCCCGAACATTGATTTCCCACAGCAACAGCGCTATTCTGCGCTAGATGTGTAAATGCATATTTGGGGCATGATGTGAAAAATGACAGCTGTACTGTTCATAAGAAGGTCTGAAAAAATGCCAATGTTGAAAATCTGGAGTGAAAATACTACAAATTTGCAAAATTACAGGGTGCGTGGAAACTGCACAATGCAAGCTTGTAACACAGTCATTTTAAGAACATTTGTCACCAAATTTTCAACATAGGCATTTTAAGACCTCTGCTGATGAGCAGTGTCACCGTCATTTCCTTAATCTGTCCTGAAAAATGATTTCCCACAGCAACCGCGCCATTCTGCACCAGAAGTGCAAAAACACATTTCGGCCAGGATGTGTAAAATGACAGCTGTACTGTTCAAAAGGAGGTGTGGAAAAATGCCAGTGCTGAAAATCTGGAATGAAAATATTACAAATTCACGAAGTTATGAGCGTGTTTGGAAACTGCGCAACTCACACTCGTAAAACAGTAATTCTTTGGATTTTTTTCACCAAATTTGCAAAATAGGCTTTCTGAGAGCCCACCTCATGAACACTGGCACTGTTGTTTTGTTAATCGGTCCCGAAAGGTGATTCTGCGCAGTGACCACGAATTCACCTTTCGGGACCAAATAACGCCATGACAGTGGCTAAATTCATGAGGAGGGGTCCCAATAACCCCATGTTGAAAATGTGGTGCCAAAATTCCTCAAAATGCCTGAGATATGCACCAAAGTTGGAAAAAAAAAAAAAACTCTTTATGCTATTATACAGCTTACCAGCATTTCTTCAGTTCGCGGTTGGCTTTGAAGAGTGCAGATGTGTTCCCGGTCTACCGAAGATCATCGCGCTGGGCTCCAGAGGTAAGTATGGGGTGAGGGCAGGTCTAGCAGATGGGCGCGGGTTGGGAGGGGCCACGGACTCAACAAGGACCGCTTGTTTTACAGGGTTAAAAAAAAAAAAAAACACATCAGGGACTGCTTTTTTTTTCTTCCAGAGACATTTGGTACACTGAGGTGGGCTCCCAGTGTGCCACTTGAGTGTTTTTTAGAGGCGGTTGCGGATGGGGGATTGGGCACCCCGTCGGCACATACTGAGTGGGGGGCAAGAGCTAAGGGGGATTGGGCACCCACCTTGCAGACAACAAATTGGGGGAGGGGGACAATATGCTGATGGGGAGTGGGCTCCCCCGTCAACAAACTGAACTGGGAAGGGAGGAATGAAGCCGACGGGGACTGGGAGCCCCGTCTGTAAAGAATGTTGGGGGGGGTCGCATGATGCGAGGGATTGGGCACCCCCTCGGCATACAACAGAAACTTGGGGTGGGGACATTATGCCAATGGGGACTGGGCTCCCCGTCGGCAAATGAACTGGGCAAGAGCATGCGGAAGGCAAGGTACTGCCCTGCAATGACGGGTCGCTCCCTCATTGCAGCGATCGGGTGTGGACGGCTGTAATGACTAGGCAGCCCCTGATTGTAGCGGGCGAAAACGCTTCAAGGTGGTGGCACACCGCTGAACTAGTGTCAGCAGCAGCGTGCCACCACATTGGGAACGCAGGTCAAGCATCAAAGCACTGGGGCCATTGGCCTGCCACAGTGCCGCACTACCAAAATTCTGCTTCTCCTAAGTTGTGTCGAATGTTTTATGCATGAGTAAATATAAAATGCCATTTCAGGCTAAAGAGCTTATAAATACACATAACATTTGGGTTCATGGTTTGGGAGCTTGTTAGCCCTCCTCAATGGCATTATTTCCTAGTACACAACACCTTCCTTCCTTCCTTCTTTCCTTCCTTCCTTTCATCTGTCGACAGTATCTATCTATTATGTATGTATCTGTCGACAGTGTCTATCTATTTGTCTGTCTCTCTGTCTATAGACAGAAGTTGAAACTTGGTTCATACAAAATAAACTACTTATGAATTATAAAAAAAAATTAAACCATGTTATAGTGTACGGAGGAATGCGGTTGTGTATGGAAATCCCCACACCGCAAAAGTTGTTCTGCTGCAGTAGTGACAGCCTCACTACCGTAGAACGACTTTTCATTCTGCGTTAGTCAGGACGTCATAATACAAGGGGCTACAGCAGACGTCCTGATTCGTCCCTTGCTGTGTGAGAGGGGCACGAGAGTGTGCTGGGCAGCGGCTGTTGTGAATTGAGGGCCTTAGCAGAACCAAGTGAAAATATGGAAAAGTGAGCCTCTTTTTTTTTTTTTCGGGCACCATACACTATAAAGAACAGTGTGTGGTTACCCAAACACTACTCAGCTATTCTTTCACCTCGTAGATACAATGCCGACTTGGAGACCTCTCGAGCTTCGCTCTCGAGGTCATCAGTCAGCACTGTATCCACTCGATGGAAAAATAGCCTTGTAGTGTACGGGTAACCATACTCTATCCTATATATTTTCAACTACCCAAAACAAACATCTGTAATAATGTGAACACCCCGTTAGACCTTGTCCAAACATTTAAATATCAAGAAGTGACACTCGACAGCAACTTATCATTTACAGATCATGCGGACAAAGCGGTCAACTCAAGAATAGGTTTACTTTTCAGGCATAAAAAATGCCTTCCTTTTATTTTTTTTAATTTAGTTGTTTAACCAGGAATAGCACATTAAGCTGAAAGCTTTTTTACAGGAGCGACCTGGGAGCACAAGGAAGTTAAGTGACTTGCTCAGGGTCACACAGTATGCAAGTGGAAGCTGTGGGATTCCTGCTGAAACACAGAATCTATCGGCAGATAAGGCCCACCTAGTCTGCCCATTTCCCTATTCACTGCTGCAGCCCCAGATCCTATTTGATCTGCAGCTCTCCTGCTCTGCACATCTTAAGGGTACTCTGATGTCTATCCCAGGCACTCTTGAACTCCCGTATTGTTTTCGCACCCACCACTTCTGCTGGAAGACTCTAAGACTGGCACTTAACTCCTCGGTAATCTCCGTTATAGATTATTATAGTATTAGATCATAGATTATGGTCTGGTTGTGTATGGTGCAGCATCCGATTCCACCCTCAAAAGAATCACAATAGCTTTGAACAAGGCATGCAGGCTGATCACAGGGGCACACAGGCTCACTCTCACATGTGACTTGTATACCGCATCGGGCTGGTTCAACCTCAGTTGCAGACTGAAGTACCAGACTTGTCTCACTGCCAAAAAAACTACCATGTGCCTTACTCCCCCTGGAGTACAAAGACTCTTGAGTGTGACGGCTAATTCCTGCCCCACTAGAGGAAAAAAAATCACCCAACTGTTTAAGGTACCCTTCTGCTGCACTTCGCAAGGACAGAGATCATTCGAGTACAGAGCTCCCCACTGGCTGAACTCCCTCCGTTAGGAAGTACTAACTGAACCTAAAATTGGCCCTATTAAGCGGAAGCTGAAAGCATTCCTTACGGAACTCGGTTACTGTGATTGTCAGACCTAAACTCAGTTACTTGGTAGTCTTACCTGACACTCTCGTTGGCGGCACTTTTTACGTTTTTATACGTTCCTTGGCACTTTCTCCTACGCATACCCTCAGGCACCTCATCTCACCTTCCCATTACTCTCCCATTAGCTAGCAGCTACCCCCTCACCACTCCTGCCCTTACCCAACTCACCCTTACTCACCTATCTCTCCTCTCACATTCCTAATCTCACCTAACTCTCCTCGCTTTCTTCAGATCTCCCTCTCACCTCTGCCTCCCCGTCCTCTGACAAAGTCATTCTGGTTGCTAAGATACTGAAATAGTTTGATATGAAGATTTTTATTTACTATGTTGATTTTTGTCTTACCACCACTGTTTGTAAACAATAATCACTCTTACTGTACCACCTGGTAATCTATTGTTTGTTAAAGTAAATTTCCAATGTAAGGGAGCTACTCACGTACTGTGGTAGCTACGAACATATGAAACTGCCAGCAGAAAAAGGCTCACAGGTCTATCAAGTCTACCTGATTGTGCAGCTCTTAGTTTCATATTACTACAGTTGCCCTAGCCCCAACCAAACCCTCCCTTCCTCCCCTTTCATGGTCTCCCCCATTGTGTTCTTGTCTGTACTAATCCTGCCCTTGACTCTGCCCCAGTCCTGCTCAAAGCTATCCACTGTCCTTAGTATGATTAACTCCTCTGGCAGTGCATTCCATATTGCCACCACTCTCTCTGTAAAGTAGTGCCTCCTCATCTCCCTCCTGAAACTTTCCCCTTCCAACGTCAGATTGTGCCCCCTAGTGACCCTTCCCCCCCTTTAAGCAGAACAGTCCTCCCTCCCTAACTTTGTTTATGCCTTTCAAGTACTTAAAGGTCTCTATCATATCCCCCCTTTCCCTTCTCTCTTCCAGTAAATACATGTTGAGCTCCCTCAATCTTTCCTCATATGGCAACTCCCCCAGTCCCATGATCATTTCCGTAGCCCTGCACTGCACCCCTCCAGTAATCTCACATCCTTTTTGAGGTATGGGCACCAGTACTGCACACAGTACTCCAAGTGTGGCCTCACCAGTGATCTATACAAGGGCAGGATGACCTCCTCCTTTCTAGAGGTGATCCCTCCGGCAATGCACCCCAGCATCCTATTTGCCCTTGCTGCTGCCTTCCTACACTGTGCTCATACCTTCATGTCTGCTGTGACTATTACCCAGAGGTCCCTTTCCTCCTCTGAAGCTGTTACCTGCACTCCCCTCAGTCAGTAGCTGGGCCTGGGATTTCTTGCTCTGAGGTACATGACCTTGCACTTCTTTCTTAGTGTTAAACCCCAACTGCCACTCCCTAGACCATTGTTCAAGTTTAGATAGATCCTCCCTAAGTGCCTGCCTCCCTTCCTTATTGTCCACTTTTGTACAAATCTTAGTGTCATCTGCGAACACGCTGATCTTACTCTTGACCCCCTCTGCAATGTCTCCAATGAAGACAGTGAACAAAACAAGGCCCAGCACTGAACCCTGAAGTACACTACTTGTTACTGGCCTTGGCTTGGATGTCCCCCTGCAACCAGCTCTCAACCCCACCCCACCAGTTTCTCCCCACACACCCATATCCCTCAGCTTGCTCATTAACCTCCCGTGGCGCACCGAGTCGAAAGCCTTGCTGAAGTCCAGGTACAGGACATCCATGGTGTGGCCTTCATCAACTGTCCTAGTGACCCAGTCAAAGAAGTCAATCAGGTTAGTTTGGCATGATCTTCCCGAGACAAACCCATGCTGTCTCTCATCCTGCAGACCATTACTATCAAGAAAGATTATCAACCTCTCGTTTAGAATGGTCTCCATCAACTTCCCCACTATGGTTGGCCCGGTAGCACTGAGGGTTGAGGCGCTGGACGTCACACCTCGCGCCATGCCAGCGACCCGGGTTTGAGAATGAGCCCGGACTGCTGGGGGTCGGCAGGGAGAGAGAGGACTGAGCGTCCGATGGACTCCTCTCCTCTCTCGGGGAGGGATCAAGGGATGGTCTGGTGCAGCAGCAGCCCCCGGTGATGACTGGCAGCACTGCTATGCACTCGGACTAGTAAAATAAGGGGGAAAACGTTGGACGGCTGTCTTCCGAACGTGGGTGGAAGCACTCATGTTATGGACTGGGCGGCTGCCGTCCCGTGGGGGCGTAACTTGGCTAGAAAACGGAAAAACCGAGATAAGTAGGATAGGCAACGGCACCTTCCATTCATGCCCAATGCCGGATCTGCCCCACCTGGGGCCTCATATCTCCTCCACATCCAGCCCCGCCGCTTGCCAGAGTTTGCCTTTCTAAGGAGCCCAGGTAGGAGTCGTGCCACCCTCCCCGGGCGGGTTAAACCGGGGGTGCTGGCAGCGGGGTGGGGGGGAGAGAAAAGGGCATCAGACCATAGCAGATCTCAGGTGGGTGGACACAGGGACGGATGCCTGAGCGAGTTCCCCTGATCAGTGACCAGAGGGGAAAAAGAGTCGACCAAAAAAAAACAACAAAAAGAACAAATTTCCCCACTATGGAAGTCAAGCTTACCGGTCTGTAGCTGCCTGGCTGGTCCTTGGATCCACTTTTGTGAAGGTGCACCATGTGAGCCATCCTCCAGTCCCTGGGTACCTTCCCTGTCTCCAAGGAGGCGTTGAAGAGGTCCGTCAGAGGGCCTGCCAACACCTCCGTCACTTCCTTCAGGACCCTTGGGTGTACACTGTCTGGTCCTGGTGCCTTGTCCACCCGCAAGGCTTTAAGACCCTTCAGAACTCTATCCTCTTGGATGATCCCATCTGTTATCTCTGCCCCCTTCACCCTTGTCCCCTTTCCCCTGCGGTATTGGTCCTTCCCTTTCTTTTGTGAACACCGAGCAGAAGTACTCATTGAGTGCCTCTGCCTGTTCTTCCCCTTGTTCTGCCCATCCCCCAGCCCTCTTGATTCTAACAATGTTATCTCTACAACTCCTCTTCTCCCTTATGTATTTAAAGAAACCCTTCTCCGAGACCGAGAGACTCAGAAATGATCAGACAGCCCGTCTGTAAATGAAAGTTGTGAAGGATATAACTAAGGTATGGGCTGCTATTTTTACTTCAATTCTGGCTAGAATAACTATCGCTGAGGGCAGCTACCACAGTATGTGAGTGGTAGCTGCCCTCAGCTAAGTTGGAAAATCAGTAACCTGTGTATGTTATTGTATGTTATTGTATCGTGATCATCCTGAATATGCTTGTTGTTACCATCAACCCACTGACGTTGGACCTTTGTAAATTAGCCTCTGGCGCAAAGGTACTTGTAATCCGAGATCTCAATAAATAAATAAACAAATACAAATATGTATCTATCTACAGACAGTATCTATTGATCGATCTATTCATCCATCTATCTACAGATAGACAGATTCTATCAACAATGTCTGTCTATCAACAATATCTGTCTATCTATAGACAATATCTATCAAGTTATAAGTTACAGTATATATATTTTTTTTTATATACCGTTATTGTTGATTGCTGAAAATGTCTTAAAAATGGAAACCGTAAATATGAAACATCCTCTCTGCAAATCTAATTGTCGTAAGGCTTTTATTTAGTAGCTACATAGAAACACAGAAACAGAGACGTTGACAGCAAGGCCCATCCAGTCTGCCCATTTTTTCTACCTTACGAATGTGCCATAGGCCTTTGCTCTGTCAGTGGCTTATCTATTCATACTCATCTGTATTGCTCCCTTATGCCTATCCCATGCCTGTTTGAAGCTCTGCACTGTAGTCATATCTGCCACTTCCTGAGGTAGGCCGTTCCATGCATCCACCACCCTTTCTGTGAAAAAGAACTTCCTCACATTACCCCTTAATCGGCCTCCCTCTAATCCCATGCTGTGTCCTCTTGTCCTGCTATTTTTCTTATACTGAAACATGTTATACTCTTTCACCTTGTTAATGCCCTTAAGATATTTGAATGATTCGGTCATATCACCTCTCTCTCTCCCTCCTTTGCTCTAGGGTACACATGTTGAGCTCCGTTAATCTGTCCCCATATGTTTTCTGATGCAGTCCCTGTGCCATTTTGGTTGCCCTTCTCTGGTCTGCCTCCATTTTGTCAATGTCCTTGTGCAGGTGGGGCCTCCAGTACTGCACGCAGTACTCCAGATAGGGCCTAACCAGTGTATTGTAAAGAGGGATTATTACCTCCCTCTTCCGACTTGTGATACCCCTACTAATACACCCCAAAGTCCTTGATACCCCTACTAATACACCCCAAAGTCCCCCTAGCCTTACCTACTGCTTTAGTGGTCTGCTTGGATGATTTCAGGTCATTGGTGATGATGATGCCTAAGTCTCTTTCTTCCCTTGTGATTGCCAGCAACTCCCCTCTCAATCTATAGCTAGTTTCAGGGTTTCTCTTCCCTATGTGTATGATCTTGCACTTCTTTGCATTAAACCCCAGTTGCAACTCTTCTGACCATTTTGCCAGTTTTTCCAGATCTCTTCTCATTCTACCCACCACATTTGGATCATCTAATCTGTTGCAGATCTTGGTGTCATCTGCAAACAGGCAAACCTTACCCTACAGTCCATCTGCAATGTCACTGATGAAGATACTGAAGAGGACTGGCTCCAGGACTGACCCTTGAGGTACCCCACTTGTGACCTGCATCTCTTCTGACTGTATACCGTTTGCCACCACTCTCTGTTTTTTGCCCACCAATCAGTTTGCTACCCATTTGACCAACCTCTGACCCACCCCGAGCCTACCCAGCTTATTAATCAATCTTCTATGTGGAACAGTATCGAAAGCTTTGCTGAAGTCAAGGTAGCTGACATCAACTGCACCCTCTTAGTCCACCACTCTGGTTACTCAGTCAAAGAAATCTATGAGATTAATTTGACAGGACCTTCCTGTTGTAAACCCATGCTGTCTTGCATCCTGTGCTCCTATAGATTCCAGGTGTTGCACTATCCTTTCCTTAAGGAGTGCCTCCATAATCTTGCCCACTAACTAGTCTGTAGTTTCCTGCCTCCTCCCTGCTGCCAGTCTTGTGGAGTGGGATCACATGAGCCCTTCTCCAGCCTTCTGGGACCTCTCCTGTGCTCAGAGACTCACTAAACAGTTCTGCTAATGGCTCTGCTAGTTCTACCCTTAGCTCCTGTAGTACCCTGGGATGTATGCCATCAGGTCCCATTGTCTTGTCCACCCTGAGCTTAGTGAGCTCTTGTAGGACCCTTGACTTGTGCACACCTCCCCCCACCCATGTCCATAGTGCTGAGCTATGGGCCCTGCCCTACCTTCTCCTCAGTAAATACTGAGCAGAAGTATCTATTTAGGATAGATGCTTTTCCTTGGTCCTCCTCCACACACTCCCCCTTATCCCCTTTGATCTTAGCAATACCCCCTCTGGACTTTCTCCTTTCACCAATGTATCTATAGAAAGTCTTGTCCCCTTCTTTTACTGTTCGTGCTAGTGTTTCCTCAGTTTGGGCCTTTGCCTGCCTTACCGCCTTCCCTGCTTCCCTTAGGGAAGTTTGGTATGCCTCCCTATCTTCATCCCACTGCGTTCCCTTACATTTCCTGAATGCCAACCTTTTGGCTCTGATCTTTTCTGCTACAGATTTTGAGAACCAGAGTGGTTTCCTCCTTCTTTTGCCCTTGCTTTTCTCCCTAACACAATGGGATGCTGCTTCAAGTATTGCATCCTTAATGCTAGTCCGCTTTGCCTGTACTCCCTCACCTGTATTTCTTCTTGCCAGGGCTAGCTTAACTCTGTAGGCCATCATGTCAAAGTCAGCTCCTCTGAAGTCCCATATATTTGCCTTGGAATGGGATGATTTAGTTCTAGTGGCCAAACTGAACCATACCATGTGATGCTCACTGGCTCCCAAGTGACCTTCTACCTGGAGATCTGTGATCCTTTCCCCATTAGTCAGTACTAGATCCAGGACAGCCCTGTCTCTTGTGGGTTGTTGTACCAATTGTTTGAGACCCTCCCCCTGCAGGGAATCCATTATGTGTCTAGTTCTGGCGGATGTTCCTGCTGGTATTGAGCAATCTGTAGCTAGCATGTTGAAGTCTCCCATTATCAGAACCTCCCCTTTAGCTGGCATGTTTTGTATATCTTCTAACAGTAATGTGTCTATGTCCTCCCCCTGGTCTGGAGGACTGTAGACAACCGCAGTTTGTATGGTTGTCCCATTTCCTGTTTCCAGGGTGACGCACAGTTCTTCTGGCTCCTTATGCGTATTCTGAATTTCTGTAGCTTTGATATTTTCATTGACATAAAAGCCCCACCACCACCACCACCACACACACGTTTTGCACCTCGGTCTCTTCTGAACAGTACACAGCCAGGTACTGAAGCGTCCCAAGTGTGGTTACTGGTGAACCATGTCTCGTTAATGGCTACTATGTCCAGTTTAGCCTTTGTCATTGTTGTCTCCAGGTCTGGGATTTTGTTTTCCAGACTGCGGGCATTTGTGTACATGATTTTCCATTGGCCAAATTTCGGTGCATTAGTTGTCCCTAACCTGCCCTTTCATGAGCAAACACCACAATAATGTGAAAATGTTGCTGAAATTTCTTGAAAGGGAAGACTTTGGTTAGAGCAAGTTATTTAAAAGTTATAATTATTTGTTGCTATGTTTACAAATGTTCTCTACAAAGGACTCTAAAACAACCAATATTGACTGTACATATTTATCTCTTTATGTCTGGCATGGATGTACCCCATAATCTGCCCATGTCCTTGAGACCTCCCATCCTCCACCGGTGCCCCTGCCCACCTGTGCTGGGAGGTCTGTGACTTATCTCTCACAGTGGGGTTCGGGGGACTTGAGGAGGGACTGGGATCAACCTTGATCCCTGATGAGCTGGCAGGGCATTATTCAGGCCTGTGAGAGAGTCTGGGCCTGGCGTCATGCTGTGCATCCGAGAAGGGTTTCTGCTACTGTAGGTCGCCCTTGGAGGCGTGGATGCTCAGTGACATCAGCATATGGTCATGCCTGCGCCCACGTATGACCCACAGACGTCCACATCCCTCCTTCCCCATCTGTGTTGTCCCAGCCAGTGTACTACCAGCCTCCACTGGGAGTCACTTATGTGCTGGGTGCCACCAGCCACCACTCCCTGAAGGAGGAGAGCTGTCCCTGAGATGCTCACCCTACTTCCCCCAACCAGCCCTCTGATGCTGTGGGTTCCTTCCCGAGACCAGGTTGCCAGCGTTGCAAGTGGTAGCGCTAGCACTGCGCTGTCAGGCCGCCTTTGACTGCGTCAACTGAAGCACAACAGAGAATACATTGTTTTTTACTGATATGATTTCATTCTGATAATGTTTTATTTATATTTATGGATTTGTTGTTACCTGCACTACTTTTAGCAGCTGCGATGGTTTGGGTTTTTAGTTTGTTGAAGACAAATTAAGAATATGAATATAAGTACATAAAAAGGTATAATATGCGGTTAGCATGTTATTCAATAGTTTCAAGAAGTTGTTCTTAATGTAGAACAGTAAAGAACAATTTAGAACACGCAGAACACCCGAGCACAACTGTGAACGGGAGCCGCACACAACGTTGTAATGAGTGCTTGATTTCTTTTTTTTTAAAAAGATGCTTATTTACCGAGTTGCATAAACTGCTTCTGGCTTCTTAAATATATGTACCCCAAAGCTCCAACCAAACCAGACTGTCAAGAGTTGCCCAGGCCAACTGCAAGGTGATGCAGTTTTGGGGGGGTGATAAGGACCCGAAACAGCACTGCAGTTAAGGAGAAGAGAGGAACTGAAACTGCCTACAGCTTGGTGGCTGATTGGTGAACTTCCCCTACTACAGTCAAGGATGAGGGAGAAGAAACTGCCAAACTGCCAGTGGCTTGGTGGTATACCTTCTGAGTGGCGAGATGAGGTGGGAGGGAGGGTGGAGAGTGAAGCAGCTACTACTGGAACAGTACTGGAATGCTGCCAAAGCATGGATTTTGCAGCTTCAGACAGGGTAAATTAAACCACATGCTACCAGCATATTATACAAAATAAATGAACACCAGATTGTGAGAACTCGGTGATTCACACACTTCGTAGGTACTGTGGCATCAGCAGAACACTCGCTATTTGCTCTTGTGTTCTGTGATGTCATAGTACCTACTCTGTGTATGAATCACCTTGTTCTTTACAGCTTGGTGTTAATTATTCTTTATACATGTTAAAATCAAGTCTTTTCTTGCAAAGGGTGAGTAATGGAATCGTGTGGAATTTTGTTTCCCACCAGTGGGATTCTAAGGAGTTTTGATTTCTGCATCTGCAGGAATTTGTGTCATACTTTTCATGCTTGGGAATAACAAATCCCGCTGAGTTCTGGGTCTATCTGGATGACTTGCAGGAGACAACAATGCAGGGCGTTCTACTTTTACTTGCGTGAAAAACAAATGCACAGAACACGCTGACCTGCATTTTCAAAGACCTGCAGCATGGCTGTAGCTCAACTGCGCTGCTTGCAGCATTAACTGTTCAACCGCATTAAATGTGGTCTAACTTTATGCCACAAGGGTCATGAGTTGCATTCTGAAAATATGCATGCATCAAAATAATAGCACGTCTAATTATTGTGCCTCACTGTGAGGGGAAATATTAGAAATACATCAAAATGTCTGAAAATAGCCTGCAACTATTCGTGACGCATTTGCTATGATGTAAGTTCTGCCCAAGATTGGGAACTGGCCTTGTGTCAGAGGTTTGAAAATCCAGTCTGATGGTACACAGGAGCGACAAGTGACAATGTCAACCTGTCAGCGCAGTGGTAGGGCTGCTGCTTGTGACCCTGGCTACCCAGGCTTGAGAATGTGTCAAGATCTAGGATGCTAGAGGGCCATAGGGGGGAGGAGAAGGACACTCGCCACCTCAGGTCGGGGGGGGGGGCGGCTTAACCATCCATGTCCTGCTGCATCGGTGTGGGATGGCAGTGGGAGAGAAGACCAACAGCTTGTTACACACATGCCTGTTGCATATTGTACCACACTAATTCAGTGCCTCAGTGGGTCTGTAAAATCAAAATGGTGACATGCACCCTGGCCTGGGAGGATGACACTGGGAAACTTATGGGGCCCATACCAGCTGTCCTCCCAGCATAATGGGGTTCTCTGCCACAGACCTCAAAAATGGAGGAGGAGGAGGAAGGCACCCTACTGTGGGGGTGGGGGATTAGCCACAGGACAGGTAAGGGAATCCCTAGGGTTTGGAACAGGTGACAGGGCTAAACAGTGGCCATGCCATTTGGGGGGGGGGTGAACACAAGAGGGAACAGGGGAGAACAAATAAGGAATTATAAGAGGAAATTCTTTTGTGCACAGAGGGTGACTGGTGTGTGGATCACCATGTCACAGCACATAATGGAGGCTTAAACTACAGAAAGCTTTAAAAGAACATCTGGCTAATTCTATGGAGAAGAGGGACATGGAGGGTTATTACTACTGAGCAGTAGGGGGCCAGGGGCCAGTTACTATAAGCACATCAGTCTACTTCCATGTCTAATATCTAAGTATGTACCTTAGTATGTAAGATGTGATCTGTGGAAGATTCTCCACTAAAAATCCCAGCAGAACCTAGCAGAGTTACAAATTCACACTTTGGAAATACTCAGTGGATTTCATAAATCCCCAGATTGCCAAACTGTGCAGCAGAAATGGAAAATCTGCAATCCCACCTGGCTCTGGTAAGTATTATTTGAAATGATCTGTATTCTTCAGCAATGTTACGGATCAGTTACAGAGTACCCTAAAAACTTTGGAACTGCTGAAAAATGAAAAAAAAAAAATCCCAGCCAATTACTGGGCAGCTGCATGTACCATTAAGGGTTGCTTGGCGACTCCTCAGCCACAGCCCGGGCTGCTCACTTCCCCATGTGAGGTGAGGCATCTCGCTCTTCGTTACCTCCCAGCTCTCCCTCTGTCCTAGACTGTACACTGAGATCTTAAAAGCAGAAATTCCGTATTAAAAAACCATATGCTCTGTGAAAGCAGCAGTTCATGATACCACGAAAATGTTTTATACCCATACCTTTTTATTCTATTTTACAGCCACCCTTTCTCTCTTGTTTTCTAAAGTACTGTTCCCTACTGTTTTTAGTTCAAGCATTGCAGCAGGCGAGGATTTGTTAGCGGCCCTTCCCCTAGATACCCGAACCTGGTAGGTGTAGCTCTTGAGAGTCTGCCTCCCCGATGGGGATGGTCAGGTAGGGATGCCCACTGGGTGGGGACTTTTGGCCTGAGAGGTGAAGCAAAGGGCTTAAAGTAAATTTCTAACTTTTTTTTTATCTATTTGGGTTTCATAGCCCATTACTTTAAGGCAGTGCTAGCCCATTTCGAGCAAAAGGAGAAATTTTAAGCATGTTTTTTTCGGGAGGGAAGGGATCATGACTGGAGCTGAACCCACGGCCAGCTGATCCCTTCCACTTCCTGCCCCCCTCCCTCCCTGTGTGCAGACATTTTGTGATGTCTAAGCAGGGAGAATGTGGTAGTGCACCCCATACAAGTGTATGGGGACATTTTTTTAATGCATCTTTCTATATGTTTAAGCAATCTTGGGGGGGGGGAATGAAAACCACCACACAACTAATAGGGGCCTATTAGTAGAGTGATGACTTTCATTTTCTTCCAGAGTTGTTTAAACATATATAAATATGCATTAAACATTTTCCTCATACGCTTGTATGGGGTGCACCTCCATACTCTCCCTGCTTAGATGTTGCAAAATGTCTGAGCGCAGTGACGCAGCTGGTGGACCAGGAAGTGGCAGGGATCGACTGGTCATGAGTTCGACTCCAGTTACAATCCCTTCCCTCCTGAAAAGGACATGTTTAAAAATTCAACTTTTGCCCAAAATGAGGTAGCACTGCCTTAAGGTAATGGGCTATGAAGCCCAACTATATATCTTAGAAAATTACTTTAAGAAGCCCAGGGAGGGCCCAGTTCTACCTCTTATTCTCTCCCTTTTTAACAGGCCCCCCCCCTTTCACCTTGGAAGCTGATATCCCTCTAAAGGCCGTACAATTGTACCTGGGTCTGCCTGAAGAGTCCCTTCATATTGGAAGGGCCAGACCAGTGTAAGGCATTGACTGTCAGGAACCTTGGTGAGAATCGCACATCACGCTGCAAACTGTATGTTGCACAGGTTTTCAATAAACAAGTGGCTGTGGCCATTTCCTCCAAGACAGCTGTGTATGGTCATTTGTTCAGGGAGAGGGGGATGATAGGGCCTGCAAGACAATTAATTAATGGTAAGCACCATTAAATATGGCCACCCCTAGCTTTTCATCATTTAACATCACTTTCCTTGGGATGAAGATGAACTAGTGTGCAACAGAAAATGCTCCCTGACCTTAAGGGACACTAGGCTATCAGAACAATCTCCGGATAATAGAATTTAAAGCTCCGACATGGTGAACATAAAATGAAATGTGGGGCCCTAAAAGTGAATTTGGAACAAAAAATGAATAGCAAGGATCAGCAGTGGTAGTCGCAAAGGAGCGTAGAATGATGCATTTAAACAAATATTTAACATGAACTGCTGCTGTAACAGAAGGCATGATGGGCATAAAAAAAGCCAATTTTCACTGCATATGAAACTTCACACTGCAATTTTATGACATGCCACACACTACGGCGAGTACTACTGACATGTTATATAGCAGCCTTAGTGGATTCCCTTGGTCTTCCACTGTATTTCTGTATTCTGTTTAGCGTGTGGAAAATCAAGCAAACCCACATCTTTGTGAAAGAGGCATTGCTGTGAATATTGGAAGAAGCCTGCAGTTTGTACAGATCAGCAAAGCAACATGAAAATTGCCTGTTTTCAAGTAAACTTGCTATTTCCACATTTAAAAAAATCATCCATTTTAAAACAATTAGAACATTTTTTGAAAATGCTAAATTTTACACAATGTGTTTTTTTTGGCTGTAAAACTTTGAATTTGCCCTGTCCTAATTTCTAGAGTTGTTATGTTAAAAAAAATTAAAAAAGATTCCACTTACAGTAACAATGGAAACGCTAGCCAAAAAGAACACAAGGTCTACTGGGTTCCCCATCTGCCATTCAGGCAGCTTCAGTATTCCTTATTATGAGAAATGGATGCAGATTAGAAAGTTAAAGAGACTCCCCAATCTCTGGGAAAACTCATCCTTACATAATTCAGTTTTCAGTTTAAATAATTGTTCCATTTATTTAGCCTCACGCTTAGTTACGGAGGGCATCTGCTGTCGCATGATAGGCCTAGATCCATTTATGTGGGTTCATAGTGTATATGCTGTAATGTGCTTTAGAATTAAGACACTGTCCCTTTAAAAGGTAACTACAAAATAACTGTTATTTCTATAAAGGCTAGTGTGGACCTGTTATGTCTCAAGATAAGGGAGACAGGTATATAGCCCAGGAAGGCATAAAATATCCCACTGTGGCTTTCCATGACAGGAAAAGGTAATGTAGTGACCTAGGGGTCGGGGTCAAGCCAAATGCATGGACCAGATGTCACTGGGGTTGACATGAAACCTGACATGGAACCACAGTGGCACCTACAGGGAAAAGTAAACTGTTGCACCCCATCACACTGAAGGTGTGGCTTGAAGATGACCAGTCTGTATGTATAAGACACACATCCTGAATTCAGCGCAGTTGAAAACTAGCTTAGTTGGAAGGCAGATAGTCTGTCCAGCTGGCATATACTTTAAAACCAGAAATATATGTGTAGGCCTCGGAAAAATCTCTAAAACCAGACCTGAGTGTGTGGAAAGTTTGACTTGTCCCATACTGAATAGGACATTCTGATTTTTAAGTC
Organism: Neoceratodus forsteri; assembly: GCA_016271365.2. Classification (NCBI taxonomy): domain Eukaryota; kingdom Metazoa; phylum Chordata; order Ceratodontiformes; family Ceratodontidae; genus Neoceratodus; species Neoceratodus forsteri. The sequence goes on along the minus strand of JADMNL010000034.1, from coordinate 112,298,158 downwards.
AGAATTTAGGAAACCAAGACTTTTCACCAAGGAAGTGCCTGGAAGACTTCTTTTTTTTTTTTTTAAAAGGACATTTCAGAGACCTGACTTGGAATATACACTTGCTACACAACTGTTGCTTAAGGATTCATCTCTACAAGGACATTTTGAAATCTTGTCTGAACTCTAACACCAAAATAAGGTATAGTTTAGAATACAGTATCTAGTGTTTTCTGTAAATCATGTAGTTTTACTTTTGTTATTGTCTGCATTTCAAAGTTCTTCCAAACTGTAGAATTTTCTGTATTGCTTTTATTTTAAGCAAACTTTTATGATTTTCTTATCAACTCTGCCTGGGGTCTGGTTGTGTGATTTAACATTTTAACAGAAGGGTTTTGAAAAGACGGTGTGCCTTGACAAGACAGAACCGCTCGGCCATCATATAAAATTACCTAGGCAAGATATAGCTAGTAGCCGTGGTGGGATCAAATACTGAAAGTAGTGCAGAGTCAAGGGAACTCAAAACTACAGAATCCACCTTCCCACTGGGAAAAGAAGGCTGGTAAGTTTTCTGGAAACCCTTACTCCTGCTCATGAGTTCTTAAAAAGGGGGATCCTCTCTGCAAACAGAAGGTCCTGCCGGGCTGCTCGAGGTTTGGGGGCCAGGGGCACGTGACATCTGCAACTGCAGGCAAGTTCTTTGTGCCCCAGACTCCATCAGCTCTTCCTACTTCCCCAACAACTGAGTTCAGAATCCTGATTGTAACACTGTAGCAATTTCCACAGCAAACATCATAGTAGATTATGATGTCAGCGGTGAGAACATCAGGTAGAGCACGTGAAGGTAGGGGGAACATAAGTTTCTTTTTGGTTCTTAGAAACATAGACTTTGACGGCAGATAAGGACTGCTTGGCCCACCTAGTCTGCCCATTTCCCTACCTACAGGATAGGCCGCAGATCCTAGTTTACCAACAGCCGATTTCTTCCTACCCCCCCAAAAGAATTGCCTTATGTCTGTCCCATGCATTCTTGAATTCTCCCACAGTTTTAGATCCCACAACCTCCTCAGGAAGGCTGTTCCATGCATCCACTACCCTCTCTGTGAAAAAATACTTCCTCACATTGCCCCGGAACTGCCCCCCCTCTATCTTTAAATTGTGTCCCCTTGTTCTTGCAAGTCTCTTTTGCTGAAAGATGCTACCCTCTTGGACTTTGTTGATTCCACTGAGGTACTTAAAAGTTTCTATCATGTCCCCCCTCTCCCTTCTTTCCTCAAGGGTATACATATTAAGCTACTTTAGTCTCTCCTTGTACGGCTTCTCTTGCAGACCCTGCACCATTTTAATTGCCCTCCTCTGGGCTGCCTCTATCCTGTCTATGTCCTTCCGGAGATGGGGTCTCACAAACTGTCTGTACAGAGGGATAACAACTTCCTGTTTTCTGCTGGTGATGCCTCTCCCTATGCATGCCAGTATACCCCCAGCCCTCCCTACTGCCTTCTCACATTGCTTGCTAACCGGTCCCTTTCCTTTTTTGTGGTTGTTACTACTCACCCCCCCATTGTGTAATCTTCCCCAGGGTTCTTGTTTCCCAGGTGCATTATTTTGTACTTCCTTGCATTGAATCCTAGCTGCCATACTTCTGAACATTCCTCCAATCTTGCCAAGTCCCTTCTCATCCTTTCCATGACTCCTCGTGTATCAACCCTGTTGCAGATCTTTGCGTCATCTGCAAAGAGGCATACTTTTCCTTCCAGTCCCTCTGCAATGTCATTTATAAAGACATTAAAAAGGACTGGACCCAGTACTGAACCCTGTGGTACCCCACTAGTAACCCCTCTTTCTTCAGAGTGGACTCCATTTACAATTACCTTCTGTGTCCTGTTGTCCAGCCAATGTTTACCCAGGCTACCATCCTGGGACCCACTCTCAGGCTGGTTAATCTGACTATTCATCTTTTGTGTGGGACTGTGTCAAATGCCTTGCTAAAGTCTAGGTAGGCCATGTCCACAGCCCCTCCCTGGTCTACTACTTTGGTCACCCAGTCAAAGAAATCTATTAGATTCGTCTGACATGACCTTCCCACTGTGAACCCATGCTGCCTTGGGTCCTGTGCCCCAGTGGCCTCTAGGTACTCAACAATTCTTTCCTTCAGAAGTGACTCCATCACTTTCCCTACCACAGAGGTCAAACTGACAGGTCTGTAGTTTCCTGCCTCTGTCTTGGTCCCACTTTTGTGAAGGGGAATCACATCTGCCTTTCTCCAGTCATCGGGTACCACACCATCCTCCCATGATTTATTAAAAAGAGTAGTCAGTGGTTTTACTAGTTCCCCCCTTAATTCTTTTAGAATTCTGGGGTGAATTCCATCAGGCCCCATTGCTTTGTCCTATTGTCCCCCATGGGTTGAAGGTTAGATATATGCTCTTTGGTTAGAATTTTAGACTTCAGCATGTATTAGATAGGGTCAGGTCTATGGAGTACATGTTTCTATCTGTGGGAAATTTGTTTCATCCTATTTTTTATTTCTCTATAATAGGCATTGCTGTTTATTGGAAATATGCACCAAACATTTTTAGAAATATATACTGTATTTGTTTAATGTGCTAACTATGCTTTCTTTTTGTTTCTAGATTATTCCTGAAGAACTATGGTCGAAATGTGCATTCAGACTTTGCTTTCTTTTTTCAGCAGGCATATAACCATTTTTTTAATGTAAATGATCCCAGTAATAAAGAATGAGGAGGAGAGATAAAAACAGAAAATGAATGAAATATAAGCTGAATTCTATAAAATTATTATATATAAGCATATAACGTCAGGGACTGTATCAGTGACTCACTAATGCTTTGCATGTCAGGAGGCCACTGGGGGGCTACCCTTTACAGCTCCCACCCCCTGGTAACATTACAAGGGAGCAGTCATGCAGAGACAGGTGCCCCAAACCCTACCTGGAGGAAGTGCACTTCTAAGCAGACTACACTCTTTCGACTGTTGCCCCAACAACTGCGGTCCTAAATATTATATTTTTAAAAGTTTTCCCTGACACTGTAGACTCTCATTATTGTTTTTAGTTAAGACAAAGTTACTTTGGTTTACCTAACAGTACCTGCATCTCGCCAGTGACCATACAGCAAACACTGCACACACACAACAAATGTGAAAAATAGAAAAGTTTTCTCTACATAAAATAATAATTCCTATTCTGATATTTAAAAGTAGACAGGCACCTCTTACGTTTATTCGCGCTTGGTATTCGGCGCTGCCGACTGAGAGTTCCTAGAAGCCGCACACCGATACACCCTCCATCTTTTGATCTGTGGGCCAGTCACGCTCATATGGCTGACAGTGGTGTCGTCGGACATGGTGTACTGGTTTGTCCGATGTGCATTGTCCCTTTGGATAAGCTCGTCGTCCAGGGTCCAGGTGATTGTGGGGGGTGGGGCTCCTTTGGCGGCACACATCAATGAGAACTGCTCTCCAGGGTTCACCACCTTCTCACTGAATGAGGAGACAATCCGAGGTGTGCCATCTGGATCAATCAAGAAGGCACTGAATGAGTTCAGATCATAAACCTCCAACTGGCTACAGCAAGTACAGGTTATAAAACAGGCCATTAAAATCCTCTGTCCACATCAGTCGAAACAAGTCACAAAAACATTGATTATTTTTTGGTAACCGCACACCTCACGTGAAATACATATATTATTGACAAATAAAAGCCCATTTTATAAGTAAGATAACACACTCTATGGTGTGTGGTCATTAGGGAATATTTCAATCCTTGGGTGGTAGAGGCACCCTGCTATGTCTCATGACTAAAAAAATACCCAAGGCGTGCATTATTCCCTTATAATCACACACCATGTCATATTTTATCCTTTACGTATCAACTTCTAACTAGCAACCAATCAGAATGGCTTTCTTGCACTGTCTTTAACATGTACCTGTATTTTTTTTTCCCTTGGATTTATCTCTATCCCATTGGCACCTCAGCCTACCCCCTGCTGGTACCCCCTATCTGGTTACTCCCTCTTACCTTCTCTACTGCAGGTGTACCCCAAATCCTTCCCACCTCTGCTCATCATCCAGAATGCCCCCAAAAATTGCCCCAATGCCCCATCACCCCCTTCCTAGGTGGTATCAGACCTGAAGAAAGCACAAAAATCTAGCGTTGCCTGTCAGGGGAGGCAAACTAGTGCCAGGAACAGGAACCTACACATGATGGCCATGTCTCGAGGCAGGTTATGGGATGCCTCCCCAACCTGTCACAGTGCCCCACCTGACACTAAGGGATGGAGCACCCTGGTAGAGCAATACCACCCTACCTGACTACCCTTCCAAAGTGGCCACCAGTGAATATTCACTTAAAGGCAGTTGTTGTGATCCCTGGAAACAAGAATGCAAGTTCCATTCCTAACTCTTTTATCCAGGAGGGTGAGTGAGTGACTTTCACAGGTGATGCCAATGCCGATGCTTTGTTAGCCAGCATGGGGAGGTGGATTTCCTGGGTGGCCTGTGCCTTCCCTCCCTCTCTCCTTTCCACCCTCCCTCCCTCCTCCCACCTGTAAATGCATCATCTGATCATCTCCTGCCCCCAGCTGTCTGCAGTGTGGGATTCTAGGGTTCAGACATGACCCCCACATCTCCCTGGTGGCAGCACAATGCTCAGCCACTGTGCTGCTGGGTTGACCTGGAATGTTGGTCAGGTCAGGGTTCAGAAGTCGAACTGTAGTCCCAATCTCCCCCGCCCGCATTTACTGTGCAGGTGCAGCAAAGCATGCTTACCTTCCAGCAAGATGACAGCTGTTCCACAGCTTATGCCTCGGCTCCAGCACTGGTATGCACCAAGTGACTCTTCTGAGCCGCAGTGATAAGAAGCTGCCTCGTTGTTGACCCCTCGGATGGAGATGTAGTCATCGGGGATGGTGAGCTCTGTGTTCCGGTACCAGCTGATGGTGTACTCTGGGGAGCCAGTCACAGTGCAGGACAGGATGACCGTACTGCCGATGCCCGTCTTCAGCTTCTTTGGTGTGAGGGTCACTCGCAAAGGGTCTGTATGACAAAAACAAACCAGGGAACTGTGTCACTTGCACAGAATGATTTTTTTAAAGTTTGAAGTATACATATATATTTTTTTATTATTATTTTTTGCTTCCACAAATGCCCCCCTGGTGCCCCACATACCCCTGCTGCCCTCCAGAGTCACCAACTGTAACAGATTAAGCTGCCTCCAATTTCCTCTAGTTACTCCAACCCCAAAGGCTCTAACAGCCCCCCCCAGCCAAACCCTGGGATTCACTGGGGAAGGAGGAAGTGTGCATACATACACAGGAGAGGCTTGGTGGCATGGGAGGGGCTGGAAGAGGGTCATCATCCAGCCTACTGAATGGGCCATTTTCCCAAGTTCTATATGGAATAAGAAATCATGCTTAAAAAACTGACAGAGCCGGCTCTGTGGTGCTGAGTGGTGGGCACCCACTTGTACAGTGGCGACCCAGGATTGAACCCCAAAACTGGCTCTGTGGCACTGAGCAGTGGGGCATCCACTTGTGCAGTGGCGACCCAGGATTGAACCCCAAAATTGGCTCCGTGGCACTGGGCAGTGGGGCACCCACTTGGCGTGCTGGCAACCCAGGTTCAAGCTCTGAGCCCGGGACGTCAGGAGCAGAGTCCGGCAGGGAGGGAGGACTGAATGTCCATGCGGACGCTCTCCTCCTAGGGAAGAATGCTGTGGAGTACCACTCGCAGAGTGACACCCGGTGGTGTGCAGAGCCTTGCTAGCATGGGTGATCACACATCAGTTGGCTCTGCCTCCAGGGCACTGCCACAGTACACACCGTTGGGGTGTGGGAAGGGGCTCAGAAAATGAAAACAGTGCCTGTCTCGGCCTGCCACATGATGGCTGCCTAGTCCCCCATGCCACAGTCCATCTAGCGCATCGCTCCTCATGCCCCAGCCCTGCACACCTCAGAGGACCCCCCCCAGGAATGCTACTCTCTCCCCCCCAAGGAAGGGGGCCACGGCATGGATAAGCTGGACCGTCCAAGGAAGCAGGGATACCTGGAAAGTCACGTGGCAGGAAGCGAAGGGTGAGACTGGCACGAAGAACGGGACAATGAGCTAGGAGGAGTGGGAGGTCGGGGGATGCAGGAAGGGCCAAAAAGGAAAAAAACCTGACAACTTTGGCCCACCCTGATGGCTCAGCAGAAGCGCAATGAGCTGCCATGCAGGTGAGCAGGGTTTGGGGGCAGACTTGGGTTGCTGCTTTGGGAGGCAGGGCAGGTCAGGCCTTAGGCAGTGTGGGCTGGCAGCAGGTATCCAGTGCTGCAGTGACCTCTGTGCACGGGATGGGGGGCTTGCCCCTCCTGCAAGGGTAAACTGTGTGCCATGGCTAACACACACTGCTCATGCCAGAGGAGTTACTACAGTTTAGACTACCTCTGGAATTCATTACCTTATGAAATTACTAGCACTGATTGTTATTTGCTGTTTGCACAAGAAGTGATGACCTGAACCAGCTCAGTGTCACTGAGACAGCAGGCTGTACTGCCTCCTGGGAGACCAGGGTTCGAATCCAGTTTGGGAATCTCACACCGAGGTCAGCTGGGAGATGAGTGTACTGTGAAAGTGAGCCATTCAGCTCCTGGGGAGGGAGCACGTGGAACAACCCACATTTATCCACCACCCACATTTATCCACTACCCGTTGGTCACCCACGGAGCAGCATATGTGCTGGCAGTGACGGCAGTGTCTCACTGGCCATAATGGCCAATGGAAGGGTGCAGTTGTGGCTACCCAGATCACTGTGATGGAGGCCAAGGGGGAAAAATATGGGGCCACAATGATAAACTGCATTAACTCTGGCCACCCTCGCCCCGGTCCCCAGCTGCCACAGGCACTGCTGAAGCCTAGCAGCCTACCTGCTCACCATCTACAGGCATATCCGAGAAATTCTATATGACTTACTCCAGGGCTGCCAGTGAGATATTGGGGGGAGCCTAAATATGCATTACTTAATTACTGCAGTTGTCAAACAGGGACAGCAGTGTAGTTTTTAAAGAAAAAGCACAAGTTTTGGGGTTTACAAAGTATGTGTTTTTGTCATCTGATCAAAAGAAATCACAGCATCATTATATATGGCATATGTGAGACCCTAGACTGAATATTGCTGCCTGTTCTGAAATCCCTACATGGAGTGGGGGAGCGAGGCACAGACAGACATGAGACAGCAAGAGAAAAGCTGCAAAAATAATGATGGATGCAGAGACAGAATGGAACAGGAGGACAGAATTAAAACACTAAACATGTTTAAATACAGGAGAAAGGAGGGGAGGGGGGACCTAACTGCGCTTTATTGTTAAATAAAATAAAAAAAAAAAGCCCAAACTCAGTGATGTATTGGCACATAGTCTGAAAGGGATGGAAAGTTCGACCCGGGGCTATAATAAACAACTACAAGTAAAGATGTCTAAAGAGAAGAGAGGGAAACACTTTCTGTCAGAGTGTGGTGAGTACTTAGAACTCACTTCTGAGCAATTTAGTTAACTCAAAGACCGCAAAAGAAAACTGCAGTGCGCAAACAAAATGCAAGAAGCTGAACAGCAGGTAAATCTGACCATCTATTGTGGCATACAGAGAAAGAGATGCTACACTAGGAATGTCTCCTTCTGTTAGTTATGGTATCCGTTTATAACTCAGTCCCACCTTTTCGTATCCACTGCCTGCTGCTACGTGTGTCTCAGTTGTATGAGTGATACTAAAAGCCAGACAAGAAGTGTGTGGTGCTCTGGTGTGATGCAGACAGCTGCCTGCACACACATGCTCACTCACAGGAGGATAGAAGCCATTTGGGAATCAAACTGGACTAGTTCACAAGACAAGAATGACAGCCACAAAGCTGACTTTCATGCCTGGCAGGAAAACAATTTTAAACATAATGCAAGACAATTTGCCCCCCAGAATTCCCACTTCCATCTTGATTTCTGAAGTGCAAGCCGGATTGCACCCCCCCCACACACACATATTTAAATGGAAGTAAAACCCTAGCCCCCACCCCAAAAAAAATGGTAAACCCATCATATTCTACTGCTTTTACCAGAATTTTCTAGTACATCTCCTAGGTATATTACTTTAAGGGCTTGTCAGTCTCCACACAGTCCACCGTTAGTCCAGATTAATATTATCTTTCCATTCTGTCTCCATGACGAGAATCGGCATGACTGCATGTAAATGTCAGTGAGCGATAAACCAGCTGGGGCTCTGGTCTTCATCATCAGCTTAAGCTCCCCATCGTAATGTCATCCTTCCTCTAACCGTGACACCCAAGCATGCCCACCAGTCAAACTGCCAGCGCACTACTGGCTTTCTCATGTATCACTTTCTGATTATTAGGAGTTGTCAGACTGCGGCAACGCAGCCTTCGTTCTGAAGAAGACATCACGTCGGGCTGATGGGCTAGGTGTGACAGCGCTGTCATGTGGCTCGAATGTTCCTCTCTTACGCTCAAGTGATCTAGGCTTGGCGCGTGTGTGTGTATTTGTTTGTGAGCACAGATATACAGAGTCCGCGGTTCCACCTCCCCACCACCTCTGTCTCCTTCCTCCCTGACAAAACTGCCTGCATTTGCTGCTATGAAATATTGAGTGCTTGATGAAAGATTTATCTTGCTTGCAATGCATTGTCTTGCCATGGAACAGAGTAGTGATGCTAACATCAAAATGTTATTACTGTAGCAATATTGGAGCCGCTGCACCGTGGTGAAAATCTGAGCACTATCAAAACAGGCTTGTATTAAAATGCATGTCGAGATGAAAGCTAAGATGCTCTGAAATGGGTCATTTAGCTGAAAGGCTTGTTGCCGGAATTTCGATTCCATTTCTAGCTTTTCTTGAATGTTGCACATTTCACTTATCTATTTTTGTTCCCCGCCTAAACATTTCTATTCTGAAGCCTGATGGATAGATGGCATATGAGTAAGCAATAAGCCACGCCAGGCTGGGCATCGGTCCGGGGGGGGGGGTTCAATGCTTGCCCTTGGTGTGCTGTAAGGCACCTTCCACTATCCACTTGTGCATCAAGGGTCTGCCCTGAGGAGACTTATGGTGTTTATAACATGGTATTTTTATTTTAAAGTTTAGGGGAAAAAGAATGCAATTTTTAAAATGAGTTAAAAAGTTTGTTTAATTTTGTTCATGCTGCTATGATATGGTTGTTTTTGTTCTGTTTTATATGAATATAAAATTATTGGTAGAAAGAACCTAATTGGACCACTGCATGGGAGGCATGGTGCAGACAGCTAAGGAGAGAGACAGACACCACAGAGTCATCATTAGTGACAGACCTAGGTTCACATTTCAGTGCAGCAAAGCTTAGAGAAAGGCAAAGAGGATGCTGGGATGTACAGGAAGGGGATATGATGACAGGAGGAAGGAGGTGGTACCGCCCCTGTAGAGGTGCCTGGTATTTTATTTTATTTATTTAGTCAATCATAGGAATTACAACCCTTTGAGTCATAGACTCATTTACAAAGGCTCCACGTCAGCCAAGTCATACATTCAGAGATAGTACATTAATGGGACATCACATTTCAAGTAATTACATATAATAGCCAAGGTGGCTGAAAGTCTATACGTGTAGTAGCTAGGGTATTGAATATTATAACAGTGGAACAATTGTAATACAAGTGCAGCCTCTGGGGCATTGTTGTATAGTGGTAACAGTGATCTATACAATAGTGAGACAATACAGTTTCAAGGAAGTATTTACATATAGTAGCCTGGGTGGCTGCTGACCTATACATTTAGTAGCTAGGGTATTGGTATTAGTACAGGAGGTATACGAACATACGGAATTTGCCAGCAGATAAAGGCCTAGAGGTCTATCAAGTCTGCTCGAATGTGCAGCTAGCACCCCTTATCCTGCAGCTGCCCCTCCCTCCCACCCTTCCCCTTCATTAACCCTCCCCTTGTCCTGTCCCATCCTCGCTTGAAGCAGTCCACTGTTCTACTGCATACCACTTCAGCAGGTAACATTCCACCCAGCCACCACCCTCTCCTCTCTGTAAAAAGTGTCTCCTCATCTCTCTCCTGAACCTTCCTCGCTCCAGTCTCATATCATGACCCTGGTGCCTCTCCTCCCTTACTTTGAACAGCCCTCTGTACCCGTCTTGTTTATTCCTTTCATGTATTTAAAGGTTTCAGTCATGTCACCCCTGTCTCTCCTCCCCTCCAGTGAGTACATGTTCAACTCCTTCAACCTCCTCTCGTATGATAAGTCCCCCAGCCCCTTGATCATCTTTGTCGCTCTGCGCCGCACCACCTCCAGTAACTTAATGTCCCTCTTCAGATACGGACGCCAGTACTGCATGCAGTACTCCAAGCATGGTCTAACTAATGACCTATACAGTGGCAGAATCACCTCCTCCCTCCTAGAGGATATACCCCTTGCAATACAACCCAGCATTTTGTTGGCCTTTGCAGCTGCCTTTCTACATTGTGCCGAGTTGTTCATTGACCCTGTAATGAGCACACCCAGATCCTTCTCCTCCTCTGTCTGGGCTAGCTGCACTCCCCCTAGCTGGTAACTCTTCCTTGGGTTCTTCATCCAAAATGCAGCACCCTGCACTTTTTGGCATTAAAGCCCAGTTGCCAGGTGTCTGACCAGGTTTCAAGCTTTGCCAGATCATCCTGCAATCCCTGCCATCCCCCTTGGTCATCCACCACCGCGCCTACCTTGGTATCATCAGCAAACAGACTGATCTTGCTCTTGACAGGTATAGTCACAGTGCAGGTGCAGCCTCTAGGGCATTGTCATATAGCAGAGATAGAGACCAGCTGCAGAGATGTCCTATACAGTTAGTTCTATACAACTGGTGGCAATGTCAATGGTAAGACCGCACCTGAAGAACTGTGCACAATTTTGGCATCCACACCTCAAGAAAAACAGGGAGCACAGACACACTATCAAAGGAGGGCCACAGAGATGATCCAGGGGCAGAAGGAAAGGTCATATGAGGAAAGGTTGGCAGAGCTTTGTATGCATATATAGGATGGAAAGGGGGGATATGATTGAGACGTGCAAGCACTTGTGAGGAATCAGCAGGATGGATTGTAAGGACTAGTTCACAGGACATGAAGACATGATATGAAGAGCGACTGAGAGAGCTTAATATGTATACCTTTGATGAAAGGCGGGACAGGGGGGACATGATATAAACTTTTAAGTACCTAAAGAGAATCAACAAAGTCCAGGAGGATAGCATCTTTCAGAAAAAGAGATGTGTAAGAACAAGGGGACACAATTTAAAGTTAGAGGGGGGACGGCTCAGGGGTAATGTGAGGAAATTCTTTTTCACGGAGAGAGTGGTGGATGCATGGAACCGCCTTCCTGGAGAGGTTGTGGGGTCTAAAACAGTGGGGGAATTCAAACATGCATGGGACAGACATAAGGCAATTATAGTGGGGGGTTGCAGGAAGTAGGCTGTTGGTTAACTAGAATCTGCAGCTTATTCAATAGGTAGGGGAAATGGTCCTTATCTGCCATCAAAGTCTATGTTTCTATGACACAGGGGCACAGTAACTAGAGGGCACTGCTGGAGACGGATTGGTTAGGAGGGAGGCTAGGGAGTTGTCAGGAAGTTCTTCACGGAGTGGGTCGTGGACGAAGGGAACAGACTGCCCAGAGAGGTGGTTGAAGCCAAGACTGTGTCAGGGTTGAAACTTGGGTGGGACAGATCTAAGGGAATAGGGGGGCCCTACAAGCAGAAGTGGTGAATAGGGTTAACAGTGAGCCACTAGGGATACTGGATCTCAAAATTCAGCCTGGTGTTAGCCTAAGCATGGAACTAGGCAGGGAGCTGGCAGACTGGATGGACCTCTGGGTCTTTTTCTTCCAGCACTATCTGTGTTTCTTTTTTTTTTAATCCTCTCTTTATGGGGGGAACTGGCAGGCAGCTATGGCTCCTCCCTTGGGGAGCTAATTTCTCTGGCCCTGCATCCCCACGCCGATCTCCCCAGGAAATCCCCCAGGGGTTACTCCCTATGACAGGGCCAGGGGCGGGGTGCGGCGACTTTCTCACCTCCCCCAGATAGCCAGCGTCCAGATTCCGGGGTTTGGTGTGAGTGCAGTAGGGGCCATCATGGAGCCTGCCAGCTCCATTTTTTTCTCCCCAACCCTCTTCCCCTCTGACGTTATGTGCCAGCTGCGTGCCTTCTGACCTGTATCTCCCTCCAGCTACCGCTAGAGGGCGATCAACGGGCGGGATGGCAGTCCCTCCCTCCCAGAGAGAGGACAGCAGTCCTCCGGATGCTCAATCCTCTCGCGCCATTGCTGGCCCGTGGCAGCCCAGGCTCATTCCCGAACCTGGGTCGCCAGCGTGGCACAAGGTGTGGTGTCCAGTGCTCAACCTCCAGCACCACCAAGCTGGCTCACAATATGTGTTTCTATATGATTCTATGAATACAGGGTGCCTTTGTGATGTCTTATATTGAATAAGAGGGTCACGTCATGCTGCTGGGTGTAAGGACCACAATGCGAATGGAGTAGTTCAGTCAACCGAAAGACCAGGAGATGCTGCTGCAGATCACTAAGTGCCATATCAAAGGCACCCAATAGTCACCTCATAAATCAAATGATTATCACAGTACTAGATAATAAGGAAGCAATTATCAAAATTCTGCTTTTTGACTGGAAGCATGCACCTATAGTTTCAGTTTCCATATCTGTAAATATTTTTTTCTAGCGATCTCTAGTTTTTTAGATAATTAGACTATTTCCTTTTTTGTGGAGCCATAGTAAATATGGCTGCTGCCTACTTTTCAGCCGAGCTCCCCCCCTCACATCGCATCATGTCTTTTGTTTGCTTCCGTTGGACGCTGGTGCTGTGTGTTCCTGCTCTCCCTTTGTAGTACTGCAAGTTATGCGCATGCGGAGTTGGCAGCAGGGGGGTTCCAATTCAACATGGCGTGTGGGAGAAATGTAAACAAAAACAAAGAAAAACTGAGCAAATTATGGGGTGATAGTACAGTGCAAAGAAGAAAGATTACCAGGTAAGTGCTCAACAGAGCCCTGGGAACAAACTGTTGCAAAATACCTGATTTTTGTTATCTAGTATTGCTACTTCAAAAAGTGAAACTGGTAAAACATGTTCAGAAGTAACAGTTTTATGTTATGAAAAGGGAAATTGTTTAACTAGGAAAGGCACACTAAGCTATAGCTTGTTTCCAGGTGTGACTTGCTCAGGGTCACACAGTATGCAAGTGGGGGCTGAAGGGATTCAAACCTAGGTCTCCAGGTTTGCAGCTCAGTGCCCTTAACCACTAAGTTATACTGCCTCCTGCTGCCTTATGTTATGATTTCATGAGGTCCCCCCTGCACTCAAATACAACAATGGTGCAGTCCAACAACATGTGACATCACAAGCTTCGAGTATATTCATGCAATGGGGAAAGTGAACCAAAGTGGTTGTTTTTAAAAGCAACACCAAAATTTAACTTTAGAATTTTTGGGGAGCATTGATAAGAGGAAACGGCAGTGTGTCACTGTGGCCGCAGGAGGAACCAAGCTAAGCATTTTGTTGCCCTCCGCTGACCGGGACAGTGAGAAGCATTATGCAGCAACGGGATGATTCAGTCTCAGAGACAACATAGAGGATTGTGTACGAGCAAGCATACACAACAAGGCAGTTGTGATCGAGAGGTTTCCGTAGTAACCAGAGACCTCGAGAGCGTAGCTCGAGAGGTCCGTTACCACGGAAACCTCAAGATCTTACAACTGCCTTGTTTATGTATGGTTGCTCATACACAAATCTTTTATAGTGTATGGGCAACCATAAGCAGTACTCCGTGAACACCAGAACAAGTATATGGCAAAAAAAAAGGCTTACTTCTGTGTCTGCTGCCACATGCTTGCTTCCGCGTTGCTGTGGGCCGCTCAATTGCGCATGCGCGAATGTGTTCGATCTTGTTGTGCTGCACCAGCGACGTACTCGGTGCAGCACAACAATATCGTGACGCACCGAGTGCAGGACAACAACGCTGTTCCAGGCATGGATTTCCATGTGGAACAGCGTTCCACCATACACTATAACTGAACGCTGCATAAGAAGTAGAGGCATCTCAAACACTGACTGGCTGAGAAGGGATGACTGATTTATAGTTAGAATGCAGGTGTATTGTTACCATAGAGTTTTACAGAATTCTCTGATTGTTACTGTTTGCATTGCTGAGATACAGAAGTTTATTTACACAACTGTTTATACGTGTGAAGTTAATGTGCAGTCACCGGATGTGTCAGCCAATCACAGACCACGATTTCTTAAGCCAGTTGTCTCAATGGTAACATACAGTGACTGAAGAGGGTAGATTCCAAGTTTAGAATGACAGTGACTGCTTTAGAGGATGGAGGCTGTCTTGCTTTATCAAATGGGCAAGAAACATTTTGTACTGGGATTGGAGGAATCCAGTCACTGAGCTTGTGTGAATTAACCAATAAAGCCCAACAGGGCATGGGTTATCGTGGTCAAGTGCCTATAACCACATGAGACCTGGGTAAATTCCCCAATCACCCACGCCATGGGGTGCCTTATTCCAATTATACAATGGGCCCTTTAAAGAAAATAATTTTTATTTTTAAATATATTATAAATTTATGGTTTTAGTAGTTTAAAAAAAAAAAAAAAAACATTTTATAAACTTGGCCAGTGCAGCGGAAGTGCTACTGCTTGCGGCACCGACAACCCAACTTTGGGAGCAAGCTTGGAGTGTCAGTGAGTCCGTCTGGGGGGAGGACTGAGCATCAGTCAGACTTCTTTCCTCCAGGGAGGGAGAGATGCAGTGCCTGGCACAAGCGTGGCCCCTTGTGGTGGCTGACAGACAGGTAGCTAAGGACCACTGACTGGTGCAGAGGAGCGGTGGCCATCAATGCAAGCTGCTTTGAAGCACGAAAAGTGTGTTCAGAGGGCATCACACTTCTGCTGATGCAGGGGAAGGGAGGAAAAAGCAGATCAGTGATGTGGCGGGGGTTCAGGAATACCACTGACCCCACGGCGGGGGGGCAAGCCCAGGGGGAACATGCAGTGGTAGAGTAAGTCCAGAGGGATGTCAAGTTAAAGTGGCGGGAGAGGCCAGCAGGATGGGGGCTAGACTGGGCAGAAGGGATAAAAAGAGTAACAACAAAAAGTTTTATGGACATAACCTTTCCCTCTCCACAAAATACCCCTCCCCCCAAGTCAGAGCCAGCATAGCGCTTTCTCACGAGGACAACTAGAGTGGAGAGAGTTTGTGGGCAAACTATGCGCAACTGGGCGGACTGATTTTATGTTAGTGCAAAATCCTGGTGGATGGGACTTTTTATCCTCTATGGGTATGTGCTGGGATACCCCCACAGCTCTCATCCAATCAAGTTGTTTGATTTATTGTAACTATTGTGTAATTAAGCAATAAGGCACGACAAGGTGTGTGTTATCGTGTAATAACGTCACTCCTGGGATGGGTTGAAGCACAAGGCGAAGCCAGGTGCTTCCACCATCCCAGGAGTGACGTTATTACACGATAACACACACCTTGGAGTGCCTTATTGCAATTATACAATGGCTCAATGTTATACAAAAGAAAAAAATATTTAAAAATGTTTTTAGTAGATTTTTAGTGTAGCAATATATCTCTGTTTCTTAAGAGTAGCTCCAAACAGTAATCCAACAAATCAATACAGTGAGGTTCTTGTGTAATAACAGCACTGTCTCAGGCGCACACTGACCAATCAGAGCCCTGGAAATTTGCTTGCCATTGTATAATATAATTCAACCATTCAATAATCACCACCTAGGGGACAACAATCAAGACCACAACCTGGCAGGACTGAAGGTTAATATACAAATGAAAGACCCATGTGACAAAAATAACCATATCACTCACCACCCCCTGGACACAGGCACTGCCTAAAAATCATGCACTGCAAACCAAGGCATCCGGAAATACTACTGAAAAAAAAAAAAAAAAACAACAGTCACAGCCAAAATGCCTAAACCCCTTCCCAAGAAACGAATCCTATATTAAATGTGAAACATCTAATATACAGCTGAAAGAACAGTCACAGCCAAAATGCCTAAACCCCCTTCCAAAAAAACCCTTGAAAATCACATACTGAATATGTGTGAAACACCAAAAGAAAACGTGCAATATCTAATTAATGAAATCTGAAATCTATCCAAGAAAACTAAATAAAATGCTTCATACTGCTAAATCTAAACTCAAAACTGCCTGAGTGAAGCTTCCCCTTCAAACAGACAAAAGCAGTAATGAAAGCAGAAATTTAAAAAAAAACACCGCACCTCGCGCCACGCCGCGCAACCCGGGTTCAGGAACAAGCCTGAGTTGCTGGGGTCGAGTTGGGAGGGAGAGTTTGAGCATCCGGAGGACAGCTCTCCTCTCCCGGGAGGGACAGAGGTCCCATCGGTGTTCTGCTGATCTCTGGTGGAGGCTGGAGATACAGCAGGCACTGCAAGGACAGAATAGTAGTGGGGGGGGGGGGGAGTGGCAGACATCGGATACACCTTGACATCAGGGCACCAGCCACTTCCCACGGGGAAACAGGAAAATGCCTCTCGGCTCCAGCGGAAACAGAGCGCCAGGAGCTTGCCCCTGATTTACAGCCGCCCACCCGGCATCCTCCTGATCCCGGCGTGCACCACTGCGATGCAGGCGTTGGGGACCCGCCCGTCCCTTGAGGATATAACCGAGGCTCTATGGGTGACAGAGGATGGCCGGTAGGGTGTGTGCTGTAGGGGGATGACTCCATGCACTCCAGATGAAGTCCAGAGCCAAGGGGGTGAGAAGGAGGCAAAAATCGAAAAAAAAAAAAAAAATTTAAAAATATATAATTCCACACAACAGCAAAGAATTACGTGTAACTGTGTTGGTCTTTCTGAAAAACAGGTGAACAACACAGCATGGGTAATTTGCTACCTTTAGTGGTGCAACAAGAACATTTCAGACGTACTCAAGGGCAGACAAGGCCCTTGTTCAGGTGAGGGTCACCAGAGGAAGGGCTCAATCTAAACTTCAAAGCTTGTGCACTGAAAGTGTCTTCTTGGTCCAATAAAAGATTCTGAATCATATGACACAACACCAAACACATATATAGACAAAGCAAAAGGAGTATCACCCAGAATTTTACACACGGTTCTCTAGATTGAAGTAACTGACATATTACCATAGTAAAGCAAGAACAAGATCCAGCTTCACTGGAAAGCAGGAGTCACACTGCAGCCAAGCAAAGCACTCACTGACTAGCAGCTATGCAGATAGCTCAGGGACACTTTCATGAAGGGGAAATGCTGGGATCCAATTCTTAAAGGGGCAATGAAATTCAAACTGCCCCTGGAAAACTCATTTATTTCTCATTACAGAAACATTTTAGAACTGGCATCAGTCACACAACAGCCATTTTACAATTGGAGTAAGGCACTCGAGAGAGCAGGTTATATCCTCTCAGAACTCACTGTGGTGACTGATTTCCCTCAGCCTGAAGGCCTCAGGAATCCACCCACTACCTGGGATGTATAACCCACCCTCTTTAGTATCTTATTACTTACTTATAAAATGGCATGAATAAATGAAGCCAGCTGGTTGGCTGAAACAAGTCACATGATTATGTAATCATGTAACATATTTGCACAGGTGTACTTTTAAATGTATTTTTTTGCTTTAAAATCCATTTTACAAGTGCACTACGACACTTCACAGATTCATAGTTATGGACCAATAATCATACTTCTTGCGTGTGCTTACCCAAGGCCTGCAACTATTGCCCCATAACTACACAGCCTATTGTGTCTCGCTGCTTTCGTAAAGGGATTGGATGGCTATCTGGGCTTAAGCACACAGTGAGTCCTGTCAGTAGGCTGCTTTTCGGGCTGGCTAGTGACACAGCAGTAGCACATAACTTTGCCACCCAAGTGACCACGGTTGGCACACAAGCCCCAGAATCCCACACTGGGGACCACTGGGGGCTCCTCGTCACAGTGGCGAGGAACTCATCCCCCAGAAGGGCAGAGCAAGGTGGCACCCAGCATCTGCACCACACCTCCTGCTAGCAGACCAAGGAATCTGGTGGGCACTGGCTGTGAAAGAAGTTACTTGCTTGCCCTCCTGGCCTGAGGTAGGGCGAGGTTGTGGTGATCCCGATTGACTAGACATGGGATTATGACCCAGATTAAGACCAGGGGACTATGTTTGGATTGATAGTGATCACTGCAGAGGATGGATGACATTTTAGGAGGCAGTCTGGCCACTGAACAGACCACAGTCCTTTGAAGCTGGAGACCCAGGTTTGAATCCCACCACCACTTACTTTGTGACCTTTTTTTTTTTTTTTTGTGTTATCTCTTTATTCTCCTTCTGTCCCCGGTGTCCCCCTCCTTCCGACTGCACATACCCCGAAGCCCCCTTTCAGGATCTGCCCCTAGAGTGCCCTTACCTTCTCCTTTCTCCTTGCACAGCGGGGTCTGTCCTAGGTGGGCTCGGGATGGGGCAGTCTTCATCTAGGGACACCGAGGACTGCCATTTCGCTGTTCTCCCATTTCCCCGCCTCCGGGGCGCCGGCACATGGGGCGTCGTCCCTAGAGGCGACGATGCTCGCATGCGCCTCCCTCAAGCGCCCTAACAGTGTCCCCCTCCCGGACTCCGGTGGCGGAGCCTCAACCCCCAGGCGCGGTGCTCCACCGCATAGCCTCAGGGTTGAGAATCCCCCCTCTGAGGGAGGAGAGCATCCGTTGGGACGCTCGATCCTCCCTCCCCCGCCGACCCCGACGACCCGAGTCCGTTCCCGAACCCGGGTTGCCGGCGTGGTACGAGGTGTGGCGTCTAGCGCCTCAGCCCTCAAGCGCCACCGGGCGGCTGTGACCTTTTAATGGTTCCCCTTCCCCCACCCTGAAGATCGGGATGTCACTGCTGCATCCTTTCGCTTGACTGAGGGAGGGAGACAGAGATTTACTAAATTCTCTCTTCTACAGCTGGTTGCAAGGCTGTCGTATCACTGGGATCTTCCCCCTTAGGATTATGCAGAGGCAGGAAGTCGACTTTTGACACTGGAGCACAGACTCTTCCCCCTGTGGATTTTGTCAGTCTTCTTCCTGCCTCCATAGAAGAAGGCAGCACCAGACACAGGTTGTGACTTTGTGACAGAAGCACAGGCTAGGTTTTCTTATTTTGTGCCCAGCTTATTTTTATTTATTTATTGAAAAGTTTCACCAGAAAGGCACACCGAACAACAAGTTGCTCATCTCACATTGCGTCCTGGGGGAAAGGGTAGAGGGGAGACAATATACAGGTTGGGAGCCATGAGAATGCATTTTGGTACGCAGTAGTGTTGCTCAGATAGTGCTTTTGTAGATCCTACCACTATCTGTCAGACATTGCTGGTATCCTACCGTGGATACTACTAGAAATCCTACCAAAGACCGATGTAGGATCCAGGGTCAGACAGTGATGGATCCTAGTTAGGATCCAGGGATCCTAGATCAGATAGTTAGGATCTGGGGTCAGACAGTGGTGGATCCTAGGTCAGATCCAGGGATCCTAGGTCAGACAGTTAGGATCCGTGCTGGATCCTAGAGGGTAGGATCCATGGTCAGATAGTACTACTATCCTACCACAGCAACTATCTGGCCAAATGGGAGGTATCTGTTTGTATCCTAATTTCTAGGAAACTATCTGAGCAACTCCAGTACTCAGGGCTAGGTTTTGTAAGTTTCTGGGAGTTTCTTTTTTTTTATTTATTTTTTTATTAAAAGGTTTTTGTTACACTTGGTCAAGAGTACATTTCAGATATTTTTTTATATTGCCATATATCTCCAGTCAGTTTATATTATTGACAGTTTATATAATTTTACCCAAAGGGTTGAATGTTTAGTGTAATAAGTATACAACGTTCTAGTCAAAGATCATTCAACGGGTAAAGCTCCAGCTCCATTTCATCTAAATTTTACCTTATTTACCCCTTATGTTTTATTTATTCCTTACTATCTTTATATTTGGGTGAGGCATTTCCTCTCTCTTGATTAGACCCCCTGCTTAAATTAAATTCTCTTTTCTCTCAACTCTTCAGTCATTACTCAATCTTTCCCTCCTGATCCCTCCCATAATAATTCTACCAATACTAGGGTCAAAAATTTGATTCTACCATCCCCTGGTAGAGCACCCATCTCTGCCATCTCATCATGTATGTTGAAGCTTTACCCTGGATTTCTGCATTAAGGGATTCTGTAACCTACATTTCGGACATGATAAATCTCTATTCTAATACTGTTGGAATTGTGCTAGTCATCCACCTGCGAGTTATTGACCTTTTAACCACCAACAAACTGGGAGGTAAAAGAGTTTGTTCCCATGGAGGGGAATGGTCTGGAACGATCCCCAGCAGTACCTGCTCAGCTGTTAGTTATACCTCTTGTTCTAATAAGCTAGTTAATTCTGTTTGTAGAGATAGCCATAAGGGCATTAAACAAGGACAGTGCCAGAAAATGTGTCCCAGTGTCACCCTCGGGCACCCACATTTTCGCCAGCAAACTCCATATTCTTCCGGGAGGAAATTAAGCAGGACTGCCGGAGCTCTAAAAAAGCGGGAACGACACTTCCAAGCAAATTCTTTCCAAAATGGGGAGGAAGTGATCTTAACCGCACTTACAGCTGATCCCCTCCACTCCTCCATAGTTATTTCTAGGTGGAGATCTCTGTTCCATTCCTGTAATGTGGATTTAGTTGATTCCTTTTGTTCATTTCTCAATTCCCTGTATATTATTCCTATGAAATGCTTACCCAAATTCCACTTTATAGCTTCTATAAATGTTTTGAGGAGTTCCGTGGTTGGATACTGGATCTTGGGTTGTACAATTCGGTTTCTAAATATATGGTTCCTAACCTGGAAATAGCAAAATAGATCTGATCTACGAAGACTATATTGGGACTGTAGTTTTTCAAAACGGAGTATCCCTTGGGGGGATAAAAACTAGAAAAAATGTGCAAGGCCTAGTTTTCTCCATTCCTGAAATGTGGAATCCATATGTATGGGTGTAAATGTATCATCTTTGAATACTAATTTAGTGTATTCGTATATAATACGGAGTGGCCCAGTTTGCCTTGAACTTTTCCAACATTTATAAATTTGAGCTGTAATGCCCGTTAAAGTAGTGGGTGATAAAGACCTCTCCTCTGAAAAAGAAGAATTTTTTTTATATTAAATAGATCATTTAGGTGAAATTCGATATCCTTCCAAGGGGTCGAGCAGGATTCCATCAACAATATTAAGATTAGCCTAAGAAATGACACTTTGGAGTATAATTTAAAGTCCAGAAGATTGAAGTCACCCTGAGCCAGGGATAGTTTAAGAACAGACAACCGTATCCTAGGCCGTCCCTTACCCCAAATAAACGTGGAGATTAATTTATCCCATGATTTAAAGTAATATGTTGCCGGTAAGAAGGGGATGTTCTGAATTAAATAAAGTAGTCTAGGGAGTATATTCATACACACTATTTCTATCCGTTGATGGAAGGGAGTAAGAAAGGTGGACCATCTTTCCAAGTCATTTTGGATAATGTTCATGAGGGGTTCATAATTTAAAATTTCCAGCACCTCTGGATTAAGAGGGATGTTAATTCCTAAATATTTTATTTTTGTGGTATGCCATTTAAATGGGTATTCTTTTTTCAGTTGTTGGGTAGGAATAAAATTAAAGGGCAAGATCTCTGTTTTTGTAGTGTTTAGCTTAAAAACCCACCGGTGTTTCATATTGTTTCAATATTTGCCAAGCTGCCAGAATTGATTGAGATGGAGATAACAGGGTTAATAATATATAATCAGCAAACATATTTATTTTATGTACTTGTTGTGGTATTGGGATCCCTTCTGCTTGAATCATATTCCTCAACTTTGTTGCAAGTGGTTCCAAATATAAGGCAAACAGATAGGTGAAAGAGGACAACCCTGTCTCGTGCTTCTACTTAGTTTAATTCGGTGAGGATAAATTGCCATTTACTCATATGTAGGCCCTTGGGGATCTATATAATTTAGTGAGTAAGGTGATGAATAAATCTGGAAAGTGAAAGGCCTCAACAGTCCTCCACAAAAATGGCAAATAAACTCGGTCGAAAGCCTTTTCGTCATCTAATCTAATAAAAACAGCTGGGATTTTTCTTGTGTTTACATATTCCTGTAGTAATAGGGTCCTACAGACATTATCTGTGTTGCACCTATTCTTTATAAATTCTGACTGATCCGCTAATATAATCTTTGGCAGTATAGATTCAAGTCTGGATGCTCAAATGGCTGTATAAATCTTATAGTAGACGTTTAAAATGGAAATAGGTCTGTAAGATGCCGGATCCCAGTGATCTTTATTTAGTTTAGGTATTGGGGTGATGGTAGCGTAGTCCCATGATGGCGGAGGGACTCCCTCTTGGGTTGTCTCAGCAAACAAAGTATGTAATTTCGGGATCAATTCTTTTAAAAAAATCTTATACCACTTGGATATAAACCCATCAGGTCCTGGGCATTTCTGGGAGTTTCCACTTGGTCCCTACCTTGTGTTGCTACAGCAGCCAATGACTTTCTCTTGGCCTGGGTCTAGGCGCAGCCACTTTGCCACCACCTAATACCCTGACACCATACTAGGCTAGAAGCAGCAGAGCTACCAAACAGAGCCATGAGAGTCATCAGCAGAACAAACAGAGCCATGAGAGCCATCTGCAGAACAAACAGAGCCACAGGAGTCATCAGCAAAACAAACAGAGCCCAAGAGTCATCAGCAGAACAAACTGAGCCACCAGAGCCATCAGCAGAACAAACAGAGCCACCAGAGCCATCAGCAGAACAAACAGAGCCACAAGAGCCATCAGCAGAACAAACAAAGCCACGAGAGTCATTGTCAGAACAGGGCCACAAGAGTCACCAGCAGAACAAACAGAGCCACAAGAGTCATCGTCAGAACAAACAGAGCCCAAGAGTCATCAGCAGAACAAACTGAGCCACCAGAGCCATCAGCAGAACAAACAGAGCCACCAGAGTCATCAGCAGAACAAACAGAGCCACAAGAGCCATCAGCAGAACAAACAAAGCCACGAGAGTCATTGTCAGAACAGGGCCACAAGAGTCACCAGCAGAACAAACAGAGCCACAAGAGTCATCGTCAGAACAAACAGAGCCCAAGAGTCATCAGCAGAACAAACTGAGCCACCAGAGCCATCAGCAGAACAAACAGAGCCACCAGAGCCATCACAGAACAAACAGACCACAGAGCCATCAGCAGAACAAACAAAGCCACGAGAGTCATTGTCAGAACAGGGCCACAAGAGTCACCAGCAGAACAAACAGAGCCACAAGAGTCATCGTCAGAACAAACAGAGCCACCAGAGTCATCAGCAGAACAGAGCCATGAGAGTCACCAGCAGAACAAACAGAGCCACTAAAGTCATCAGCAGAACAAACAGAGCCATGAGAGTCATCATCAGCATAAACAGAGACATAAGAGCCATCAGCAGAACAAATGGAGCCACCAGAGCCATCAGCAGTACAAACAGAGCCACTAGAACCATCAGCAGAACAAACAGAGCCATGAGAACCATCTGCAGAACAAACAGAGCCACGAGAGTCATCAGAGCAAACAGAGCCACGAGTCATCAGCAGAACAAATAGAGCCACGTGAGTCATCAGCAGAACAAACAGAGCTGTGAGAGTCATTGTCTGAACAGAGCCATAAGTCACCAGCAGAAAAACAGAGCCACAAGAGTCATCAGCAGAACAGAGTCACGAGAACCATCAGAACAAACCAAGTCAACACAGTCCTCATCACAGCAAACAGAGCCACGAGTCATCAGCAGAACAAACAGTGCCACAAGAGTATCAGCAGAACAAACAGAGCCACAAGAGTCATCAGTAGAACAAACAGAGCCACAAGAGTCGTCAGAACAAACACAGCCCCAAGTCACTGTCAGAGCAAACAGAGCCACTAGAGTTGTTAGAGGAAACAGAGCCACAAGTCATTGTCGGAGCAAACAGAGCCATGAGAGTCAGTGATAGAAGATACCTGAGACAGAAAGCGGCTCCAATTTCATTGTCAGGGAACATCTACACAACACAAACATGCCATAGAGTCCGCTGACAGGAAGTTGGGTTACAACTAGTTCCATTTAGTTTCTGAATCAGATCTATAGCTCTGTATATATTTTGAACAACACAGGTCAATCATTCAGAAAGTCAAGATGATAAATTGCCTATATTAATACATAGAAAAAAAAGTGCAGATCCTGAAAACAACACTGTTTTAAGGCCATAAAACCCCCATTTGATGCAATGCATGCACACACTCACACACAGCAGTTCAGGCTGCTGTTTCCATGACCTGATTCCTTATTACCCCCACCCACCAACCTTGCTTAGTTTGTAAATTCTCACAGCACTATGCTTGCATAAAAAAAAGTATAAAAATACATGCAATAAAAAGAAAAAAGAAAATGGAACAAGCAACAAAAAAAAAAGACATTTATTAGGCAGCAAGGGCTGCCAAGCAAGCTCTACGCTTAATAAAATGTTATACTGTGAACGACATGAATGCAATAAATGTGAGCACCACAAAAATCGCTCTAGACATGCTTAATAAAAAGGGGAAAACCTCAATCCTGACAATTCAAGGCTCTGCATTATAAAAGGATTACACTTTAGTAACACAGCACTGTGATGGCAGAGGTACTTAGGGTCCATCCTTCCAACACTCCTGCCACATAGCAGTGACTATTAATTTAAGGTTGGACACATATCCAGAGTTAACAGTCGGAATCGTTTGCTCTTTCTTTCTTTCTTTCTTTTTCTTTATCTCTTGCTCTCCCTTTCTTCCTTGCTTTATTTGGAGAGTGCCTTTGAGCAAAGTTGCTGCTCGTTTCCAAAGGTTCCACATCAAGGTCAACAAAATACAATAACAGTACCGTAGCTTCCAGACAAATACAGCCAAGGCAAATACATAAGATACATACATGCTGTTTGAAGCAGTTCTAAAGGAATACAGTCACACTACATTCCTAGACAACAAAGCCGGTTACAGAGCAGGGCAGGATCAACAGCCAGACAGGAGTCACTTAAGTTATTTGCAGTTGCAATGAATGAATAGAGCTGACTGCAGAGATCTTCTGAACTGGGCAAATGTGGGAGGTTTAGCAGGAGATTCAGGCAGTTTGTTCACCTAACCAGCAGCCCTTACAGCGAAGGAGCACTTGCCCAATTCAGTTCTCGTAAAGGCACTTGTAGTGCTTTCCTAGACATGCTCCTGGCGCTGCACTAGGTGGCAACAGGGTGCAAACATTTTTTAAAGCCGGGGGGGGGGGTCCCAGGTCGTGCCTGAAAATAGGCAGTATTGTTGCCTAGCGCACTTACTCAGTTACCAAAAGCTAATAAATAAATAAATAAACCAAGAAGTGTTTTTTTAGGTAGCAGAAAAGTTTGGTACTTCATCCTACTGAGTATGGGGTAGCCAGTATATTAGGGGGTACAAAGTGCAGCTGTGGGAACACGTCAGCCCCGAACACGACTTAACAGATCTTGTTGCAAATCACGATAATTCTGTTTAACACAGAGTCACTTGCAGCTGCATAGACTAGAAGGCCATAGCTAGTGAGCAACAGAACATAACTGCACACAGTGAGATGTCTGGCTTCAGCAGTAAGGTGATGCAATTTCTATACAGGGCTCCCAGTCTCCAGTTAACGGTAACTGTCAGGTTGTTCGCATCTAGGGCAAAAGACAGGATATAATCTAGAATCACCTTGAGTTATATAAAGAGTTCCACCTGTTCACATTTTTGTCCCTTGGCATTAAGGATGTCAAGTGGGGGAGCCTTTTTTTCAGTTGTGGGCTTGTAAAAAGCATGGTTATAGATTTTATTTTATAGTTAATGACCAACTTGTTTTCAGAGGAGCAGTTTTATAAGGACTCAGAATTGCACTGAAGGTCAGAGCCAAGGTTACTAAGGTCAGAGGTTTTGGTGCAAATTATGGCTTCATCAACGTACAGTAGTACATTGGTAGATTGACAGGCTTCCGGCAGGTGGCTGATGCACAGACCAAATAGGAGGGGGCCCAGTATGAAACCCTGGTGCATTCCAATAGATACCCTCCTGTCACTGGACAAGGCACCCTCAACCTTCACAGGCTGTGAGTGGCTTAAGACATAGCTTCAGAACCAGGCTACTGAGTCCAGGGACAAACCAAAGCAGCGGAGCTTGCTAGGCAACAGCTTATGGTTGACAAGTTCAAAGGCCCTAGTCAAGTGTTCTGATCTTGCTCCGTAACCCTAAATGCCACTCTTGCTGAGGAATCTGTCTAGTCCTGGTCTGACAGCCAAAACAGTGCTAGCTTCCACAACCTCATTGGTCGGGCCATTCCACCTATTAAGCCCCTCCCCCCACTTTCTACTGCTTCCCCTTATCCTGCCCCACTCAATTTGAGTGCATGCTCTCTAGTTCTGCTTGTGCTTACCAGCTTAAATATTTGTGTACATTCCCCCCGTCTGCCGCCTTTACTGTTTAAAATGCCGTGATCTTGTCCCCTCTCAGCCTTCAGTATCTGTGTACACACCCCCTGTCTATCCCCTTCAGTATTCAGAATACCGTGATCATGTCCTCTCTCAGCCTTCTGTATCTATATATACTCCCTCGTCTATCGCCTTCAGTATTCAGAATACCGTGATCGTGTTCCCGCTCAGCCTCCTGTATCTGTGTATACTCTCCTCTGTCTATCCCCTTCAGTATTCAGAATACCGTGATCGTGTCCCCTCTCAGCCTTCTGCATCTGTGTATACTCCCGTCTATCCCCTTCAGTATTCAGACTACCATGATCGTGTTCCCTCTCAGCCTTCTCTATCTGTGTATACTTCCCTGTCTATCCCCTTCAGTATTCAGAATACCATGATCATGTCCCCTTGCAGCCCTTTGTTTCTGTGTACACCCCCATCTATCCCCTTCAGTATTCAGAACACCATGATCGTGTCCCATTTCAGCCTTCTGTATCTGTGTATACTCCCGTCTATCCCCTTCAGTATTCAGAATACCATGATCGTGTTCCCTGACAGCCTTCCGTATCTGTGTATACTTCCCCCTGTCTATCCCCTTCAGTATTCAGAATACCACGATCATGTCCCCTCTCAGCCTTCTGTATCTGTGTATACTCCCCCATCTATCCCCTTAAGTATTCTGAATACTGTGATGTGTTCCCCCTCAGCCATCTGTTTCTGTGTATACACCCCTGTCTATCCCCTTCAGTAATCAGAATACTATGATCGTGTTCCCTCTCAGCCTTCTCTGTCTGTGTATACTCTTCCCTGTCTATCCCCTTCAGTATTCAGAATACTATGATGTGTCCCAGCAGCCTTCTGTATCTGCGTATACTCTCCCAGTCTATCCCCTTCAGTATTCAGAATACCATGATCGTATTCTCTCTCGGCCTTCTGTATCTGTATATACACCCCCCCCATCTATCCCCTTCGGTATTCAGAATACCGTGATCGTGTCCCCTCTCAGCCTTCTGTGTCTGTGTATACTCTTCCCTGTCTATCCCCTTCAGTATTCAGAATACTATGGTGTCCCCTGTCAACCCTCCATATCTGTATATACTGCCCCTGTCTATTCCCTTCAGTATTCAGAATACTGTGATTGTGTCCCCTCTCAACCTTTTGTATCTGTACATATTCCCCCATCTATCCCCTTCAGTATTCAGAATACTGTGATCGTGTTCCCTCTCAGCCTTCTGTATCTGTGTATACTCCCCTGTCTATTCCCTTCAGTATTCAGAATACTGTGACCGTGTTCCCTCTCAGCCTTCTGTATCTGTGTACACTCTCTCCGTCTATCCCCTGCAGTACTCAGAATACCGTGATTGTGTTCCCTCTCAGCCTTCTGTATCTGTGTATACTCCCCCCGTCTATTCCCTTCAGTATTCAGAATACCATGATTGTGTTCCATCTCAGCCTTCTGTATCTGTGTATACTCCCCCCGTCTATTCCCTTCAGTACTCAGAATACCATGATTGTGTTCCATCTCAGCCTTCTGTATCTGTGTATACTCCCCCATCTATCCCCTTCAGTATTCAGAATACTGTGAACGTGTTCCCTCTCAGCCTTCTGTATCTGTGTATACTCCCTCGTCTATTCCCTTCAGTATTCAGAATACCATGATTGTGTTCTCTCTCAGCCTTCTGTATCTGTGTATACACCCCCCGTCTATCCCCTTCAGTATTCAGAATACTGTGATCGTGTTTGCTCTCAGCCTTCTGTATTTGTGTATACTCCCCCATCTATACCCTTCAGTATTCAGAATACCGTGATCGTGTTCCCTCTCAGCCTTCTGTATCTGTGTATACTCCCCCCCCGACTATCCCCTTCAGTATTCAGAGTACCGTGATCCAATTAACAAAAACAAATCTAAATTTTCACTTTGCAGAATATTAGAAAATTCCCACTGTGG
Organism: Neoceratodus forsteri; assembly: GCA_016271365.2. Lineage (NCBI taxonomy): Eukaryota > Metazoa > Chordata > Ceratodontiformes > Ceratodontidae > Neoceratodus > Neoceratodus forsteri. The sequence continues at coordinate 112,269,676 of JADMNL010000034.1, read as the reverse complement.
GAACTATGCCAAATGAACTTAGAACTTCAGAATTTCAGAACTATGTGCATAAGACAACCTCCTATGGTTGTAAGAGTGCCTGGAATGTTTAGAAATAAAAAATCTTGACTGGCTAAGAATGATTTCATGATTGCTCTGCACTGAGGCAGCACCCCTGCAAGATATTTGCTCTATGGTTATTGCTATTTTTATGCAGACATCTAATGTAATAGTATTTTTTATTATTGACTCACGATTCATGTCGTCTATGCATTATTGCTAATCTAGTGCTGAATCTATTGTTTGTATATTTTTTTGTACCTTACCTTTTGTTTTTACCAGGAGAGAGACACACTAAGCTGACAGTTTGTTTACAGGTGCAACCTGGGAGCACACGGAAGTTAAGCGACTTGCTCAGGGTTACACAGTATGCAAGTGGGGGCTGTGGCATTCAAACCCAGGTCTCCAGGTTTGCAGCTCAGAGTTTTAAACCACTGCGCTATACTGCCTCCTTATACAAACTGTTCATCCCTGTATTTATTGCTATTGTATGTGAACAACTTGTTCTCCACCCTGGACGCATCTGGGAAGGAGCAATAATGCTCAGTATGCCTTCCTGGTGAAACTCTTACATAAATAAAATAAATAAATAATAACAAGCCAAAGCTTATGTTATAGGCAGGATAACACACTCGAGGGTATGCGCTCGTTGAGGAATAATGCACTTTTCAGGTGATTGTGGCACTAGGCTAAGTCTTAAGTCATACAGCCAGTTGAGGTGTACTTTATTCACTATCGACTGCACAACCGGTCATGTGCTATCCCTTACTTAATACCCCCAGTATATAGGGTTCTGTGTTTGTTTTAAAATACTCAGATTTTTTCTTCTTATTTAGGGTCCCTTGTCAAGTAAACAATAACATGGGTCAGACGGTGGGGGTTACTGGGTAAATATCATACCCCCTTTCCCCACTCCTTGGGTTGGAGGCAGGAGGCATTAGCCAAGTGCCCTTCAACCATGGTGGGGGGAGTGCGGTAATTACCCAATAATTGCAAGCCATGAAGTATGTTATTGTGTTTAAAAAATGGAACCAAAATAGTAAAAAAATACAACACTAAATAAACCTTTAAATTAAGAATAAGTAAATCTTCATTGCTGGTAAATTGGTTCTCACACCAAACAGCTTGGTTTCCCTTATCAAAGAGATCAAACTGGCTGGCAGGTAAGTCACTCATGTTATTAGTTGAACCTTTTTTTTTGTTGTCCCAAACTATCACAGTTACTGAGAATTCTGAAGTAGAGCAGTAATACTTCTATGCAGTTAGGTCATCTCAGAAAACAAGTTCCAAGACTTGCAAGGCACTTACCAGACCCATGTGGTTATTCGTCAATTACCGCACAGGTTTGGACAACTATTAAACCCATCAGGTCACTAGATTTTTTTTTTTTTTTTTTTTTGCCATTGTATAATGCTGCCTTTTTCACCACCCAGTATTCCTTTTTTGATGACTTATGAGTTCCAGAACCAGTCACATCAGTTGAGTGAAAGCCCAGATCAAAGCTTTCCGTGTAGGGCTTCCATTTAACTGATGTCAAAGGATTCCAGAACTGGTAAGTTTAACAGAGGGCCAGGGATATTCGAATATCTGTTTTTATAAATGATAATTTCAGATTCCAGCCCAAATTTAGTATTTCTGATATAGTTACCAAAAATTCTAAATCCTGAAAAGTAGGATTCCATATAGGATTCGGATATCAAAATCTGATATCCGATCCAGAATCCAAGATCTGTTGTGTTGAACATTTGTAATGCCACCTCCCCTAAGGCCCCTGCAGACCCACCAGGACACCTGGTGCATTAGCCATCCACCCAACCAACATGCCCTATAGCATCTAACCTTCCTTCCGCCTCCCCTTCCAAGCCCCCATGAAGTATAGTAACATTTTTGTTAATTAAAACTCTTGGTTGCTGCTGCTTTCATAAATAAATCCCATTCCCACCACAATCACCATATCACAAACCACCCCTCTCCCACCTTGTAAGCTTCCTAGAGTTTCACTGACAACCCCCACCCTACACACCTTATAGCTCCCAATCCCCCTCCTCCCTCAAATTATGTGTTTTTGCTTGCCTTAATTAGGGTTCTGTGGTGGAGTGATTGCTGTGTTTATTTTAATTCCTCAGTGTCTTCCTACTATGACTGAATGATAATGCTGTCACCCTATAGTAACACCTGACTGGCAGACATCATCATCATCATTCATTCATAATTCTCAGGTGTGTAAGGTACTCGGTATTGCCTCATGCCTCATTTCCTGAGGGGTGTCGTTATCCCACAATAACGCACATCCTGTCATGCCTTACTGCTTAAATAATTATACACACAATGGCTTGTAATTCAAAACTGCGGCATAACAGCCAAGGAAGGACTGTGGATGATACCCTCTTATCACATCCAAAGCATGCCTGCTGCAGTGGAGTCTGGGAGGGAGAGTGCATTGCTGGAAGTACCTGGCTTGGTAAGCCATTAAAGGGAGGGGCTCGAGACATCATCAGAAAAATACCCGCAGTTAGCATTTGGAGAACTCAGTTATACATCATTTCCTGCCAAAAATGTGAGTCATAAGCCATTCTATTCATAGTTCATTATGGACATCTACACAAAAATGGGAGCGTTGTCCCTTGAAGCTGAGGCGGTGTCTGGAGTACAAGTTAGAATCCCCTTGCTTGTGACATCACAGTCTGTTGCAATAGAAATGTCTATGATGTCGAAAGCAGGGCATTATGACTTCCGCTTCAAAACAGCCTTAGCAGTGAATTAAGCAATAATTCACGATGGTGTGTATCATGCTGGGATAACGTCATGCCCAGGGTGGTTGAAGCATGAGGCTGCAGGCTAAATGCGGTTGACACCCAAGATGTGCTGTTATCTGACATGAGTCACAACCCCAGAGTGCATTATTGCTATTATTCAAAGCTCATTTATAATAAATAAATAAATGAATTAATAAAAAGGGTTTAAAAAATAGTTTTTAAAGGAAAGCTGTACAAAACGTGGGCTCCCACTCCCAAAAACCTTACCCTTCCATTAAGCTTTTAACAGCAAGAGTGGCATTTTTCTCATGCCGCAACTTGCTGTATTTTAATTCGCAAAGTCCGAAACCTGGAAGTATGGCGGAAGAAGGGGAGGCTCCATCTGCTGAAAAGGTGTGGCGCTACACTGCTCGCTTCAATACTTTTGTTGTCCCTCCCCCTCTGTTTCTATGCTTCCTGGTTCACGGCCACGTATACCTAGTATTTGAACATGGGAAGGCATATTGGTGAATCAGCATACACTGTAGGGCAGGCTGGTGATCGGGAACTGCACTGAGGACAGCAGGGGGATGTTAAGACAATGACACCACTTGCAGCGGAAGTTAAAAAAAAATTTATATATATATATATTTTTTTATCTGCCCTGGAACCAGAAAAAGATGGTGTAAAAACTACTTGCAGAGCAGCGGACAGTGGAGCGCAAGGAAAGTGTGCACTCAATATAGTTTATGAAGTCGCTGGTGGCTGCAGCAGTAAAAAAGATGCGGTTTGTCTCAATGGCAGATTTTGATTTGGTGGTGGCTTTCGCAGTGCAATCTGTAGGCATTGTGATTTCTGGGGTGCATTAGACTGAAGGAAACTCATACCAGCTTCAAGATGTATTGGTGCAGCGATTTTTTTTTTCTGAGGTCGTGGTAGTGCTGGACCTTCATACAGTGATGTTATGCTGAGGTAACATCACTTGTCAAGGTGGGCACTGACCAATCAGAGAGCAAGAAATGTTCTTGCCATTGTATAATGAAGTGTAAGGGACATGTAAATACCACCCCCCCCCAGTGATGAAGAATGGTATGGCTTGAAATGCAAGTTCATTTTTGTGCAGCTGAGCTGTTTCTGCCAAGCAGGGATTCTTTTGCTGGTGGTTGGAGTGGACCTCAGCTTAAAATAAGGTCCCTTCTGCCTGGCTGCTGGCTATCCAAGCAGATGTTAGAGATACCACGGCACTTTTTGAAAAGATGGGTGGGGTATCACGGACATGTCTTGACCAATTTCCCTTTCTCAATATAATTTTTTAGGGGCTGGGAGTGCATGCTGTGTGTACATCGTAGCTGCAGCTGGGTTTGTACCCATGTTGTCTGTGCAATACAAGTCTCAATATGAGGTGCACTTTAGAGACACGTGCTGCATAACACCCCATTCTGTTTTAATCGCACCCTACTACATCTCTTCCCCTAGCAGGAGGTTAGAGGAGCTGACCAGGAAGGGGACTGATTCTGTACTGCACATTTTATTGAAACTGTATCACAAAGTGCTACATCATCCCCGAGAGAGCGGCAAGAGAATGTTGCTGCAGCTGCTATGGTGGAGTCAGAACAGAAGCAGCACTGACGTCATCGATTGTGGCTCTGTGACATTGGCAGTTCCTTGCCTACAGGACGGCATAACAATCGACATATGCAATTGCAGTAAGAGGACAAGGGTCTATAGAGAGGAAAATTCTACCCCAACAGAAGGACAGCATGCAAGCCGGCCTGCGGGCTGAGTGGTAGCGCTACCGCTTGCCACATCAATGACCCAAGTTCGGCAGCGAACTTTTGAGTGTTGGAGGGCTGGCCAGGGGAGGAGGAGGATGAGCATTTGATGGGCTGCTCTCCTCCTCCTCTGGGGAGGAAGGGTTTCAGAGCCCAGTGACATTCTGACCCCTGGAGGAGGCTGGAAGTGGGTGAACCAGGGACCGATGCAGGCATCGGGACTCCTGGAGGTGGCAGGTGTGGCAGCATGCCAGAACATCACTGCATGTCCATGTCACAAGATGTGGAACAACCAAAGAGAAATACCTCAGGTAGTGTAAAGTGCAGTGCTCAGGCCAGCTCCAAGTACTCGTGCCGAAAAGATGGTGACATAAGTCTTGGGTGGGACCCAAGGTAGATCTCAGTCCCTACCTCTCCTGGGGAGCCCTGATGTGAGGAGTAAGTCATGGGCCTCCCTCCTCAGCAGCCAGAGGGAATGCTGCTGTGGGTGCGGGGTGTGGGTATGGGGGTTGATATGGGTACACCCCCCACCAACTTGAGTGCCACAAACAGAGTAAAAAAATAAAATACAATAAAAAGAGTGACAGCATGTACCACACACATCACTCAGCCTGTGTGTGCACCTTGGGTCCCACCCCCACAGCCATCCACGATTTTGGCTTTCATCAGCCAGCCTTGCCCCCAGTCAGTCACAATACTACTGCAGTAGGGGCCATTCCAGCAGTGGCTTAAGGGAGGGAGCCTAGTCCTGTCAGAATGAGTCCAAGGTTACCCAGTGCTCTGATGGAACAGAAGGTCAGGAAGTCCAAAAGATAAGCTAGGCATGGGGGATGGGGAGGGGAGGTGATAAATCATTTTCAGACAGCTGTAATTCTGGATGCCTCTTACCTATTACTGTGAGGGTCCCGGTAACCTCCGCTGACCCAAACGTGTTTGTAACTTCGCATATATACATCCCACTGTCTTCGACACGAAGGTCCGTGATGGTTAGTCCAGTGATTCGTTTCTGCCACCTGCTGTCTGCAGGAAGTGGTCGATTGTCCTTGATCCACCTGATGGCTGGGTTGGGATATCCGGATGCGATGCATGGAAGTTCGATGGTCTGACCCGCTTTAATTTCCCTCGATTGAAAACCATCCAGCACCACTGGGGTGGACTCCATGGGATCTGAAAAACAAACATTAAGAAATACTGACTGTTAATTTGTAATATATTCTATTTTCCCTCCCCTATTTGTTCCCGGGTACTTTTGTTTTCAGTTTAGCTACACAGGATAACCCAGCTGACATGTAACATCTCATTTTAAGTGGAGTCCTGTTGCTGCCATTTCTGCAGCTTTGGGGGGACAGAAGCATGGGGGGTTAAATGACTTGATTAACATCATACAGTGAGTATTTGGCTCTAGTGGGATTTGAACCTGCGATTTGCTGGCTCCAAAGCCTGTGCTCTAGCCACTAGGTCACAATGCTTCCATGCATTACTTGCCTCGTTACCTTTAGCCCAACGCAACTGGGTGGGAGGAAGTTACATAGGGAATGGGATGTGACAGAGTGGGGATTATACTTTGATAATGTACTGACTAGTGGGTAACTGTAGCTGAGGCGAAGCCAAGGGCTTCTAACACCCGGAGGTACACTGACATAGCACAATTAACATTCAGAAAGTTCTTATTCCAGTTATAAACTGTTTGGAGGGTACTGTGACAGTTATCAAATGTGTTTTCTTAATTGAGAAATGCATCAGAGTGTTTTATAAGCAGTTTCAAGTTTGTTGCCCTTTTAAGTTGGTCCCTGTTTAACCTAGCGCTTGTATTCAAAGCACAAGGGTCCTGGATTTTAGAAGGGCAGATTTCAGAAAAGTTCAGCAGATAATTCAGAAAAAAACTTCTGGGGATGAAGAAAGTGGGGTTGGGGGTTTAAAAATAAAGTGTAAAATTATAAAGCAGAGAATTGTGGATGCAACTAGCTCCTGTTTTAAGCATGTAGGAAAGAAAAAGAAACAGAATGACCACTTTTGGTTCTCAAGGGAAGTGGCAGAAGCAATAAAGATAAAGAGGGTCACTGTCAGAAAATACAAGGGAGACCAGCCAATGGGAAGTAGGGAATTCTATGAGGAAAACTCAAAGGAGACTAACAGAGTAGTAAGAAAAGCGAAAGCTGAGGTCTAACTGAAAATTGCAGAGGGTATAAAGACAAAAATTCTTCAGCTATTTTAAGGAAAAAACGGACAACAAAAGAGGGAACTGCCGAACTGAACAAAGGAGGGGAAATGTAGGAGAACGATAAAAAGAAGGCTGATATTCCATATGAATATATCCTTGCAGTCTTCATGATAGAGGAGGAGGAGAGTCTGCTCTCAGAGTGAGGGGTTCTCACCAGAGGGCAGGGAGATGGCTCAGAGATGGGGAGAGATAGCAGTGGAGAGGGTGCTCAAGGGGGTTGAGGACAACAAAGGTGGACAAGTCACCAGGCCCAGATGGTCTGTACCTTAGAGTTCTATGGGAGACTGGCTGTTTCCTAGTGGAACCAGTGAATGACCTCTTAAATTACTGGAAACAGGTGTGGTTTCAACAAACTGGAGGGAGGCCAATGCTGTCCCACTCCACAAGAGTGGGGAGGATGAGGACCCAGGGAACTATTGTCCAGTCAGTTTAATATCAATCCTGCCGAAACTGCCATAAAACCATTATAAGATAATACAATAGTCCCCTCACAACAGCAGGGGATGTAGCAGTTTACTGGAAGAAGCCCACGGGGACTCGCACTAAGGAATCTGCCCCAATGGTACAGATGGGGAGGAACTCTAGAGCATATAAAATAGGGTGCCCTCATGACACCTGGGACAGTTGTCAGATGCCCTTACCTGGCAGGCTCCTTTGGAGTGCCATGGGGGGGGGGTGCAGATTGGAACATTCTCGGCAGGGGGAGTCAGTCTGAGAGCAGCAGGCATTGTCCTCCTGAGGAAGCTCTAGCGAAGCGAAGTGCTGGGGCAGTGCTACGGACAGTAGCTAATGATTCTTTGCTTGTTCTAATGTTGTTTAAAAAATTTTCTTTTTGTACAAAGGAAATGGTAAAAAAATGGCAATACACCTTTAAATTAACTTTTTTGTCTAGCCATTGCCTTACTCCACAAGTGCGGGTCTTTTTGGTTTATCAGTATGGCCAGAAGGAAGGCTAGCAGTGCCAGGGTGCCTTTGGGCATAGTGTCATCCAGAGTGGGAGCGGTCTCCCCTCTCAGTAGCAGGAAGAGTTGGGTACCAGGTTTTGGCCTGCATGGGGGCAGGCTGCAGAATGCAGGCAAAGGATGCACTGGGGAGGGGGACTCCCACTACTTAGCCTGGGCAGGAGCAGGGTGCCAGCTGATCTTGGGGCACTGAGAGAAGCAGAGGAGCAGAAGACAGGAACAGGCCATACAGAGAAAGGAAAGAAAGGAAAATTCCATGTTTAATCCTTTTTTCCATTTTCACGGCAAAAGGGTGGCCCTAAGAACCCAACAACAATAATCTACTGAATGCGTTAGATCATCCCAGCATCTCATTTGTATGAATAATATAAAAAAGGTGCAAACACCACAGAAAACTATATATATAAAACATGGCCCCCCGAGGAAGCCTTCTGGGTAAGGGAAAGGGGAAACTGTTTAACCAGGAATGGCACACTAAGCCAAAGCTTGTTTCCAGGTGCGACCTGGGAGCACAAGGAAGTTAAGTGACTTGCTCAGGGTCACACAATATGCAAGTGGGGACTGTGGGATTCAAACCCAGGCCTCCAGATTTGCAGCTCAGTACTCTTAACCACTACGCTGTACTGCCATCCAGGGTAAGGCACTATGTAGGGGTGTTTGGGCATGGTGTCTTAATGCAGTAGGCAGCATCATTTCAGCAGAATCATAGGGGTTGCAAAGGGCCTATACCTATCTCATTTTATATAAAACAAAATGCTAGGAAATCCTTATTTTCGGGGGTTTTAGGGGTTGCAAATACCTCATAGGGGTCTCAACTACAATGCCTAGCTACCACTAAATGATGCCCCTGACTCCATGCTTTGGCAATGAAGTGACTTTATACAGCTTTCTGTAGTGTGTGAACCATTTGTTTTGTTTTTATGTAGCTGGAGTCTAGCCTGACTTATATATGGTAGCACTTCTTAGAGAGGATGGTGTGAACAGTTTTTTGTTTGCAATATCTCATTTGTATGGTTCTGCTAGGACTTGAACCCTGACCCTCTTCAACATGAAAAAAATAAGCGCTCATACAAGTTGCTTTCTTCTGTTTCTTTTCTTTTCGTTTGCTTTGTTTTGGCCATCGCCAGGCCTGATCATTTGTTTCCGCGGCAGTACAGTTAGAACGAACAAAAAATAAAGACAAAAAGATTGGGATTTGTTGTCACTGCCAAAGCCACATATCACAAACGATCTTCTGCTAATGCCAATAATTACAACATTAATCAAGCAGTAATTAAAAAGAGGTCAGCTACGGGAGTCAGATGGTTTCTTTTGAAGTGCTGAATCTCATTTATGTATTCAAGGATTTTTTTCTGAGAGATGAAATAGAATTTCATTTTCAGCTCCATGAGGCAGTTATTTTTGCTCCTCTACTTATTAGGCAGGAAGATACCTCCCTCACTACTCAACGCAAAGTTTGCAACACTGTCTGAGACTTTGCAAATTCAACTGCCAATATTAATGGGGCTCCGAAGCAATCTCCTTTCCCGGGGAGCAACATCGAGACCCCAAGTGTGCATTTTTTTTGGGGGGTACGGTTTATTTCATCACCTAAGCTGGTGATACTGTTTCCTCAGGGCATCATATGACTTTCTGCAGTCCCCAACCCACCTCCCACCTGAGCAGCCCACCTAATGCTTCCCAAGGTTACCATGGAACTTCCTCTCCAGTAGCACCCCCATGGCTAACTCTCAAGAAGAGGCCCTGCAGGACAGCCAAGCCTACCCAGAGATCAAATATAGGTTTGAGACAAGGGTTGGGGAGGCGCATAGGGCGTCTGCATGCCCTGTATGGACATGGGAGCAGGGCAGACCATCATTTACGTAGGTGTGCCCCAGTTTCCTTCCATTTTCTTCCCATAACACCAAGTATCTAAAGATGACTCTACTGCCACTGGTACATCTTGGTGACATTCCTCCTAATTCACAGTCCCACATTGTGCTAAACCTCTGCTCTCCCTTGGCAACCAGGGGGTAGTCAGGTGGTGGAATCAGGAACCTTTCCTCCTGCCTGTCTGCACCTGACATCTGAGGCCCAAGGCACAAACCCAGTCCACCTTTATGCCAGGCAGTCCCCCTCCACACAACCTAGTGCCAAAGAGCTGGCCAACAGCAAAAATAATTTCTGATAAAACACAGAACTGCCAAAATGTTGGCATGGCTACCTTTTGCACCCAGATAGAGATTATCAATCATACTGCATCACTTTCAGACAATAGACTCCCCCCAACCACATTTACCATCTGCATCACAGTTTGGTCAACAGTGGAGACAATTTTCCAGAATTAGCCTTAAAGAGGAAGGACGTTAAACAGTGCCCATATATTTTAAAAGCCTCTGTATTACCTTATTTTTTGTACTATCTTTTTATGCCCCGATTTTTCCCCACTTTTCTCCCCGCCCCTCCTCGTACGCACGCACGTGCATGCTGCGTTCCGGCGCACCCTCCCACTACTTGCTGCCCTCTCCTGCCTACGCTACTACTGGACCCTCACCCAGTGGCAGTGGAACTACAAGGGGGGGGGGACAACCTCCCCAGGAGAGGAGAGCTACCGTTAGGCTGCTGAATCCTGCTTCTCCCTCCCCCTCATGCCAGCTCCCCAATGATCTGAGGTCGTTCTTGAGCCCAGGTCACTAGCATAACACGAGGCAAAGCATAGTGCCTCAGCCCTCTGTACCACTGGGCCAGCTTGTATTACTCTTTTAAATGAAGATATTGGGCTTACTGGTAGCTGGCAGCAGTCCAGATATATTGATTACTAAGTCTGTTCCATACTGAGACTACATGGTCACCATTTGAAGGAACCTGGTCATGTCTCACTCGGTAAAGTTGTACCTCACTATACTGTAGATAGGCTAAGCTTCCCCTTATATGAGGCCACAAGGTTTCATAAAATGGTGGCAGCCTTATGTCAGTACAGGGCAGAACAAGTCATAGATATCTCAGTGCCAGTGGCTCAATCAGTTGCATGCTCACCTCTGGGGCTGCAACATCAGAGAAGGTTGTGGGTTCTAGTCCCACACCAGGTACTTGGGCTAATATCATCAGAGAAGGTTAGTAAATCAGATGTCACTACCAGCTTTAGAGTATAACTCAGTATTATTATTATTGAATGCACCAGATCTACTGTTACAAAGATAAACAGTTACATTTAATAATATTTAAAGATGTGCAACTGGTTGTGGGAATCAGGAACATCACTGTAAATTATATCGAGATTACAGGATTTTGCCACCTGGCCAAATAATACTGTATGCAACATTGATGTTTATGCATGAAACTGTGAGGTTCGAGACTCCAGTAGTACTATATGATCAATTGAAATGAGATAATAAACAAGGTTACTATGAGCAACATCAAGAAAATACGATCAATGTAAAGACTGCCGAACGTTCAATTACCAATTATGGTCCTAGATTATTAAATAATTTAATAAAAATGTGAACATGAGTGGATACAAAGAAGAGTATATTCAAAACTAGTGTGAGAAGCCATCTGACAGTTCAGTCAGTTTGCTGCTGTTACGCTATTACTTAAGGATTATGAACTGTTAAAGTGGCGCTACATTTAAATCAAACATGTATATTGTAAATATTGTACGTAAGTGTGATGCGACCACTTCTATATTGTATGTTTTATTACATTTTAACTATATTACCCCTTCCCCAGGCATGGCTGAAAATGGGTCTTTGACACAGACCACTTTCCTGGTAAATCAAATAAATAAATACAGCAGGATGTGGGTTCTAGTCCCACACCAGGTACTTGTGGTAATACCCATCACAGACACTGTAGTGCAGTCGGGGGGGGGGGGCGCACTGTTGAGGTGCCATCCTTCAGATGAGACATTAATCTGGGGTTCCTTCTGCCCCTCTCTGGCCACTCTCCAGGTGGAAGTTAAAGATTTCTTGGCTCTTACTGAAGAAGAGTAGGCCAGTTTTAACCATATTCCCTCTGTCAGTAAAAGAGGTCCAAGCCCCCCCCCCAATGCACCTGGAAACAAGCTATAATAGCTTAGTGTGCCTTTCCTGGTCAGAAATTACAAATCAATCAATCAATATCTCTGGACTGCTGCAGGAAAGCCCAATAACTTATTTAAAGGAGCTTTCAAATCGTGATGGGCATGGTTCACGAATATCTCACTTCAAAGGGGAGGACGAGGCCTGCAGCATTTGGAGATCATGTTGTATTCACTCCCTGTTCATTTTCTGTACCATTCTCTTTCTTTGGTTTCTGTCCCCCTGATGCTTCCAACCAGCTCTGGCCCCCACTGGCCCAGTGGCACCAGCTGGTGGTACACCAATCCACTACAGAAGACCGAAGATCGATATCTGCTTCCAGCTCCCCGCTCCTGGGTCGGTAGGGCCAGGACGTGATGTGGAGGCATCTCATACTGGTCCTCTGACAGTGGGAGTAGGTTGCCTGCTACAATAATAGTTGTTATGGCAGGCTCAGGAATAACACTGACATTGTGAGTGGCCAAACTACAGCAGTTATTCCCCTGCCAATAGGAGCCCGCTGTAGGCACTTCACCTGCAGTCACTGGGTTGTGAGAGGGACTTTACAACGGGGGGTGGGAGCAACCCATCCCAAGCGCATGATGCTGGCGACTAGCTTGGCCACCTCAGAGACATTGAAAAGGCTGAGGCTGTCCTCCCTACTTTCCTACAACAGAAGCGTTAGAATCCCCCCCCCCCCGAGTAGACTAAGATCCGCCGCTTGGCTGAATGGGAAGATAAATCCATCATGGTGGATACAAGCCACAGGGTCGCAGAGGATAAATAAGGATCAGGATGGGAGGCCTTAGGCCAAGTAGGTTTGCTGCAGGGGACCACTGGAGTTGCAGGCCCTGCCAAATAGAGAGGAGATTGAGGAAGGTTTCTATAAGGGTTGTGTCTGTTCCACACTTGTCTGACTCCCCCCACTGATTTAGCAAAAAACAGCCCCATTTGTAGATTTCTGCTGTGGCATGATAGGTGCTTGAAGTGGTGACATCATTGGTTGCTGATCTTTGCTGCACATGCTTGTAAATTTGCAACAAATATCCTGATGGAAAGGCAGAGGTTTGCAACCCTTACCCCCCCCCCATGCATTCTAGATTCCACTGCTGGCTTTTGAAACCTCCAGTTCTTGATTTATTTAATACATAGGGTAGTACTTTAACCGCTTCACACTTTAACTAACTAACACACACACACACACACTCTCTCTCTCTACTACTTTTAAAACAAACAGAACGCTGTAGAAAATGACTCGTACTGATGCTTAATTGATGCAGCATACAGCAGAATCCAGTGGCACATTTTGAAATTTACAAGTGAAGGACCTGTCAGCTCGCCGAGGCAGAGGAGAAATTAATCACGGGAGTCCCAGGCGTGAAATTAAATTCTAGGGGAAAAAAGAAACCTCTTTCATTACTCCCGAGCTGAAGTAAAACGCCATGACAGGTAAATAATGACAGTAGTCAGCAGTATAGGCAGCAGCAGATCGAACATATACAAGATGTACAGTGGTACCGACGGAAGCCAATTCTGCAGTAGCACGGACTGCCAGATGGAAAAGTGATGTTGTCAAAATAAAGTGCTACCGTTTGTTGTACAGTACAAAGCTTCTTCAGATTTAAAACTGGAACCAGGGACTCCCCACCTCAAACTTTTGAACAGAGAGCAACTTCAAGCTGGAGACACTCTAAGGACTCATGTGGTGGACAAGTTATGTTCTGGAGGACTCCCAACCGGGTTCCCCTGCTCCTTAGATCTATAAATATGTTGAAACTTTATCCGTTATCATCACAGTAACATAGTACAGGGGGATGGAAGGGGCATAGATCTATGTTTTCATCCCAACTCCTGGTGTACAGTAGGAAGTATACCCACTCTGAACAGACACATAGATGTCGACCCCTGGCAGATGGGTTATGTAGGAGGCCCTCTCACCCTAAAGAGGGGTATGGCCAGGGTTTCTAGGGCAAGGAGAGGCTAAAGATGGACACTAGGAACCAGTCTGCAGCGCAGCAATTGCAAGGCCACTCCTTGTGCCAGTGACCTGCATTCTGTGACAATCTCAGTTCCCCCTGGGGTCTGGCCAGGGAGGAAGGACTGAGCATCCCAAGGACAGCCTTCTTCTGGGGGAGATGGGATGCTGGGAAAAACATTGCTCCACAGTTGTCCTGTCCACAGGATATATCCCTGTCCACAGGGTGTATCCCCGTCCACAGGTTATATTCCTGTCCACAGGGTATATCTCTATTTGCAGGCTATATCCCTGTCCACACTCCATATCCCTGTCACAGGGTTATTTTCCTGTCCACAGGGTATATCCCTGTACATAGGTTATATCCTGTCCATGTGGTATATCCCTGTCCACAGGTTATATCCCTGTTCGCAGGGTATATCCCTGTCCGCAGGGTATATCCCTGTCCACAGGGTATGGGTATATATCCTTGTCCACAGGGTATTTCCCTGTCCACAGGCTACATCCCTATCCACAGGGTATATGCCCACAGGCTATATCCTTGTCCACATGGTATATCCCTGTCCACAGGCTATATCCCTGTCCACAGACGATATCCCTGTCCACAGGCCATATCCCTGTCCACAGACTATATCCCTGTCCACAGGCCATATCCCTGTCCACAGACTATATCCCTGTCCACAGACTATATCCCTGTCCACATGGTATATCCCTTTCCACAGACTATATCCCTGTCCACAGGCCATATCCCTGTCCACAGGCCATATCCCTGTCCACAGGCTATATCTCCCTGTCCACAGGCCATATCCCTGTCCACAGGCTATATCCCTGTCCACATGGGATATCCCTTTTCACAGACTATATCCCTGTCCACAGGCCATATCCCTGTCCACATGGTATATCCCTTTCCACAGACTATATCCCTGTCCACAGGCCATATCCCTGTCCACAGGCTATATCCCTGTCCACAGACTATATCCCTGTCCGCAGGCTACATCCCTATCCACAGGGTATATGCCCACAGGTTATATCCTTGTCCACATGGTATATGCCTGTCCACAGGCTATATCCCTGTCCACAGACTATATCTCTGTCCACAGGCCATATCCCTGTCCACAGACTATATCCCTGTCTGCAGGCTATATCCCTGTTCACAGACTATATCTCTGTCCACAGGCCATATCTCTGTCCACAGGCCATATCCCTGTCCACAGGCTATATCCCTGTCCACAGACTATATCTCTGTCCACAGGCCATATCCCTGTTCACAGACTATATCCCTGTCCACAGGCTATATCCCTGTCCACAGGATATATCCCTGTCCACAGGCCATATCCCTGTCCACAGGCTATATCTCCCTGTCCACAGGCCATATCCCTGTCCACAGGCTATATCCCTGTCCAAAGGCCATATCCTTGTCCACAGGCTATATCCCTGTCTACAGGGTATATATCCATGTCCACAGGGTATATCCCTGTTCACAGGGTGTAGATCCCTGTCTGCAGGGTATAGATCCCTGTCCATAGACTATATCCCTGTCCACAGGATGTATCCCTGTCCAGAGGCTAAATCCTTGAAATGATGATAGCAGGGCCAGGGATAAAAGTCTTTAAATTAGTAAAAAATGGTGACAGTGTATATCAGTATAGGGCAGACACAGCAGTGTAGCATAGAGATTATGGCACTGTGCTTTGAACCTGGAGTCCCAGCATACCAGGATGTGAATTTCACAGCTGCCACTTGCATGCTGCATCACCGTGAGCACGTCACTTAACCTCCCTGGGCTCCCAGGATACACCAGGAAACAAGCATCATCTCAATGTGCCTTTTCCAGCCCAACATTCTAAAATAAAAATAAATACATACATACATACATAAATACATATGTAACCCCCCTACAAATGGGGGTTCCCAAAAAGTCTTCCTTGAGCTTGCCTAAATGCTCACTGCCAGGTTGGTGTCCTGTGTTTTAGCAGTTTAAATGTGATTGCCAGAGAGTGCCTGTATAGCCTCTGTGTACTGTCTTTTTAAGAGCTGCCTGGATTGCAGTCATAAGTAATCTGAGAGGGAGCTCTGTTGAAAGATGTAACTATTTGCTGAAAATCATTTAGAGTGATAATGATAATGTAGTTTGCCTAACCTACCTTCTTTGCAGCAAGGACTGTTTTGTTTATCTCCACTATCTTGGTCCTGGACTGCCGAATTGGACCAATCAGTACTGGTGGGGCCTAAAATGGAGCCAGACTACAGGAGCTATCTGCAGTCAAAATATGTAGGAATTGTAGTTTGGGGCTTTTGGGGCCTTTCTGCACCTGAAGGGGGCGCCTTTGTTGTGACTAACAGACAGATCAGCCAACCGAACCTTTTGGATTCTGGGGAAAGTCCCAGGCTTGCTGGCAGTTGAGTCAGATCTAAGTTGGGAGCTGAAGAAGCAACAGCTTGAGACAGTCAATCAGCCATCTGAGTAGTTTCGCGTGGGAAAACTGTGGAAAGGCCAGAGTTGTGGCCTGCATGTCTGCCTGCTGCCCCTGAGAGGGAGAGAAGAGAATTATTTCAGACTAAATCCAAGTTTGTGAGAATGAAGTAAGCCACGGATTTTTTTTACCAGGCTCATACCTGAAGAAGACAGAAGATTTTGCTGAATGTGATCTGCCTGTCAGGATTTCTAGCTGCTTTTGAATCCCCGGTTTGTGCAGAGACTCTGCGATCGTGACTGGAGAGCGGTTTGCCTGGTACAGTAGAATTTCCTTACATGTGAATGTGCTGTGAGTTGTTAGTGGGTCATGATTTGGTTGTCCACTGTGTGAACTGTGTTCTGCTTGCTGGAAGCTGTATCCAGCCCAAGACGGACTGTATCTGAATTTGTCTCCATCTGGCCGGGGCCTTGCCACACTGGCCCAGCCAGACTACCCGCTGGACAGAGAAAGCCATCGACAAGAGACCTGCCTGGGGATCAGCCCCCTGCTCCACGCTTGAACAGGAACGACGCCTCTGCAATTCGTGTGAGCCCTGCTTCTCCTGGCACTCCAGATTAACCACCTGTCTCGATTTTCATCCAGCCTGTGTCCGTCTTGGGTATCGTGAGTAATCATCAGGGTAGCTCCCTGAAACAACAGCCTAATCTAAAAGTGTGTCATCTGATTGTCTTGTTGTTTTCTTTTCACAAACTGAGCCCTCCAGCTCCAGATTACAAACAGTGTGTGTTGTGTATGTTGTTTTCTTCCATCACAGGGCCCCAACCAGCTGCAATGTTCCTGGCTAGCCCACCACTCTCCATCTGGATACCCAGGGTGTGTGACTGTTTATGGACCCTGAAGTGCATCCATAATTGTTTGATTGATACAGCCTTTAAGCAAATTAACCTGATTACACCCCTCCCTTGTTCAAGTCCCTTAAATAAATCAGATATTTTTTTTTTGGGCATTTACCCTGACTGTGGTTCCAGTTTGTGCAAGAGTACTGTACTGCTATTATTTGCTGTGTATAACCTTGTTTTGCAGGGGGTCCCCTGGGCCGAGCCAGAAGAAAGCCCTGGTGGTAAGTGCAAACAGTGTGGGTACTTGTGTGGTGTATCAGGAGTATTATGAAAGTGATTATTGTGTATTGTTCTGGCCACTGGTAAGGAAAGAGGGGGGTTACAGTGTCCCGGAGGGCTGTGCCCAGGTTAGCTTGACCACTACCAAACTTGACCTCCGGGTGGAGGCACCCGTTTCAGAACTCAGGCCCCATAAACTGCTACTAGCCAAGCAGGCAGGGGTAGTAGCCCTTGGAATAGTGCCACCTAGGGGTTACGCATACATACATACATACATGCATGCATACATACATATGTACATACATGCATACACACACATGCATGCATACATACATATATGCATACATACATGCATACACACACATGCATGCATACACACATTCATACATACATGCATACATACATACACACATACATACATGCATACATACACACATCCATACATACATGCATGCAAACATACACACACATACATATATATATACATACACACATACATACATGCAAACATACATATATACATAAATACATACACCCATGTATATACACACACATACACTCATACATACATACATGGATACACACACATATATATATATATATATATATATACACATACATATA
Organism: Neoceratodus forsteri; assembly: GCA_016271365.2. Lineage (NCBI taxonomy): Eukaryota > Metazoa > Chordata > Ceratodontiformes > Ceratodontidae > Neoceratodus > Neoceratodus forsteri. The sequence goes on along the minus strand of JADMNL010000034.1, from coordinate 112,251,776 downwards.
TAAATACATGAAAGAAATCAAATAGTCTTACCACTGGTATTACGCGGTTCTCTGGATAGTAGGGTGGGTAGGTGGGAAATTCCTGGAAATGACAGTATGTTTCCTTGGCATATATGGCCTGCTGCCAGCTACAGGTAAGCCCAATACTGCATTTAAAAGAGCTTTTCATGGCCTTTCAAACCATTAGGGATACTGTTCCTAAATGTTCCCTTTTAATATTTTATTCCTCCCAGAAATAGGGGTGGGGGAAGGCAAAGGAAATAAAGGGGAAGGGGGGAATCACACAGAAGTTACTGTCCCCTTACCTGAAACTGAGGGCCGGGCTCCATTGCTTTGCCGTGTTTCTCCGCTGTATTTGTGTTTGGTGATGCACCGGTACGTAGACAAGGCATCTTCCTTTTGTACGTCCGATATGTACAAACCTCCATAAGAAGTAATAAAAAATCTATTCCCTATAGGACGAAATGGAGAGAAAGGGGTTTCATTACTGACACATCTGCATCACACCATCTGACAGCAGTCAATGTAATGTTAGTTATTTTGTTTTTCATTGTATGTATCTCCTGGTCTGTCCATCCTGCCCCATCTTCTGGCTCCCTCCTCCACCTGCAGCCCCATCGCCCACCTTCTCTGGGACTTACTTCCACCACTAGTCCTGGACGAGTATCTGGTGGGTAGGTACCATGATCGGTTGGGTGGGGCCTGAGAGGGCAATGGTTCAAATGCAATAGAGAGTGGTAACGCCACCACTGTGTTACCAGGCCAACTATCATTTTTGGCATGCAGGTAAATTCACTTTGTCAGTCTGTCTGTCTATCTATCTATATTTCTGTCTGTCTGTGTGACTGCCTATCTATCTACAGACAGTATCTATCTACAGACACAATCTATCTATCTATCTATCTATAGACAGTATCTGACTATCTATCTATCGACAGACAGTATCTAGCTATCTAGCAAGCTACAGACAATATCTGTATATCTGTCTATTTATCTCTATCTACAGTCAGTATCTATCTATCTAGCAAGTTACAGACAGTATCTATATGTCTGTCTATATCTACAGACAGTATCTATCTATCTACAGACAGTATCTATCTATCTATCTTCCTCTCTATGTATCTACAGACAGTATCTATCTGTTTGTCTATAGTATCTAGCTACAGGTCCTTCCTTCCTTCCTTCCTTCCTTCCTTCCTTCCTTCCTTCCTCCCTCCTCCTCCTCCCTCTGGAGAAAAGGAGCCAGGCAGGGACATAATCTTAGCTTTTCACATACTCAAGGGTATCAACAAGATCAAACAGACAGAGATGTTTGAGCTGGTATCCTCCAGCAGGACATCGGGATACACTGAAGCTCAGAGGTGGTAAATTCAGGGATAACATTAACAAGCACTCCTTCTCCCAGAGAGAGGTCTGTCTATGGAACAGCCTTCAAGCAGAGATAGTAGACATTTATTTGTTAATTATTTATGTAACCCCTAGATGGCGCTATCCCAGGGGCTACTACCCCTGCCTGATTTGCCACTAACAGGTTGAGGGGCCTGGATCCAATGGCGGGTGCCTCCACCCAGAGGTCAGGGTTTGCAATAGTTAAACTAACTTGGTCACAGCCCTCTGGGACACTGCAACCCCCCTTTCTTCCCACTAGTGGCCCACACAATATATCAGAATTACCTTCACAGTATACACTTACCCCCAGGTCTGGTTCCGGCACTGGGACCTCCTGTGAAATGAGATACAGTGCAACAATCACAGTACAGTACTTTAACATAGACAAATACCTCAGGCAGTATAACTTTGCTGAAACAAGCAGCTCTGATTTATTTAGGGGGATATAACAAGGACAGGGGGAAATCAGGTTAATTAGCTTATCACTCTAATAATTCATTTATGGCTCTGTGCACAGGCCTATCCCTATCAGTTACTGTCCCTGGGTACCCAAGCCCTAGTGGCTAGTCCAAACCGTGGCAGCTGGTAGGGGCCCTTTCACACAGAGAAAAGGAGAATTAAACAGTCAGCAGTACAGTAATTCCATTTGGATTTAATGTGGCAATTCAACAGGGAGCAACCCTGAATTAGTACTCACGACCTCCAAATAAGATAGGGTCCTTCAATGTCAGCAGGGCTCACTTGAGGTACACAAACCTCTTCACACATCCATATAAAAGAAAGTACTATACCAGGCAGGCTGCATCTGTATCCCGATCACAATTACTGCACAATACCGGAGAACACACAGCAGATTCAGTTCCTGACAGACCGAGTGCAATTTTCAGCAATTCTTCCAGTCTTCTACAGGGTGAGCCTGGTTTCTACTCTTCAGAGATCCTTTGATTCTTTTCACAGGACGATTCAGTCCTAACAAGCTGTTACACAAGCTGCAGACCGGAACTGGGCCTTACACACGTTTTTGACTAAAACTGCACACTGAAAAGCACAGGGCTCCTTCCTTCTTCACTGCCAAAGCTCAACTGAAGCTCCAACCGACAAAACTGGGCACTTCCATTGAGTTCCTCCCAGTTCTTGACTGGATTGGCTGTCACTCACAATAGACTGCTGCTGTTGGTCCAAAAGGCACTGAAGTCTAAACTACATCTCCCAGAGTCACTGCCCATACAATCCTCTTGTGGCTGGCTCAGATTATGAGTCCAAGTTCTGATTCGTCAAGGCACCATTTTAGAGCTAGCTTACCCCACACTGATTGGTCCAGTTCAGCAGTTCAAAACTAGAATGGGGAACTAGCAGACACAGTTCTGACTGCAAAGAAAGCAGGTTAGACAAACTGTAATTTCATTATTACTCTAAATAATTTCTGGCAAACAGTTACATCTTTCAGATAGGTTCCTTTGCACTCTAGTGACTGCAAAAATGAAGTGAATTGGCAGCAGCTCAAGTGGTACTCAGAGAAGCACACAGTCCCCCATACAAACTAATTATGTCTGCAAGCAGACAGCTCTTAAAGAGACAGTACCAGAGGCTCTAAAACACTCACTGATAAATGGCTTAAATGCCAAACACCATTCAGGCTTGGAGCATTCAAGCAAGCTCCTGGAAGTCTTTTGGGAACCCCCATTTGCAGGGGTTACACCGCCTTCCTAGCCTGGAAAGCTTGGCCGTCAGCGTCAAGCAAGTACCATAAGTTTCAACTGCAACCATATACATTTGCATTAGGCTCGCATATGTAATCATCAGTCAATATATCATTTTACCAAGAACACATTTCTGAAACATTGCAGTACGTCACTCTTTACACAGTATTACATACACATTGTACCATAACTCAAGTTATTACCTCTTGTACATGAAACCTGAAGAGAGGGCCCTTCCCTATCAGTTACCTTGGGGCTGGACGGGGCAAGGCACCATACTTAGAGGGCAACACAAGTAACTTGGAGTTAGCACTGACGCTCAGTTTGGGCAATGAGCTCGGGGACACATACACTCCTTTATGGACAACATTGAGAGGCAAATCCACAGGCCTCCCAAGGGAATCATAACTGAGGTGCACCACAGGCTTTACAGCTCGACCAGTCTTTCTAGGGGAACTGTTACAGTCTCTGCACTCTGAGCCTCATTTTCAGCATTGTCCACACTTGTCAGGGGAGTCTCCATGGGGTAGAGAGGCTAGAACTTGGGGCACTTTCAGCTCCAGGAGTTACAGTTTCTGAGTCCACAACATTTGGCTCGCATGGAGAGCTTTTCGGACACTGGCAGTGGACTGTCAGGGCACTCAAAATACTCTTCTTGTTCGGTGTATCACCAGTCTGCCCCAATCTATCATTTTCCTCCCTGAAAGCTCAAACAGTTCAACCATGCACAATGATTCCATTTCATCTGATCTGATGCTTTGCACTTCACTTTCTGGGAGCATTGGCTCCAGGGATGAAGCTGGGGCTTAAACAGTCCAGAAGGCCCAGCTCTGTCTCCAGTATTGACTAGGGATTGCCCCAAACAATTGACTCAGTTCGTAAGAAGGATAGTATTCAAAGTCACTCTCACTTTCTTCCGATATGGACTGACAGTCATGCTCAACTGGGACTTGTGGAGGGGAACACTTTAACTTTGCTTCTGTAGGTGCAGACTTTCTTGATCTTTTCTTAGCAGCAGCTCTAGTCACTGGTCCAGAGGGGGCATCTTCTAGGGGCTCAGACTCAATTAAGATTTGTCCAATGGGCAGTAAATGATTTCTATGCATTGTTTTTACATCTTTTGAATTATTCTCAGGCCTTACTTTGTACACTGGCAGATCATCTAGTTTGCCCACTACAATGTGAGGGAGATGGTGCCATCTGTCAGCAATCTTGTGCTTGCCATGCAATCCCAGATTTCTTAGCAATACCCGATCTCCCTCCTGGAGTTCCTGTGCTTTCACCTTTTATCATACCTTTCTTTGTTGGCCAGATTTCTTTTGGCAGCCATGGTTTGAGCCAGTTAGTACGCATGAGTTAGCTGGGCCTTTAACTTTTGCACATACTGTAAATAGTTGTCAGCTTGAACCCCATCAGGAGAGACCCCAAACACACATCTACTGGTAGTCGAGCTTCTCTTCCAAACATCAGGCGGTGGGGAGAATCCAGTGGCATCACTTTTGGTGCAGTTATAAGCATGTACCAGGGTGCTAATTTGTTGGCTCCATCTAGGCTTGTCCTTTGGGTGCAGGGTGCCTAGCATATCTAGCAAAGTGCGGTTGAAACGTTCAGGCTGTGGGTCCCCTGGGGGTGGTAAGGAGGGTTCTGGACTTCAGACTCCCACAGAGAAGCATCTCTTTGATCAGACAACTCTCAAAGTCTCTCCCTTGATCAGAATGGATTCTTTGTGGAGCCCCATAGTGAACAAAAAGTTTTCTACAAGTACTTTGCTACAGTGGATGCTTTCTGGTCTTTGGTGGGGAAAGCTTGGGCATATCTCGTGAAATGGTCAGTGACCACCAGCACATTACTGATATTTCTTTGATCTGACTCCAACTTAGAAAATCAATACAGACCAGCTCCATGGGTGCACTGGTGGTTATGTTAACAAGGGGCAGCCTCTGGGGCAAAGCTTTCCTCTGTAAGCAGTGCCATCACAAGTTCGAATGTGTTGCTCCACATCAGCCTCATCTTAGGCCAATAGAATCTGGATCTCACCAAGTCAAGTGTTCTGTCTATACCAAGGTGCCCCATGTGGTTGTGCAAGGACCTCAATACTGAGTCTCGAAGGCAGTGGGCAGCACTAGTTGTTGTTTGTCTACTTGTCCCCTCTGTCTACTGTTTCTCTGTATAACAGTTTATTGATCAGTTTCAACTTAGGACCTTCTTTGTATAACAGTGCAGTTCTCAAATCAGTGGGCGTAATTTGGACACATCTTTTCCTGCATAGAGGGCTTCTAAAGCTGCTTTGATCATGGGATGGCGATTGAGCCCGCCTGAATACTGTCATTGTCCAGCTGAGGCAGTGCACCAATGTCTATTGCAGAAAGTGGCAATAAGCAGCAGGTATGCAATTCTCAGAGGCTCCCAAGCAATCCACCATGCAGTCCACTGCGTCCGTGGACATTTGTTCCTCCCTGTCAAACTTCCGCAGAGTGCCCGAATGTCAGGTTCTGCCAGTCGGACCCAATCATTCTGGGAACAGGCCTCCGGGAGAGAGCATCAGCATCTATGTGGTTCAGACCTGCTCGGTATTCGAGCATAGTCATATGTAGATAATGCAGAAAGCCACCTATGGCCAGTGGCATCCAACTTAGCTGAGGTCTGCACATAGGCAAAGGATTATTGTCAGTTTTTACTAGTATTTTAGCCCCATACAAGTACTCATGGAATTGGTCAACAATAGCCCACTTCAAAGCTAGGAACTCTAACTTATGTACAGGATAGTTCTTTTCGGATGGGGTCAGGCTTCTACTGGCAAAGGCCACTGGTCTCAGGCCATTCTCGTGCTCTTGGTACAACACAGCCCCCAACCCTTGCAAGCTAGCATCAGTGTGCAGGACGTAAGGTTTTCTTGGATCGGCATAGGCCAGCACTGGAGCATGGGTAAGTTGATATATGATCTCATGAAAAGCAGTCTCACAATCAGGAGTCCAGCGGGCCCCAAATACTTCACTGGATGAAAATACACTCTTTCAGTCTTGAGGGATGCTGACTTTGGTATTTTTTGTGGGTTGGGGATACCCTTGAGTAAGGTTAAGTAAAGGCGGATCACTCTTGAATAGTCCTTGATGACGCCGATAATAACCACAGAATCCCAGGAATCTTTGCAGTTCTTTTAGATTTTGGGCTGTGGCCAGGTGGTCAAGGCCTCAACTTTACTTGGGTGGGTCTCTATTCCTCGGTGGATACTATGTGTCCCACATACTTTACTGATGTTTGAAAAATTGACACTTATCAATGGACATTTACAACAAAGTCCTCCAGTCGGTCCAATACCTTAAATAATCTGCTCTCATGTTCCTCCAGTGAGCTGCCAAACACAATAACATCATCTAGGTATACCAGGCACTCTAGTAAGTTCATGTCCCCACTGCACGCTCCATCAATCGTTGAAAAGTGGCTGGGGCACCTGAAATCCCTTGAGGCATCCTCATGAATTCATAAGAAGCGGACAGATAAAGGCTGTCTTTTCACGGTCCTCTGGGGCCATCGGGATCTGATAGTACCCACTGCGGAGATCCAGCACAGAGAACCACTTGCTCCCGTTTAGGCAGTCCAAAGCATCCTGAATGCGGGCATTGTGTACTGATCAGGGATAGTCCGCGGTTTAAGGTGCGATAATCCACACACATCCTTACTGTTCCATTCTTTTTCCTCACTACCACAATGGGGAAGCATAAGGGCTTCTGGATTCTTGTATTACACCAGCAGCTAACATCTCTTGCAGATGCCGTCTCACATCATCTATGTCAGCAGGTGCCAGGCTCGAGACCCTCTCACGAAATGGTCTTTTCGCCATGCAGCCGGATATTGTGCTCAGCTCCTTGCACGCATCCTACATCCCATTCCTTTAAAGAAAACACCTGGTCTCTGGGCAAGCTTCTCACTGATCTTCACTTTCCATTCAGCTGGCAGCGGGAGTCGTCAAATCAAACAAGTCAGGCGTTACTCTGTCATTCTTCCTTGAACTCTTGCTGCTGGGTAGCACTGCAGTGTCTGCACAATGCACATTAGCCAGGATGCAACCTCTGTTTACTCGAATGTCTCTTTCAGACACATTATGAACTTGGACCATTACCCTTCTGGCATAAGCATGGGCTCTAGCGGGCAAAATACTAGGCTTGACCAGCAGTCCCTCTGGCAATTTTCCATCGCCTGGTGCATCCAACATTAATATTTTATTCTTAACATCCTTTCTGATACGGACCTCTCCCTGTAAGGTACACTGGGCATTTGGCGCCAGGATCAGAGACTCAGGATCCTTCTTCCATACAATTCCGACCCGGTTCCTCTGGTTCTGTTTTTCAGCATCTCTCGTGCCTCATAGGCCTTCTTAATTAAAGCCGGAACTCTTAAAGCTCTACTAGTCTTTGACCCCTGTTTTCATAACACAACTGTGCCAGCCTTCCGAACATATGAGCATTTGTTCTATCAACAAAGGGACACCATCATACAGTCCAGTGGGGACACACTAAGGCTAGGGTCTCTACTTGTTCGGCCACTCCAGCCACGGAGGTGGGGAAAGACAGCCAAATTCGGATATACCGGAATAGGGTAGGCCTTCTCACTTAACCCCATACATGCAGTCCTTCTAATGGTTGTAAGGGTACGTCTGACAAATGCTTCTGATACCAATCTTGGAACATAATTGTCACTTGGGAGCCACTGTCTAATATAGTCTTGTAGACACTCCGTTCACCTTTACAGTGGTCTCCATGGAGGACCCACTATTCTGGACCAGTCTGGAGAGGCGGTAGTGGGGGCCTGGGCAACTGACCTTGCCACAAAGGGCGTGAATTAGCATTTTGGTGCCCTCACTGGGATCATGTGTGCACCTCTTAACACTGATTTCTTCTCCAAGCTCTCCTTGTAGCCTATATGCAACTTTGTCAGTGTCTTTTGGGGACTGGCATTCCCTTTTCATGTGCCCATCTTTCCCACAATTATAGCAAAACATACTTTCTGGAGTTTGAGCTGGCGGCGCCACACTGGGAGCCAGGGGGGGTGTTACTAACTGGAAACCTTGGTGCCATCTCTGTCTGCGGGCGTGATAAGCATTTGGAGACATCTCGTCAGTTTCTCCACTTCCATGGTCAGGAATCGAGTTCAGAGCTGTTATCAGCAGGAGATACATGGTGGAAATTACCCCATAGCAGATGCAGTCGGATATAGGTCAGGGTCCCGTACTTGCAGGCGTGGCCTTCATAAAGGGACTGTTTTTGAATTCCCGGATCTCTCTCAACAGTTCGCCCCATTGTGACATATCTTTTTCCTTGTCAGAGCACTCATTGACTGCCAACCTCTGCCACTGAACTTCACTTGATGGGTCACCCTCAGTCACTCGGGTCGTAGCCGCAGCTATTGGTGCAGGTCCCTCCCGAGGTCGTCTTTTCTCAACTCCTCGAATTTCTCTCATTAACTCATCATAGGAGGGTGGGGATTCCAGTCGATCTGCCAGGTGTAACTGAAGCAACAGCAGTTCTGAGAAGGGGCAGACTTAAGGATCCTGTCCAGCCTGGTTCGGTCCAGTTCAATCGCTGGCAAACTACCTTTTCTGAGGCATTCTTGCAACAATTTTTCCAGCCGAGATACATACACAGACAACAACTCCCTTGGTACTGTTGTGCATCTCTTACTCTCCACCATAGGTCCTCATCAGAATCTGGGCTCCCATACACATTCTCCAAGGCCTCAAGATAGGCCTGTGCAGTCGCTTCAGGGTTACTGGCCCGTTTGCTGGATGGTAGCCCAGGGCAGCCGGGACCTCGGAGGCTCTCACTAACCCTCTTTGGCTTTTCACCTTCCGAGCATTGCCATTCTAGCACTTGGGGGCAACATAGTCTATCCAGGTCTCCCAGTCATCCTCCCCTGGGGGGTGGGAGGGTGCCAGAGAAGATCCTCAACCTTCGTAAGAGTCGTGACTAATGGCAGGTGCAGAAATAGGAGTCTGCATTGGTTCAGCCACCATTACGGCACTGGAGCAGGAGAGGGTGTTGGGGAGGAACACCCCAGGTGGCAAGAATAGTTTCTTCAAGTCCTCCACAGTTTTCCCTCTCCCAGCAACCATTCAGCAAATTTCTCCTCAAAAGTTTCAGATAGTGGTGGGGGCTGATTCCCCAGGTCTTACTGTCCTAGTTATCACTCTCCAGCAGTGAGGGCTCCCTCTGGGGTAATGGTCTGTGGCACTTTGGAGCTATCTATGGATCCTTAAACTCTACTAGGGCCAGGAAAGTGTGGGTGAGCAGATTAGCATGCCGACCCACCACCACAGGGTTTTGTAAACCTTCCACCTTGGAAAGTACTCCCTGCACAGTGTCCGTATTGATACCCAGGGGGATGTCCAGGATAAGCATAGCATTTTGGGGGTCGATCTCCTCCCCAGTACACCACTCCACCAGCCGGTGCACAGCCACTTCTGTCGGGGTCCCATTTTTTCTTAACAGTGGTTCGTAATATGGCCACTGAGGACACACAATCCCAGCGGTGAGCCTCCAAGATGTAACCCTAGATGGCGCTATCCCAGGGCTACTACCCTGCCTGATTTGCCACTAACAGGTTGAGGGGCCTGGATCCAATGGCGGGTGCCTCCACCCAGAGGTCAGGGTTTGCAATAGTTAAACTAACTTGGTCACAGCCCTCTGGGACACTGCAACCCTTTCTTCCCACTAGTGGCCCACACAATATATCAGAATTACCTTCACAGTATACACTTACCCCAGGTCTGGTTCGGCACTGGGACCTCCTGTGAAATGAGATACAGTGCAACAATCACAGTACAGTACTTTAACATAGACAAATACCTCAGGCAGTATAACTTTGCTGAAACAAGCAGCTCTGATTTATTTAGGGGATATAACAAGGACAGGGGAAATCAGGTTAATTAGCTTATCACTCTAATAATCTACCTATGGCTCTGTGCACAGGCCTATCCTCTATCAGTTACTGTCCCTGGGTACCCAAGCCCTAGTGGCTAGTCCAAACCCGTGGCAGCTGGTAGGGGCCCTTTCACACAGAGAAAGGAGAATTAAACAGTCAGCAGTACAGTAATTCCATTTGGATTTAATGTGGCAATTCAACAGGGAGCAACCCTGAATTAGTACTCACGACCTCCAAATAAGATAGGGTCCTTCAATGTCAGCAGGGCTCACTTGAGGTACACAAACCTCTTCACACATCCATATAAAAGAAAGTACTATACCAGGCAGGCTGCATCTGTATCCGATCACAATTACTGCACAATACCGGGAGAACACACAGCAGATTCAGTTCCTGACAGACCGAGTGCAATTTTCAGCAATTCTTCCAGTCTTCTACAGGGTGAGCCTGGTTTCTACTCTTCAGAGATCCTTTGATTCTTTTCACAGGACGGATTCAGTCCTAACAAGCTGTTACACAAGCTGCAGACCGAACTCTGGGCCTTACACACGTTTTTGACTAAAACTGCACACTGAAAAAGCACAGGGCTCCTTCCTTCTTCACTGCCAAAGCTCAACTGAAGCTCCAACCGACAAAACTGGGCACTTCCATTGAGTTCCTCCCAGTTCTTGACTGGATTGGCTGTCACTCACAATAGACTGCTGCTGTTGGTCCAAAAAGGCACTGAAGTCTAAACTACATCTCCCAGAGTCACTGCCCATACAATCCTCTTGTGGCTGGCTCAGATTATGAGTCCAAGTTCTGATTCGTCCAAGGCACCATTTTAGAGCTAGCTTACCCCACACTGATTGGTCCAGTTCAGCAGTTCAAAACTAGAATGGGGAACTAGCAGACACAGTTCTGACTGCAAAGAAAGCAGGTTAGACAAACTGTAATTTCATTATTACTCTAAATAATTTCTGGCAAACAGTTACATCTTTCAGATAGGTTCCCTTTGCACTCCTAGTGACTGCAAAAATGAAGTGAATTGGCAGCAGCTCAAGTGGTACTCAGAGAAGCACACAGTCCCCCCCCATACAAACTAATTATGTCTGCAAGCAGACAGCTCTTAAAGAGACAGTACCAGAGGCTCTAAAAACACTCACTGATAAATGGCTTAAATGCCAAACACCATTCAGGCTTGGAGCATTCAAGCAAGCTCCTGGAAGTCTTTTGGGAACCCCCATTTGCAGGGGGGTTACATATGTATTTATTTATTTGGCAACTAGGTGGGTGCACTGGGCTTAGACTTGGAAGGTTTTTAAGGCATAACCCAGGCCTAACGGCAGACAGCAACAATGCAAAAATGCACATACAGAATCGTTAGGTTACATAGGTTACATAAGTTCACCTAATAATCAGGCAGAATTGATTCAAACATTGCAAGCATATCAGAGTAGTTGAATGTAACACTGTAGTCGAACCAGCCTAGTTGAACTGATCAAACCTGTCATATTATAGCAGTTACATGCATGAGTTAAGATCAGCTGCATTTTCATAACTTTCTCAAATGTGGCATGACTAGGGACCACTCCACAGCACAGGGGGCTGAGGCAGAAAAGGCCTTTTTCCCATATCAGTGCAGACATGGGGTTCATGGGGAAGTAGCCTGTCAGAGGATTTTACGTTTGAGTTTATCTTGGGCAAAAGCATTTCAGTTAGTGGTGGGGACTCTGATGTTTCTCAGCAGTTTATCAGTGAAACAGCCTTGGACTGAGGATATGTGTGCTTGGGTTTGTAGCTAACCCGCAGATGTATATAATTAGCAGTGTGGTATGAAGACAACACAGACCTTCAAGGTACACGTGGAAACATTTCTGTCTGTTTACCAGGCGAATCACAGGATACCCAGGATATTAGGGTGGGCTGGGAATTTCTGTTAATTACGACATGTTTGGACAGCATACGTATGAATCTCCTAGTGCTTACGAAGGGTGAGGGTGATTTGGTATAAGGGTTTTGAGCACCAGGATGGTTCCACTCTGGACTGGCCCAAAGGATGACCCTCTAGTAGGAGAAGCTCCAGACCTGCAGATGGTTAACAAAGGGCCGTATCCTCACTTTCACCTAGAAGCAGCTCTCAGAACATAAAAGAAACCAGTTTAAGGGGGGGTTACACACAAATGAGTAATTAGCATCTAATGCATATGCAAGTATATGCACATTACTTAATTTGAAAAGCAGTTCACAGGCAAGAACCTTTTCTTATGTGCAGCTATTTGCTCACCTACCACCACCTGTTGCCAACCGTTAGGCCCTTGACCCACCTCCCACAATCCAGCAGGTGAAGATCTGCACAGTGCAGGGCTTGAGAGCACCGGGGGCCATCGTGAACAGTGGCAGGGAGGCATACTTTTTTCTATGTTTTTCTCCTTTTCCCCTCTCCAGGCATCCGAGTGCAGACCATGCATCCCCACGCATGGACCCTCATGTACATGTAGCAATGTCCTACGGGGGGGGAGGCACACCTTCTCGGACCACCACAGGGGTCACTACGGTGATGGAACCTGGATGCCACCCTCCCCTGGCTGAAAGCGCAGCTGCAGAACCCCAGCCCCCCCCCCGACACCCAAACTGACTTCCCAAGTTTGATCCTGAACAGGGGTTGTTGGCGTGGGAGCACGTAGCACTTCCACTGGGACATCGGGTGGCTCCTAAAAGGCAAGAACCTCTTGATATAATTTGCAAATGCCCTCATTTTATGGGATGTCCCTGATTTTGCCTCAATAATGTCCCCACTCCCTCCTAAAATGGGCATTTCTGTCACTGGACAGTAGGCGTTTGAAGCATTTAATACTGGAGAATATTAGTGTTCCAGTTCAGCTCATCGCGAAATCCTTCTCACACTAAATTAATAACCACATATTGGGCCCTATGCTCCAATGGAGTGGAGTGGCTACACGTGCGTATCTGGGGCATGAAACCACTTCGCACCCATTGCAACCCCCCGCGTGGGCTGCACAAAGGAAGGGGAGTGCAGACCGGACGCGCTTGATCCCCAGGTCCACGGTCCGCACCAGGTGGGGTGTGTCAAGCACTACACCGCCATGCAAAGGCGCATAGTGCTGGCCACGGGTGGTGTAGGGGCGCAGGGTACGCCCAGGGAGAATCCTGCCGAAACCCATTATGCGCCCTGCACACACACCCCAGGACATGCCGCAGGACAGGGCAACAGCTCACCAACCCTCCAGGGCCACAAAACGGCCGCCCGGTGCCACCAACCCCCAGCACAAAGCGGCATGTATGCCTGCCCCCCCCAACCCAAACTCCTCACAGGGGCACCGGCACATGGATGCTGCCCCTCCAACAGCACCGCATGTTCAACCATCCCCCTCTACTGGCAGTACTGTTCCGCCACCCGACATACCCCCCCATCTGCCCACTGCTAAGCAGAAAACTTTCACTGAGAACGGATTGCCTTTTGAGGTGCAACAGCTATTAACTGAAGAATGAATGAACTATGCATTGTTGAACAAATTAAAATTGTCTTTCCTTTTATTACAAAAAGTTTCATTTTCCACACCAAAACAAGCAGAAAATGGTTGCATAGCAGCTGTCATTATCTGCCACAGTGATGAAGTTAAGGGAGAAGGGGGCAGAGCTTTTGGAAGGAGGGACTAAGGTCCCAGCATGATACCCCAACTGTACACGTACAGGAGGATTGACTGACAAGCAGTGGGATTCTCAAAGAATGGTAGCTAGCTTTGTTTCCTGACTGAAATAAGACAATTTTGTAACAGTCACTGTTAAGAGGCTGTGTTTTCTGGGCTTCTAAACAGCATGCGTAGAGCTAGTTACTCCCATTTCTTTAAAGGCACACATGTGCTGCTGCACGTGTCTGTTATGACATCCCAAAGTCAACACAGCAATACACAGATAATTTGCGATGTAAGTGGGAACCACAGTGTGGAACAGATCTCATCTCTGAGCTGCCAATCATAAAGACCCAAGGGTGTGTGTGTGTGTGTGTATATTTGGGGGTATGTTTGAGATGCAATCTGTATTACACATAATCAAAAAGCAGTTCCAGCAAACCTGATTCTTTATTCTATGACTAACAGCATCATGTGAGCAGTGTGTACCAGCAGTAAGCAATCTATGGGCGATGCCACCTCGAATTATAATAGTTTTTTTGTATTGCAGGGGGAGGCGTGAAGGAGGAAGAGATGGGGATAAATCTGTTGAAATCAGCAACCACTGTTAAAAGTACTGCTCCGTTTTCCTCATTTGCTTGATATTACTCCATTTATGCATATTTAATCAAAGTCACATTTTCAAAAACATTGTACCACTCCAGAGGAAACAAAGGGCTTTCGAGAGGCGGAATGATGCGTAGCGAGATAGAGGAACAGCAGAAATCAGTAGTTATTATGTTAGTCCCTCCAGGGGGCTTCCACAAACATCAGTTCTGCATGTGTGATGAGAATAACATTATGGGCATGCTACAGGAGGGCGGAGGGGGGGCACGAAACAAGGAGATGGAGGGAGGGAGAGCAAGCATAAGAGAGGGAAAGAGTGAGAGGGAAACAGAGAGGGGGGAGAGACTTTGGGCAGTAAGGATGAACAAAACTAGGACAGAGAGAGAGAGAGAGAGAGGGAGAGACAGGGAGAGAGAGAAAGTGCAAAAGAAGGAGAAAGAGGGTGGGAGAGAGTCACTGGGTAGGAAGGAGATTAATGCATGAGATTAGCGCATACTGCATGAGAAAGGAGGAAACAGGGAGAAATGGGGGGAGCGATACCCTGGGAAGAGTTGATTCAGATTTGCGATGCAATCTGTATAATATGAAAGAGGAATCGACAGAGAAAGATAGGAATTGGGAGGGGGGCTACAGAGACCCTGGGTAGAGGAAAGTCATAGATTAGATCTGATCTGTGTTATATAAAGGGGAAGAAAGAGAGAGAGAGAGAGAGAAGGAAAGAAAGAAAAAGAGAAAGAGAGAGAAGTGATGAGGACACATTAGAGAACCTGGAGAGGAAAGAGGTCATTTGTTATCTGTACTATATAGAAGAGGAAGTGAAACAGAGAGAGAGAGAGAGAGAGAGAGAGAGAGGAATGGGGGGCTTGAGAGACCTGTTGGGGGAAGGAGGTTCAGGTTTGAGATGTGAGCTTTATTACAATGAGAGGAAGCAACAGAAAAAATGATGAATTGGGGAGGGGCTAGACAGACCCTGGAAGGGTTCATGTATGAGATGTGATTTGTATTGCATGAGAGAGAGAGAGAGAGTGATAATACAAGGGTGGGGTGGGGGGAGAGAGACTCTAGGGAGAGGGTGGGGGTAATGTCTGAGATGCAGTCTGTGTTACATGAGAGAGATGGAAGGGAAGAGAGAAAGGGAGAGAAAGACAAAATCTACTGAACACCTGTATTAGAGAGGAGAAGGAAATTGGGGGTGGGGAATTTATATAAGGAACATTTTAGAGTCAGGAGGATGTGAGAAAAATTCTCGTACAAAACGTTTTTTTTTTTGCTGCATGTCTTTTATCCACTGCAGCATTTCCTATATAAAGCTGGATTACTGAAACTGTGCTGCCATTTTCAGAGCCAGAGGTCTCACAAAATCGCTACAGTCTGCACTGAGGCACCTGGGGCTGAATTTGAATGTCTTTTTGGGCCAAGAAGCAGCATGTTGTCTTCTTGGCACACAGGGAGCAGAGTTACTGTCCCATGCCAGGCAGGCACTACTGCAGGGGGGTATTAGCAGTATGCTACCGTAGTATCACATGAGACACTTGCCACCAAGGAGGGATGCAGCTGCTCGTGGATACACAACTCTCCCCATGGCCCAGAGAGAGGGTTATGTTTCATGAAACAGGGATTAAGGGAGTGCATGGGGTGGAGATTACAATTCTGAAATCCCACTGAAGTGAAGAATGATTGGAGGAGGTTGACTACTACTGGGTCTTGCCTTCAGTTTGTTCCAGATGCTCACAGCACCATGAGAGGATTTCTTTGCCCACCCAGGTCATCACATTGGTTGGGCCACATGTGGAGGCTGGGGTTGGGCCAAGCCTCAGGGATTGTGGCGTTCTTCAGTGGCAGGGAAATCTGGAGGCGAGCTTGGTGGTGGGTATGGGGAGTAGTCCAAACAGTAACAAGGAGTAGCACAGAAGGTCAAACCTAGTTTAAAAATCTCCCCTTAGGTTTTCTTTTCTTTTAGAAGACCTCTGCACAATGGCCCTGCATTAATGCATCGTACAAACATGGGTTCCCACAGTCACTGGCGCCATGGCACACCGCAGCACTTCATGGCTTGGGAGGGGGGTGGGGCATCCCTGCTCCCATGCCTATAGCGGTTCAAACACTTGGTTCCTCTTCTCCACAAGAGGTCACTACAGGTGTGGAATTGTTGCTGGGTCCCACATGGAGAAGGGAAAACAGGGGGAGGAGGGGAGTAAAACCCCCTTGGAAGGGCGCATTTTTATAAATAAAAATATGATGATGATGATGAAATCAGCACCAATAACCACATGATGGTCACCAATACTCTTAGGTTTTATGCCACAGTTGTGGCAGAGTCATGATTGTTGGGGCTCAGAGATTGCCGAATGGGACATGCAGGTTTTTTTTTAAATGTTTTTGTAATTTGTTGAGCAGAAAAGGGACACTGAACATCTACTCTTTCAGGTGTGATCAGGGATGGGGGTGTTATCGGGATAAACAGGCACAGTAAAACAGCCAAGTAATATATTGTACCAAATTACACAGGTGAGGAAGATGTAATAAAAGCACAGATGTTGCCAGCAGATGAAGACCATGGGTGCATCAAGTCTGAACATAAGAGTTTCCTACCTGTCTCCCCAACTTAATGTCTTGAACAGGCTGATCCAAACTCCTCCCTTTCTACCTACCCCTATTCACCCCCCCCCCAACCTACCTAGCTCCCCCTCCTGGAATTAGCAGTCTAGTCTCAGCCATGTCTGAACACATTTGCAGTCCCTGCCCTCAGCACTTCCACTGATAATCTGTTCTACAGCTCCACCACCCTCACCCTCTCAGTAAAGTAAAGGTTCCTCATGTCTCTTCTGAAGTTTCCACCAACTAGCCTCTATTTGTGTTCTCTCTTTACTGCACTACTGTTTAAAATTTTTACATTTTTTTATTCTTTGGTAACCAGGTAAGACCCACTAGGCACAACTGCCTGTTTTCAGGGGCGACCTGGGAACACTGGGGAGGTTAAGTGACTTGCTCAAAGGACATCATGGGAATCAAACACAGGTCTGCTGGATGTGCCATGCGCAGCTCGCTACTCTACCCTCTAGGTTATACTGCCAACAGTGGAAGTCAGCCTTACATTTGGTATTACGGTTCTGGTTTAGTAGTGGCAGTGGGATGATGGAGAGGAACGTTGGGACTCTGGGAGCAGGTTTTTTTTTGACAGGTGGAGAAGGAAGCTTATGGTGTGGTTTCAATGTGTCAGCAGTTGTCAATGAGCAGAGTCCACAAGGAGCCAAGCAGTTGCAGTTTCACAGCGTGGTGGGCAACAGTGGGAGAAGAGTCCGCAAGGAGCTGAACAATTTCGTTTTTCCAGCATGATGGCCAGAAGCTGGAGAAGATGCTGTGAGGATCCACAGTCAGCAGCCTTGAGGGACAGGTTAGTTTAGCATCTTATGATATCCCTGTAGACAGGGTAAACAGAACTTGGATCTTTCTCCCATTCTGTTGTGCTGGGATGACAGCATGGGGTTCCAAGGTCCTCAGTCAATCAGCTCCCTATATTTTCCCTACCCATTTCATAATTATAAATACACTTGCATCTAGTGAGACAGTGGGAGCAAAGAAGTGTACCAAAATGACAGTGGAGAGCCAAGCAGGGCCAGGGGAGGACTATATACTGTGCCAGTGTCTAGGAACCATAAACTAGCGTTGCTCTGATAGAATCTGACGGAATGAGAGACAGTCAGATACCACCAATTTTCATGAATACTGGATTGCATCAGATTCTTTCTGACTATTGGATCCTATCATTGAGGATCCAATCGGATACCAAGGATCCAATGTGACTATCCAGGACATGGAGGAAACATCTGACCTCAGATCCCACTGTCTGACCTTAAATCCGAAATCTGAACGGGGTCGGATAGAAATTGAGATCTGGAGTCAATTAATTATCTATTAGATCCCATTAGAATAATCAAATGCACTTCTTGAGCATCACTGCCATAAACTATAACCTCTAAACCAACAGCAATAGGTAGCCTGGCAACTAGGACGATGGATGGGTACTATCCGGGGTTGGGTGATAAGAGCCAGATAACAGGACAACTTTAAAAAAATAAATAAATAAGAGATCCACCTTTCAGCACACCTATCAGAGACAATCAAAATTTGGATAAAAACTAAAAATATAAAGGGCTGGTCATGTGGCAGCATGGGGGGGGCAGTTAGAAAGGGGCCAAGTTTGTTGTAAGGGTAAGGTGCTTGGCCCTTCCCTGCATTTCATGCTCCCCCCCTTACTGGCCGATAAATGGGTGTCAGTGGTGTCAGCTGTGAACATAGCCCTTCCCCAGTCCTTTCAATCATAGGATGAGGTCATGCCTGGTAACCCGGATTGTCAGGTGGTAGGAGGGGACTATTGAACAGGGACGGGGCATAAATGAAAAACAAACAAATACCACATCTGCCCCCGTTTTGATGGCAAAATGTAAACAGTGAAATGTCACCAGAAAATACAGGCTACTCACCTGTAACAGGAGTTCTAGGAGTGGTATATGTTGTCCATCCACACTGGCAGGTTCCTTGCTGCTTTAAATCTTGCTGGAAGGTCTACAAGCTGGCTCCTCCCACCCACACGGGTGGTAAAACCCTCAGTTGCATCCCATCAATCAATCAATTTTTTATTTATAAAAAAGGCGCCTTTCCAAAACCAAGGCGCCTGTACAATAAAATAAAACAAATAAAGTAAAATTACATACATTATAAAAATTCCAATAAATATGAAACCAGATAAAAACACTTCAAATTACCAAAAGCCAGATCAAACAGAAAAGTTTTTAATGCAGTTTTAAAACTCTGGATGGTCAGGCAATCTCGTACCCGTGACGCCAGATCCAGACCACTGGAAGCAAGGTTGCACGTCGAAGCCGGGGAGGCCGGGTGGGTCGTGTGGATGAACAACATATACCACTCCTAGAACTCCTGTTACAGGTGAGTAACCTGTATCTCTAGGGACATGGATATGTTGTTCAACCCACACTTTGTGGCAGACTCCTAGCAGGTCTCTGGGAGGAGGGAGGCAAGGTGTGCACCCCCTACTTGGGAAATATGGACTGGAGAACCGAGGTCCCAAAACCAGCGTCCCGGCGTGACTCTAGGTCAGTGTGGAAATGGGAAATAAAGGTGTGTGCTGACTTCCAGGTAGCAGTCCTGCAGATTTCCTGGATAGGGACGTCCCTAAAAGCAGCCACCGAAGCAGCGGTATGGCGGGTAGAATGAGCTCTTATCCCTTTGGGAGGCTCCATGCCTGCCAACTTATAGCAGAGATCTAAGCATGAGGTGACCCACCTGCTTATCGTCTGCTTGGCTGCAGGTCTGCAAGGTGCGGCTTCAGCATAGGTGACAAACAGCTGGCGAACCTCTCCGCGAACTTCAACCGTCCGCTCCTTATAATAAGTGAGCGCCCTTCTAGGGTCCAAGGAATGCAGCCTATGTTCGGTCTCTGAGGTGTGATTGGGGTAGAACACCAGCAGAGTCAACACCTGGTTAAGGTGAAACTCCGACACCACCTTCGGAAGGAACTTCGGGTGGGGGCGAAGGACAACCTTGTCCCTGTGGAAGACCAGGTAGGGAGGCTCGATGGAAAGCACCTGAAGCTCTCTCATCCTTCTGGTTGATGTAATAGCCACCAAGAAGGCGGTCTTCCATGACAGGTGAGAGATGTCACACCTGTGCATCTTCGACTGGCTTACCCATGAGCTTAGCCAATACCAGCAGTAGATTCCACGTAGGTGGAGGTTCTCGCACCGGAGGGGATATGTGGTCTAGGCCTTTGAAAAAGCGCTCGACCACCTTCTCCTGCGCCACCGACTGCTTGCCGGCCCGCGCCCGGTAAGCAGAGATGGCTGCCAGGTGCACCTTAAGGGTCATCAACCAAAGCCCTAGCTGAGAAAGGGATCACAGGTAGTCCAAAATACTAGCCAAAGGACAGGAAGAGGGATCCAACCCCTTGTCCTGACACCAAATGGAGAATCTCTTCCATTTGAAGGCATAGCATTTTCTGGTTGACTCCTTACGGGACGCCTCAACAATGTTGAGGACCTCGTCAGAAAGACCCAAGGCCTGGAACTCTAGCCACTCAGGAACCAGGCCGTCAGGTGCAGGGATTGACGGTCCGGATGGAGAACCTTCCCCTTGTCGACTGAGATCAGGTCCGGATGGGCTGGAAGCCGCCTCAGGAGCCTGGAGCTAAGGCTGAGGAGATCTGGATACCAGAACTGGTGAGGCCAGTCTGGGGCTACCAGAATCACCTGTGCCTT
This sequence comes from Neoceratodus forsteri, assembly GCA_016271365.2. Taxonomy (NCBI): domain Eukaryota; kingdom Metazoa; phylum Chordata; order Ceratodontiformes; family Ceratodontidae; genus Neoceratodus; species Neoceratodus forsteri. The sequence goes on along the minus strand of JADMNL010000034.1, from coordinate 112,231,256 downwards.
GTCCCTCTTCACCTTGAGAAGCACCTTGTGGATCAAGGGAAATGGAGGAAAGGCGTAGAAGAGGCCCGGGGTCCACGACCTCGAGAAGGCATCCTCCTGCAGCGAGCCCTGCTGAGGGGGGCGGGCGTGAAACAGCCTCAGCTTCGCATTCTCCCTGGAGGCGAACAAGTCCTCCTGAGGGGTGCCCCAATGGGAGAACAGGTCTTGCACTACCTCCGGCAGGAGAGACCACTCATGAGATGCAGCACCTATCCGGCTGAGGGCATCGGCCAGGCTGTTGCAGGCTCCTGCCACATGGATCGCTAGGAGATCTGCCTACAGGCTGATCATGAGAGACCAGATGCAGAGAGCTTCCTTGCACAGAGGCAAGGAGTGCGTCCCGCCCTGACAGTTGAGGTAGTACATGGTCGTGGTGTTGTCCATCTGGACCTGAACCACCTGACCCCCGACAAACGGAGCGAAGGCGGTGAGGGCTAGTTGAACCGCTCGAAGCTCCAGCAGGTTGATGTGGCATCGAGACTCCTGAGGGGACCAAAGTCCACGGACCTGGAGATCCCCAGATGGGTACCCCAATCCATCAGAGAGGCGTCGGTCATTAGATTCCCACATCTCCTGGGTCACTGTCACCGACTGGTCCAGAGGACCAGAGCGCTATGACCACTGGCTGGCCAGCCCCCACTGCAAGGGGCACATATGCCAGCCGGCCCAACGGACCACACTGGTGCAGGTCGCCACGAGACCCAGAAGGCGCAGGAAGTCCCGGTCAGGTGCAATTGCCCAATCAGAAATGATTGGGCAGTGGAGGAAAGGACCTCGGCCCTGTCCGCCAGGGACCAGGCTCTGGCTCGAAGAGAGTTGAGCTCTGCCCCAATGAACTGAATCAGCTGCGATGGCACGAGTTCCAATTTGGCCTCGTTGATGAGGAGGCCAATCCAAGAGCAGAACTGAAGGGCCAGATCCCTGGACTGCTCAACCTCCAACCTGGAGGGGGCTGCAATCAGCCAGTCGTCCAGGTAAGGGTACACCTGGACCTCTTGGCGCCGCAGGAATGCTGTCACCACTGCCATGCATTTGGTGAAGACTGTGGGAGCTGGAGAAAGGCCGAAGGGCATGGCCCAGAACTCGTAAAAGGAGCCCTCTGCTCTGAAGTGGAGGAATCGCTGATGAGACGGACGGATTGGGATGTGAAAGAATACGTCCTGGAGGTCTAGAGAGCAGAACCACACGCCTAGTTCCAAGGATGGAATGATCTGAGCCAGAGTGACCATCCTGAAGGTACGTGGCCTGAGGAACTTGTTCAGGTTGTGTTGGTCGAGAATAGGGCACCAGCCCCCATCCGCTTTGGGACCAGGAAGTACCTGGACACAAAACCTGGGTCTGGAGGAGGATCCGCCACCTCTCTGATCACCTCCTTCTGGAAGAGCAGGGAAATGCTGACTCGACGAGCCGACAGAGAGGCTTTGGAGCCCGTAGCCCCCCCCCCCGTGGGGCGCTGGCTCAATAGGGAGGGGACTGCTCGAACTCCAGAGGCAGACCCCTGCCGACCACTTCTAGCCCCAGCGGTCCATGGTGATAGCGGACCAGGCGGAAAGGAAGTGGCGGAGCCATCCCCCCACAGCGAGGGGGAACCCGGGGAGAAATGACGAGGTTGGGGGCGACACCGCTCAACCCGTCACTGGGCAGGTTTGAAGGAAGGGCCGGCCAAGGGGCCTCCTGGACCCTTCCCTCCAGGCTTCCTACTAGAGGAAGTGGCAGACTTGGCCTTGGGGTGCCAGGTGTGAGCCCGCTGGCCCTGCTGCTGGTGCTGCTGGGCCGGACGTGCCGCAGGAGCAGAAGGGCTTAAGGGCTTACGCTGCTGCTGGCGGTCTTTGTCCTTCTGGGCAGACGTGACCAAGTCCAAGGTGGCATTGGACTTCTCGATCCTCTGGAGATGGCCTGCCACCCCTTGCCCAAACAAGTCAGTGCCCAGGAAGGGAACGTCTGCCAGCTTGTGCTGGGCGTCTGACGTGAAGGTGGAGATCCACAGCCAAGCTCTGCGGTGCATGGCTACTGCAGCTGCTACTGACCAGGCGCAAGAGTCACCAATGTCCAAAGAAGTTTGGAGCTGCTGTTTAGCCACCGTCCTTCCCTGATCCTGCACCTGCTTGACCGTCGTCTGAAGGTCAGCCTGGAGATGGGGAATCACCTCATCCAGGGAACCCATAAGGGTGTGTGAAAAATGTGCCATCAGTACAGCCAAGCTAGCCTGTAGAAGGCCTAGGGAGGAAGCAGCGTAAACCTTCTGCCCCAAGTAATCCAGCTTTTTGGATTCTTTATCGGGCCATTTGCCCATGTCCCTAGCATTCCTGGAAAGCTGGAAAACACTGTCGATCACCAGCCCCTCCACAGAGGGTTGCTCTGAGAAACCGGAGAGTGAACCAGTGGGGACTGCGTACTTGCAAGCCATCGTGGCTGGAGGCGCGGGACAAGATGCAGGCCACTGTCACAACTCCACGGCCGTGTCAACAATAGCTTCGGCCACAGGGAAGGCCTCCGTAGGGGAATCTCCTCAGTCCAGTATCTCCGTGAGGGGATATCTGGCACATTTCTGAACAGGTTTGAGCTGCACCCCAGTGGACTCTGAGATGAGCCGAAGTATTCCCAAGAACGAGGATGGGCTCTTGTCCACCGATTGACCTCCTGCAGACTCCAAGTCAATGGGCCTGGAGTACAGGAAGGAGTCGTCAGACTCCGAGGAGTCCGCGAACAGCTGCCGAGTGCCTGAGCCACCCTCCGCCTGCCGAGGCCGACTGGGAGTGAGGGTGACCGACAACCTGTGGGGCAAGCCCTGACCTGACTGAGAATCCTTGGTCAGGGCCTTTTTTTTTTGTTGAGGAGTCGGTGGTTCCACCACAATGGGCGGAGCAGCCAGTTTCGGCCGAACAACCGGTGCCGGGGTCGGCTCCTCGACTACTATGAGGGGTAGCTTCGGTCACTCGGGTGACAGCCACCTAATGGCTGGAGAAGGCGACGGAGTCGGCTTGTTACCGGCCAATAAAAGCTGTTGCCACATCATATCCTCAGAAGGCCGTATAACTTACGCCGGAGCCTATCCTCCGAAGAAGACGAAGAGGACGAGCGTCGATGCCGAGACCGAGACCTTCAGGGTTGCCGAGGGTGGGTCAGAGAGGGGCCGGGGGAAACCCGCTCATCCCTCAGTTCAGGGTTCTTGACTGGGGACTTTGGCACAGGAGGCATGGGCAAGTCCTCGGACCGAAGTCGAGAGCCGACAGTCCAGTGAAGGGGATCTCTCCCGCTCCCACGAACGTCGACGGTGGGACTTACCTTCCGGTTCTTTTTTTTTTCAACCTACTGGTATGTCCTGATGGCCTTTCTCCCTTGGTAGAGAGGGACTGGCAAAGCTCCTTAAAAGAAGCAGTGTAGGAGGAGCCCAAGGAGAGCGGGATAAACGCAGAGGTGGAAGATGAAGCGGCCTTAGCCGCCTCCTCCTCCTCGAGGGCGATCAACTGCTCCAGCTGCTCCGTGGAGCCGGCAGCCATGGACACCAACCTGCCTCTTCTCATCACCAGCGGTACCACTGGGTGCCAAAGTTGTAGTCGGCAGCTAGGTCCTCCAAAACCAAAGCTGTGAAAGACTTGCACAGATTGCAGGCCTGCGGATAGTGAGCAAGACCCAGACAGTAAACACGTGGAGTGCGGATCGGTCCGGGACATTTTCTGCCTGCAAGGGCACCGACGGAAGCCAGGAGTGGATTTGTCCATCACAGCCACAAGGGAAGATGAAGACTGTAGTCTAGCAAACTAAAATTATTTTTGGAAATTTCGAAGTATTAGGATCCAGGCCTAAAACGCAGAGTGCTAAGGAGGGAACCTGAGCTTCCAAGCGGTAAGGCAGATCTGGCGTCATGGGGCGGAGCCGAGGGTTTTACTACCTGGGTGGGTGGGAGGAGCCAGCTTGAAGACCTTCTGGCAAGATTTAAAGCGTTAAGGAACCTGCCACAAAGTGTGGATTGAACAACATATCCATGTCACTAGAAATAAACAGTACAGCATGGCAATTACAGTGTAATTCATTGACGGAAGGGGCTGGGCAGCTAACACCCAACTTGCAGCACATAGAGTGTAAGTGAGTGAGAGAGGGGCAGTATACACCTTGAGAAGAGCAAAGGAAATGGATATCAGATAGCAAAAGGCATCACACTGTAGCCTACTAACCAACTGTACAGTAGCTGAAGAATACTCTATTTTTTTTTTTTTGCATACACCATCAGACACAGTACTTGCAAACCCAATAGTGGATGACATAAAAGCAAAAGTCCAACAAAGCGATGTGCAATCTTTTGAAATAAAAATTCCCTGAGGTGTGGGGATCATAGTTCACGGAGCTCAAAGAGGGGAGGGGAGAGGAAAGGGAGGAAGCTGTTTGAAATGCCGTTAGAGCTGCTTTTCTTCCCAAGCGCGAGGCATGGCTAACACCACATCTGATCATTACACCTCGTGGTTGGGAGAAGTCAAGGAGAAGAAGAGGGAGAGAAATAACAAAACTAGGTTTGGCCCAGCGGCACAGCTGCGGCAGGAGGCCGTCGTTCATATATGAACTCTTGGAGTCCCATACTGGGGACAGCTGGGGCAGTCACAGCGCATAAGTGAGGCACTTGGCTGTCCTGGAGGGAGAGTTTGTGCTGCCATGCATTCACATAGCTCCCCCACCAGCTGACCATGGAGCAGATTCATCCGTGAAAGCAGCCGCTCATCCTCCCTGCCAGAGGAAGGGTAGGGCCGATTCCCATCATCTAGGTTGGGGGGGTAATAATTAAGCTGTAAGGCATGACTGGGGGTGTGTGTTATTGTGGGATAATGACCTGTACCTTGGGAAGTGAGGCACAAGTGAAGCCAAGTACCTTACACACCTGAAAAGTGCTATTATCCCACAATTATGCACACCCTGGAGCGCCTTATTGCGATTATAAAATAGTTCCTCTTATTTTTATTTTAAAAACTGAGTACTGAGTTTCAGACAATAAAGTATTTCTGAGCTGTGCTGCTGTACTGGAATAATGACCAGTCATGTGATCACATTTGGCCAATCAAAGGTCTTGGTTTCTCTTCTCCATTTTATATTCAAAATAAAAACACACCTTAACAAAGGCAAAAACACATCTATCAGACCTAGTTTTACTAATCACGCTGTCGAGGACACGTTCATAAAACTATCCAAGGAGGGTCAGGATAGATAGTGCTACAGCCTGCAGGAGAAATGTACTCTGCCAGATGTCCACAGCAAGGACTTGGGCTCATACCCAATGCTGACACTGCAGTTTTGATGGGGGTAGTATACTAATGAAGGTGCCATCCTTCAGATGAGACACGAAACTGAGGTCACTTCTGCTCATATACAGTGGCTATGAAGGAGAACAGTGAAGCGCCCATTACATTAAACACATTTTGTTATATGTGTTTTTCAGTAGTGAGCGCCTTAATAAATGGCAGGAGGGGGGGAGTGTCTGTAAGGAACCTATTAGCGATTTGTAAATCCGTAAAGTAGTGTTTTGAAAGCTTAATAAGCATGCTCTGTCATCAGAGCTGCAGTACCAGTGCCAATTTTACTGGCAAAATAAATAACTGCTGAATGAAACCTAGTTTTAAGAATGGGGGGAAAACAAGTCAGTGTTTCAAAAAAAAACAGCAAAACAAAACAGTAACAGTTCTGCTAATTGGCTGACTGGCACATCATCAATATCTGCATTAGCGTCTGTTAGGCTGAGTCTCATAACGCTCCCTTCCCATCCGAGCCCACATTGCAACACAGGGCGAACAAACAGCAGCAGCAAAACTGGACAGTGCCATATTTTTCAAAAAAACATTTGCACTAGCAATTTGGTTGCATCAGCGAAGTCTTTTTTTGGTCTCGGGGGGTGTGGCACTCAATAGTCAAGCTGTCCCCCCCCCTCCCCATGGAGCTTTTTCTTCTTCAGCCCTGTCATTGTTAGGGTATACCCTGGTCCCAGGGATACACCCTGTTCAGATCTGGTTTTCCGATGTTTCCTGGTATCAGCTGTCACCTGATGGCTCCTACAGCTTCCTTGCCATGGGTAGGGCCCCCCCGGCAGCCCACCAAGTGGACAGGATCTAGTGTCAGGGGTAGTAGGACCCAGGGGAGCCAGGAATGTCAGCTATCATGTAGATAGTCATGAGATTTTTGTCCCATTTTTCTCCCTGCCCCCACCCACCCCGCTGGCAAGGGCGGAGCTTTTGACTGTCTCAGATGCACATAGCAATGCCTATGGAAGCAGTAAGCTTTCCTGGCCCACCACAGGAGTCACTGCAGCGCTGGGTACCCGACCTATCCCCTCCAGACCGTAGCGCACTGCTGATAGGCAGCTACTGTGGTTTGGCCTGCTTCTAGATGAGGCAACTCGAGATTGATCTTGAAACAGGGTCACCTGCACAGTAATGTGACATGCTGCCATTAAAACACCCCAATGCCACAACTGGGCACCACTACTGGGAAGACTCCACTTCTGACAGAATGTTTCAGTGCCATAATAGGGAGATGCTGCTAGGGAGACTCCACTCCTGACAGAGCGCCTCAGTGCCACAATGAAAAGCGGCTGCTGGGGAGACTCTGCTTCTGACAGAGTGCCTCATTGCCACAATGGGGAGTGGTTGCTGGGGGGACTCCGCTTCTGACAGAGCGCCTCAGTGCCAAAATGGGGAGCCACTACTAGGGATACTCCACTTCTGACAGAGAACCTCAGCGCCACGGTGGGGAGCCACTACTGGGGAGACTCCACTTCTGGCAGAGTGCCTCAGTGCCACAATGGAGAGCCACTGCTGGGGAGAATCTGCTCCTGAGAGAGCATCTCTGTGCCATAACTGGGAGCCACTGCTGGGGAGGCTGCTCACATTGAAAAAAATGGCTCTGGATCTCTGGAAAGCCATTATCCTTGCGCCCCCCCCCCCCAAACACACACACACACCGGCACGAAAGCTAGTGGGCCGGGAACTCCTTGTTACTCCTCCAGGGCTAAGCAGTCACCACCTCACAGAGAATACACCTGGAACCCAACTCAGAGAAAATGCTGTCCCAGGATGTACAAACTGCCACTCATTGCAGACACAAAGACAGCAAGAGAGCCATAAACTACCAACAAGACAGATCGAACCAAGACACTTGACAAATTGCAAAGATTTTCTGCCTCACAAAACATTGGGTAGAAGCAGCAATAGAGAGGTTATCCTGAACAGGAGCTGCGGCGATCAGCTCTCTCCATGTCGCACCATCTCCCTCGCTGGTCTAACTATATCATGAAACTGGATCCTCACCAAATGCACATAAATTTTGCTGACAGCATACCACTCAACCTCCTGCCTCCCAAATCAGGGACAAGGCTTACATAACAGTATGGGGACAACTGACTAAAATCAGAAACACATCTAAAAAAATCAGTGATAGTAGCTCAAGAAACGATGTATAAACACTAGCCCAGTGGCATGGTGGTATAGTTACCACCTCACACACACCAGAGACCCAGCTTGGGGGATGGACCTGGATTACTGGGTACTGGCTGGGGAAGGGGGGAACTGAGCATCCGATAGACTTGTCAGCCCCACCTTTGACTGCCACCAAGTAGAGGCCTGGTGGTAGTGCAGGTGGCAGGTAATAGGGAGGGGACATCAGTTTGGCATGGTGCGTGTGTGTGCTGCCACATGGCATGCACCTACTGACTATCCGGAGCAGGGGACGGGAGTGACAGAAAAGCAGAAAAGACGTGTGAGCTCTGTGAAGCACTGCTGGCTTGTCCTTGACCTGCACCACCTCCCAGGAACACCAAGACCAGCTCTGGATTTGTGTTCTGGGAAAGAAGGAACGCCTTCCCCTCCTGGCCCTGCCACAGAGGCAATTGATGGGGGAACTTTGGTCTGGTAATTACTAGGGGAGGTGGTGCTGGCTGGGGGGAGGGGCAGGGCTGATAGCCTACCCACATGTCATCTGGAGGAAAAAGCTTTACAGGGAAAATTGCAACAATGCACAATATGCTAATTAAATTAAAAACAGCATTTTACAAATCAGAACTGAACTATCACACTGATAAACGACATTATTTTGTGCTTTAAAGCCATACACTTCAGTGAAAGAAATGTCAAACTTAGGATGGACATAGGACATTTCTGATGCAAGATCAGGGACAGTTAAGAGGCATGGTTGATGGCTAGGGCTGTGCTGCAAATTGCTTTTTACCTCCTGCTGAAATGGGAGGAATTTAAAATTCCACTAACTTCGCATTTTGCAGACAAAATGTCAGTTCCGCATAGTGAAAATTCCGTAAATTCTGCCATGAGGAAATTTGTTTTCAACAGCATTATTTAAATGTTCGCAATTTTCCACAATCAGTTTACAAAAAGTTGCACGATTAATTTCCACAGTTCCATTAATATTGCATGTAGTTAGAGAAATTTAAATATTACAATTCTCACAAACACCCTCTAATTACAATTCTCATGCATAAACCCTACAGATTGCATAGGTAATTTCTGCAGAATTTAATGGCATTCCATGGAAATTATGCATTCTGTCACAGAAATTGTCTGAAGGGAAATCACACAATTTCACCCAGTCCTACTTTTTTTTTTTTAATTCAAGTTTATTGCATATTTAGGCACAGATAAGGAAAGGAAAATCACTTCCACCACATGTAGCTACATACATACAGACATTTCATAGTGAAGAGGTCTTGACACACTATCATATTTCATCAGTTAAAACACTTTTCGGTTCCAATATCTCAATCTTATCTTGTACAGAGCTATCTCTTCATATCAACACTCAATATCCTCTAGTATCATTTTACTAACCCTGAGCCCCCCTCGTCCCCCCCTCCTCCTTCTGACCTGCTCTCTATTTCCAGTCCCTGGGCCATCAACCACAAAGTCCATCGCCTCACAAAACCTTGCGTCCTTAGATTTATTCTGTAGGTGACCTCCTCCATGTCTCGAATTTCGTCTATAATTGATATCCATTCCTGATATGTCGGTGTACATGGAGAAAGCCATCTCCAGGTTATAGCCTTGTGAGCCGACGTTAGAAGGACATTCCATATATAAACCCTATCATTCTCCTTTACTTCCTCCGGTCTCACTCCCAGTATCAGGTTTATGGGGCCCAGGATGGTCTGTATAGTAACTACCTGCTTTAGTTTTTGAATAATTTCAGCCCAAAAACTTGTTAGACCAGGACACGTCCAGAATACATGTAGATAGTTCGCCCCATCCCTCCCGCATCCCCTCCAACATTTCCCAGTACATTTCTTGTCCCATTTACCCTGGACTATTGGTGTAATAAAAAATCTCATTTTTACTTTCCACTCAAACTCCTTCCACAACGGTGAACAAGTGGTCTTAAAAGTCTGTGTGAGGGCGAAATCCCAGTCTTCCTTCCTTACTTCCTCTCCCAACTCTAGTTCCCATCTGTTCTTGATATGGGCAGCTTTCCCCCCTCCCCTATCTCTCAAGGCGCTGTATATGGCAGAGACCTGACCCTTTACTCGTTCTAGGCTCATTATTTCACTCATGATGTCCATTAATCCCTCCTAGTAGCTCAAAGTTAATCGAAAAGAGCGTAGTGAGATTTTTGGGGATTTGGATGCCCAAGTATTTTATTTTACCTCTGTTCCAGTTCATATTTAATAGTTGCATTATGTTTGGGGGTGGGTTGTAAAAAACATTTCAGAACCTCTGTTTTACTTTTATTTATCATGTATCCCGAATATTGACTAAATTTGTCTATTATGGACCATAGCTTAGGGATGGAATTATCCGGATTAGTTATATATTGGAGGACATCATCCGCATATAAAGACATTTTATGCTCTTCTCCCCCTATCTCCACTCCCCTCACACCTCTCTCCTCCCTCACTGCCTGGGCCAGGGGTTCTACATATATGTCGAAGAGGAGTGGCGACAGTGGGCACCCTTGTCTGGTACCCCTCCCCAGGTTAAACCTCTGCGAGATTCCCCCGTTTACCCTCATGAAAGCCTGTGGGGAAGCGTAGAGGGCTTTGATCGCCTCCAGAAAAGTTGGCGGGAAACCCATTCTTTCAAGTACCAGAAATAAGAAGCTCCAATTAACTTTGTCAAACACTTTTTCTGCGTCCAAGCTCATAATGCAAGTGGGAATATGTTGTCTATTAATAATATCAACAACATTAATAGTTCGTCTGACACCTTTTGGGGCTTGCCTGCCCTCTATGAATCCAGTTTGATCGGGATGAATCAAATTTTTAAGAAAGGACTGAAGTCTATTAGCTATTATAGCCGAAGATCTTGTAATCTACATTAAGTAGTGAAATTGGTCTACACGAACCACAGTCCTTTGGGTCCTTTCCCTCTTTTGGGATCACAGTTATAGTGGTGTAGTTCCATGAGGGGTGTACTGCCTCACCCTCCATCCACACCTGGTTATACACGGTCTTTAACATAGGGGCTACTTCTGCTACAAATATTTTATATAGCTCACTTCCAAACCCATCAGGTCCTGGACATTTGCCCACTTTAAGATCTCTCACTGTGTGGAGAATTTCCAGGAGGGTAATAAGATGTTCCAGTATCTGCCTATGAGTCTCAGTGAGCTTAGGCAGCTTTAGGGCTTCCAAAAAATTCCACGCTTCCTCTGTGCGTGATTCCTGTTGAGGGCGGTATAGTTGTTTGTAGTATGCAACTAAAGTGTCTGCTATCTGTTCCCATTTATATGCAACATTTCCCGTGTTTGGATGTCTGAGGGCTGCAACATGAGCCTGAGCAGACTGCTGTTTCAGTCGGTATGCCAACAGACGAGTAGCCCTTGGTCCCCCTTCATAATAAGATTGTTTTATATAGGACAAAGCCTTTTTGGTCTCGTGTAGGTGTATTTTTTGAAGGCTTGATTTAACTTCCTTTATTTCTTTTTCTGTTTTCCTAGAAAATTTTAATTTCTGTTGTCCTTCCAAAGTTCCAAGTTTTTTAGTTAGTTGTTCTTTTTTGTTTGCCCCTCCCTTTTTTATACGTGGCTAGGGAGATCAGTTTACCTCTGACCATTGTTTTAACTGTGTCCCACAACATTTGTGGTGAAGTATTCGGGCCTTCATTCATTTGAATAGTCTGTTCTATTACCCCTTTAATTTCCTCCCTCATCTTTTCATCCCTAAGCAGACTTAACGTTTAATCTCCATTGTGTTGATTTTTTAGGTAACTGCAAATCAATCTCTGCAAAAATGGATTGGTGATCTGATAGGGTTTCTGTACCCACCCACATAGATTCAAATACCGGGAGGTCCTTGCCATATGTAAAAAACATATCCAGCCTCTAGTAGATTTTGTATCTTGGGGAGTAGCACGTGTAGTCCCTTGCCAATGGGTATTTTTCCCTCCAGATATCCAATAGGCCAGTATCCCTCATAAGTCTTTTCAATGCTTTGGAAATCCTCCCATTAGGTGCCAGAATTTCTGATGTAGTGTCTAAGGACCTGTTCAATACCACGTTCCAGTCTCCCCCCACAATTACCACCCCTTTTGCCTTTTCTGCTAAAAAATGTAAACAATTCTGCAAAGAAAGTTATGGGTGAGCCCAGTGGGGCAAACACATTCAGCAGAGTGATCTGCATTTCCTGAATTATTCCCACCACCATCACGTAGCGTGCCCCTTCATCCACAAACATGGCCTCCTCTTCAAATGGGAGAGAAGCCAATAGGAGTATCGCAACGCCCCTCTTTTTCCCATTTATTAGGAATGCATGGTAGATAGTCGGGAAGCCTTTAGTTCTCAATTTTCGCACCTCACTAGGGGATAGATGAGTCTCCTGCAGGAACTGTATTTCACATTTTTGATTTCTCAAAATTTTTTGAAGTTGTTTTCTTTTAATAGGGTTATTTATGTCATTGACATTGTAAGATATAGTTTAGATTTCAGTGTTGCCATGATAAAATTCTTTAATCATCAGCCCTGATCTAGCCCCCTTAGTATTGTGCGAAGACTTAACCTCTGCCCCTTTCTTATTTTTTGTTTTCCCCTCTTCTTGCTGTAGAGTGGACGCCTGTCCTTCTTCCCAGTCCCTTTTGCCATTATGTGATAGCTTACTAGTGTCCCTGTGCCATTCATTATACCAAATATGCCAACCATATTTGTTGGCTCTCAACCACCAGCCATCTTGAACATTGATAAAAACATCTTGCCTTTTTTCCCCACAAGGTGGGGGTATAACTTTTCTAACACTATGTAACTTACAGTCTGTCAACATAAGAACATCAACAATAAGAACTTGACAGTTGAATAAACAGTTCCAGGGTATCCCCCCCTCTGTGTTTGCTTTATTGTGAAGCCTTCTTTTCTTACGAAAGTATTTCGGAGGGGTTGTGGTGAATCCTTCGCAGACACCAGGGCTTCCTAGGTCAGTCCACTCTTCTGTGTTTGGACTGGTCTGCGTCTCATTTGAGACACCATGCCCTTTACGATGGTATGGGCCAAGTCTCGTTTGTGCTCCATTTTTGGGTCTCAGCCCCAGGCTCAGAGGCAACACTGACATCAGCAGTGTCAGAAGGCAGAAAAACGCCATTTTAGATCAGCTCCTCGTCTCAACCCTTCCCCCAACCCTTTAATTAAGTACATTCCAAGAGGTCTCCCCCCCCTCAGATCCTTCTGTCTGAAGGGCATCCATCTCTGTTACTCCCCCCCCAGAACAACAATATGCAATGGGGGACAGGAAGGAGAAGAAAGAGCTCTTTAGCAGTCACGATATTATGATCCGCCGCCACAGTCTTCTCCCCAAGGAATCTAACCATTATCAGCCCTACCATTTTTATTTTTATATCCCGGAAGAGACCAGTATACTCAGTTATATTATGTTTTCTCTTTCATTTAGACTCCCTCTTCTCTCTCTGTGTCTCTCCAGAAATCTTCCAGGGCATATGGAAAGAATGAAGAAAAGGTAAAGAGAGTCCCCCCAAGATGCATCTATGCTCCCCCGACCCCATCAGCCACCCTCCAAATCCTCCAACACCACAAAGGCCCCCACTCTCTTTCCCTTAATTTCATGCCAGTGTCATTTCATGTGACCATTAATTTCAGTACCTTTGTGTGAGTCCCATACAAGGAGGATGCTATTTATTCATGCTGCAAACAGATAATGGCTGTGTAAAAGTAGCCTCTAATTTTCAGGGAGCTCCATCCACCCTGTAGGCCGTCATCTGCTCCTGTGCCTCCTCCCCTTTTTCATCCTGCAATGCAATTCTGGCCAGCTGTACTCGAGAGACATAGGGCTTTAATAGCACCACGATGTCCGCTTTTAAATTAGTAGGGTGCGATTGGGAATGGCAGGCCGCCCCTTTACACGCCACCGACCATGCCGATCTCAGCAGCTCCCTCTCCATACTCTCCTTCTCCAGCCCAGGAACTGAAATTCCTATGCCTTCCAAGAAACCCTTAGCGGCCAGTAAGTCCTCGAAAATTTTAGTGCCCTGCTTGGTTTCCACTCGCAGACGTGCGGGAAACAACATTTGTGCCTTTAAATTCTTAGACCGTAGCTGCTTTAAAGTGGGCCACATGGTGTGACGCGCCTCTTGAACTCCCATGGTGTAATCGTTGTCCAGCATGATCCTGTGGGGCCCGAACATTATATTTCTCATTCTCCATGCTCTCCTCAACATTTCTTCCTTCGAACTATAACTGGTCATCTTGATAACGAAAGACCTCGGGCGGGAATCGGGGCCACAGGGGCGCTATGCCAGGGAACAATGCGCTCCATCCATCGAGATGTCAAGATCTGTAGGTAATTTCAGGGAATCTCGCAATATTTTCTGTAGAAGGGCAATTAGGTCAGCTGATCCCTCTTCGGCTCCCTCAGGGATACCATACACCCGCAGGTTCTGCCGTCTGCGCCTGCCTTCCAGGTCATCTAGTTTAGCTCGGCGTTCCCGCTCTCTGGCCATCAGGTAAAGCAGTAGACGGTCGTGACAGTCCGATTGCTCCGTTACTGTTGTAAGCTCCATCTCCAGCTTGTTGGTTCTGTGTTCAATGCTTCCTATATCTGCCTTTAGTTCCGTGGGTGACACGTCTATCTTCTGTACTGTTTTAGCTGTCTGAATGATCGAAGTTATTAATTGCGGGTAGTCGTCTTCTTGCCCACGTTCCGTCACCATAGTAGCTCCCTCCTCAGTAGGCCCCTCTATTCAGGACGTTTTTTCTCCCTGCAGGAGTAGCTGTAACTTTCGTGCTGGGGTCTGAGCATTCCCGGTCGAGACAGCCTTCGATCTCGTCATCTTGGCCGGTGATTGCATATTTTAAATTTATGGATGCCTTTTGATTATTAGTTGGGTCGGGAGGATCGCCAGCCTATGCTGCCATTCAGGTTGCTGACGTCACCGGAAGTCCACCCAGTCCTACTTGAGACAGGACCCCCGCCCCAAATGCACACACACTGTTGCCCATATAACTCCTTCCCTCTGGGCTACCAGGGGACAGTCATATAACAGCAGGAGTCACTCAGTACTACCTCTATCATGCAATAAGGGAGGCAGTATAGCGCAGTGGTTTAAGGCTCTGAACTGCAGATCTGGAGACCTGGGTTTGAATCCCACAGCCCCCACTTGCATACTGTATGACCCTGAAGTCACTTAACTTCCCTGAGCTCCCAGGTTTCACCTGTAAACAAGCTTTCAGCTTAGTGTGTCTCATCTGGTTAAACAATTGGAAAAAAATAAAATAAGTGACAATCCAGGCTTGAAATCTAACCTAGGTTTCAAAATAGTAATCCACCTACTTACAATTAGGCTTTTGAGAGGCCCATACACTGAGCTCTTGGAAACAGATATTTGAATTCCTCATTTTTCCTAAATCAGCAACAAATTTTATAAACATGAAAGACTTGTTCATTTTTTGTTACAGTTTATTTACTCAGGATTTCCCAACTGAGATGCAACATCTGGCTTCCAGTGGGGTCCTGCTTCTTCTTATTTCCACTGCCAGGTAGACTGGAGCACTGGGAGGTTATGTGACTTGCTCAAGGTCACACAGTGAGTATTTGGATCTAGTGGGGTTTGAACCTGCAACCTCCATGTTCTCAAGCCAGTGCACTAACCCTAGACCATGGGGCTCTGAATTTTATTTCTGTGATAGGTTGATATCTTGCATATTTTGAGTGACATTGTCCCACATCTGGTCCCCAATGGCATAGGGGCGTAACTGTAACTAGGCCATCATCTAAGACCCCTGGAAGGAAATAAAAAATAGGCTGAGACCATTTATTTTTCCCTAAGCCATATCTAGACTCAGGGGATGGGGCATTCATTATTTAGCGGGCCCCCCAAAAGCCTTGTGACACCCTACAAAAGGATGAGAACTTAATCATATCTGGTGGGGGAATCAGACGGATATAAGGTGGAAAAATGAAGAAATTAAAGGGAATGAGCATTGAAAGAAAAGGGATATGTAAAGCAGCCATCCCTGCTGAAGGTACACTTCCAGGTGAGGCCGCTATTCCTGGCTACACAGAGCTACAGTATTGGGCCCCAGGGCCTCTCAATTTAGTAAGAAAAATTGCAATCAATATGGGTTACAGTTACTGCTCTATCCAATATAGATTTATAAAAACAATGAGGACAGCGCTTCAGAGAGCTGCACACTATATAGTTCATCAAACTAATGAGATGACTTTCCCCTGGTACTCTGGGTCCGATATTTTCTTACACATTCTATTTTAACTGCTGGAGAATCAATAGTCGCCAGTGTTTATGAATTAGCTATTGTTCAAGTGTATGCATCAGCAGTCGGCCCCAGCGCACACTGATTCCTCATGCTTTAAAGCTGGCTTGTACTCGACCAACCTCCACCATCACACCAGAGTCGCTTTGGAACCAACCCTTCCCCAGCACCCTTGGTCCAGTGGGTCCAGTACTGTTGCTAGCCTGAAGGGCACCAGTATTCCAAGATCTTTGGTGCAAGGAAAATTGTATTGCAAAGGTAAGGAAAACCAAACTAGGTGGCTACAGTGATTTCCTTTATCATCCAAAGGAGCATAAGACCCAGTCCCAACTGTGAATTTTCCCTGACGTTTCAGGGAATGATCCTCTAAGCGAACATGTTGTAAAAAATATGTAAATGAAAGAACAGACAAAAAAAGGACCACCGCTGACTAGTGATCCTCCAAATAAAAAAGCGGAAGGATTATTAATGCTGCAGTGCATGTTATGATGACAATGTTGTTCCTCCTGGTAACGAGCCTGGGGCATTGATGGGGGAGGCCAGCGGGAGGAAGGCCGAGCATCTCAGAGGGCATTTTCCTCCTCTAGGGTTGGGGGTGGGTTGCAAGACTCTACTGCAATACTGCCATCTCGGTGAGCACAGGTGGTGCAGGTGGAGCTGCACGCAGGAAGGAGGACTCTGTCAGATGTTCAAGCTCAAGCACGCTCTGTGCGTGCGCATACTCCATGATGTCTGTGACATCAGGTTCCACTGGAGGGAATCCCCAGAGCGCGCAGTGGGATGCCAGTGCTATTGTTCCACCTACCACACTTCGTGGACAGGAGGGAGGCAGCTGCCCGAGCCCTGATGGAACCCACTGCAGAGCCACAGTGGAACTGTGGACCCCATGGAGGCCTGGAGGTAAGCACCAGTGATGGGGAGGGCAAGACTGGGAGCCACCTGGGGGGAGGTGGGCCACACCTGGTGATGGGGGATAAACAGACTATAAAGAATAATATATGGGCGGCCATACACAACAAGCCTGTGTTTCTACCGAGGCGAGGGGTTGAGAGAAAAGCATTTCAGAGAAACTCTGTGTTCATTATAGAATGCACAACAGGAATGGAGCCGCGCTGTCAGAATGAAAGCAGCGAGAGTCCGCGTGAGAAACACAGCTGAAGGCATGGATTATAGAACATGCACAACTTGTGGATGGTATAAAACAAGATTTTTGAACTGCCTGAACTCCATACACAATAAACCCTAACCATATACTTATAGAAATGTTGTACCTAAACCTTTTTATTCTGCTTTAGGTTGCCCCTTTTTCTCCTCGCTTGTAGCGTGCCCTTCCCCCCATTTCGGGTCTGCATTAGCATTCTTTTAGAGCTGTATTTAAAGAGATTCACCAACCTTTTGTCGCTCCGGTTTGTACTCCATATTCTGGTGCCTTATGTTGGCAAAACGCTGTTTGTTCATATTTTATAGCATTTTATGCTGTTATTTTAGAAGTGGAAGGGATTGTATCTTTGCCCGCCCCGACCCTTCAACTTCCACAGTCAACTGTTCTCCATGACTACTTCCTGCACTCAGGCATTTAATGATGTAAAATAGGAGACAGAAGGCCCATGAAGTCTATGGGGGGGGTCAGTTTTAACAATGTTTTTATAATAATAATGGTCATTTGGGGATTGATCAAGGGCACCAGTCGACTAAGAAGGCCCATGTTAGTTGACTGGTGCCCTTGATTAATCTCCAGATTACCTTTATTATATATAAAAACATTGTTAAAATAGCTCCCCCCCATAAGCTTTAATGGAGCATGCCCCCACGCTCTCCCTGGGCACATGTCATTATGTGCCTGGGCATTGAGGCGGATCATGGGAGGATCGATTGACCTGGAAGTGGAAGGGGTTTGGGGGGGGGGTGAAGATATGATCCCTTCCACTTCTAAAATAACAGCACAAAATGTTATGAAATATGAACATACGGCGTTTTGCCGACATAAGGCGCCAGGAGGTGTAAAGCACACCTGAAGCCTGGTGAATCTCTTTAAGCCACCAGTTTTTCGGGTACATTCTCAGCTGTATTTTGGCACTAACTGTTAAAGAGCCATTTAGCACTTCAGCAAGTACTTTCATAAATAATGATGTTTCCCCTATTACAATTTGCTAAAGAATACTTTTTTTTCATTTTTAACGATTATTTCCCAAGTTTACAGCACATCATGGTAGTCTATTCAAAAAGTCTGTATAAAAAGCAGCTGCCTCTCCCATTAACCTCACAGTGCTTTTGTATAAGGCATCAAAGTGCTCGCCTTGATAACTAACTGTGATGTCACAAACAGCAACTATGAGTTCAGCAAAAGAGCCAGATACATTTTAAAAGACTGTGAAATGTGTACTGCATTCTCCGCAGTATGTAGCAAACAGACAACAGCGAAAATAAAAAGTAAAAAAATAGAAAACATGAACGTTAAAACATAATTGGTGTAAATCTAGTGGTTTTAAGCTTTTTATCGGAGTTTCTCTGTGACCATCACCTTCTTGCAACTAAGGTGAACTAGCATGCAGCTGACCTTTTTGTTTACTTTTTCTTTGATTTGATTTACATGGGAAGGGGGCATTTTCAGCTATGCCTGGATATTTACATAACAAATAAATAACCTTTCAAGATGTCACATAATTTAAACATTACAAAGACATACATGTACATAACGATTAATCCATGACAGAGCGTGGGTTTACTGAGAATTAACCCACCTTCAACCACCCAGGCATGAATTAATTCTCACGTAAACCCACGCTCTGGAGTGGGCTAATTTACTTATAACACGGCACTGAAAAAGTCTTATGGCAGCTCTCTGTCACGTGCAGCTAGTGTGAAAACACAATAACACCCTAACACAATAACACGCTGCCCCTGCAGCTAGTATGATAGAAGTACAGAGAGCAACAGGGAGAGCACCAGTTCTCGCTGCTCACATAACGTCCCCATCTTGCTGTGACTGGTTCTCTTCTGTCACTCAATGAGTATGGGTGGTCGGTTGCCTGGCGGAAAGGAGCTTCAGCTCGCTCTATTTCTCACCCGTGTGTCTGTCTCTCTCTCTCTCTGTCTCTGTCTTGCGCAGACAACACCGCCACTCTTCACCATTTCGCTGTCTTCCCTGGTATGCCCCTTGCACAGACTACATGGATTGCAGACATGTGAAAATCCATAGCAGTAGACAGAGAGAGAGACAGAGAGAGGCCACTACAGGAATGCTGCATTTGATGTCCCGATCCCGCTGTCTGCTCTCACTCACTCCCTGATGATGCACGGCCTGTGGTGGTGGTGGTGGTCGGGGGAAAGGGGGGGCTGAGAATGACAACACTCCGATTACTGGATGGTGAGTGAGGGTCGGGGGAATACCACTCTGCCCTGAATTTTTCTTACTGGAGGGGAGAGGGACACAGAGAGGAGAGACAGACACAACTGAAATACGTCTCCTGTATGTTCTCTGCACACGCTCTGCCTGTAACTGCGCTCCTGATACCCCTGCCTACAGCACACAACACACACATTGGAGAGCAACCATGGATGACTTCTCACAAGGGTGGATTACTTGAGAATTAATCCATGGTCAGGTGGTGTTTTTCAGCAAATCGGATGCAAGGTTTTTTCAGTGCCATGTTATAAATTACCTTACAGGACATGGGGGGGAGGGGAGCATTGGGGCTCACTCAGGCGACGAAATTAAGCCCTGACATGGCAAAGAGACTTTAATGTGGCCCCATGTAAATGGATTTGGAAACAAAAATGACCAGCAGGGATCAACATCGCCGGTTGTAAACGAGGAACTGTAGGGATCAGCATCTGGGATTGCAAAGGACAGATCAGCATCGAGGGATAAAAAGAGATGCAGAATGACGTACATAAACATTTTTAACATGAACTGCTTCTGCCCCTGAACATTATGCATGCACACTCAGGCACTACGAATAGCATTAGGTTCTACCCCATTCCAAAAAGGGAACGTTTCAATAATTACATTTCTATAGTGATGCAGGAATAATGTTTCATGCAGCCTGCTGTCGCATATGGCTAAGCATCAAGGATACCCAGCAGGTAACTCCTTTCCATTTTCTGTGGAAAACACGCATACATTGTGTGCGCGCACACACACACACATGCACACGCACACATGGAGCCGTAAGCTCAAGGAGAAATGATTATAACTGCAGGCAATGGTCCAAATGATCAGTATTCCTGTCTGCTATATAAGTTACACATATTTATTAACCCTTTTGCTCCCAGGAGCTATCAGTCATTTTGCTCACTTCCCCAAATAATTCAGTGTTTTTTTCCTCGAAAGAACATATCAAAGCAGCATTATCAGACATCGTGGAAATGTTTTGGTGCAATTAGGCTCTCAATTTTGCCCTAGACTTATTATTTGCCAAAACAGTTGGTAACCACAGCTACTAACTCATTGTGTGACCCGGCACAAGTCACTTAACATCTCAGTGTTTGAACCCACTCAGTTGTAAAAATGGACAGAAGCAGGACCCCACTGAAAATGAGATGCAGATCAGCTGGACTATCTTGGGTAAATAAATTGTTTAAAAATAAATTGCTGGTAAATAATCTCCATTGATAGGAGATCCCAGGTTGAAATTCCAGCACAGCTGCTGGCTCACTGATTAACCTTGAGCAGGTCACATGACCTCACAGAGCTACTGCCATCTTATTAACAATGGGGGGGGGTGAGGAAGGGACTGTGGTGGGATTTGGACCACAATGCCCTGGTTTACAGTTCAGTGCTCTAACTGCTAGATCACACAGCTTCCCCAAAATTTCAAACCAAATACAACTGGATAGTTATGGGTCTCTTGTGTAATTAAGTGGAGTTGGGTGATACACAGGACTAAGACTGCAGTTTATCATCACTAGAAAGTCAGTTTCAAGCCTGTATCATATCACATGAGGTGAATTTTATGTCACAAATGAGGGGAGTTTAGTGGTCTGTCACATGTCAAGTCACACATGAGGTGAGTTTGGTAGTCTATCACATATCAAATCACATGTGAGGTGAGTTTGGCAGTCTGTCACATGTCAAGTCACACATGAGATGAGTTGGGTAGTCTGTCATATGTTAAGTCACATGTGAGGTGAGGTTGTTAGTCTGTCACATGGCAAGTCATGTGAGGTGAGTTTGGTAGTCTGTCTCATGTAAAGTCACACGTCAGGTGGGTTTGGTAGTCTGTCACATGACAAGACACGTGAGGTGAATTTGGGTTCTGTCACATGTGAACTGAGTTTGGTAGTCCATCACATGTTAAGTCTCATGTGAGGTGAGTTTGGGTTATGTCACATGTGAGGTGAGTTTGGTAGTCAATCACATGTCAAGCTTCCCATGAGGTGAGTTTGGAATCTGTAACATGTGAAGTGCATTTGGTAGTCTGTCACATGTCAAGTCATATGTAAGGCAAGTTTTGATTCTGTCACATGTGAGGTGAGTGGTAGTCAGTCACATGTCAAGTCATGTGAGGTGAGTTTGGGTTCTGTCACATGTGAGTCAAGTCATGTGAGCTGAGTTTGGGTTCTGTCACATGTCAAGTCACAAGCAAGATGAGTTTAGTAGTCTACATCATATCAAGTCATATATAAGGTGAGTTTTGGTTCTGTCACATGTGAGGTGAGTTTGGTAGTCACGTCAAGTCTAATGTCAGCCGAGCTTGGGTTCTGTCATATGTGAGGTTCATTTGGTAGTCTGTTATATGAAAGACACAAGTGAGGTCAATTTGGTAGGCTGTCACATGTCAAGCAAGTTAAATGTGAGGCAAGTTTGGGTTATGTCATGTCACACCACATGTGAGGTGAGTTTGGTACTCTGTCACATGTCAAGTCACAAATTAGGTGAACATTGTCACATGAGAGGTGAGTTTAGTAGTCTGTCACATGTCAAATCATGTGTGAGGTGAGTTTGACAGTCTGTCACATGTGAGGTGAGTTTGGAAGTGTGTCATAAATGAGGTGAGTTTGATAGTCTGTCACATGTCAAGTCACACATGAGGTAACTTTGGTAGTCTGTCACATGTCAAGTGACACGTGAGGTGAGTTTGGTAGTCTGTCACCTGTCAACTTACATGTGAGGTGAGTTTGGTAGTCCATCACATGTTAAATCACAATAGAGGGGGGAGTTTAGTAATCTGTCACATGTCAAGTCACATATGAGGTGAGTTTGGGTTAGGCCACATGTGAGGTGAGTTTGGTAGTCCATCACATGTCAAGTCACAAGTGTTGAGGTGAGTTTGATAGTCTGTCAAATCACTTCTGAGGTAAATTTAGTGGTCTGTCACAAATTAGGTGAGTTTGATAGGCCTCAGTTACCTCAAATGTACACATGGCCTCTAGCCTGATTATCTGTGCAACCTATTAATCTACCCCCCCACCACACACACACAGTCCCACTGTTTAGGATCCAACACCAGAAACCTCCTTTACACTCCCAGTGGGAGCAAATAAAATGACAAAGAAAGCCTTCTGAATCACTGCTCCAGCTACTTGGAATTCACTCCCGGACAACCTCGAAGGACTCAGCAGCACACTAGCCTTTAAAAGGGCTATATGCCAGTGTCTTACCAGACCATTCGACTACTAACGTACCAAATAAGTCCGACAGGCTCCCTAACCAGCATCACATTCCACTCCTCACTCCATTCTACCTTTTGCCAATATTCAAAACTCTCCCTCCAAATGTCCAGAGTGCAACATGCATATGTGTAACCCCCCTGCAAATGGGGGTTCCCAAAAGACTTTCAGGAGCTTGTTTGAATGCTCCAAGCCTGAATGGTGTTTGGCATTTAAGCCATTTATCAGTGAGTGTTTTTAGAACCTCTGGTACTGTCTCTTTAAGAGCTGTATGCTTGCAGACATAATTAGTTTGTATGGGGGACTGTGTGTTTCTTTGATTGAGTACCACTCAAGCTGCTGCCAATCACTTCATTTTTGCAGTCACTAGGAGTGCAAGGAACCTATCTGAAAGATGTAACTGTTTGCCAGAAATTATTTAGAGTAATAATGAAATTACAGTTTGTCTAACCTGCTTTTTGCAGTCAGAACTGTGTCTGCTAGTTCCCATTCTAGTTTTGAACTGCTGAACTGGACCAATCAGTGTGGGTAAGCTAGCTCTAAAATGGTGCCTTGGACGAATCAGAACTTGGACTCATAATCTGAGCCAGCCACAAGAGGATTGTATGGGCAGTGACTCTGGGAGATGTAGTTTAGACTTCAGTGCCTTTTTGGACCAACAGCAGCAGTCTATTGTGAGTGACAGCCAATCCAGTCAAGAACTGGGAGGAACTCAAAGGAAGTGCCCGGTTTTGTCGGTTGGAGTTTGAGTTGAGCTTTGGCAGTGAAGAAGGAAGGAGCCCTGTGCTTTTTCAGTGTGCAGTTTTAGTCAAAAACGGTGTAAGGCCCAGAGTTCCGTCTGCAGCTTGTGTAACAGCTTGTTAGGACTGAATCTGCCTGTGAAAGAATCAAAGGATCTCTGAAGAGTAGAAACCAGGCTCACCCTGTAGAAGACTGGAAGAACTGCTGAAAATTGCACTCGGTCTGTCAGGAACTGAATCTGCTGTGTGTTCTCCCGGTATTGTGCAGTAATTGCGATCGGATACAGATGCAGCCTGCCTGGTATAGTGCTTTCTTTTATATGGATGTGTGAAGAGGTTTGTGTACCTCAAGTGAGCCCTGCTGACATTGAAGGACCCTATCTTATTTGGAGGTCGAGTACTAATTCAGGGTTGCTCCTGTTGAATTGCCACATTAAATCCAAATGGAATTACTGTACTGCTGACTGTTTAATTCTCCTTTCTCTGTGTGAAAGGGCCCCACCAGCTGCCACGGTTTGGACTAGCCACTAGGGCTTGGGTACCCAGGACAGTAACTGATAGGGATAGGCCTGTGCACAGAGCCATAGGTAGATTATTAGACTGATAAGCTAATTAACCTGATTTCCTCTGTCCTTGTTATATCCCCTAAATAAACCAGAGCTGCTTGTTTCAGCAAAGTTATACTGCCTGAGGTATTTGTCTATGTTAAAGTACTGTACTGTGATTGTTGCACTGTATCTCATTTCACAGGAGGTCCCAGTGCGGAACCAGACCTGGGGTAAGTGTATACTGTGAAGGTAATTCTGATATATTGTGGGCCACTAGTGGGAAGAAAGGGGGTTGCAGTGTCCCAGAGGGCTGTGACCAAGTTAGTTTAACTATTGCAACCCCGACCTCTGGGTGGAGGCACCCGCCATTGGATCCAGGCCCCTCAACCTGTTAGTGGCAAATCAGGCAGGGTAGTAGCCCCTGGATAGCGCCATCTAGGGGTTACATCTTGGAGGCTCACCGCTGGGATTGTGTGTCCTCTAGTGGCCATATTTACGAACCACTGTTAAGAAAAAATGGGTACCCGACAGAAGTGGCTGTGCACCGCTGGTGGAGTGGTGTACTGGGAGGAGATCGACCCTCAAAATGCTATGCTTATCCTGGACATCCCCTGGTATCAATACGGACACTGTGCAGGGAGTACTTTCCAAGGTGGAAGGTTTACAAAACCCTGTGGTGGTGGGCGCATGCTAATCTGCTCACCCACACTTTCCTGGCCCTAGTAGAGTTTAAGGATCCCATAGATAGCTCCAAAGTGCCACAGACCATTACCCCAGAGGGAGCCCTCACTACTTGGAGAGTGATAACTATGACAGTAAAGACCTGGGGAATCAGCCCCCACCACTATCTGAAACTTTTGAGGAGAAATTTGCTGAATGGTTGCTGGGAGAGGAAAACTGTGAGGACTTGAAGAAACTATTCTTGCCACCTGGGGTGTTCCTCCCAACACCTCTCCTGCTCCAGTGCCCGTAATGGTGGCTGAACCAATGCAGACTCCTATTTCTGCACCTGCCATTAGTCACGACTCTTACCAAGGTTGAGGATCTTCTGGCACCCTCCCCACCCAAGGGAGGATGACTGGGAGACCTGGATAGACTATGTTGCCCCCAAGTGCTAGAATGGCAATGCTCGGAAGGTGAAAAGCGAAGAGGGTTAGTGAGAGCCTCCGAGGTCCTGCCCTGGCTACCATCCGTGCTAAACGGGCCAGTAACCCTGAAGCGACTGCACAGGCCTATCTTGAGGCCTTGGAGAATGTGTATGGAGCCCAGATTCTGATGAGGACCTATGGTGGAGAGTAAGAGATGCACAACAGTACCAAGGGAGTTGTTGTCTGTGTATGTATCTCGGCTGGAAAAATTGTTGCAAGAATGCCTCAGAAAAGGTAGTTTGCCAGCGATTGAACTGGACCGAACCAGGCTGGACAGGATCCTTAAGTCTGCCCCTTCTCAGAACTGCTGTTGCTTCAGTTACGCCTGGCAGATCGACTGAATCCCCACCCTCCTATGATGAGTTAATGAGAGAAATTCGAGGAGTTGAGAAAAGACGACCTCGGGAGGGACCTGCACCAATAGCTGCGGCTACGACCGAGTGACTGAGGGTGACCCATCAAGTGAAGTTCAGGGCAGAGGTTGGCAGTCAATGAGTGCTCTGACAAGGAAAAGATATGTCACAATGGGGCGAACTGTTGAGAGAGATCCGGAATTCAAAACAGTCCTTTATGAAGGCCACGCCTGCAAGTACGGGTCTTGACCTATATCCGACTGCATCTGGTATGGGGTGGGGGTACCCACCCATGTATCTCCTGCTGATAACAGCTCCAAACTCGATTCCTTGACCATGGAAGTGGAGAAAGTGATGAGATGTCTCCAAATGCTTATCACGCCCGCAGACAGAGATGGCACCAAGGTTTCCAGTTAGTAATACCCCCGCCCTGGCTCCCAGTGTGGCGCCTCGGCCAGCTCAAACTCCAGAAAGTATGTTTGCTATAATTGTGGGAAAGATGGGCACATGAAGGAATACCAGTCCCAAAGACACTGACAAAGTTGCATATAGGCTACAAGGAGAGCTTCGGAGAAGAAATCAGTGGTTAAGAGGTGACGACATGATCCCAGTGAGGGCACCAAAATGCTAATTCACGCCCTTTGTGGCAAGGTCAGTTGCCCAGGCCCCCACCACCGCCTCTCCAGACTGGTCCAGAATAGTGGGTCCCTCCATGGAGACCACTGTAAAGGTGAACGGAGTGTCTACAAGAGCTATATTAGACAGTGGCTCCCAAGTGACAATTATGTTCCAAGATTGGTATCAGAAGCATTTGTCAGACGTGTCACTTACAACCATTAGAAGGACTGCATGTATGGGGGTTAAGGAGAAGGCCTACCCCTATTCCGGTATATCCGAATTTGGTTGTCTTTCCCCACTCCGTGGCTGGAGTGGCCAAGTAGAGACCTAGCCTTAGTGTGTCCCCCACTGGACTGTATGATGGTGTCCCTTTGTTGATTGGAACAAATGCTCATATGTTCGGAAGGCTGGCACAGTTGTGTTATGAAAACAGGGTCAAAGACTAGTAGAGCTTTAAGAGTTCTCGGCTTTAATTAAGAAGGCCTATGAGGCACAGAGAGATGCTGAAAAACAGAACCAGAGGAACCGGTCGGAATTGTATGGAAGAAGGATCCTGAGTCTCTGATCCTGGGCCAAATGCCCAGTGTACCTTACAGGAGAGGTCCGTATCAGAAAGGATGTTAAGAATAAAATATTAATGTTGGATGCACCAGGCGATGGAAAATTGCCAGAGGGACTGCTGGTCAAGCTTATATTTTGCCCGCTAGAGCCCATGCTTGCCAGAAGGGTAATGGTCCAAGTTCATAATGTGTCTGAAAGAGACATTCGAGTAAACAGAGGTTGCATCCTGGCTAATGTGCATTGTGCAGACACTGCAGTGCTACCCAGCAGCAAGAGTTCAAGGAAGAATGACAGAGTAACGCCTGACTTGTTTGATTTCGCGACCCCCGCTGCCAGCTGAATGGAAAGTGAAGATCAGTGAGAAGCTTGCCCAGAGAGACCAGGTGTTTTCTTTAAAGGAATGGGATGTAGGATGCGGCAGGAGCTGAGCACAATATCCGCTGCATGACGAAAGACCATTTCGTGAGAGGTCTCGACGCCTGGCACCTGCTGACATAGATGATGTGAGACGCATCTGCAAGAGATGTTAGCTGCTGGTGTAATACAAGAATCCAGAAGCCCTTATGCTTCCCCATTGTGGTAGTGTGAGAAAAAGAATGGAACAGTAAGGATGTGTGTGGATTATCGACCTTAAACCGGGCGGACTATCCCTGATCAGTACACAATGCCCGCATTCAGGATGCTTTGGACTGCCTAAACGGGAGCAAGTGGTTCTCTGTGCTGGATCTCCGCAGTGGGTACTATCAGATCCCGATGGCCCCAGAGGACCGTGAAAAGACAGCCTTTATCTGTCCGCTGGCTTTATGAATTCATGAGGATGCCTCAAGGATTTCAGGTGCCCCAGCCACTTTTCAACGATTGATGGGCGTGCAGTGGGGGACATGAACTTACTAGAGTGCCTGGTATACCTAGATGATGTTATTGTGTTTGGCAGCTCACTGGAGGAACATGAGAGCAGATTATTTAAGTGTATTGGACCACTGGAGGACTTTGGCCTAAACTGTCCATTGATAAGTGTCAATTTTTCAAACATCAGTAAAGTATGTGGGACACATAGTATCCACCGAGGGAATAGAGACCGACCCAAGTAAAGTTGAGGCCTTGACTACCTGGCCACAGCCCCAAAAATCTAAAAGAACTGCAAAGATTCCTGGGATTCTGTGGTTATTATCGGCGCCTATCAAGGACTATTCAAGAGTGATCCGCCCTTACTTAACCTTACTCAAGGGTATCCCCAACCCACAAAAATACCAAAAGTCACGTCCCTCAAGACTGAAAGAGTGTATTTTCATCCGAGTGAAGTATTTGGGGCCCGCTGGACTCCTGATTGTGAGACTGCTTTTCATGAGATCATATATCAACTTACCCATGCTCCAGTGCTGGCCTATGCCGATCCAAGAAAACCTTACGTCCTGCACACTGATGCTAGCTTGCAAGGGTTGGGGCTGTGTTGTACCAAGAGCACGAGAATGGCCTGAGACCAGTGGCCTTTGCCTAGAAGCCTCGACCCCATCCGAAAAGAACTATCCTGTACATAGTTAGAGTTCCTAGCTTTGAAGTGGGCTATTGTTGACCAATTCCATGAGTACTTGTATGGGGCTAAATACTAGTAAAACTGACAATAATCCTTTGACCTATGTGCAGACCTCAGCTAAGTTGATGCCACTGGCCATAGGTGGCTTTCTGCATTATCTACATATGACTATGCTCAATACGAGCAGGTCTGAACCACATAGATGCTGATGCTCTCCCGGAGGCCTGTTCCCAGAATGATTGGGTCCGATTGGCAGAACCTGACATTCGGGCACTCTGCCGAAGTTTGACAGGGAGGAACAAATGTCCACGGACGCAGTGGACTGCATGGTGATTGCTTGGGAGCCTCTGAGAATTGCATACCTGCTGCTTATTGCCACTTTTCTGCAATAGACATGGTGCACTGCCTCAGCTGGACAATGACAGTATTCGGGGCTCAACTCGCCGATCCCATGATCAAAGCAGCTTTAGAAGCCCCTATGCAGGAAAAGATGTGTCCAAATTACGCTCCACTGATTTGAGAACTGCACTGTTATACAAAGAAGGTCCTAAGTTGAAACTGATCAATAAACTGTTATACAGAGAAACAGTAGACAGAGGGGACAAGTAGACAAACAACAACCAGTGCTGCCCACTGCCTTCGAGACTCAGTACTGAGGTCCTGCACAACCACATGGGGCACCTTGTATAGACAGAACACTTGACTTGGTGAGATCCAGATTCTATTGGCCTAAGATGGGGCTGGATGTGGAGCAACACATTCGAACTTGTAGTCGCTGCTTACAGAGGAAAGCTTTTGTCTCAGAGGGCTGCCCCACTTGTTAACATCACCACCAGTGCACCCATGGAGCTGGTCTGTATTGATTTTCAAGTTTGGAGTCAGATCAAAGAAATATCAGTAATGTGCTGGTGGTCACTGACCATTTCACGAGATATGCCCAAGCTTCCCACCAAAGACCAGAAAGCATCCACTGTGGCCAAAGTACTTGTAGAAAACTTTTGTTCACTATGGGCTCCACAAAGAATCCATTCTGATCAAGGGAGAGACTTTGAGTCGTCTGATCAAAGAGATGCTTTCTCTGTGGGGAGGCGAATCCAGAACCACTCCTTACCACCCCAGGGGACCCACAGCCTGAACGTTTCAACCGCACTTTGCTAGATATGCTAGGCACCCTGCACCCAAAGGACAAGCTTCTGATGGAGCTAACAAATTAGCACCTGGTACATGCTTATAACTGCACCAAAAGTGATGCCACTGATTCTCCCCTACCGCCTTGATGTTTGGAAGAGAAGCTCGACTACCAGTAAATGTGTGTTTTGGGTCTCCTGATGGGGTTCAACTGACAACTATTTACAGTATGTGTGAAAGTTAAAGGCCCAGCTAACTCATGCGTACTAACTGGCTCAAACCATGGCTGCCAAAAGAAATCTGGCCAACAAAGAAAGGTATGATAAAAGGTGAAAGCACAGGAACCTAAGGGGGAGATCGGTATTGCTAAGAAATCTGGATTGCATGGCAAGCACAAGATTGCTGACAGATGGCACCATCTCCCTCACATTGTAGTGGGCAAACTAGATGATCTGCCAGTGTACAAAGTAAGGCCTGAGAATAATTCAAAAGATGTAAAAACAATGCATAGAAATCATTTACTGCCCATTGGACAAATCTTAATTGAGTCTGAGCCCTAGAAGATGCCCCTCTGGACCAGTGACTAGAGCTGCTGCTAAGAAAAGATCAAGAAAGTCTGCACCTACAGAAGCAAAGTTAAAGTGTTCCCTCCACAAGTCCCAGTTGAGCATGACTGTCAGTCCATATCGGAAGAAAGTGAGAGTGACTTTGAATACTATCCTTCTTACTAACTGAGTCAATTGTTTCGGGCAATCCCTAGTCAATACTGGAGACAAAGCTGGGCCTTCTGGACTGTCTAAGCCCCAGCTTCATCCCTGAGCCAATGCTCCCAGAAAGTGAAGTGCCAAGCATCAGATCAGATGAAATGGAATCATTGTGCATGGTTGAACTGTTTGAGCTTCAGGAGGAAAATGATAGATTGGGGCAGACTGGTGATACACCAACAAGAAGAGTATTTTGAGTGCCCTGACAGTCCACTGCCAGTGTCCGAAAGCTCTCCATGGAGCCAAATGTTGTGGACTCAGAAACTGTAACTCTGAGCTGAAAGTGCCCCAAGTTCTAGCTCTCTACCCCATGGAGACTCCTGACAAGTGTGGACAATGCTGAAAATGAGGCTCAGAGTGCAGAGACTGTAACAGTTCCCCTAGAAAGACTGGTCGAGCTGTAAAGCCTGTGGTGCACCTCAGTTATGATTCCCTTGGGAGGCCTGTGGATTTGCCTCTCAATGTTGTCCATAAAGGAGTGTATGTGTCCCCAGCTCATTGCCCAAACTGAGCGTCAGTGCTAACTCCAAGTTACTTGTGTTGCCCTCTAAGTATGGTGCCCTTGCCCCGTCCAGCGCCAAGGTAACTGATAGGGAAGGGCCCCCTCTCTTCAGGTTTCATGTACAAGAGGTAATAACTTGAGTTATGGTACAATGTATGTAATACTGTGTAAAGAGTGACGTACTGCAATGTTTCAGAAATGTGTTCTTGGTAAAATGATATATTGACTGATGATTACATATGCGAGCCTAATGCAAATGTATGTGGTTGCAGTTGAAACTTATGGGGTACTTGATTGACGCTGGACGCCAAGCTTCCCAGGCCAGGAAGGGTGTAACCCCCTGCAAATGGGGGTTCCTAAAGACTTCCAGGAGCTTGCTTGAATGCTCCAAGCCTGAATGGTGTTTGGCATTTAAGCCATTTATCAGTGAGTGTTTTAGAACCTCTGGTACTGTCTCTTTAAGAGCTGTCTGCTTGCAGACATAATCTAGTTTGTATGGGGACTGTGTGTTTCTTTGATTGAGTACCACTCAAGCTGCTGCCAATTCACTTCATTTTTGCAGTCACTAGAGTGCAAAGGAACCTATCTGAAAGATGTAACTGTTTGCCAGAAATTATTTAGAGTAATAATGAAATTACAGTTTGTCTAACCTGCTTTCTTTGCAGTCAGAACTGTGTCTGCTAGTTCCCCATTCTAGTTTTGAACTGCTGAACTGGACCAATCAGTGTGGGGTGCTAGCTCTAAATGGTGCCTTGGACGAATCAGAACTTGGACTCATAATCTGAGCCAGCCACAAGAGGATTGTATGGGCAGTGACCTGGGAGATGTAGTTTAGACTTCAGTGCCTTTTGGACCAACAGCAGCAGTCTATTGTGAGTGACAGCCAATCCAGTCAAGAACTGGGAGGAACTCAAAGGAAGTGCCCGGTTTTGTGGTTGGAGTTTGAGTTGAGCTTTGGCATGAAGAAGGAAGGAGCCCTGTGCTTTTTCAGTGTGCAGTTTTAGTCAAAAACGTGTAAGGCCCAGAGTTCCGTCTGCAGCTTGTGTAACAGCTTGTTAGGACTGAATCCGTCCTGTGAAAAGAATCAAAGGATCTCGAAGAGTAGAAACCAGGCTCACCCTGTAGAAGACTGGAAGAATTGCTGAAAATTGCACTCGGTCTGTCAGGAACTGAATCTGCTGTGTGTTCTCCCGGGTGTGTGCAGTAATTGCGATCGGGATACAGATGCAGCCTGCCTGGTATAGTGCTTTCTTTATATGGATGTGTGAAGAGGTTTGTGTACCTCAAGTGAGCCCTGCTGACATTGAAGGACCCTATCTTATTTGGAGGTCGTGAGTACTAATTCAGGGTTGCTCCTGTTGAATTGCCACATTAAATCCAAATGGAATTACTGTACTGCTGACTGTTTAATTCTCCTTTTCTCTGTGTGAAAGGGCCCTACCAGCTGCCATGGTTTGGACTAGCCACTAGGGCTTGGGTACCCAGGGACAGTAACTGATAGGATAGGCCTGTGCACAGAGCCAGGTAGATTATTAGGAGTGATAAGCTAATTAACCTGATTTCCCCTGTCCTTGTTATATCCCCTAAATAAATCAGAGCTGCTTGTTTCAGCAAAGTTATACTGCCTGAGGTATTTGTCTCATGTTAAAGTACTGTACTGTGATTGTTGCACTGTATCTCATTTCACAGGAGGTCCCAGTGCGGAACCAGACCTGGGGGTAAGTGTATACTGTGAAGGTAATTCTGATATATTGTGGGCACTAGTGGGAAGAAAGGGGGGTTGCAGTGTCCCAGAGGGCTGTGACCAAGTTAGTTTAACTATTGCAAACCCTGACCTCTGGGTGGAGGCACCCGCCATTGGATCCAGGCCCCTCAACCTGTTAGTGGCAAATCAGGCAGGGGTAGTAGCCCTTGGGATAGCGCCATCTAGGGGTTACATATGTAACACTCATCTTCCTCTCGACCAGTCACATGAGTATCTTCTACACTATACTTCTTGTACGTCTTTGACCCTCCCAGACTTAACTGTAAATGTGAAATAAACATGTTTATACAATATCTGTGGTCACAAATCCAGTGTCATAAATTTTTTTTTTTTATCTCCATGTATGTGTGATAAAGTTTTACACGTGTTCAATAAACACTACCTGGCCGGGCGTTGATGAGCAGCTAGCAGGATAGGCGTGCCTGGTTGCTGCTCCGTTATAACGGTTGGTAAAAGTTATAAAAGAACCGATTAAAAATATACTTTATACTTACTGTTCGGTAGAAACATATGTCGGAAAGAGCTATGGAGGAGTATTTGACACCAAACCTAGGGAAAAGTCAGCGTCTGGCTGGTAAAACCGGGAAGAAGTCAGTGGCCGTGCCAGTGAGTGAAAGCGCAGGTACTATATCGCTCTCGATGGCTGAGATGAGTGCGTTAGGCTGTGAGGTGACTGGGCAAGTAATTGCGGCGATGGAACCTCGATTGCTGAAGTTGGAGAGTAAAACAGAGTCGAAATTGCAAGAAGTCCTAGAGCAACAAACGCTGCACAGCAATAGAATCAGAGAGGTGGAGGATCGAATAACCAGACTGGAAGACGAGACCATGGAGGTTCCTGGGCAAGTGGCACTGCTGCAAAAAGAGCTGGATGACTTGAAGGAGTCATTTGACTATCAGGAAAACTATCACAGGTGCCTCAATCTGCGCCTGCGGGGTCTCCCAGAGGGTGCCGGAATTTCTGGAACTGCACTTAAAGAATGGGCGACTGAAGTTAGAGCGAGCCGACAGAGCTGTGATACCTCGACCCCCAGTTGGTCAGCCTCCAAGGCAAGTGATTATGTGATTCCATGCATTTCAAGATTGGGAAGCGATTTTAAAAGCCTACCGAGAGAAAGGATCTTTGGAATTTGAGGGTGTCAGGTTATATCTATCTCAAGATTACTTACTCTGACTCCTTAAGAAGCGTAAGATGTTTAACCCATTAATGGCTCAGCTGAGAAGTCTTAAAGTAGAGACTTTCCTGATATATCCGGCTGTTCTTAAAATACGGCATGAGGGAGTGACATTCTCCTTTTGGGAGTTCCCTAAAGCTGAACAATTTGTGAAAAAATTACAAAAGAAACTGGCTAAATAAAGAAATGGGCTTGGGCTCCATGGTGGAGCTGTTTTTTCCGATCTGCGAATGAACACTATGGCCTATAAAGTGGTTGAATGCCTTTAAAGTTATCTGTTTTTTCTTCCCATTCTTCTTATGTTTTCCCCCCTCCAGCGTTCTTATATTAGTGTGTCGTTGTTTTTGACTTTGAGGGATGGGGGATGCAATAACACCCTTCAATGGGAGTCTGAGGGTAACCAGCAGAAGAGAGTGTGACATCGATGAACCAGCCTCAGTAGACTGGATAATCTTGGGGCTGTCTCGGGGAGAAGAGACATGTCTGCTGGTTCTAAATATATGGAATAGGAGGCGAATTTCGGCAAGGACTTATATGGAGGGGTGCCTGTGATAATGAGCCGAAAGACAGATGAGATGGGGGGGAGGGGCTTAGCAAGTGGATTGTTGGCATGGCCTGCTTCCCTCCTCGAGCTGGTTGGAACCTCCAAAGCTTCTGGATGTGTATGCTTTCTGGAGAGATTAATGGCGGATGCCTGAAGGGAATATGTGAGGGGGAGAGGGGTTGGGGAGTGCTGAATTATGTGACATGAAGCTATTTTGGGTTATGCAGATTGTGTTTATGGGCCAAAGGTGGAGGGTTGAAGGGTTCTTTACAATATACAATTTCCAATTGTTCTTTTTGAGAAGGGGTAAATGCAGGGGCCGACCGTTGTTGGAGCAGCAGAGCAATTTATCCATGGAGGGTTTACTGACACGCATGCTAGGACAGCAATTGGTGTCGACAATCAGGGGGTAAATGGGGGTGGACTGTTTCTTCTTTGGTCTGTGTGGAGGGAAGGAGGACAGGGGTGTGACACTTTTAATCAAGTTGGAGACGAAATGAGGAGGGTGGGGAAAGGGGGGGACAATGTTTGCGTTCACATACTGTATATAGTTCGTTGTTGTTTTATGTATGATGCATTTTACAGTGGACACAGATCTTTAGAGTCCAGATCACATTTATAGTCTGGAATCCCGGGTGTGCGAGGTGGAGGATGGGGATCGTGACAGGATACAGCATGGCTAATACACAGGAGCTGATGGTGGTCTCCTGGAACGTGCAGGGGGTTAACAACCCGGTCAAATGCACAACACTGTTAGCAGCACTTAAAAGAAAGGGGTCACAGGTTGCGTTGCTCCAGGAGACCCATTTGTCGGATGTGGAACATGCTAAGCTGGTGCACGGCTGGGTAGGCAAGAGCTTTGCCGCCTCATATTCTACTCGCAAAAGAGGGGTTGCATTCTTTTACATAGGCAGTTACAAATGGAAATCACAAGAGTGGTGAAAGATCACAGAAATGGGCAATATGTTTTCATAGTGGGGCAATTAAATGGAGAATTAATTACTTTTGGTAGTGTATATGCCCCTGCTGTATATGACCCTGGGTTTTTCCTTGAACTCCTGGATTTACTTACTAAAGAACAGTTCCCGGGGTTAATTATGGGTGGGGATCTGAATAGTACAATGGATCCGGTACTGGACCATTCTGAATACAGGGGGAGGAGGACAGGGGTACTGGGTCAGTGGCAGGAGGCAGTGGCGGACATGGATCTGGTTGATAGCTGGAGGATGTTGAACCCAGTAGCTAGAGAGTGTACCTCTTTCTCTAATCTTCACGGGACATGGTCCAGCATAGACTACATTTTCCTGTCGCGGGGTTGGCATAACAGAGTGGTAGATATAGCCCATAGCCCTATTCATGTGTCGGACCACGCTATGGTTATAGGGAGGGTTCAGATGAGGGTAGTTAGAGACTCCCCACCCCAATGGAAATTCCCTTCATACATGCTCTCAAACCAGGAGTTTAGGGAATACCTGGTAGATCAATGGCAAGGGGACAAGG
This sequence comes from Neoceratodus forsteri, assembly GCA_016271365.2. NCBI lineage: Eukaryota > Metazoa > Chordata > Ceratodontiformes > Ceratodontidae > Neoceratodus > Neoceratodus forsteri. The sequence continues at coordinate 112,196,038 of JADMNL010000034.1, read as the reverse complement.
AAACTAATGAAGGAACTATATACTGGGACGCGGGCAAGGCCTTCATGAGAGGTGCTGTTATAGTGTATATGGCTAAACACAGGCGGGAGAAGCATGAAAAGAGGCAGGGACTGGAGAAGAGGCTTAAAGATTCAGAAAAAAGGGCAGCCCGGGGGGGGGGTAGGTGGTGCAGTTATTAATGACTACCAGGGAGGCACTGACTGCTTTGGTTAGAAGTGAGGCTAGGACATCCTGGTTTTACTGCAAACAACAAATGTTTGAATGGTCTAATAATCCTGGGGCCCTTCTAGTGCGACTTATGAAGGGAAGTAAATGCCCTACCCGGATAATAGGTATAAGAGGGCAGGAAGGGGTAGTGCATAGAGAACCCCAGAGGATAAGGAGTGCTTTCCGGAATTATTATAAGCAACTGTATAAGGCTGGCTGCCTGGGCAAGGGGCAAGAGATGATGGACTTTCTGCATAAGGTGAAACTCCCCAGGCTCTCGTCCACCCAGAGAGAAAAATTAAATCAGCCTATAAAGAAGGAAGAAGTAATTAAAGCTATAGGGAGGCTACAGAGGGGGAAGGCAAGTGGTCCTGATGGATTCCCTGTGGAAAACTATGAAACTCTGGTGGAGCAGACAGCGGAGGTGTTGTGTGGGTTGATGCAGGTGGAAAAGGAAGGGGAGTGCCCCCAACTGCCCACTACCTGCTTTGATGCCCTGATTTGTCTGGTACCTAAGCCAGGCAAAGATGAGTTGGAATGTGCCTCTTATAGGCCGATATCACTTTTAAATTGTGATCTTAAAACTATAGCTAAGGTGCGGGCCATGAGGCTCGAGGATCACCTGTCTGTGCTGATTCACCCAGACCAGACCGGCTTCATAAAGGGGAGTTTCTCCTATCATAATATGAGAAGGCTGCTTAATGTGATGTGGAGAGCAGGACAAACAGATGAAAAGATGTATATCATTTCTATGGACGCTGAAAAAGCATTTGATAGGGTGGAGTGGAAATACCTCTTTGAGGTGTTGGCCCGGTTTGGTCTGGGTGAGTCATATGTACAGTGGATATGAGGTAGGTATTGGGCCCCTAGGGCTCGGGTTTTGGTTAATGGAGTGCCCACAAATGCTTTGGATTTGGAAAGAGGGACAAAGCAGGGTTGCCCCCTCTCTCCTCTGCTGTTTGCATTGGTGTTAGAACCACTGGCTATAGCACTTTGTCAGAGCTTGGAGTTTCATGGGGTTGAGGGGGCTAGGGGTACTATGCATAAAGTGGCTCTTTATGCGGATGACATGCTTTTATTTGTCAAGTACCCGCAGGTTTCTATGCTACCTTTGTTGGAGATAATAGATACCCTTGCAGAGTTCTCTGGTTATAAAATAAACCTTAGTAAATCGGAATTACTGTGCTTTCCTAAAAAGGAGAAGGAGGATGAATGGTGGGGGTTACAGGTGAAGTCTAAGACTATCACTTATCTGAGTATAACGGTAGGGCAGGACAATTGGGACACTACATGGGTTAAATTATATGCCCTTACTTAAAAAAGTGGAGGCAGATCTGAGGCGTTGGATGCAGCTTCCCATCTCATGGTTGGGTCGTATCAATCTAATAAAAATGAATGTCCTGCCAAGAATTTCATATCCCATGCAGATGATACTGGAGGGTCTGCTAAGAAGGGATATTCAGCGGATGGAGAAAGCATTTACTAAATTTATATGGAGAGAAAAGCATCCGAGGGCTGCCTACAGAGACTAAAAGCTTCAACAAGTGTTGGGGGGCTAAATTTTCCAGAATAGGGGAATTACTATCTATCAATACAGCAACGTTATGTGGCGGATTGGGTACATAGACCCGATGTGGCTAGTTGGGTGGATTTAGAGCAATGGGGGTGCCCGGGGCGTCTCTCGGCATATTTGCATAGTAAGGGCCTCAGGGCATTCTCTGCTCAGGGTGGGGGTAATCCATTGGCAAAGTCAGTGCTAGAGGGCTGGAATTATCTCAGGAAAAAAGAGGGGTTGGTAGAGGGGAGACCCTGCTCCTGCCCGTGGTGGATAAATACAGGTTACTCGTCTGTAACAGGAGTTCTAGGAATGGTATATGTTGTTATCCACACTGTCTGGCAGGTTCCTTGCCGCTTTAAATCTTGCCGGAAGGTCTTCAAGCTGGCTCCTCCCACCCACCCGGGTGGTAAAACTCTCGGCTCCACCCCATGACGCCAGATCTAGCCCGCTGGAAGCCAGGTTGTGCGTCGAAGCAAGGAGGCCAGGTGGGTCGTGTGGATGAACAACATATAACATTCCTAGAACTCCTGTTACAGGTGAGTAACTTGTATTTCTAGGGATATGGATATGTTGTTCATCCACACTGTCTGGCAGACTCCTAGCAGTTCTCCGGGAGGAGGGAGGCAAGGCGCACACCCCCTACTTAGGAAATAAAGACTGGAGAACCGAGGCCCCAAAACCAGCATCCCGGCATGACTCAAGGTCGATGTGGCAGTGGGTGATGAAGGTGTGTGCTGACTTCCAGGTAGCAGCCCTGTGGATTTCCTGGATACGGACGTCCCTGGAAGCAGCCATCGATGCAGCGGTATGGCAGGTAGAATGAGCTCTTATCCTTCTGGGAGGTTCCATGCCCGCCAACCTATAGCAGAGATCTATGCAGGAGGTGACCCACCTGCCTATCGTCCGCTTGGCTGCAGGTCTGCCATGTGCAGCTTCAGCGTAGGTGACAAACAGCTGGCAAACCTCTCTCCGAACTTCAGCCGTCCGCTCCTTATAGTAAGCGAGCGCTCTTCTAGGGTCCAAAGTATGGAGCCTATATTCGGCCTCTGAGGTGTGGTTGGGGTAGAACACCGGCACAGTCAACACCTGGTTAAGGTGAAACTCCGACACCACCTTTGGAAGGAATTTTGGGTGGGGGCGCAGGACAACCTTGTCCCGGTGGAAGACCAGATAAGGAGACTCAATGGAAAGCACCTGGAGCTCTCCCATCCTTCTTGCTGACGTGACAGCCACCAAGAAGGCGGTCTTCCACGACAGATGAGAGATGTCTCACCTGTGCATCGGTTCGAATGGCTTGCCCATGAGCTTAGCCAATACCAGCAGTAGATCCCACGGAGGTGGTGGTTCTCGCACTGAAGGGGATATGTGATCAAGGCCTTTGAAAAAGCGCCCGACTACCTTCCTCCCGCGCCACCGACTGCTTCCCGCCTGCACCGTAAGCAGAAATGGCTGCCAGGTGCACCTTAAGGGTTGTCGATCAAGCCCTTGCTGAGAAAGGGACCATAGGTAGTCAGAATGCTTGCCAAGGAACAGGAGGAAGGGTCTAGGCCCTTGCCCTGACACCAAATGGAGAATCTCTTCCATTTGAAGGCATAGCATTTTCTGGTCGACTCCTTATGGGACACCTCAACAACGTTGAGGACCTCGTCGGAAAGACCCAAGGCCTGCAACTCTAGCCGCTCAGGAACCAGGCTGTCAGGTACAGGGATTGAAGGTCTGGATGGAATACCCTCCCCTGATTGACTGAGATCAGGTCTGGGCGGGCTGGAAGCCACCTCGGAAGCCTGGAGCTGAGACTGAGGAGATCTGGATACCAGAACTGGCGGGGCCAGCCTGGGGCTACCAGAATCACCTGCATCTTGTCCCTCCTTGCCTTGAGAAGCACCTTGTGGATCAAGGGAAATGGGAGAAAGACGTAGAAGAGGCCCAGGGTCCATGGCCTTGAGAAGGCATCCCCCTGCAGCGAGCCCTGCTGAGGGGGGCAGGCATGAAACAGTCTCAGCTTTGCATTCTCCATGGAGGCAAACAGGTCCACCTGAGGCATGCCCCAGTGGGAGAACAGATCTTGTACTACCTCCGGCAGGAGAGACCAGTCGTGGGACGGAGCCCCTAACCGGCTTAGGGCATTGGCCAGAATGTTGGAGGCTCCTGCCACATAGATGGCGAGGAGATCTGCCTCCACGCTGCGCATGAGTGACCAATTGCGGAGAGTTTCCCTGCACAGAGGCATGGAGCGCGTCCTGCCCTGGTGGTTTAGGTAGTAAATGGTCGTGGTATTGTCTGTCTAGACCTGGACCACTTGACCCCGTAGAAACAGAGCGAAGGCGGTGAGGGCTAGATGAACCACTCGAAGTTCCAGCAGGTTGATGTGGCATCGGAACTCCCGAGGGGACCAGAGGCCGTGCGCTGTGTGCTCCCCCAGATGGGCACCCCAACCCATCAGAGAGGCATCGGTCGATAGAGAGACCGTCAGCTCGAGGCGGACAAATGGGATGCCCTCCTGCAGATGTGCTGGAATGATCCACCACTGGAGGGCGTTCCATATCTCCTGGGTCACTGTCACTAGCTGATCCAATGGATCGAGTGCTGTGACCATTGGCTGGCCAGCCCCATTGAAGGGGACGATGTACCAACGGCCCAACGGACCATGCTGGTGCAGGCCGCCATGAGGCCCAGGAGGCACAGGAAGTCCCGAGCAGGGGCGCAACTGCCCAACCTGAGGTTTGGGCAAGGGAGGAAAGAACCTCGGCCCTGTCCATGCAGGAGCCGTGCTTTGGCTCAGAGAGTTGAGCTCTGCCCCGATGAATTGTATCACCTGCTTTGGCACGAGTTCCAACTTGGCCTTGTTGATGAGGAGGCCAACCTGAGAGCAAACCTGGAGGGCCAGATCTCTGGACCACTCCACCTCCATTCTGGAGGAGGCCGCAATCAGCCAGTCGTCCAGGTAGGGGTACACCCGGACCCTTCGGCACCACAGGAATGCTGTCACTGCTGCCATGCATTTGGTGAAGACCCTGGGAGCTAGGGAAAGGCCAAAGGGCATGGCCTGGAACTCGTAGAGGGATCCCTCTGCCCTGAAGCAGAGGAATCTCTGGTGGGACGGACGGATTGGGACATGAAAGAACACGTCCTGGAGGTCCACAGAACAGAACCACATGCCTCGTTCCAAGGATGGAATGATCTGAGCCAGAGTGACCATCCTGAAGGTTCAAGACCTTAGGAACCCATTCAGGTCATGCAGGTCTAGAATGGGGCACCAGCCCCCTGTCTGTTTCGGGACCAGGAAGTACCTGGACACAAACCCCAGGTCTGGTGGAAGATCCGCCACCTTTCTGATCACCTCTTTTTCGAGGAGCAGGGCGATATCGGCCCATCACTGAGCTGGCTTGGAGAAGGGACTGGCCAAGGGATCTCCTGGGCCTTTTCCTCCCTGCTTCCTGTTAGAGGAAGCCGCAGGCTTGGCTTTGGGATGCCAAGCGCGAGCCTGCTGGCCCTGATGCTGGTGCTGTTGGGACGGACGTGCTGCAGGCGCAGAAGGGCGAAAGGACTTATGTTGTTGACAATGGCTCTTGTCCTTCTGGGCGGAGGTGACTGAGTCCAGGGTAGCACTGGACTTTTCGATCCGCTGGAGGTGGCCTTCCACTCCAGGGCCGAACAGGTCAGTCCCCAGGAAGGGGACATCCGCCAGTTTATGCTGGGTATCCGCAGTGAAGGTGGATATCCTCAGCCATGCTCTGCGGCGCATGGCCACTGCGGCCGCAACTGATCTGGCACAGGAGTCTCCAATGTCCAGAGCCATTTGGAGCTGCTGTTTTGCCACCCCCCTTCCCTGATCCTGCACCTGTTTGACTGTGGTCTGCAGGCCTGCCGGGAGATGAGGGGTCACCTCATCCAGGGAGCCCATGAGGGCATGGGAGAAGTGTGCCATCAGCATGGCCGAGCTGGCCTGGCGGAGGCCAAGGGAGGATGCAGCGTACACCTTGCGCCCGGCATAGTCCAGCTTTTTGGACTCCTTGTCAGGAGGCTTATCCACATGCCTAGCGTTCCCGGAATGCCGTAAAACGCTATCGGTGACCAACCCCTCCACAGAGGGGTGCTCCGAAAAACCGGACAAAGAGCCGGTAGGGACCGCATACTTCCTGGCCATCCTGGCCGAAGGCGCAGGACAGGAAGCCGGCCACTGCCAAAGCTCCAAGGCTGGGCCAACAATGGCTTCAGCCACCGGAAATGCCTCCGTGGGCGAATCCCCTTGGTCCAGTATCTCTGTCAGGGGATACTTGGCCCGCTTGGATACGGGCTCGAGCTGCATCCCGGTGACTCCAAGATGAGCCAAAGCAAACCCATAAAAGCTGATGGGCTCTCGTCCATCGACTGCCCCCCCCCCGAGGACTCCAGGTCAAGGGACCTGGAAAACAGGGTGGAGTTGTCGTCGGACTCCAAGGAGTCCGCGAAGAGCTGCCTGGGGCCTGAGCCACCCTCCACCTGCCGAGGACAGTCGGGAGTGAGGGTGACCGACAACCTGTGGGGCAGACCCTGACCCGATCGAGAGTCCTTGGTCGGCGCCCCTGAGTTCGGTAGTGGAGGTGGAGGTTCCACCACAATCGGTGGGGCAGCTGGCTTCGGCCGAACAACCGGCCCAGGCTTGGGCACCTCGACTACAGCGAGGGGTTGTTTCAGCCATTCGGGTGACAGCCACTTGATAGCCGGGGAAGGCGATGGCGTTGGCTTGTTCCTGGACAGAAGTAACTGCTGCCACATTAGGTCCTCGTAGCATCGACGCAACTGCAGTCGAAGCCTCTCGTCTTCTGAGGAGGAAGACGAGGATGGAGTGGCACCGCCGCTTACTCCGGTGCCGAGACCGAGACCGCAGATGTCGGCGGGATCGGCTGGACCGAGACGAGGTCCAAGACTGAGACCCTCAGTGTTTCCAAGTGTGGGTCTGGGAAGGGGTGGGGGACACCCACTCCTCCCTCAGCTCGGGAGCCTTGACCGGGGACTCCAGCACAGGAGGTGCAGGCAAGTCCTCGGTCTCCACCGGGGGAACCGGTGAAGAAGGGTTGTCAGCTTCACCAGTCGACAGCCCGTCCGATGGGTCGAGAAAAATCTCAACCGCGTCGACGGTGTCTCGGCCAGCTGACCTGACGGGGACACTGTGAAGCCAGCAGCCTTAGCCGCAACCACGACCGAAGTTGAGTGTCGACTGTCCGGGGAAAGGGACCTCTCCCGCTCCCACGAACGTCGACGGTGGGACTTACATTTCGAGTCCTTCTTTTTGGACCGAGAAGAATATCCCGATGGCCCCTCTCCCTTCAAGGAAAGGGACTGGCAAAGCTCCTTAAAAGAAGCTGTGTAGGAGGATTCCAGAGAGAGCGGGATAAATGCCGCGACCGAGGAAGATGAAGATGCAGCCTGGGCCACCTCCTCCTCGAGGGCGATCATCTGCTCGAATTGCTCAGCCGAGCCAGCCGCCTCGGACACTGTCCAACTGGCCTCCTTGGACTTCATTGGCGTTAGCGCTTCGCGAGAGACACTGGCTGTAACCGGGCAACATGGTCTTCCAGGACGCTGGCCGAAAACGAACGCCATAACTCGTAGGCCTGCGGGTCATGATCTAGGCCGAGGCAGTAGACACACGTGGAGTGCGGATCCGTCCTGGACATTTTCTGCCCACATGGGCATCACCGAAATCCGGGAGTCAATTTGTCCATTGCAGCCGCGACGGAGTAATTAGACCGAAGTTTTGAAAACTTAAGAATTAGTTTCGAGCAAACCGGAGAATTAGGATCCAGTCTATACGCAGAGCGTTAAGGAGGGAACCTGAGCTTCCAAGCGGTGAGGAAGATCTGGTGTCATGGGGCGAAGCCGAGAGTTTTACCACTTGGGTGGGTGGGAGGAGCCAGCTTGAAGACCTTCCGGCAAGATTTAAAGCGGCAAGGAACCTGCCAGACAGTGTGGATGAACAACATATCCATGTCCCTAGAACCCTTTTTTTCTACCAGGACTGGCAGATGGAGGTTTCAAAGAGTGGGAGAATAAGGGAGTCCAGAGTATAGGGGATTTGGTTAAGCAGGGAACCCTGGAAGATATTGTCCAAAGGCTTGGATTACAGAGGCAACAGGTATTTCGATACCTTCAGTTTAGGACATTTGTGTCAAAAATGGATAGGGGAGGAGAGCAGGTACAGAAATGGTGGGCGATGGAGTCATTGGTGTATCTTGCGCAGAAAGACCCCAAGGGTTTTGTTAGAAAGGCTGCGAAAATAGGGAAACAGGACTACCCAGACCATATCCAGAAAACAAGAATATTGTGAGAAAGAGACATAGGGCGTGACATCACAGAGGGTAATTGGCAAAAGCTGTTAGAAGGGCATACAGGGCTCCTAGTGTGTAATAGATTCAAAGAAGCCTTCTATAAATTTGTGCATCGGCTTTATTATCCCCCCGGTGGCGGTACATAGGGCACACCCAACTATATCTCCTCTATGTGGTAGGTGTGGCAGAGAGAGAGGGACGTATATGCACTGTTTCTGGGCGTGCAGAGTTCTACAGACCTTTTGGGGGGAAGTCACTGGGGAAGTAAGTCAAATGGCAGGCTGCCCTCTATGGGTAGAACCTACTGTAGGTCTATTTGGAATGGCTCCAGGAGATGAGGGAGAATGGGAGCCACTATCACGGTGGATGAGGGTAGTACTAATGTTGGCGAGGCATTGTATACAAAATACTTGGGTTACGTGCGCAACACTGTCTATTGCGCAGTGGCATAGACTTGTCCTACAGACACTAGCCCTTGAAAGACTGACCCTCATTCTTAAGGACAGGGGAGAATCCTTCTATAGAGAATGGGCTCCCTTCCTGGCATCACTTAGTGGAGAAGAGGAAATTACATTACGGATGGGATTGAGATAGGAAAATATAGATGATTAGAGACCTATAAATTTGGGGAAGAATGGAATGGAAATGTAAAAGAAATGGCACATGGTAGAAATGGGATGGGGTAAATATAATTAATATATTGTTAGTTTATTAATAACTCCATCTGTAATATTATATGGAATGCATCTGTCTGTTGTATGTCTGTTAAACATGTTGTGTATTTTTTTTTTTAAATACTTTTCGAAATTAATAAAAAGATTATGCAAAAAACAAACAAACAAAAAAAAACACTACCTGGCAATCATCCCTCCCTCAAAAAAAGCAGCCTATTATATAAACAGGACATGCAGTGGGGAGCATGTATGATACATTATTTATATACACTTGAGCTGTTTCACCTCGGCACGTTGCTCATGGCTTACGCCACTCGTGAGGTTACCTGAGGTCAAACTGTTCTTGCGTATACTAAAAAGTATCACACAGGGCCAACGCACACCAGAAAGAGATCACCAACTGGCTCAGGTAGCGTAAAGCTAAAACATAACAGAAAACACAAAGAAGCCTCTCAACCCCCCCCCAGTCAACAAACTGCCAAAACAGAGCTAAGTTTGACATGTTACACATTTTTATTCACAATATACTCACACACCACACTTTTAAAATCAGCAGTTCAGGTGACACCCTCGCAGTCCATTAAAAATAACCTGACAGCGTTTCGCTCCCTTATTTGGCGCATTATCAAGGGAACCCTGATAACGCCTCCAAATAAGAAAGCAAATGCTGTCAGGTTATTTGTAATGGACATGAGGGTGTCACCTGAACTGCTGATTTTAAAAGTGTGGTGTGTGAGAATATTGTGAATAAAAATGTGTAACATGTCACAAACTTAGCTCTGTTTTGGCAGTTTGTTGACGGGGGGGGGGGGTACCAAGGCTTCTTTGGGATTTTTCTATCACACAGGTTCCCATTGCATATCCACTATATATACACAACGGGTCCATACTCTTACTGAGTGCGCTGTAGAACATCAAGTTAATACTTGTCCTCTGCCTGAAGTTGTAACTGAAACGGATCTGATGTGCTGTTTTGATCCCAAAAAGACCCGCTTAAAAACTAGGTATTATACCTAAACATAACTATCCTGGTGTGCAAAACTTCAAATAAATAAAACAATAAATAAATAGATAGGTAGATATATAGACAGACAGATATGTAACCCCTAGATGGCGCTATCCCAGGGGCTACTACCCCTGCCTGATTTGCCACTAACAGGTTGAGGGGCCTGGATCCAATGGCGGGTGCCTCCACCCAGAGGTCAGGGTTTGCAATAGTTAAACTTACTTGGTCACAGCCCTCTGGGACACTGCAACCCCCCTTTCTTCCCACTAGTGGCCCACACAATATAGCAGAATTACCTTCACAGTATACACTTACCCCCAAGGCTGGTTCAGGCACGGACATCCTGTAAAATAAGATACAGTGCAACAATCACAGTACAGTACTTTAACATAGACAAATACCTCAGGCAGTATAACTTTGTTGAAACAAACAGCTCTGATTTATTTAGGGATATAACAAGGACAGGGGAAATCAGGTTAATTAGCTTATCACTTTACTATCTACCTATGGCTCTGTGCACAGGCCTATCCCTACCAGTTACTGTCCCTGGGTACCCAGGCCCTAGTGGCTAGTCCAAACCGTGGCAGCTGGTAGGGGCCCTTTCACACAGAGAAAAGGAAAATTAAACAGTCAGCAGTACAGTAATTCCATTTGGATTTAATGTGGCAATTCAACAGGGAGCTTCACCTCCCGAATTAGTACTCACGACCTCCAAAGAAGATATGGTCCTTCAATGTCAGCAGGGCTACTTTTGATCTCCAAGAGACTCTCACACATTTATATGGTAAAAAAGAAAGCACTATACCAGGCAGGCTGCATCTGTATCCCAATCGTAATTACTGCACAATAACCAGGAGAACACACAGCAGATTCAGTTCCTGACAGACCGAGTGTAATTCAACAATTTCTTCAGTCTTCTACAGGGTGAGCCTGGTTTCTACTCTTCAGAGATCCTTTGATTCTTTTCACAGGACGGATTCAGTCCTAACAAGCAGTTACACAAGTTGTAGACCGGAACTCTGGGCCTTGCACACGTTTTTTGACTGAAACTGTGCACTGAAGGAGCACAGGGTTTCTTTCCCCTTCACTTTCAGATCTCAAACTGAAACTCCCAACAGACAAAAACTGGCACTCTTTGAGTTCCTCCCAGTTCTTGACTGGATTGGCTGTCACCACAATAGACTGCTGCTGTTGGTCCAAAAAGGCACGAAGTCTAAACTACATCTCCCAGAGTCACTGCCCATACAATCCTCTTGTGGCTGGCTCAGATTATGAGTCCCAAGTTCTGATTCGATCAGGGCATCATTTTAGAGCTAGTTTCCCACACTGATTGGTCCAGTTCAGCAGTTCAAAACCAGAATGGGGAACTAGGCAGACAGTTCTGACTGCAAAGAAAGCAGGTTAGACAAACTGTAATTTTATTATTACTGTAAATGATTTCTGGCAATCAGTTACATCTTTCAGACAGGTTCCTTTGCACTCCTAGTGACTGCAAAATGGGGTGAATTGGCAGCAGCTTGAGTGGTACTCAATCAAAGAAACACACAGTCCCCCATACAAACTAATTATGTCTGCAAGCAGACAGCTCTTAAAGAGACAGTACCAGAGGTTCTAAAACACTCACTGATAAATGGCTTAAACGCAAAACACCATTCAGGCTTGGAGCATTCAAGCAAGCTCCTGGAAATCTTTTGGGAACCCCATTTGCAGGGGTTACACCTTCCTGGCTTGGGAAAAGCTTGCGTCGCACAAGCAAGTACCCCATAAGTTTCAACTGCAACCATATACATTTGCATTAGCTCACACATGTAATCCATCAGTCAATACATCATTTTACCAAGAACCATTTCTGAAACATTGCAGTACGTCACTTTACACAGTATAACACACACATTGTACCATAACTCAAGTTATTACCTCTTGTACATGAAACCTGAAGAGAGGACCCTTCCTATCAGTTACCTTGGGGCTGGATGGGGCAAGGCACCATACTTAGAGGCAACACAAGTAACTTGGAGTTAGCACTGATGCTCAGTTTGGGCAGTGAGCCTGGGACACATACACTCCTTTATGGACAACATTGAGAGGCAAATCCACAGGCCTCCCAAGGGAATCATAACTGAGGTGCACCACAGGCTTTACAGCTCGACCAGTCTTTCTGAGGGAACTGTTACAGTCTCTGCACTCTGAGCCTCATTTTCAGCATTGTCCACACTTGTCAGGGGAGTCTCCATGGGGTGTAGAGAGGCTAGAACTTGGGGCACTTTCAGCTCCAGGAGTTACAGTTTCTGAGTCCACAACATTTGGCTCATGGAGAGCTTTGGACACTAGCAGTGGACTGTCAGGGCACTCAAAATACTCTTCTTGTTGGGGTGTATCACCAGTCTGCCCCAATCTATCATTTCCTCCCTGAAAGCTCAAACAGTTCAACCATGCACAATGATTCCATTTCATCTGATCTGATGCTTTGCACTTCACTTTCTGGGAGCATTGGCTCCAGGGATGAAGCTGGGGCATAGACAGTCCAGAAGGCCCAGCTTTGTCTCCAGTATTGACTAGGGATTGCCCGAAACAATTGACTCAGTTCAGAAGAAGGATAGTATTCAAAGTCACTCTCACTTTCTTCTGATATGGACTGACAGTCATGCTCAACTGGGACTTGTGCAGGGAACACTTTAACTCTGCTTCTGTAGGTGCAGACTTTCTTGATCTTTCTTAGCAGCAGCTCTAGTCACTGGTCCAGAGGGGCATCTTCAGGGCTCAGACTCAATTAAGATTTGTCCAATGGGCAGTAAATGATTTCTATGCATTGTTTTACATCTTTTGAATTATTCTCAGGCCTTACTTTGTACACTGGCAGATCATCTAGTTTGCCCACTACAATGTGAGGAGATGGTGCCATCTGTCAGCAATCTTGTGCTTGCCATGCAGTCCCAGATTTCTTAGCAATACCGATCTCCCTCCTGGAGTTCCTGTGCTTTCACCTTTTATCATACCTTTCTTTGTTGGCCAGATTTCTTTGGCAGCCATGGTTTGAGCCAGTTGGTACGCATGAGTTAGCTGGGCCTTAACTTTTGCACATACTGTAAATAGTTGTCAGCTTGAACCCCATCAGGAGAGACCCCAAAACACACATCTACCGGTAGTCGAGCTTCTCTTCCAAACATCAGGCGGCAGGGGGAGAACCCAGTGGCATCACTTTTGGTGCAGTTATAAGCATGTACCAGGGTGCTAATTTGTTGGCTCCATCTAGGCTTGTCCTTTGGGTGCAGGGTGCCTAGCATATCTAGCAAAGTGCGGTTGAAACGTTCAGGCTGTGGGTCCCCCTTGGGGGTGGTAAGGGGTGGTTCTGGACTTTCGCACTCCCCACAGAGAAAGCATCTCTTTGATCAGCGACTCTCAAAGTCTCTCCCTTGATCAGAATGGTTCTTTGTGGAGCCCCATAGTGAACAAAAAGTTTTCTCTGAGTACTTTGGCTACAGTGGATGCTTTCTGGTCTTTGGTGGGGAAAGCTTGGGCATATCTCGTGAAATGGTCAGTGACCACCAGCACATTACTGATATTTCTTTGATCTGACTCCAAACTCAGAAAATCAATACAGACCAGCTCCATGGGTGCACTGGTGGTAGGTTATGTTAACAAGGGGCAGCCCTCTGGGGCAAAACTTTCCTCTGTAGCTTAGCGACTACAAGTTCGTATGTGTTGCTCACATCAGCCCCATCTTAGGCCAATAGAATCTGGATCTCACCAAGTCAAGTGTTCTGTCTATACCAAGGTGCCCCATGTGGTTGTGCAAGGACCTCAATACTGAGTCTCGAAGGCAGTGGGCAGCACCAGTTGTTGTTTGTCACTTGTCCCCTCTGTCTACTGTTTCTCTATATAACAGTTTATTGATCAGTTTCAACTTAGGACCTTCTTTGTATAACAGTGCAGTTCTCAAATCAGTGGAGCGTAATTTGGACACATCTTTTCCTGCATAGAGGCTTCTAAAGCTGATTTGATCATAGGATCGCGGATTGAGCCCGCGAATACTGTCATTGTCCAGCTGAGGCAGTGCACCAATGTCTATTGCAGAAAAGTGGCAATAAGCAGCAGGTATGCAATTCTCAGAGGGTCCCAAGCAATCCACCATGCAGTCCACTGGGTCCGTGGACATTTGTTCCTCCCTGTCAAACTTCCGGCAGAGTGCCCGAATGTCAGGTTCTGCCAATCGGACCCAATCATTCTGGGAACAGGCCTCCGGGAGAGAGCATCAGCATCTATGTGGTTCAGACCTGCTCGTTGATCCGAGAGCATAGTCATGTGTAGATAATGCAGAAAGCCACCTGTGGCCAGTGGCATCAACTTGCTGAGGTCTACATAGGTCAAAGGATTATTGTCAGTTTTACTAGTATTTTAGCCTCTACAAGTACTCATGGAATTGGTCAACAATAGCCCACTTCAAAGCTAGGAACTCTAACTTATGTACAGGATAGTTCTTTTCGGATGGGGTCAGGCTTCTACTGGCAAAGGCCACTGGTCTCAGAGCCATTCTCGTGCTCTTGGTACAACAGGCCCCAACCCTTGCAAGCTAGCATCAGTGTGCAGACGAAGGTTTTCTTGGATCGGCATAGGCCAGCACTGGAGCATGGGTAAGTTGATATATGATCCTCATGAAAAGCAGTCTCACAATCAGGGTCCAGCGGCCCCAAATACTTCACTCGGATGAAAATACACTCTTTCAGTCTTGAGGACGTGACTTTTGTATTTTTGTGGGTTGGGGGATACCCTTGAGTAAGGTTAAGTAAAGGGCGGATCACTCTTGAATAGTCCTTGATGAACGCGATAATAACCACAGAATCCAGGAATCTTTGCAGTCTTTTAGATTTTTGGGCTGTGGCCAGGTGGTCAAGGCCTCTCAACTTTACTTGGGTGGGTCTCTATTCCCTCGGTGGATACTATGTGTCCCATACTTTACTGATGTTTGAAAGAATTGACACTTATCAATGGACAGTTTAAGGCCAAAGTCCTCCAGTCGATCCAATACCTTAAATAATCTGCTCTCATGTTCCTCCAGTGAGCTGCCAAACACAATAACATCATCTAGGTATACAGGCACTCTAGTAAGTTCATGTCCCCCACTGCGCTCCATCAATCGTTGAAAAGTGGCTGGGGCACCTGAAATCCCTTGAGGCATCCTCATGAATTCATAGAAGCAGCGGACAGATAAAGGCTGTCTTCTCACGGTCCTCTGGGGCCATCGGATCTGGTAGTACCCACTGCGGAGATCCAGCACAGAGAACCACTTGCTCCCGTTTAGGCAGTCCAAAGCATCCTGAATGCGGGCATTGTGTACTGATCAGGATAGTCCGCGGTTTAAGCGATAATCCACGCATCCTTACTGTCCCATTCTTTTTCCTCACTACCACAATGGGGAAGCATAAGGGCTTCTGGATTCTTGATTACACCAGCCGCTAACATCTCTTGCAGATGCCAGTCTCCACATCATCTATATCAGCATGAGTGCCCGTCCGAGACCTCTCACGAAAGTGGTCTTTCGTCATGCAGTCGGATATTGTGCTCAGTCACCTTGCACCCATCCCACGTCCCATTCCTTTAAAGAAAAAACACCTGGTCTCTCTGGGCAAGCTTCTCACTGATCCTCACTTTCCATTCAGCTGGCAGCGGGGTTGCAATCAAACAAGTCAGGCGTTACTCTGTCATTCTTCCTTGAACTCTTGCTGCTGGGTAGCACTGCAGTGTCTGCACAATGCACATTAGCCAGGATGCAACCTCTATTTACTCGAATGTCTCTTTCAGACACATTATGAACTTGGACCATTACCCTTCTGGCATAAGCATGGGCTCTAGCGGGCAAAATACTAGGCTTGACCAGCAGTCCCTCTGGCAATTTTCCATCTCTGGTGCATCCAACATTAATATTTTATTCTTAACATCCTTTCTGATCGGACCTCTCCTGTAAGGTACACTGGGCATTTGGTGCCAGGATCAGAGACTCCAGGATCCTTCTTCCATACAATTCCGACCGGTTCCTCTGGTTCTATATTTTCAGCATCTCTCTGTGCCTCATAGGCCTTCTTAATTAAAGCGGAACTCTTAAAGCTCTACTAGTCTTTGACCCCTGTTTTCATAACACAAATGTGCCAGCCTTCTGAACATATGAGCATTTGTTCCAATCAACAAGGACACCATCCTACAGTCCAGTGGGGGACACACTAAGGCTAGGTCTCTACTTGTTCGGCCACTCCAGCCACGGAGGTGGGAAGACAGCCAAATTCGGATATACCCAGAATAGGTAGGCCTTCTCACTTAACCCCATACATACAGTCCTTCTAATGGTTGTAAGGAGGTCGTCTGACAAATGCTTCTGATACCAATCTTGAAACATAATTGTCATTGGGAGCCACTGTCTAATACAGCTCTTGTAGACACTCCATTTACCTTTGAAGTGGTCTCATGGAGGACCACTATTCTGGACCAGTCTGGAAGTGCGGTGGGGGCCTGGGCAACTGACCTTGCCCAAAAGGGCGTGAATTAGCATTTTGGTGCCCTCACTGGGATCATTCGTGCACCTCTTAACCACTGATTTGTTCTCGAGCTCTCCTTGTAGCCTATATGCAACTTTGTCAGTGTCTTTTGGGATTGGCATTCCCCTTTCATGTGCCCATCCTTCCTACAATTATAAAGAAACATACTTTTGGGTTCTGAGCTGGCCGAGGTGCCACACTGGGAGCCAGGGCGGGGTATTACTAACTGGAAACCTTGGTGCCATCTCTGTCTGCGGTGATAAGCATTTGGAGACATCTCGTCAGTTCTCCACTTCCATGGTCAAGAATCGAGTTCGGAGCTGTTATCAGCAGGAGATACATGGGTGGGTATCCCACCCCCAGCAGATCAGTCGGATATGAGTCGGGGCCCGTACTTGCAGGCGTGGCCTTCATAAAGGGACTGTTTTTGAATTCCGGATCTCTCTCAACAGTTCTGCCTATTGTGGCATATCTTTTCCTTATCAGAGCACTCATTGACTGCCAACCTCTCTGCCCCTGAACTTCACTTGATGGGCCACCCTCAGTCACTCGGGTCATAGCCACAGCTATTGGTGCAGGTCCTCCCAGGTCGCCTTTTCTCAACTCCTCAATTTCTCATTAACTCATCATGGGAGGTAGAGGATTCCAGTCGATTTGCCAGGCGTAACTGAGCAACAGCAGTTCTGAGAAGGGGCAGACTTAACATCTTCTCCAGTCTGGTTCGGGTCCAGTTCAATCGCTGGCAAACTACCCTTTCTGAGGCATTCTTGCAACAATTTTTCCAGCAGAGACATACACAGACAACTCCTCCTTGGTACTGTTGTGCATTTTTACTCTCCACCATAGGTCCTCATCAGAATCTGGGCTCCATACATTCTCAAGGCCTCAAGATGGAGCGTGCAGTAGCTTCAGGGTTACTGGCCGTTTAGCACGGATGGTAGCCAGGGCAGGACCTCGAGGCTCTCACTAACCTCTCTTTCGCTGCTCCGAGCATTGCCATTCTAGCACTTGGGGCAACATATCCAGGTCTCCCAGTCATCCTCCCTTGGGGGTGGGGAGGTGCCAGAGAGATCCTCAACCTTCGGTAAGAGTCGTGACTAATGCAGGTGCAGAAATAGGAGTCTGCATTGGTTCAGCCACCATTACGGGTACTGGAGCAGGAGAGGGTGTTGGGGGAGGAACACCCCCAGGTGGCAAGAATAGTTTCTTCAAGTCCTCCACAGTTTTCCCTTCTCCCAGCAACCATTTAGCAAATTTCTCCTCAAAAGTTTCAGATAGTGGTGGGGGCTCATTCCCCCCCGGGTCTTTACTGTCCTTAGTTATCACTCTCCAAGCAGTGAGGGCTCCCTCTGGGAGTAATGGTCTGTGGTACTTTGGAGCTATCTATGGGATCCTTAAACTCTACTAGGGCCAGGAAGTGGGTGAGCAGATTAGCGTGCGACCCACCACCACAGGATTTTGTAAACCTTCCACCTTGGAAAGTACTCCTGCACAGTGTCCGTATTGATACCAGGGGATGTCCAGGATAAGCATAGCATTTTGGGGTCGATCTCCTCCCAGTACACCACTCCACCAGCGGTGCACAGCCACTTCTGTCGGGTACCCATTTATTTATTTATTTATTTTTTCCTTAACAGTGGTTTGTAAATATGGCCACCAGAGGACACACAATCCCAGCGGTGAGCCTCCAAAATGTAACCCTAGATGGCGCTATCCCAGGGGCTACTACCCTGCCTGATTTGCCACTAACAGGTTGAGGGGCCTGGATCCAATGGCGGGTGCCTCCACCCAGAGGTCAGGGTTTGCAATAGTTAAACTTACTTGGTCACAGCCCTCTGGGACACTGCAACCCCTTTTCTTCCCACTAGTGGCCCACACAATATAGCAGAATTACCTTCACAGTATACACTTACCCTCAAGGCTGGTTCAGCACCGGACATCCTGTAAAATAAGATACAGTGCAACAATCACAGTACAGTACTTTTAACATAGACAAATACCTCAGGCAGTATAACTTTTGTTGAAACAAACAGCTCTGATTTATTTAGGGGGATATAACAAGGACAGGGGAAATCAGGTTAATTAGCTTATCACTTTACTATTCATTTATGGCTCTGTGCACAGGCCTATCCTTACCAGTTACTGTCCTGGGTACCCAGGCCCTAGTGTTAGTCCAAACCGTGGCAGCTGGTAGGGGCCTTTCACACGAGAAAAGGAAAATTAAACAGTCAGCAGTACAGTAATTCCATTTGGATTTAATGTGGCAATTCAACAGGGAGCGACCCGAATTAGTACTCACGACCTCCAAAGAAGATATGGTCCTTCAATGTCAGCAGGGCTACTTTTGATCTCAAAGACTCCTCACACATTTATATGGTAAAAAGAAAGCACTATACCAGGCAGGCTGCATCTGTATCCCAATCGTAATTACTGCACAATAACCAGGAGACACACAGCAGATTCAGTTCCTGACAGACCGAGTGTAATTCAACAATTTCTTCAGTCTTCTACAGGGTGAGCCTGGTTTCTACTCTTCAGAGATCCTTTGATTCTTTTCACAGGACGGATTCAGTCCTAACAAGCAGTTACAGTTGTAGACCGGAACTCTGGGCCTTGCACACGTTTTTGACTGAAACTGTGCACTGAAGGAGCACAGGGTTTCTTTCCCTTCACTTTCAGATCTCAAACTGAAACTCCCAACAGACAAAAACCGGGCACTTCCTTTGAGTTCCTCCCAGTTCTTGACTGGATTGGCTGTCACTCACAATAGACTGCTGCTGTTGGTCCAAAAGGCACCAAGTCTAAACTACATCTCCCAGAGTCACTGCCCATACAATCCTCTTGTGGCTGGCTCAGATTATGAGTCCCAAGTTCTGATTCGTCCAAGGCATCATTTTAGAGCTAGTTTACCCACACTGATTGGTCCAGTTCAGCAGTTCAAAACCAGAATGGGGAACTAGGCAGACAGTTCTGACTGCAAAGAAAGCAGGTTAGACAAACTGTAATTTTATTATTACTGTAAATGATTTCTGGCAATCAGTTACATCTTTCAGACAGGTTCCCTTTGCACTCCTAGTGACTGCAAAAATGGGGTGAATTGGCAGCAGCTTGAGTGGTACTCAATCAAAGAAACACACAGTCCCCCATACAAACTAATTATGTCTGCAAGCAGACAGCTCTTAAAGAGACAGTACCAGAGGTTCTAAAAACACTCACTGATAAATGGCTTAAACGCCAAACACCATTCAGGCTTGGAGCATTCAAGCAAGCTCCTGGAAGTCTTTTGGGAACCCCATTTGCAGGGGGGTTACAGATAGATACTTATATCTGTTCATCTATCTATCTATCTGTCTGTGTATCTGTAAGTATATCTATCTAAATTAATTAAGGATCTCAGATCCCAATATATACAGGCAAAACCATATTTACAAAAAAACAAGACTCACCCTCCCTAACCTGACTGCTTCTAATGTTTAGAATAAAAAAGATCATCCCCTGCCTTTTTTTTTTTTTGCTTTATCTGTTTATACGCCCCCTTACCAGCCAAGCCGCCTGCTCTTTTGGGCGTTAAAGCCTCACCACACCGCTCCTCCACCGTCTTCGGCTCCCTCAGGTAAAAATGGTTCTAAAAGCTAAAAATGCAAATGGATAATTATTTAGCATACAAGTTGCATTAATCAGCATGCAAGCAACTGCCTGCATATTTCCGGGTTCAAAGATGTTCAGAAACAGGAGCCTTTTAGAACCCTTTTCGGGGGTTTGAATTATAGGTGAAATATGTCTGCACACCCCAGCTCCCAGATGATAACTGTCTACTTCACTAGGGACCAACAAGCAGCAACTGAAATAAAAGCAACACAAACAGAATCAGATAAAAACACACTAAATCATATACTACACAACCAGGACACCAGGCCTAAAATAGATTGGTTACGCAACAAGTCAGTACTATATTAAAATCCTCCGCATTTTAACCCCTTAGCCAGCTATCCAGTACTACTGAATGCTACAGGTTCATCATCCACTGTCTGCGATTAAAGGAATGTACAATTCTTAGGGTTGGGAATTATAACCAAAGTAAAAAGGTCAAAATACTATTTTGACCCAAATCTGGATTGCAGCTTCTGCTACTTTTTAGAGATGCCTGCAACTACTATATAGTGTATAGTGTGTAGTGACTGTGTATGGAAATCCATCTCTTTCAAAATGTTGTTGTACTACAGTTCAAAGGTCATGGAATGTGATAATACCACACTGTAGTACAACAACATTAGAGGCTCACGGTCACTACCGATGCTCAAGAACCACACAGTACTAATCAGAACAATACACTCAGGATCAACCAGATACACAGAAGCTGGCGGCAGCAAGATCGCTGGAACCCGACGATCCGTCAGAAGACACAGGGTTAGCCAAAAAGAACACAGGATCAACCAGATAAAATTTACTAAAAAAAAAAAATAAAATAAAAACAGGATCACCCAGATGTTTCAGACTTACCGTTTAAAAGCGAACACCTCAGAGTAAAATCTTTTCTCGCTTAGCGAGAAAACGGACGCCATGTTTTTTTGTTTTTTTTTATATAAAATCCCTCCCCCACACAGAAAAACAACCAATAGGTGGATGCGCTATACAAAACGGACGTCTGGCCTCTGACAACCATACAGTGAGCCTAGCAACCCCCCAACAAGGAATGAAACGAAGAATATGAAAGTACATTTTTTAACATAAAAATGTCTAACCCATGCCTACTTTTAAAAAACTATACATTATAAAAAATAGTGGATGGGCAACCTCATGCCCAACTATCGTTTTATGCCACCTCGGGGTTCTGATGACAGGCCTTGTTAGTCACCCGGTGCCCTCGTTTACTTACCACATAATCACTGTAACATATAAAAGTGGTGTTAAAGGTACCCCACATCGACTGTAATGTAGCACGTCCCCACGCTCTCCCTGCCATCACATCATAAAATTGGCCGAGCGTGGGGTGGGGTGGCGCGGGGGCGGATCTAAAGTCCGGAAAGCGAAAGCAGCCCGGTGAAGATAAAATTATGAATAAAATTGCGGCGCATTTACGGGCCAAATATGAATAGACTGCATTCTTATGAGGTAAGGCATCGATGTATGTGGTGCACTTGCTTATCTTGGTGAAATCTCTTTAATTAGATATTTCCTTAGTCTCTCCAGGGTCCAGTGCCTTAATTGTTGTGATGTTGAGAGCAAGGGCCCCATACTAAATCATAAAAGGTGTGCTAACACTTAACAGAGCAAACAGGTGCCCTCTAGCGCCACCACACTTTTTTGCCATAGACACTACCAGAGTACTCTTGCAGGGGAGACCCCCTCTAGTATTGCTTAGCGCTCAGTTTAAATTAAGAGAAGCTCCTGCAGAGACACAACCATGTAGACTGAGGCCAAGAGCTGCTGTGACAGTGCCATTTAGTTCATAGAAGGCAGTGGGAGGATGAGGGAATAAAATGGGAAATACCCCCACAGTGCCGTCTTAATGATGGTCGCTGGCAGTCTCAAGCCCATTCCATGTGGTGAACCTCTGTTGGGGATGGCAAGGGGTAGGGAATTACGGAGCTGTGTAGTAGCCGGAGTAACCATGAGCTGAAGCCAAGATGGATCAGTATTGGAAAATGAAATGCCCAAAATGCAGATTTACTTGTAACTAATTCCAAGTCACTCCTGGAAAAGGGACCTTTGGGGCACAGCGGGCCTACCCAATTTCCAAAATTGAAATAAAATAAAATAAATAAATAAAGTTGGAAACATAATCACACATGGGGGGCAGAGTCTTGTTCTCAAAGGGTTAATGCCCAGCTTACACAGTTCTACTGCAGCATCACTTTATTTATAATTACACTGTAATAAAACTGGGACCATTCCCTGCAAATGGTTTGTACACACTCTGCAGATTGCATACTAAAAAAAAGGCTGTCTTCACTGCAACAGTGATATATATATTTTTTTTATTTTTTTTTCCCTTGGCATTCATTAAATATGCATGAAAGAGATGTTTTACGAACAGAATTGTATTTAAATGGATTTTCTGAGCGAGATGAAAGAGGGGAAATAAATTTGGTTTGTTGATCAAACTATGAAAACAAGATGTAATAACAGTGAGCGGAAATAAAAGGGTCGTATTTCATATTCCCCTCCTGTGCCAACTGCTGAGCAGGGAGCCACAAAAAAGTGCAGTGGCAGTGTCCCCTGGGCAGAGACCATTCTACCTGTCTGCCAAGTCATGGTGCGCTACTCATGGCCCGAGCTGGCAGCTAAAGTCTACAAATGGCTACAGAAGAGACAAAAATCCCATCTGTGTGAGGGTATCATCCATGCTGTTCTGCATGTTTAAACAGCACCTTTCTTGGTGCTTACAAGGGTAAGTAAGGAGCTCCATTACCTGAATGGGAAGTTTTTTGGGCAGCTGAAGAATATTTTTTACTCACTCCCTAAAGGAAGGGATGGGACTGTAATTAGCCCCCCTAGGGCGCTAGCAGCATTATACCTTTCCACTTCCTCATGGTAGGCTCCACCCCCGTGCTCCAACGTTTTGTGACATCAGCATACTGAGAGCACGGGGGTCCACTCCACTCAATCAAGTGGAGCATCTTTTTTCAAGCTCGTTTTCCAGTTTTAAATTTGGTTTTGGCACAGAGTGATGCCAGGGTTCAAGTAAAAAGAGCCATGTTAGTTGAACCCTGGCACTGATCTGTGCAAAACCCAATTTAAAATCAGGAAATTAACTTATGAAAAGATGCTTCATTCAAGAGAATGGAGCTCATTCTGAACACAATATTTTAATTATTTATTTATTTATTACACTATATTTTATTTATTTATTGAATTTTGTTGACCGGGTAGACTCACTGGGACTAGAAGTTCCTTTTTCAGGGGTGACCCGGGAGGGGGATACAGATGGTAACCAAATGAAACTGAACCAAATTAAGCTGTTGGTGGTATTTTTGGTGAACGAGGGAAATTTGGCCAGGACAATATGTCAGTCTTACACACTCTGCACTTGTTGTCAATTTGATGGCATATCACACAGAAACATAGACATAGACTTTGACGGCAGATAAAGACCACTTGGCCCACCCAGTCTGCCCATTTCCCTACCTACTGGATAAGCTGCAGATTCTAGTTAACCAACAGCCTGCAACCTCCCACTATAATTGCCTTATTTCTGTCCCATGTGTAACCCCCTGCAAATGGGGGTTCCCAAAAGACTTCCAGGAGCTTGCTTAAATGCTCCAAGCCTGAATGGTGTTTGTCGTTTAAGCCATTTATCAGTGAGTGTTTTTAGAACCTCTGGTACTGTCTCTTTAAGAGCTGTCTGCTTGCAGACATAATTAGTTTGTATGGGGGACTGTGTGTTTCTTTGATTGAGTACCACTCAAGCTGCTGCCAATTCACCCCATTTTTGCAGTCACTAGGAGTGCAAAGGAACCTGTCTGAAAGATGTAACTGATTGCAGAAATCATTTACAGTAATAATAAAATTACAGTTTGTCTAACCTGCTTTCTTTGCAGTCAGAACTGTCTGCCTAGTTCCCCATTCTGGTTTTGAACTGCTGAACTGGACCAATCAGTGTGGGGTAAACTAGCTCTAAAATGATGCCTTGGACGAATCAGAACTTGGGACTCATAATCTGAGCCAGCCACAAGAGGATTGTATGGGCAGTGACTCTGGGAGATGTAGTTTAGACTTGATTGCCTTTTGGACCAACAGCAGCAGTCTATTGTGAGTGACAGCCAATCCAGTCAAGAACTGGGAGGAACTCAAAGGAAGTGCCGGTTTTTGTCTGTTGGGAGTTTCAGTTTGAGATCTGAAAGTGAAGGGAAAGAAACCCTGTGCTCCTTCAGTTGCACAGTTTCAGTCAAAAACGTGTGCAAGGCCCAGAGTTCCGTCTACAACATTGTAACTGCTTGTTAGGACTAGATCCGTCCTGTGAAAAGAATCAAAGGATCTCTGAAGAGTAGAAACCAGGCTCACCCTGTAGAAGACTGAAGAAATTGTTGAATTACACTCGGTCTGTCAGGAACTGAATCTGCTGTGTTTCTCCTGGTTATTGTGCAGTAATTCGATTGGGATACAGATGCAGCCTGCCTGGTATAGTGCTTTCTTTTTTTACCATATAAATGTGTGAGGAGTCTCTTGGAGATCAAAGTAGCCCTGCTGACATTGAAGGACCATATCTTCTTTGGAGGTCGTGAGTACTAATTCGGGGTCGCTCCTGTTGAGTGCCACATTAAATCCAAATGGAATTACTGTACTGCTGACTGTTTAATTTTCCTTTTCTCTGTGTGAAAGGGCCCCTACCAGCTGCCACGGTTTGGACTAGCCACTAGGGCCTGGGTACCTGGACAGTAACTGGTAGGATAGGCCTGTGCACAGAGCCATAGGTAGATAGTAAAGTGATAAGCTAATTAACCTGATTTCCCCCTGTCCTTGTTATATCCCCCTAAATAAATCAGAGCTGTTTGTTTCAACAAAGTTATACTGCCTGAGGTATTTGTCTATGTTAAAGTACTGTACTGTGATTGTTGCACTGTATCTTATTTTACAGGATGTCCCGGTGCCTGAACCAGCCTTGGGGGTAAGTGTATACTGTGAAGGTAATTCTGCTATATTGTGTGGGCCACTAGTGGGAAGAAAGGGGTTGCAGTGTCCCAGAGGGCTGTGACCAAGTAAGTTTAACTATTGCAACCCTGACCTCTGGGTGGAGGCACCCGCCATTGGATCCAGGCCCTCAACCTGTTAGTGGCAAATCAGGCAGGGGTAGTAGCCCTGGGATAGCGCCATCTAGGGGTTACATTTTGAGGCTCACCGCTGGGATTGTGTGTCCTCTAGTGGCCATATTTACAAACCACTGTTAAGGAAAAAAATAAATAAATAAATAAATGGGTACCCGACAGAAGTGGCTGTGCACCGGCTGGTGGAGTGGTGTACTGGGGAGGAGATCGACTCCAAAATGCTATGCTTATCCTGGACATCCCCTGGGTATCAATAATGGACACTGTGCAGGGAGTACTTTCCAAGGTGGAAGGTTTACAAAATCCTGTGGTGGTGGGTCGGCACGCTAATCTGCTCACCCACACTTTCCTGGCCCTAGTAGAGTTTAAGGATCCCATAGATAGCTCCAAAGTACCACAGACCATTACCCCAGAGGGAGCCCTCACTGCTTGGAGAGTGATAACTAAGGACAGTAAAGACCCGGGGGGGAATGAGCCCCCACCACTATCTGAAACTTTTGAGGAGAAATTTGCTAAATGGTTGCTGGGAGAAGGGAAAACTGTGGAGGACTTGAAGAAACTATTCTTGCCACCTGGGGGTGTTCCTCCCCCAACACCCTCTCCTGCTCCAGTACCCGTAATGGTGGCTGAACCAATGCAGACTCCTATTTCTGCACCTGCCATTAGTCACGACTCTTACCGAAGGTTGAGGATCTTCTCTGGCACCTCCCACCCCCAAGGGAGGATGACTGGGAGACCTGGATAGACTATGTTGCCCCAAGTGCTAGAATGGCAATGCTCGGAAGCCGAAAGCGAAAGAGGGTTAGTGAGAGCCTCAGGGTCCTGCCCTGGCTACCATCCGTGCTAAGCAGACCAGTAACCCTGAAGCGACTGCACAAGCCTATCTTGAGGCCTTGGAGAATGTGTATGGGAGCCCAGATTCTGATGAGGACCTATGGTGGAGAGTAAGAAATGCACAACAGTACCAAGGGAGTTGTTGTCTGTGTATGTCTCTCGGCTGGAAAAATTGTTGCAAGAATGCCTCAGAAAGGGTAGTTTGCCAGCGATTGAACTGGACCGAACCAGACTGGACAGAATCCTTAAGTCTGCCCCCTCTCTCAGAACTGCTGTTGCTTCAGTTACGCCTGGCAAATCGACTGGAATCCCCACCTCCTATGATGAGTTAATGAGAGAAATTGAGGAGTTGAGAAAAGGCGACCTCGGGAGATCTGCACCAATAGCTGTGGCTATGACCGAGTGACTGAGGTGGCCCATCAAGTGAAGTTCAGGGGCAGAGGTTGGCAGTCAATGAGTGCTCTGATAAGGAAAAGATATGCCACAATGGGGCTAACTGTTGAGAGAGATCCGGGAATTCAAAAACAGTCCTTTTATGAAGGCCACGCCTGCAAAGTACGGGCCCCACCTATATCCGACTGCATCTGCTATGGGGGTGGGATACCCACCCATGTATCTCCTGCTGATAACAGCTCGAACTCGATTCCTTGACCATGGAAGTGGAGAAACTGATGAGATGTCTCCAAATGCTTATCACGCCGCAGACAGAGATGGCACCAAGGTTTTCAGTTAGTAATACCCCCTCTGGCTCCCAGTGTGGCACCTCGGCAGCTCAAACTCCAAAAAGTATGTTTTGCTATAATTGTGGGAAGGATGGGCACATGAAAAGGGATGCCAATCCCCAAAGACACTGACAAAGTTGCATATAGGCTACAAGGAGAGCTTCGAGAACAAATCAGTGGTTAAGAGGTGCACAAATGATCCCAGTGAGGGCACCAAAAATGCTAATTCACGTCCTTTTGGCAAGGTCAGTTGCCCAGGCCCCACTACCGCCTCTCCAGACTGGTCCAGAATAGTGGGTCCCTCCATGGAGACCACTGTAAAGGTAAATGGAGTGTCTACAAGAGCTGTATTAGACAGTGGCTCCCAAGTGACAATTATGTTTCAAGATTGGTATCAGAAGCATTTGTCAGACGTACCACAACCATTAGAAGGACTGCATGTATGGGGTTAAGTGAGAAGGCCTACCCCTATTCTGGGTATATCCGAATTTGGCTGTCTTTCCCCACCTCCGTGGCTGGGTGGCGAACAAGTAAGACCCTAGCCTTAGTGTGTCCCCCCACTGGACTGTATGATGGTGTCCCTTTGTTGATTGGAACAAATGCTCATATGTTCAGAAGGCTGGCACATTTGTGTTATGAAAACAGGGTCAAAGACTAGTAGAGCTTTAAGAGTTCCGGCTTTAATTAAGAAGGCCTATGAGGCACAGAGAGATGCTGAAAATATAGAACCAGAGGAACCGGTCGGAATTGTATGGAAGAAGGATCCTGAGTCTCTGATCCTGGCACCAAATGCCCAGTGTACCTTACAGGGAGAGGTCCGTATCAGAAAGGATGTTAAGAATAAAATATTAATGTTGGATGCACCAGGCGATGGAAAATTGCCAGAGGGACTGCTGGTCAAGCCTAGTATTTTGCCCGCTAGAGCCCATGCTTATGCCAGAAGGGTAATGGTCCAAGTTCATAATGTGTCTGAAAGAGACATTCGAGTAAATAGAGGTTGCATCCTGGCTAATGTGCATTGTGCAGACACTGCAGTGCTACCCAGCAGCAAGAGTTCAAGGAAGAATGACAGAGTAACGCCTGACTTGTTTGATTTCGCAACTCCCGCTGCCAGCTGAATGGAAAGTGAGGATCAGTGAGAAGCTTGCCCAGAGAGACCAGGTGTTTTCTTTAAAGGAATGGGGCGTAGGATGCGTGCAAGGAGCTGAGCACAATATCCGGCTGCATGACGAAAGACCATTTGGTGAGAGGTCTCGACGCCTGGCACCTGCTGATATAGATGATGTGAGACGGCATCTGCAAGAGATGTTAGCGGCTGGTGTAATACAAGAATCCAGAAGCCCTTATGCTTCCCCATTGTGGTAGTGAGAAAAAGAATGGGACAGTAAGGATGTGCGTGGATTGCTCGCACCTTAAACCGGCGGACTATCCTGATCAGTACACAATGCCCGCATTCAGGATGCTTTGGACTGCCTAAGCGGGAGCAAGTGGTTCTCTGTGCTGGATCTCCGCAGTGGGTACTACTAAGATCCCGATGGCCCCAGAGGACCGTGAGAAGACAGCCTTATCTGTCCGCTTTTGTCCTTATGAATTCATGTGAGGATGCCTCAAGGATTTCAGGTGCCCCAGCCACTTTTCAACGATTGATGGAGCGTGCAGTGGGGACATGAACTTACTAGAGTGCCTGGTATACCTAGATGATGTTATTGTGTTTGGCAGCTCACTGGAGGAACATGAGAGCAGATTATTTAAGGTATTGGATCGACTGGAGGACTTTTGGCCTTAAACTGTCCATTGATAAGTGTCAATTCTTTCAAACATCAGTAAAGTATGTGGGACACATAGTATCCACCGAGGAATAGAGACCCACCCAAGTAAAGTTGAGGCCTTGACTACCTGGCCACAGCCCAAAAATCTAAAAGAACTGCAAAGATTCCTGGGATTCTGTGGTTATTATCGGCGTTTCATCAAGGACTATTCAAGAGTGATCCGCCCTTTACTTAACCTTACTCAAGGGTATCCCCCAACCCACAAAAAATACCAAAAGTCAGCGTCCCTCAAGACTGAAAGAGTGTATTTTCATCCGAGTGAAGTATTTGGGGCCCGCTGGACTCCTGATTGTGAGACTGCTTTTCATGAGATCATATATCAACTTACCCATGCTCCAGTGCTGGCCTATGCCGATCCAAGAAAAACCTTCACTCCTGCACACTGATGCTAGCTTGCAAGGGTTGGGGGCTGTGTTGTACCAAGAGCACGAGAATGGCCTGAGACCAGTGGCCTTTGCCAGTAGAAGCCTGACCCCATCTGAAAAGAACTATCCTGTACATAAGTTAGAGTTCCTAGCTTTGAAGTGGGCTATTGTTGACCAATTCCATGAGTACTTGTATGGGGCTAAAATACTAGTAAAACTGACAATAATCCTTTGACCTATGTAGACCTCAGCTAAGTTGATGCCACTGGCCACAGGTGGCTTTCTGCATTATCTACATATGACTATGCTCTCGAATGAGCAGGTCTGAACCATATAGATGCTGATGCTCTCTCCCGGAGGCCTGTTCCCCAGAATGATTGGGTCCGATTGGCAGAACCTGACATTCGGGCACTCTGCCGAAGTTTGACAGGGAGGAACAAATGTCCACGGGCGTAGTGGACTGCATGGTGGATTGCTTGGGACCCTCTGAGAATTGCATACCTGCTGCTTATTGCCACTTTTCTGCAATAGACATTGGTGCACTGCCTCAGCTGGACAATGACAGTATTCAAGGGCTCAATCCCGTGATCCTATGATCAAATCAGCTTCAGAAGCCCTCTATGCAGGAAAAGAATGTCCAAATTACGCTCCACTGATTTGAGAACTGCACTGTTATACAAGAAGGTCCTAAGTTGAAACTGATCAATAAACTGTTATATAGAGAAACAGTAGACAGAGGGGACAAGTAGACAAACAACAACTGGTGCTGCCCACTGCCTTTCGAGACTCAGTATTGAGGTCCTTGCACAACCACATGGGGCTGTGGTATGAACAGAACACTTGACTTGGTGAGATCCAGATTCTATTGGCCTAAGATGGGGGCTGATCTGGAGCAACACATGTCACGAACTTGAGTACGCTCCTTACAGAGGAAAGCTTTGCCCCAGAGGGCTGCCCTTGTTAACATAACCACCAGTGCACCCATGGAGCTGGTCTGTATTGATTTTCTGAGTTTGGAGTCAGATCAAAGAAATATCAGTAATGTGCTGGTGGTCACTGACCATTTCAGAGATATGCCCAAGCTTTCCCCACCAAAGACCAGAAAGCATCCACTGTAGCCAAAGTACTCGTGAGAAAACTTTTTGTTCACTATGGGGCTCCACAAAGAATCCATTCTGATCAAGGGAGACTTTGAGAGTCGTCTGATCAAAGAGATGCTTTCTCTGTGGGAGTGAAAGTCCAGAACCACTCCATTACCACCCCAGGGGGACCCACAGCCTGAACGTTTCAACCGCACTTTGCTAGATATGCTAGGCACCCTGCACCCAAAGGACAAGCCTAGATGGAGCCAACAAATTAGCACCCTGGTACATGCTTATAACTGCACCAAAAGTGATGCCACTGGGTTCTCCCCTACACGTCTGATGTTTGGAAGAGAAGCTCGACTACGGTAGATGTGTGTTTTGGGGTCTCTCCTGATGGGGTTCAAGCTGACAACTATTTACAGTATGTGCAAAAGTTAAAGGCCCAGCTAACTCATGCGTACCAACTGGCTCAAACCATGGCTGCCAAAAGAAATCTGGCCAACAAAGAAAGGTATGATAAAAGGTGAAAGCACAGGAACTCCAGGAGGGAGATCGGTATTGCTAAGAAATCTGGGACTGCATGGCAAACACAAGATTGCTGACAGATGGCACCATCTCCCTCACATTGTAGTGGGCAAACTAGATGATCTGCCAGTGTACAAAGTAAGGCCTGAGAACAATTCAAAGATGTAAAAACAATGCATAGAAATCATTTACTACCCATTGGACAAATCCTGATTGAGTCTGAGCCCCAGAAGATGCCCCTCTGGACCAGTGACTAGAGCTGCTGCTAAGAAAAGATCAAGGAAGTCTGCACCTACAGAAGCAGAGTTAAAGTGTTCCCCTGCACAAGTCCCAGTTGAGCATGACTGTCAGTCCATATCAGAAGAAAGGAGAGGACTTTGAATACTATCCTTCTTACGAACTGAGTCAATTGTTTGAGGCAATCCCTAGTCAATACTGGAGACAAGCTGGGCCTTCTGGACTGTCTATGCCCCCAGCTTCATCCCTGGAGCCAATGCTCCCAGAAAGTGAAGTGCCAAGCATCAGATCAGATGAAATGGAATCATTGTGCATGGTTGAACTGTTTGAGCTTTCAGGGAGAAATGATAGATTGGGGGCAGACTGGTGATACACCGAACAAGAAGAGTATTTTGAGTGCCCTGACAGTCCACTGCCAGTGTCTGAAAGCTCTCCATGCGAGCCAAATGTTGTGGACTCAGAAACTGTAACTCCTGGAGCTGAAAGTGCCCCAAGTTCTAGCCTCTACCCCATGGAGACTCCCTGACAAGTGAGAACAATGCTGAAAATGAGGCTCAGAGTGCAGAGACTGTAACAGCTCCCCTAGAAAGACTGGTCGAGCTGTAAAGCCTGTGGTGCACCTCAGTTATGATTCCCTGGGCCGGCCAGTGGACCTGCCTCTCAATGTTGTCCATAAAGGAGTGTATGTGTCCCCGAGCTCATTGCCCAAACTGAGCGTTAGTGCTAACTCCAAGTTACTTGTGTTGCCCTCTAAGTATGGTGCCCTTGCCCGTCCCAGCCCCAAGGTAACTGATAGGAAGGTCCCTCTCTTCAGGTTTCATGTACAAGAGGTAATAACTTGAGTTATGGTACAATGTGTGTGTTATACTGTGTAAAGAGTGACGTACTGCAATGTTTCAGAAATGGTTCTTGGTAAAATGATGTATTGACTGATGATTACATGTGAGCCTAATGAAATGTATATGGTTGCAGTTGAAACTTATAGAGGTACTTGCTTGAGCGGACGTCAAGCTTTTCCCAGGCCAGGAAGGTGTAACCCCTGCAAATGGGGGTTCCCAAAAGACTTCAGGAGCTTGCTTAAATGCTCCAAGCCTGAATGGTGTTTGGCGTTTAAGCCATTTATCAGTAGTGTTTTAGAACCTCTGGTACTGTCTCTTTAAGAGCTGTCTGCTTGCAGACATAATTAGTTTGTATGGGGACTGTGTGTTTCTTTGATTGAGTACCACTCAAGCTGCTGCCAATTCACCCCATTTTTGCAGTCACTAGGGTGCAAAGGAACCTGTCTGAAAGATGTAACTGATTGCCAGAAATCATTTACAGTAATAATAAAATTACAGTTTGTCTAACCTGCTTTCTTTGCAGTCAGAACTGTCTGCCTAGTTCCCATTCTGGTTTTGAACTGCTGAACTGGACCAATCAGTGTGGGGTAAACTAGCTCTAAAATGATGCCTTGACGAATCAGAACTTGGGACTCATAATCTGAGCCAGCCACAAGAGGATTGTATGGGCAGTGACTCTGGGAGATGTAGTTTAGACTTGTGCCTTTTGGACCAACAGCAGCAGTCTATTGTGATGACAGCCAATCCAGTCAAGAACTGGGAGGAACTCAAGGAAGTGCCCAGTTTTTGTCTGTTGGGAGTTTCAGTTTGAGATCTGAAAGTGAAGGGAAGAAACCCTGTGCTCCTTCAGTGCACAGTTTCAGTCAAAAACGTGTCAAGGCCCAGAGTTCCGGTCTACAACTTGTGTAACTGCTTGTTAGGACTGAATCCGTCCTGTGAAAAGAATCAAAGGATCTCTGAAGAGTAAGAACCAGGCTCACCCTGTAGAAGACTGAAGAAATTGTTGAATTACACTCGGTCTGTCAGGAACTGAATCTGCTGTGTGTTCTCCTGGTTATTGTGCAGTAATTGCGATTGGGATACAGATGCAGCCTGCCTGGTATAGTGCTTTCTTTTTTACCATATAAATGTGAGGTCTGTGAGTCAAAAGTAGCCTGCTGTGGTGAAGGACCATATCTTCTTTGGAGTCGTGAGTACTAATTCCGGGTCGCTCCTGTTGAATTGCCACATTAAATCCAAATGGAATTACTGTACTGCTGACTGTTTAATTTTCCTTTTCTCTGTGAAAGGGGCCTACCAGCTGCAACAGTTTGGACTAGCCACTAGGGCCTGGGTACCCAAGGGACAGTAACTGGTAAGGATAGGCCTGTGCCACAGAGCCATGGAAAGTGAATAAGTAAAGTGATAAGACTAATTAACCTGATTTCCCTGTCCTTGTTATATCCCCTAAATAAATCAGAGCTGTTTGTTTCAACAAAGTTATACTGCCTGAGGTATTTGTCTATGTTAAAGTACTGTACTGTGATTGTTGCTGTATCTTATTTTACAGGATGTCCCGGTGCCTGAACGAGCAGGGGTAGTGTATACTGTGAAGGTAATTCTGCTATATGTGGGCCACTAGTGGGAAGAAAGGTTGCAGTGTCCCAGAGGGCTGTGACCAAGTAAGTTTAACTATTGCAAACCCTGACCTCTGGGTGGAGGCACCTGCCATTGGATCCAGGCCTCAACCTGTTAGTGGCAAATCAGGCAGGGTAGTAGCCCTGGGATAGCGCCATCTAGGGGTTACACATGCATGTTTGAATTCCCCTGTTTTAGACCCAACGACCTCCCAGCAAGGTGGTTCCATGTATCCACCATTCTCTCTGTGAAAAAATTTCACATTACCCTGAGCCACACCCCCGCATCTTTAAATTGTGCCCCTTGTTCTTACACATCTCTTTTTTCTGAAAGATGCTACCCTCCTGGA
The DNA here is from genome assembly GCA_016271365.2 of Neoceratodus forsteri. Lineage (NCBI taxonomy): Eukaryota > Metazoa > Chordata > Ceratodontiformes > Ceratodontidae > Neoceratodus > Neoceratodus forsteri. The sequence goes on along the minus strand of JADMNL010000034.1, from coordinate 112,162,588 downwards.
CTTTGTTGATTCCCTTGAGGTACTTGAAAGTTTCTATCATCTCTCTGACATATGCAACTGTAACCTGCAGCCCAGACCTGCTACCATGCAGCACCGTAATGTGCCCTGAACTGTACCAATGACCAGTAACTTACTATAATTATTGTATACCTACTGTCACTGTCTGTTATGCCCTGCGGTCATAGGCCCTAACTATGACATAGCAACTATGCACTCTGGTCTTTAAGTCTAAACTTGTATGTCACTAATGAATGTCTAGTCCAGCCTGTAACTATTCTGGACCTGTTGTAATCACCCTATATGTATCTACTCTAAACCTGTTGTAGCACCTCCGTCTTTGCTCCTGCTTGTACTGAATGTAACCCCCAGGTTGCATCTGGAAACGAGCGGTCCCCGCTCAGTATGCTTATTTGGTAAATCTCTTAAATAAATAAATTATGTCCCCCCCCCCGTCCCTCCTTTCATCAAGGGTATACATATTAAGCTCTCTCAGTCTCTCTTCATATGGTTTCTGCTGCAGACCCTGCACCATTTTAGTTGCCCTCCTCTGGACTGCTTCCATCCTGTCTATGTCCTTGCGTAGATGAGGTCTCCAAAACTGCACACAGTACTCCAGATGGGGTCTCACCAACTGTCTGTATAGAGGGATATCCACTTCCCTTTTTCTACTTGTGATGCCCCTTCCTATGCATCCCAGTATACCCCTGGCTCTCCTTACCAACTTCTCACTTTGCTTACCCACCTTTAGGTCATCTGATATGACTACCCCCAAGTCCCTTTCCATTTTTGTTGTTGTTAGTACCTCCCCTGCTATTGTGTACTCTTCTCCTGTGTTTTTGTTTCCCAGGTGCATTACTTTGCACTTCTTTGTATTGAATCTAAGCTGCCATATGTCTGACCATTCCTCCAACCTTGCCAAGCCCCTTCTCATCTTTTCTACCCCCTCTTGTGTATCAGCTCTGTTACAGATCTTTGTGTCATCTGCAAAGAGGCATACGTTTTCCTCTAGACCCTCTGCAATGTCACCTATAAAGATGTTTAAGAGGACTGGACCCAGAACTGAGCCCTGAGGTACTCCACTAGTAACCCCCCTTTCTTTGAAATGTGTTCCATTCACTATTACCTTCTGTGTCCTGTTGTGCAGCCAGTTTGCTACCCAGGCCAGCACCCTGGGACCCACTCCCAGGCTGGCTAACTTGATTATTAATCTTTTGTGCGGGACTGTGTCAAATGCCTTGCTAAAGTCTAGGTAGGCCATATCCACAGCCCCTCCCTGGTCTATTACTTTGGTCACCCAGTCAAAGAAATCAATTAGATTCATCTGACATTACCTTCCTGCTGTAAATCCATGCTGCTTTGGGTGCTGTGCCCCGCTGGCCTCTAGGTACTCAACAATTCTTTCTTTCAGAACAGATTCCATCATTTGCCCTACCACTGAGGTCAAACTTACAGGTCTGCAGTTTCCTGCTTCTGCCTTGCTCCCACTTTTGTGAAGGGGAATCACATCTGCCCTCCTCCAGTCCTCAGGTACCACCCCATCCTGCCATGATTTGTTAAAAAGCGTGGTTAGTGGTGTCACTAGGTCCTCCCTTAGTTCTTTTAGGATTCTGGGATGAATCCCGTCAGGCCCCATTCCTTTGTCCACCTTGAGTTTTAGGAGTTCTTTCAGGACTCTTTCTTATGTGAATGGACTGGTGTCAACCCCCTACCCAGAGTGCATCCATTGTCTGGGTTAGGTAACTCCTCCTCATCTTCTTTTGTGAATACCGAGCAAAAGCATTCATTCAGTATCTCTGCCTTTTCACTGTCTCCCTCTGCCCACCTCCCCTCTCCTTTATTAATCTTCACTATCCCTCCCTTAACCTTTCTATGCTCCCTAATGTACCTATAAAAGGTTTTATCCCCCTTCTTAATTGAGTGGGCTATTTTTTCCTTGGTTTGGGCCTTTGCTATTCTGACTGCCTTCCCCACTTCTTTCTGCTTTAATTGATACAGTTCCCTGTCATGCTCCTTCTGTGATTCCTTATACTTTTTGAATGCAGCCTTTTTCTCCTTAACCTTCCCTGCCACCTATTTTGAGAACCATAGTGGTTTTTTACTCTGCTTTGTTTTCTTTATTTGTTTCACACAAAGGCTTGTTGCCACTATGATGGCAGTTTTGATTTTTCTCAATTGTTCTTCCACCCCTCCTTTTTGGCCATTTGCTAGTGCATTCTTCAGGTATTCACCCATTTTGCCAAAGTCAGCCCTTCTAAAGTCCAGTATCTTTGCTTTTGTATGGCTTATCACCATGGTTGTGCTCATTGTGAAGCACACTGTGCAGTGGTCGCTTGTTCCCAGATGTCTACTGACTTCTAAATTTGTGATCCTCTCCATTTGAGAGTACCAGGTCTAATTGCTCCCTCCCGAGAGGGTTCCAACACTAGCTGTCTAAGGTTTGCTTCTGCAGGGCATCAAATGACCCTGTTTTGGATGTGGCTGCAGTACCTGTCATCCAGTTAACGCCTGGCATATTCAGGTCCCCCATCAACAGTATCTCCCTTTTTCAGCCATTTTGAGAACGTCCTCTATCATTTTCTTGTCAATTCCTCCCTTGAGATGGGGGTCTGTATACAACTCCCATGCGATTGTGATGCCATTCCCTGTCTCCAAGGTGACCCAGAGTGCCTCTTGTCCTCCCCCTTTACTTTTTAGTTCTGTAGCTTTGATTCCTTCCCTTATGTATAGAGCTACTCCACCTCCTCTTTTACCTTCCCTGTCCCTTCTGTAGATTGTGTACCCTGATATGCTGACATCCCAGTCATGGTTCTCTGTGTACCATGTTTCCGTGACTGCCACAATATCCAATTTTTCTTCTTCCATCAGGGCTACTAGCTCAGGAAGCTTGTTTCCCAGACTACGGCATTGGTACTCATTGCCCTCCATTTAATGTTGGCTTTATCCTTTTTCCCCCATCCCTGCTCTTATTGCTGTTGTCTATTTTTCCATTTACCCCTGTCCTGCCCTGTGTTGAGCTCTGTACCTCAGTGTTTACCTTACTACCTGCCATGTTTTGTGGGGGGAGGCTTGAAATTTCCTGCCTCTTATCAGCACCCCCCCTTGACTAGTTTAAAAGCTTGCCAATGAAGCATTTAAACCTGTCACTTTCAAGATCTTCTTGTTGACATTGAAGGCCCTAAATGGTCTGGGTCCTGATTACCTTAAAAATTTGTCATCTTCTTACACCCCTGTCTGTTATACCGACGTTGCAAAGTGTCGGAGCACAGGGGTGGAGCCAACTATGAGGAAGTGGAAAGGGATCATGCTGCAAGCCCCTCTGGGGCAAATTATGATTCCTTCCCTTCCCTTCCTTTAGGGGGTGAATTAGAAAATGATTCAGCTACCCAAAGGAGCTCCCATCCAGGTAAGAGAGCTCCCTGCTTAGCCATCTTACCCTGGAAAATGATCAAGATGGGGTTTCTTTAAGATTTCAGAATGGTCATTGAGGTATTCTGGCTAGTAACACTTGTGAGTGGCTCATTTTTATGTTTGCTTGCATGCATGTGCAAGAAACATAGTGCCATCGTCCAAGTTTTTGTAGGTGTGACACCCTGTCTTCCAATTCAGTCAGTGTGTTTGCAGGCACAGCCACAGTTCACCAATGAATGCTGCAGCTGTCTATGACAGCAGTTGAAAATGCAGTGGTGTACAGTTGAAAGGGAGAGACCGCTTCAGTGAGCAGCGATAAGATAATGTTGATTAGCATATTGCCAGCAATCCTACTTGTACACATCTCTGCTTTCTCTTCCTGGAACATAAATTCAGTTTGAAGTGAACTTTTCCCAGGACTATCTTTCCGGGAGGAGGCAAGTGACTAAAATGACATCCTTGGAATGTTTCCAAAAAAATATCTAATTGCCATCCTTGGAATGTTCAGTCAGAGTTCAGGGTAGGTGCGGCATTGACAAAAGCAGGAAAACAGAACCTCTAAGAGACTGAAAAAGTAGACGCAGTTTTCATCTGTTGGTACACCTGATCAGTATTGTAATAATATTCCTCAACCCTCTGAGTGTATCTGAATAGTGCTCCCCCCCCGCCTGCTGCACACAGTATGGCTGACGGGGGTGCCCAATCCCCTGTCGGCTCCACGCCCCCCTCCCAGAGTTCTAGGTGCCACGCTGGGAGCCCACCCCAGCATGGCATAAGTGAGAATGGTGACGGGGTGCCCAATCCCCCATCGACTCAATTAAACCCCACCAAAAGAAACAGATTTCCAGTTGCCACGCTGGGAGCCCACCCCAGCGTGGCACACGTCTCTATGGCCGAAGGAGGTGCCCAATCCCCCATTGGCTCCACTGACCCCCCCCAAAAAAATCTACCAGCTGCCATGCTGGGAGCCCACCCCAGCGTGGCACAAGTCCTGTGTCGTCTTCCTAAAAAGAAAACAAACAACTGAAAAGAAAAAAAGGTCCCTCGTTGATTGTCTTACCCTCCAACCCGCGCCCACCCTCTGTGCAGCCACCTCCCCACACCCCCACCTCACCCCCATACTTACCTCTGGAGGCCGGCGCGACGATCTTCGGGGGACCGGGAACATGTCTGCACTCTTCAAAGCCGACCGTGAACTGAAGAAATGCCGGTAAGCTGTATAATGGAATAAATAGGGTTTTTTCAACTTTGATGCATATCTCAGGCATTTTTTGGAATTTTGGCACAAAATTTTCAACATGGGGTTTCTGGGACCCCTCCTCATGAATTCTGGCACTGTCATGGCATTAATCGGCCCCAAAAGGTGATTTCACGGTCACTGCGTGGAACCACCTTTCAGGACCGATTTACGAAACGCCAGTGTTAGAGTTCATGAGGTAGGCCCCAAAACCCTATCTTGAAAATTTGGTGAAAAACTTCCCCAAAATGACTGATTTATGAGCGAGCGTTGCGCAGTCCCTACGCACTCTCGTAAGTTCGTAAATTTTAATATTTTCACTCCAGATATTAAACATTGCCATTTTACCACACTTCCTTATGAGCAGTACAGCTGTCATTTTTTATATCCTGCCCAAAATGTGTTTTTGCGCATGCAGCACACAGTGGCGCAGTCGTTATGCGAAATCAATGTTCGTGACAAATTAAGAAAATCACAATGACACTGTTCATGAGCAGAGGTCTTAAAATGGCTATGATAAAAATTTGGTGACAAAAGTCCATAAAATGACTGTGTTACGCGCGAGCATTGTGCAGTTTCCACGCACTCTCATAAGTTCATGAATTTGTAATATTTTCAGTCCAGATTTTCACCACTGGCATTTTTCCACATTTCCTTATGAACAGTACAGCTGTCATTTTTCACACCATGGCCAAAATGTGTTTTCACACTTCCAGCGCAGAAATGCGTGGTCGCTGTGGGAAATCACTGTTCGGGACAGATTCAGACAATCACAGTGACACTGTTCATGAGCGGAGGTCCCAAAATGCCTGTGTTGACAATCTGCTGTAAAAAAATCCCCAAACTAATTACATTATGGGTGTGCGTTGCACAGTTTCTACACACGCTCGTGACTTCACCAGTTTTTTTAATATTTTCACTGCACATTTTCAACACTGCCATTTTTACACCTCCCCATGAACAGTACAGCTGTCATTTTTCACATCTTGTTCAAAATGTGTTTTCGCATATGCGGTGCCAAATGGCGTAGTCACTGTGCAAAATCAGCTTTCGGCTAACAAACTGATATTGCCACTGTTCATGAGGTGGGGGTCACAAAAAAACCATGTTGAAAATTTGGAGTGAAAATAGCAACGAACGCCTGAGGCATTAGGGTTTCTGACAATAACACCCCACCCTGTAGAGACTGACAGGCATCAGGGGTGTGACTTGGGATTGTTGCCTGTAAAGCTCATACCATTCCACCCCTGCCCACACACTGCAGCCAGTGAGAGGCATTGAGGTGGGCCTTGGACTCATCGGACCCAAAGTTCACCCCATTCTCCTATACAACACCCATCTCACCGTATTTCCTGATGAAATAGTGTGAACATAAGGGCCAAAGACTCCAAGGCACACCGTGACACTTGTCGGTGTCTGCAGGGTGGGGTGTGGTGAAATGGCGTGGCCGTTATGCCTGATGAACCAAAGGCACACCACAATGCCTGTCAGTCTCTGCAGGGTGGTAGTGGGGTTGGCTTCAGTTCAATACTTCATTGCCATTCCTGTCATGCAGCTCTGTAACTCCTACACTACCAATGCTAATGCCAGCAAGCAAACATTCAGCATTGACAAATGCTTGTTCTTAGTGATTTTATGCATGTGCCACCATGTTTGCTGCAACTGCACAAAATTGTGGCACAAAACTGGACACAGACCACATTTTGGGAATAATTTCACTTAATTTACTCAAATGTTTGAAGAACAAAGTTTAAAAACTTAAAATAATGCAATGTAATTTCAAATAAATAGTACAGTTGTGTATATTAGGGATTGTACTGTTATTTATTTTTTGTTAATCTTTTTCTCCCTGTCTGACCAGCCCCCTTCCACCAGTCACCCCAGCCCGACATCCTGGTATCCTCCAGGGCTTATCTGCCCATGTCCACTTCCAGGGCTTTCTCACCCTCCGGTGGGGTCAGTGGAGTTCCCCAACCCCTGCCATCGAACAGGATCTGGTTTTGCTGGAAGATCCTGGATAGCTGAATATGGGACCTGCAGGTGAGTGATGTCATCCTGCCAGCTGTCCATTTCTTGTGTTCTCCCTAAGATGGTGCGGACATGCAATGTCACCGTGATGCACGTCACATGCGTTGACGGCCGACGCACCTCACTATACTTTTGGCAGCCCCACACTGCCTTCCCCTAGTCTCAATGTCCTCCCATACCCAGAGGAGGAGAGCAGTCCCTCAGATGCTTGATCCTTCTCCCCCTGGTCAACCCTCTGATGCCCTAAGTTAACTTTCGAACCCGGGTCCTCAGCATCATAAGCAGTAGCATTACCGCTGCACCCACGGGCCAGCATACTAGGGACTGTACTTTGTACAAGTCTTCCATTATTAAACAGTAAAACAATTTTCTTTAAAAAATAGGAGATGGCCTTTGAGGAGGTCCTGTCGGCACAGGGAAAACTTTGGCGAACAAGAACTTTTAGGCACATTTCAGCTTAAATTCCAAACATTTTCTGTATTTAGTAACTGCCTTTTCTCTATACTTATTCTAATCAACATGAAAACTGGATCGCTGTCCCCTAGACTTGATCTGCTTTGGCTGCTTGGCTCCATCACCTGACATTGCAATCCTCTGCTTGCGACATCACAATCTGCTGCTTTGGTAACTATCATGATGTCATAAAGAGAGAATAAGGAGGCTGTCAGGTGCAGACAAGCAGCCAGTGCAGATGTAGTCTCGGGGATGGTGATGCTGTTTTCATCTATCCAGGAAAAAAGGGGGGATGCTAAACGGCCAAACACTTCAAGCTGTGGCTGCAGTAACGAATCCCAACCTGATGTCATAATATTCTGCTGCTCGTGACAGCGCAGTTATTACCATGACAACAGACTGTGATATCACAACAGAGGATTATGACTTCAAGTGAGGAATCAGCTATACGTGCAGATGAACTCTGAGAGTTAAAGATCCTGTCTCCATGCAAACTTCCTCAGTAATAAAGAATGTGGTGGTGAATTCTATAGAAGATATCTAAAATGCAATCTGAATTATGTCTAAATATTACATTTTCCAAAGTTTTCCCAGAAGCATTTGCAGCAATTTAATCAGACCTTCTTGGTTTCATTATTTATTATTTATTTAGCTTTAGATATGAATTGTACAGGAAATGTAAATTAACAGGGAACATTCACGAACCGTGCCCATCATAGTTTGAAAGCCACTAAAAAGCTCTTTTAAACAAGGTATTGGACTGCTCTGTAGCTGGCAGCAGTCCAGAGATATTTATACTACACTGCCACCATTTGTAGAAACTTGTGATGTCACCGATAATCAAGCTATGCTTGACTACAATGTGTTTAGCTACAGCTTGATTATCAGTGACATCACAAGGTTCTAAAACTTGTGAAAATGTCATATCAATCTGGGGAAACCACAGTCAACGATATTGGTGGCCTGCTGCCAGGGATAGGTAAGCACAATACTGCATTTAAAAGACCTTTGCATGGGCTTTTAAGCAATGATCACTAGTGACCTGAAGCACTCCATGCAGTGCAAGAAAGCAGCAGCAAAGGCAAACAAGATGCTGGGATGCATAGCTAGGGGAGTCAGTAATAGGAGAGAGGAGGTTATACTGCCCTTGTTCAGGTCACTGGTAAGGCCCATCTAGAGTATGGAGTTCAGTACTGGTGCCCACACCTCAAAAAAGACATTAACCTCTTGGAGAAGGTACAGAGGAGGGCTACAAAGATGATAACTGGTCAGTAGGGCAAGGCATACGAGGAGAGATTGAGGGCACTGAACATGTACTCACTGGAAGACAGGAGAGAGAGAGAGAGAGGGGACATGATTGGGACATTCAAGTACTTGAAAGAGATAAATAAGGTTGATAAGGAGAGTCTCTTTAAGCTGAATGGCAACCATATCACAAGGGGGCACAGTCTTAAGCTGGAGGGTGGGAGGTTTAGGAGGGAGGTCAGGAAGCACTTCTTCACAGAGAGGGTGGTGGACACTTGGAATGCGCTGCCGGAAGAAGTCATCTCATTGAAGACAGTGGGCAGCTTTAAGAGCGGCTCGGATAGGCATGGGGGAAGGCAAAGATCATGGGTAGGGAGGATGGGAGGAGAGAGGAGGGAGGGCAGGGACATTAGCTCAAGCTGTGGACCCTGCAATACGAGCAGACTTGATAGACCAAATGGGCTTCTTCTGCTGGCTTCTTTGTATGTAATGACAGACATGGTTTAAGAATGTTCTAATTTAACTGCTTATTTATCCGTTTTGCTGTTCTTGTAAGGTGCCCTGAGCCTTTGGGTAGGGCGCCAAAGAAAGAAAATTGCCTTGCCATTCCTAAATACAGAGAATATGTAACTTTTAAGCTGAAATGGGTCTAAAAATTATATTTTCCAAAAGCTTCCTCTGGAGGCCAGAGGTGCATTAAGTCAAGATTCCCAATTTCAGAATTATTTGGGGCAGGGATTGGTTCTGTAGGAAACCCAGTACAGTTCCAATAAGCAGCATGTTCCCTGCAGCTGTGTGGCATGCTGGCAATGCGCACCACAGCTGCTTTGGCAACCAATAACAGAACAATCGGCAAACAGAAGATCCTATTGTTCTGCTAAGCGCTGTGCTGCGGCATGATGACATCCATCAGTTCCTGGCATGTGGCAAAAATTGAACATGTTGGGTGTCGTGACTGTAGTTCATATACCACTGCCATTTGCTTATACTAGGTAGGGATCTTAGTTTAAAGGGCCCCTGATTACAGCCCCTGAAGCTATGGCCTAGTGAAAGACAGCGTGGCCCTGTGGTTATGGCACACGCTTGGGAACCAGGAAACCATTTTTTTTTTGTTGTTGCCTTCTGGCCTGCCCACATCTGGATGGCACCCCCAGCCCCGTCACATACCTTCTCCTAGATTTACTCTGCCACCCCTTGCCCAGGACAACTGGAATGCCAGGCTGATAGTGCAAGAGCCTGCTGGGGTGGTACCGGCATCTCCTCTGGCACAGCGGAGCAAATAATATCCTCCATTTTAACCCCAAAGGATGCTGTCCTACAATAACCCACATGCCAGGGTGTGTGGCATGCTGGCAGCATCCCTTCTCTGCTGTGCTGGTCCATGCTGCTGTACTGCCTGACTTTGTTAAGTAGTGATCGTGTCGCAGGACACAGATATCCACTCAGCTTGGAGAAGAGGTGTCCTGGGATGCTTGACTCTCCTTCTCCTGGGGTTCCCCCAGTAACTTGAGCTTGTTCACAAACTCAGGTCATTGGGCACCGTGAGCGGTGGTGCTACCTCTTTGCCATGAGATCCAGGTTCAAAGCAACTTACTTACTGTGTAACACTGAGTAAGTCATTTAACCTCCCAGGTGCTTCAGTACAACCAGCTATAAAACAATTAGTAAAATCAGGACCTCACTGAGCTACTGTAGCTCAGCTGGGCTGTCCTGGATACAAAAATGATATATTTAATTTATATCTATATAAAAAGCCCCAGAAATGTATTTCCAGAATTGCTTTATAGTTATATATCAATTTACCATTGCTCCGAGTGGTTTGAGAACTGTCAACCTCATTACACTCTGTCTCTACAAGCCAAGCCAGCATCTGTCAGAGGGACTATCAGACTCCACAGTACTCGAGACAGAATCTAAGCTAATCTCCCTGAGGCCGTCCTGGGACATCTCACTTCCAGCTAATGCCACCATAAAAATGACAGAACGAGTTGGGGAACATTAGCAAATGAATAGGGAGGAGAGAGACTGCCGATCTCCGCACCTAATCCTATTAGCAAGACAATTTCTTATCGAAGTCATTATGCTCCTGAAAATGGAGAAAGGGATGCCTCCCTGGCACTGAATAATAATAATAATACTAGCGGTAACGCTGATGGATGTCACAGTTTCGCTCGACTAATAAGAGTCCATTTTGCACGTTAGTCACCAGGAAAAGCAGTCACACATGCACATACTGTACATACTGGTGTACAGGTGCTCACAAAGCATCTGTGTGTGACTGGCACTGTTATTTGATTATAAAACTGACACCAAGGGGCTGAGTCACAGGTGTGGCGGCAGTGTTACCTGGGAGACTGGGGTTTAACCCCTGCAATCCCACAGTGGGGCCGGCAGGGGACTGGGCATGACGCAAAAGGGAGGTGCACCACTCTTGGCAGGAAGGTGGGTGTGGGCCTCATGGCATTTGTACAGCCCCACACTGTCAGATTACAGAGCAGCCCTGACAGTGAAGGCAGCTGAACCCCTGGCTGACAGAAGGGCACTGCAGTGGTGAACACATTGAAGGGGTAGGGATGGGGGATCCTGGGAAAAAGCAACATAAAGAATGAAAAAAAATAAATAAATACAACTGATGAGGCCCAACACTTGCATACCCTTCCAGCTGACCAAGCAGGATCATTGGCAGCAGCTATGAAGGTAGCCATTTTCCCATCTCCTGGCTGGAGAATGGGTACTTTTGTGGCCACCCCATAGAATTAAAATTACTGTAGGTTATAATAGGTTATTACAAAAATGTTTTTAAAAGCCTGTGTGAAAAAAACACAGTTCCCACCGGGCTACTAACCATGCTTGCTACAAGATCTTATAGTGTGGGGATTATCTAATGAAAATGTAAATATACTCAAAAATACGCAAGTTATAAATTGCAAAGTGAGCCACCCTGCTGTCTCTCAGCATCAGTTTTCACTTTGACTGCTGCAGCAAAACCAAGGGAGAGAAGCAGAGAGGGAAAGATACAGAGTGAGGAAGAGAGGAAGAGGGAGGGGGAGAGAGGGTGAAGGAAGAAAGGAAGGAAGATGGGGAGAGAGAGAATGAGGAAGATAGGGTGAGCGAGAGGGAGGGAATTGGGGAAGGAGAGAGAGGAAGAGCGAGGGAGATAGTGTGTGAGTGTGGCAGAAAAGAGGAAGGAAGAAATGGGAGAAAAAGAAGGAAGAGCATAAGAAAAAGGGATGAACGAAAAGAGAGGGCATGAGTGAGAAAAAAGAGAGAGTGGAGAGAAAAAAACAAGTGACAAGGGAAGAAAAAGAGGATGCAGTAGATAGCGAGAGACAGAGAGCGAGAGAGCAAGACAGAGAGCGAGAGAGAGACCAGAGAGAGAGAGACAGAGAACGAGAGAGAGATAGAGAGTGAGAGACAAGAGCGAGATAGAGAAAGAGAGTGAGAGCGAGAGAGAGATAGAGAGCGAGAGAGAGATAGACAGAGAGAGAGAGAGAGAGAGAGAGAGAGAGAGAGAGAGAAAGAGACAAAATGACAGCCCTCCCTCCCCATCCAGCCTCCAGCTAAATTCTAAACCAGTTTACTGAGGTGGAAAGACTCAGCAAGCGGGAGAACAATATGTTAAATCCATCTGTGGTTTTTAAAAATAATCTATCTTATGACAGATCTGTGAACGTGTTCTTTTATTGGAAATAAATGGATGTAAAATTATAAAATAATACGCTCTGACGTGCTGTGGATTGAAAATGATGCACTGAAGATGTGAAAGTGAAGCCCACTCACGTATGCACGTAGTATATACCATCAATGTGAGTGTGTACGTATAGTAGTTACATACACAATAGTGTACGTTTGTGTATTTTCTTTTTCTCATATGTTTTTGTACACAACTAGTTGCCTGCCTTACAGGGATACACCCTGAATCGGGGATATACCTGGTATCAGGCCAAAGCCCTCAGTCCCACGGCGTCGGACTGTTTTTGTCTCCTATATTTCTTCCTCTGTCCTCCCTCCACCCTGTGGTGTGAGCAGTAGCCATATCAGCACCGTGCGACCACTGCGCACTGTGGTTGGAACAAGCTCCTTGGTCCTCCCGCAGATGTCACCGTAGCACTGGAACCTCCACCCAACCCTTTCCGGATGGAGTGCACCACCACGCAGCAGCTGCTCCAGCCCACTGCCACTCCTCAACGCGACTCCCTGACTCTGTTTCTGAACTCGGGCTGCCTGCACTGCTAAGCAATGCTCTGATGTTGGTCCATTGGTGGTGGTGGGGGGGGGAGGGCGTCTGTTTATTTCTATACAGTGCATACACGGACAGTGCTCCAAGATAACACTGGCATTCAAGAGTAATTTACTCACCATTCTTGACACTAGGTGAGTACAGCATAATTCTGATGAGTAAAAACACTTAAAACCTGAAAAAACACTCCTTTTCCAGCAACTATTCAGATGTAGATGTAGATTTTATTTATAAATGGCACCCTTCCCCTAAGTCCCAGGGCGCCATTACACTAAAATACAACTTACAACAAAGAAATACACAACAGTACTATAGACATTATCATGCGAACAATAAAACAATACGATACAAACCTATAAATATGACAAGTCACGCTAAAACAACTCATAAAATGGCAGAAATACTAAAACTCATTTAAAAATTATAAAATATGTGCTAAAATCAATAGACAGCTATGCCAAAAGCCTGCTGGAACAAGTATGTTTTTAGCCCCCTCCTAAACATATCCATCGAGGAGCATCTTAAAATGGTTCGATTAGTAGGTCCCAGTGTTCATCTAAAAATATTTTTAGGAGTACTATATTTCTTAAAAAATGGTGAGTAAAATAGGCCAGTACTCACCTTATATGGAGCAATGTACAGAGAGTGTCACTTTTCAACAAACCCAGATCAGGACATGTCCTACCAAAACAGTGCTTTCTTTTCCAGGCAATGTTATTTCACCAAATCCAACAAAGTGCAGGAAGGCTGGGGGTGTAGGAAAGGCTGAAGGTGCAGGAAGGCTGGAGGTGCAGGAAAGGCTGGAGGTGCAGGAAGGCTGGGTGTGCATGAAGGCTGAAGGTGCAGGAAGGCTGGGGGTGCAGGAAGGCTGGAGGTGAACGGTTTGCTGGATGACAGACAACACGGGTTCACTAGGTGCAAGTCATACCAGTCCAGTTTCATTTAATTTTTCGACTGAGTGATGCAGGCAGTGGACCAGGGGGTGCAGTGGGCGTGGCCTATCTGGATTTCAGTAAGGCCTTCGACACTGTACCCCATAGCAGGCTGGTCAGCAAATTGGACAGCATGTGGGTAGGGGTCAAAATAACAAGATGGGTGGAGAACTGGTTGGCAAACATGAGTCAGAGGGTGGTGGTTCAGCGAAGGGCGACCAAGATGGTGCAGGGGAGGAAGGGCAAACCATACAAACAGAGATGAGGGGAGTTGGGGCTGTATACACTAGAGACCAGGAGGGAGAGGGGTAACATGATTGAGACCTTTAAATACATCAAAGGGATGAACAAGGGAGGCACGGGAAGTTATTTTAGAGGAGGGAAGGAAACATAACAAGCGGGCACAGACTGAGACTCCGGAGGGGGCACTGCAGGGGCAGTGTGAGAGGTCAGTTTTTCACAGAGAGGGTGGTGGAGAACTAGAATGGGCTTCCAGAGGAGGTGGTGAGCTCAGAGACCATAGAGGGATGCAAGACCGCTTGGGACAGACACATGGGGCTAAGGGGAAGGGTGGTGCCTTAAGTTGCGGTAGGTTGGGATAGCGGGGCAAGGGGGCAACCTAGATGGGCCGTGAGATCCTTTTCTGCCGTCACCTTCTATGATTCTATGAAGGCAGTGTGGCGTAGAGGTTAGGGCACTGAACTGTGACTCAGGCAAGCGCATGTTCAAATCCCACCTCTGGCAGTGGCTCACCCTGTGGCCTTAAGCAAGTCACTTGACCTCCCTCAGTTTTAGACCCTGTCGGCTATAAAACTAGAACAGCAGCAGGACCCCAGTGTTAACGAGATGTGCAGCTGTGTTGGGCGATCCTGGGTAAACAGCTCAGTCTCTTTAGATGATGAAAACTATGAAGGTTTATTTGAACTTTTTTATCTGATTATAATGGGCTTCCTAATTATTGTCACTCACTTTGAGGCATTTCATGCAAGTAAGTTAACATCCCTTCTTTATCTTAACTCATTCTATCTGATGCCGCCATTTTGGTTCAGGTTAATCAATGGATGGTTCTGATGCCATATGGTGCTAGTGGGTACTACAGGTTAATGAAAATAAGAAATTATATTCTTTTAGTGTCAGACCAGGCCATCTTCCATGTTGTGGGTGTTAGCCAGGACACTTGATTTTATTCACTGGCTCTGTGGGTAAATGGGTATGTTATAGGTACTCTGACCAAACTGCATCCAAGTTGCAGGACTGAGACCCGTTCCACTCTCCCACGGAGTGCCAGAGGAACTCGGCCTACCTGACTACAGGAAATGAGAGGGAATGTTTTACATATCCCACCCCCAACGAGGGTGGTGGAGAGGAAGATGGAGGTGAAATGAAAATCCAGCATTAAGACAGGTAAGGCTGGTGCCTTGTATGACGCTTAATGGTGGAGGGGTGCAAATTTCCCCACTACCCCACCCAGCCCCAGGCATACAACGTTAATTGCATTTTTCAAGGGATGTCAAATTTTTACCCCCATCCCCTCACCACCACCACCAGATGTTCAGGGATGCACCATTTCTCCATCTAGGAGGGTGGGTGAATGTATTCACAGCAAATGCTGCTCTTTGGTTGGCCTGCTGGGAGTAGGTGAATGTTGGGCAGACTGCAACCTTCCTCCCCGAGAGCCAAGCGCATCCCCTGCTGGCACACACTGTTCTCAGCTGGCCTCTTAGTGGGATTGCCACACTTATCAGCCCCAAGTCAGCCTAAATGTGGGAATGCCAAATCTCTCCACCCCCAACTGGGCTCAGTATGGGATTGCTGTACCTCTCAGCCCTCAGTCGGCCTTGCCCTGCGATTGCCACACCTCTCAACTAGCCCTGGCAAGGCATTGCCAGACCACTCAGTCTCCAGCCAGCCTCAATGTGGGACTGCCAACTCTCTCAACTCCAAGTGGGGCTCAGCATGGGACTGCGGCACCTCTCAGCCCTCATACAACCTTGGCATGGGACTACCACACCTCTCAGCCTTCAGCCAGCCTTGGTGTGGAATTACCACACTTCTCAGCCCTCAGTCGATCTTAGCATAGGATTGCTATACCTCTCAGCCCTCAGCCAACCTTGGTGTGGAATTACCACACCTCTCAGCCCACCTCAGTGTGGTGTTACCACATCTCTCTGCCCACAGCCAGCCTTGTCATGGAATTACCAAAACACAGTTAACAAAACTAGGATGGTTCAGGTCAGATCAAGATGGATGGCAGACCATATATAAATATGCATAGTGTACATTTGCTGTGTATGTGAATGTATACAGTACATAGAATGTATATTTGCATGTGTGTAGAAATCAGTGCTGTGCAAAACTGATGCAGCTGCATTCACCCACGTTCATGAAATGTGGACATTTTTGGCAAAGTTTCAGCATTTTATGAAGTAGGCAATCGAAATACAGCAACTGGAAAAAAAATCTGCTTTCCACTTCTCTCTGCCATCGAATCATGCAGTCTCCATAGACACTTCATTAAATACCCCCTCCACTTCAAGTTATGTTCCCCAGAAACTCATATAACCTTCCCACAGTCCCCCAACTGATACCAACCAGCCCCAGACCTTACCTCGTCCCTAGAAACACACATTGCCATACACATCCCCAACTGACTCGTACCAAATAAATCCCCCCAAACTCCATCCCCAAAAACATATATAACCCTCCAGTGTCCCCCATATGACCCCTACCACTGCCACCCAAAACCTGTCCTGCCCCCCTGAAACACACACACCCTCACTTATCTCCCCAGCTGACGCCTACCATTTCCAGCCCAAGTTGACTTAGCATTGGAAAGGCATCTACAGGTGACACAACTTGACAAACATAACCATGGTATGTCACTTTTTATGGCTGAAGAACTTTCTCCTTTGAGAACTGGGCTAAATGTTGCAGCCATTAAAGCAGCGATGTAGTGAAGTCGGCTAAAACAAATCTGACCCTACCCTCTTTGAACTGTAAAAGATTACAAACATCTTCCACTCTGGCTTTCTTATGAAATTCTCCACTGCTACCAGAATGAGGGCTGGCAATATAGCCCAGAGATGAGAGTAATGAGCTGTGAATGAGCTTGGTACATCCCACAGTCCTGAGTTTGATTCCCACAGCCTCCACTTGCACACTGTGTGACCCTGAGCAATTCACTTAACCTCCCCACTGCTCCTGGGTGACACCTGAAAACAGGTAATGTGCCTAGTGGGCCTTACCCGGTTACCAAAGAATAAAGAAAAAAAAAAGAATGCTTACTTGTCCATTTTTATTTGATAACCTGGTGAGTCCTCGAGTTCCAAAGCTAATTTTCAAGAATGAGAAGGGAATTTACAAAATACAGTAAAACAGTACAAATTATAAACAAATTACAATGAAATACTTTGAAAGCAATTACAATTGTTGCAGAACATCAAAACGCTTTTAATAAGCATTTAAAATTACGAAAAGAAATGGACTTTGAGACATTCAGTGATTTCATATAGCGAATAATGAATGCCTAACTATTGGTAACAAGCCGGTTAGTTCATCGAGAGGTTCTGATGGTAACTGCTTGAACCTCAAGAGCACAGCTCGAGAGGTTTGGTCGCCATGGGAACCCTGGGATGCACTAATGAGGCTTGTTACCGATTGTTAGGCATTCACTGTTTTTTATAGTGTATGTTAAAAAAATATGCAAGCATGCCGAAATACAGTAATACAAGAGGCATCGCAAAATACTGTGTCCTTACTTTGGCTTTTTTTTCTATGGGACGCTCTCCTATGGACTAGCTCTCACCACCGCGGCTGCTGCCAAGTAGGGGGAAGATCACGCAGGGCACATGCACGATCACGTTCTAAGTTTTTATGTTGCACTAGCTACGTAGCTAGTACAGCATAACAAACGAGCTGACGTAGCTAGCACAGCATAACAACATTTTAGTTGGCATGGATTTCCATTGATAACAACGTTCCAACATACACTAGCCTTATAAATCAACATTTTCTGGCCCTGTACAGTATGCCTTCTATGGACCACAGAATGGTTATAGACTGCAAGCCTGGTTCTCCCCTTAGAGCTAGAAAGTTGAAAAATCCAGGTGAGCAGGAAAGGCACCTTACCTATTACCTTTTTTTTGGTTTGTCTTAAAGTAATGCTAAATAAAAAGCATACCATTGGTCAAAAGTTAACCATTACAATGCAGGGGGAACAAACACAGTGATGAGTTCCTGTAAGAAGCTACAAGGCAAATTAAGCAATTTTGTTATGCAACACCCTCACTCTTGACATGTAAGTATGTTTGTTTTTAAATGTTTTTTTTCCTCAGAAAAAAAAGTTTGCCACACAGTGGAATTGATAAGAGTTGGGGTAGGGACTGGACTGAGAAAATAAAGAAAATATATATGTAACCTCCCTACAAATGGGGGTTCCCAAAAAGTCTTCCTTGAGCTTGCCTAAATGCTCACTGCCAGGCTGGTGTCCTGCGTTTTAGCAGTTTAAATGTGATTACCAGAGCCTGTATAGACTCTGTGTACCGCCTCTTTAAGAGCTGCCTAATTGCAGTTTAAGTAATCTGAGAGGGAGCTCTGTTGAAAGATGTAACTATTTACTGAAAATCATTTAGAGTGATAATGATAATGTAGTTTGTATAACCTGCTTTATTTGTAGCAAGGACTGTTTTGTTTATCTCCACTATCTTGGTCCTGGACTGCAAATTGGACCAAACAGTACTGGTGAGACCTAAAATGCAGCCGGACTACAGGAGCTGTCTGAATTCAAAATCTGTAGGAACTTTAGTTTGGAGCTTTTTTGTGCCTTTTTTGCACCTGAAGGGGGAGCTCTTGCTTTGACTGACAGCCAAATCAGCCAACCAAATATTTTGGATCTTGGAGAAGTCCCGGGCTGCTTGCAGTTTTCAGCTAGATCTAAGCTGGAAGCTGAACAAGAAGGAACTGAAGTGATTCTGAGCAGCAATCCTGAGTGGATTCGCATGGGAGAACTCAGAAAAGGCTAAGTTTTTGGCCTGCATGTCGCTGTGCTGCTCCTGAGAGGGAGAGAAGAGAATTATTTTGGACTAAATCCAAGTTTGTTTGACTGAACTGGGCCAGGCTCAACCTGAAAAAGACCGAAGATTTTGCTGAATGCGATCGGCCTGTCAGGAGTTCCAGCTACCCCTAAGCTCCCAGTGTGTGCAGAGACTTTGCGATTGTGACCGGGGAGCGCTTTGCCTGATACAGTAGAATTGCCTTACATGTAAATGTGCTATGAGCTGCTAGTGGGTCGTGAGTTAGTCCCCCACTGTGTGAACTGCATTCTACTTGCTGGAAGCTGTATGTAGCCCAAAACGGACTGCATCCGAATTTGTCTGTGTACGGTCTGGGCCTTGCCAGACTGGCCCAGCCAGACTACCCACTGTACAGAGAAGCCATCGATGAAAGACCTGCCTGGGGATCAGCCCCCTGCTCCACACTTGAACAGGAACGACACCTCTGCGACTCATGTGGGCCCTGCTTCTCCTGGCATTCCAGATCAACCACCTGCAGTCTTGATTTTCATCCAGCCTGTGTCCAGTCTTGGGTATCGTGAGTAAATACCAGGGTAGCTCCCTGCAACAACAGCTTAATCTGAGTGTGTCATCTGATTGTCTTGTTGTTTCGTTTCCTCTTTTGAACTGAGCCCTCTGGCTCCGGATTACAAATATTATGCACTGTGCATGTTGTGTTTTCCAACACAGGGCCCCAACCAGCTGCAACCCCGGGCATCGGTCCTGGCTAGCCCATCTCTTCTCCACCTGGGTACCCAGAGGTGGACTGTGTGGGGGGACTCGAAGCGCATGCATAACTGCTTGATTGATATAACCTTTAAGCTAATTAACCTGATTTTACCCTTCCCTTGTTCAAGTCCCCAATAAATCAGATTTAACTTTTTCTGCATGTAATCTGACTGTGGTTCCAGTTTGTGCTCAAAGTACTGTACTGTTGCTATTTGCTGTGCATAACCTTGTTTTACAGGGGTTCCCAGGGTCAGACAGAAGAACCAGCCCTGGTGGTAAGTGCAAACAGTGTGGGTACTTGTGTGGTGTACCAGGGGTATTGTGAAAGTGATTATTGTACAGTGTTCAGGCCACTAGAGGGGAAAGAGGGGGGTTACAGTGTCCCGGAGGGCCCAAGCAGGCAGGGGTTACTATAGCCCTTGGGATAGCGCCACCTAGGGGTTACATATACTGCACAGCATAGGAAGTACCCAAAATGATAATTTAGCATGTATGCCAATATTTTATTAACTGCAGCAGGAAATTGGCCTTTTAGTAAAACAGGTTTTGTTGCATTCAGGCTTTAAGAAAAAAAAAATGACATCCAGAACTGCAAGCGTGAATTCCGCAGCTCTAGACTTTTTCTGTGTTTAATGGGATCCAAGTTCTTGTTTTGGTTAATAAAAGGCAGTTATAATAAGTCTGGGGAAAGGTGTGGGAGATGATGCTGTCCCTTTAAGATATCTGTCTAGGCCACTGACAGTTAAAAAAAAAAAAAAATCTGAGGTTCACATACATTTGCATAATGCAGATTTGGTGTTCAAAATTTTATAAAGTTCTTGCAGTCCCTGGGGAACGGGGGGGGGGGGGAATATTGCCTCTGGTCACAGACTGCATATCCCAGCTCCACCCATACAACTTCGGAATCAAGCAGACATCTCACTAAGACGCTCAGCGAAGAGAAAGCACAGAAAATGAACATTAACAATTTTTTTTCAGTAATTCATTTACTGCGGCAAAAAAAAGTTTCTCCCTTTAGTTCCTCTAAATCTGCTGCAGTAAAAGAAAAAAATCCAATGTATATATGTCTAATTATCTGGGATTCAGAGAGCAGGGCTGTACTTAAAAATGGTTTTGTGCTCCCTTTGCTGTCAAAATGTCACAGTTACAACCCTTTTATGCATCTGTGAACTTGGTTTTCAATGGCTAATTCTTTAAAAATAAAAAATGACAATTTGGTGGTTTTACTTAAGTAATTATTTTCCCCAGTAGTGAAAAAAGAAAGGGAAGGCAAATATATTTAAAACAGTATAACTCAATCACACAAATCAGTTGTTTCTCTTAGTAAAAGTCAGAGCTATTTTAGTTTTTTTAGCTGGTTCGCCAGCATTAAGAAAAAGACATCATATATTCAGCAGAGCAATTTGCTGCTGTGAAAAACGTTCAGTTTGTGGAAATGCAGTTGTGGAATGGGGACAGGAAAACCTTTTCCAAAAACATTTTCCTGGTTCTGATACAGTAACAGGAACCCAAATGGGTCCTAAAAGGTTCCTGTTTTTGAACCTCTTTTTGACCATAGTAAGATATATTTTTTTTATTTTTATACTTGTACTCTGCTGAGCATAACTGGCCGTTTTCGTTAGTGACATGATCATACAGACAATACAAAATGACAGCACAGCATAGAATACAAATATGTTAAACCTAAATTACAGTTCATATAGCACAAGTACACATGCTTTGTCAGAGTAATCACAATTTCAAAATAGCCTTAAACACAGTCATAGTAGAGCAGCTAACAACTGCATATATAAGCTATATTTTATATATATATTTTATATATATATATATATATATATATATATATACACACATATATAGACACACACACACAGATAGACCCTCTTCCCATTAAAATGCCATTAGTTGTGGCTGGCCTAGTGGCATGGCAGGCTAAGTTCCATGGAGAGCCACAACACTGCTCAAGTTACACTGGTACCCAAGGTCGGAAACAGACTTAGGTTGCTTAGGGGCCGGTGGGAAGAGGAATGATTGAGCATCCCTTGACAGCTCTCCTTCCTCAGGGAAGGGGGTTAGTGTGGCGCACTGCTTGCTGAACACCCATTGGTAGCTGGGTGCCAGCACATCCATGCCACCACAGGGAAGGGATCCCACGTTAAGGATGCCGGGGTCATCTCTGAGGAGGCAGAGCTCGGACACTGCGCCCACTGCATGTCCGTGGACCCAGAGAGAAAATCGGAGGAAAAACCACCCCAGGCAGCAGGATGACGAGTGACCCTCCGCAGGCCCTGCACTGGTGGCCGGGCACAACCACAGTCCTGTGGCAGAGGACGTTGGTGAAGGTAAGTCCCAGAGGAGCTGTGATAGGGCTGGGGGCGGGTCAATTAGAAGGGACTGCCGGGGGAGATCGAGAGATAAAATGTATATGGAAAAAAATGCTGTTAGTTATTTATCCATATATGACGGTGCCCAATTATCATATATGAAAAATAATTGGTAGGTGAAATCAATATATTCATTATTAAAACTTGTAATGAGCACAACATCAACACCTTATTACAACTTGTAATAAGCACAGACAACACCTTATTACAATTTGTAATAAGCACAGACAACACCTTATTACAATTTGTAATAAGCACAGACAACACCTTATTACAACTTGTAACAAGCACAGACATCTTATTACAACTTGTGATATACATATATGACAGCCTATTACAACCTGTAATACATACATGAATAACACCAAAATACCGTACAGCAGTAATACCATATAAAACACCCACCTTATGAACACATTTACAAACTACCTAAACCACCTCCCACCTACCACATTTACCAAACAGCTATGTCCCTTGATGCTCCAGTGGTTACTGAGGCTCCCAGCCCTACATGCTGCTTTCATTTTCCTGCTGTTCCTCCTCCTCAAAGAGCAGAAACTGCCACTCCCAACCACAAACCCAGCATGGATGATCCAGCCTCAGACCACATTCCCGAAAACAAGACACAAGCAACACTCCCCACAGCACTCAAACAAATTGCCACTCTCACTGTAAATGATGCCGCAGCTCACCCATTGTGTGCAGTCAAAGGAAAGTAGTGCCGACACTACGCCGCCTTTTATAGCATGCTACTACACTAGTCTATGGCAAATCAGTAGGGACACAACTCCTTCTGCTCTTACAAATGCCACTACACCATGGAAACACTACCAGGACAACATTCCCAACCAGGAAATGATCACAAAAGCGATCGTAGCTTACAAGCTTACAGACTCCTGCAACATCCCTAATATTATATAAAATAAATATCGGTAAGTGTGTCTTAGGGGAAATCTACCATCTCGGGGGCTAATTAGCTCAATAAATCCACTCCCCCTTCAGGCTTGTGGGTTACTGAGCCTAATTAGCCCCCCACGATGGTAAGAGTGATAACATTCATTTAGCCGGAGTATACGAAGGAATAACCGGCTGAAGTAGATGATAAAATGCCGAGGCCAAAGGCTGAACAACCACTGAAGAGAGTTATTCCTTTGTATACTCCAGTTAACTAAATGTTATTACTAGTATATGACTAGAAATTTTGAACCCAGGATTTTAGAAGTGCTGCAGTACTTTTTAAGTGATTTACGTGTAGTCACACAGTGGTGGTTGTGGGATTCAAACCAGTCTCCAGGTTTGCAGCTCAGAGCTCTTAACCACTGCACTATACTAGCTCCCTGAAAACAGTTGAAGAGGAACATTCCTTTGTTCACCCTTTTTTGTCTGTGGACTTAAATGGCAAACCTGCTGTGGGCATGTCTGAAATGTGGATAACGTACTGTGGGTGTTGCCAGAATATGCATAACCTACTGTAGGCACTGCCAGAATGAATGTGGATAACCTACTGTGGGCATCGTCCAAATGTGGATGATCTACTGTGGGCATCGCCAGAATGTGGATAACCTGCTGTGTCACCAGAATATGGATATACTGCGGGCATTGCCAGAATGTGGATAACCTACTGTTGGCATGTCTAAAATGTGATTGTAGTAGTTTGTGGGACAATAACTGACAGTTTTCCTGTGTTCTGATTGGCTTAGAACAGATACCTGTTGTGTAGTTCCCTATAATCTACTATCTTATGACCAACTTGCAAGACAGTACTACTACCTCACATGTGAACAAGACAGTACCACTCTCTTGCAAAGTTGGGTATGTCATCCCAACTGAAGAGAGTGGGGTCAGAAAAAGATGCATGGTATCTGAAGAAGACAGAAACTGTGCTGACATTTCTCCATTACAGATACTGTGAGGTGGAGGCCCAGGCCTCCAGGACCCTGGCCTACCACCTATGGACACAGAAGGCAAAATCCACCATAGTACAGATACGAACATATGAATTTGCTAGCAGATAAAGGCCTTATGGTCTATCGAGTCTTCTCGAGTGTGCAGCTAGCAACCCTTATACTGCAGCTGCTCCTCCCTCCCCCTCCCTCCCTCTTGCCCTATCCTATCCCCTTTGAAGCAGTCTACTGTTCTACAGGATACCACTTCCACAGGCAATGCATTCCACCCAGATACCATTCTCTCCGTAAAAAAGTGTCTTCTTATTTCCCTCTTGAACCTTCACCCCTCCAATCTGAGATTGTGACCTCGAGTTTCCCTACCCCCCCTTAACTTGAATAGTCCCTCCGCGCCTGTCTTGTTTATTCACTTCATGTACTTGAAGGTTTCAATCATATTTCCCCGTCTCTCCTCTCCTCCAGTGAGTGCATGTTCAACTCCCTGAGCCTGCTCACGTAGGGTATGTCTCCTAGTCCCTGGGTCATCTTAGTTGCCCTGCGCTGCAACCCCTCCAGTAACTTAATGTCCCTCTTCAGGTATGGATGCCAGTACTGCACGCAGTACACCAGGTGTGGCCTAACTAGTGACCTATACAATGGCAGGATCACTTCCCCTCTCCTTGAAGATATAGCCCTGGCAATACAACCCAGCATTTTGTTGGCCTTTGCAGCTGCCTTCCTGCATTGTGCTGAGTTGTTCACTGAGCCTGTTATAATCACCCCCAGATCCTTCTCCTCCTCCTCTGTCACGGCTAGCTGAACCCCCGTAGCTCCTTCTTGGGTTTTTGCCCCAAAATGTAGCACCTTGCACTTTTTGGCATTGAACCCCAACTGCCAGGTGTTCAACCACGGCTCCAATTTTGACAGATCATCCTGCAACCCATGCCACCCTCCTAGGTCATCCACTACTGCTCCCATCTTGGTGTCATCTGCAAACAAACTGATCTTGCTCTTGATGCCATTGAGATGTCTGATAATAGCAATACAAACAACATCGGTCCCAGCACTGTGCCCTGCGGTACTCCGCTTGCCACTGCCCCTGGAGATGAGAGCTCCCCTCTCACCACCCTCTGCTGCCTTCTCTGTAACCAGTTTACTACCCATCCCACCATCTTTACCCCCTGCACCTGTACCTGCCAGCTTACTACCCAGCCTCCCATGCAGCACCTAGTCAAATAACTTACTGAAGTCCAGAAACAGGACATCCACTGCATGGCCCTTGTCCAGCTGTCTAGTTACCCAGTCATAGTAATCCACCCGGTTAGTCTGACAGGATCTGCCCATGACAAACCCATGATGCCTAATGTCCTGCAGCCCACTGGTCTCCAGCAGGGACACCAGCCTCTCTTCCAGCATTGTCTCCATCAGTTTTCCCATGATGATGTGAGGCTTACCGGCCTGTAGTTTCCCGGTTCGTCTTTGGGACCGCTGTTATGTAGGGGTATCACGTAAGCCATCTTCCAGTCCTGAGGTACACTTCCTGAGACCAGGAAGGCATTGAATAGGCCTGCCAAGGGCCCCACCAGGATTTCTGCCAGCTCTCTCAGTACCCTGTGGTGAATGCCATCCGGCCCTGGCGCCTTGTCCGCTCTCATTGCCCTCAGGTCCTCCAGTACCCTGCCCTCTGTGATTCCCCCATCTGTCACCTCCTCCTCCATGAGCCTGACTTCCAACCTCCCCTTGGCAGCGCCCCTCCTTTCTCCTTATCACCCACCTGACAATACGACACTAGGTAGAAACAGTTGCTGAAATCGCAGAGGCCTTTAAGGCTTATTACACCAAGCCACACAACCCAGAAGAGGTATCAGATAGGGCGAGAAAACAAGATTTCTTACAGGGGCTAAACCTCCCCTCACTAAGTGACATCCAGGGCCAAACCCTATTGACACTCATTTCAAAAGAGGAAATCCTGCAGGCATTAGCCAAAATGAAAACTCAGGAGGCGCCAGGGCCTGACAGCTACATCACTGAGTTTTATAAGGCCTGTAAGGACCAGATTCTGACACCACTGCTAAATCTTAGTAATCTATATTGGAAGGCGAGAAGCCACCATCATTATGGGACTACACAGTCCTCTCAGTCATATCAAAGCCAGGGGGAAAAAAAAAAACACATTCTGTGAATCACATCGCAATATCAGTACTTAATGCTGGTTGTTAAATATTTATGGCAATAATAGTGTCCAGATTAGATGTGCTGTTACCAGATTTCATTAAACCACATCAGACCGGCTTTGTCCGCCCTCATCACACTAAGGACAACAACAGGCAGACCCTGCACATCATATATCATACCCACACCCTCAAGTTACCAGCAATGATTCTCAGTCTAGATGCAGAAAAAGTGTTTGACTGGGTCTCCCTGTCCTTCCAGTACTCAGTGCTGGTGGGGGCTGGGACTCCCAGTCTCATTCGTGAAACTGCTCCAAACTATTTACACTGTACTCCAAGCCTATGTCAAAACAAATGGACACATCTCCGCACCATTCTGGCTACATCGCAGGACGAGGCAGGGGTGCCCCCTTCCCCTCTGCTCTTCACATTTTATATCAAGCTGCTAGCATAGGCTTTAAGACAAAACACACAGATTCGGGGCGTACAGTGCAACACAGTCGAACATAGGCTTGCACTGCATGCAGACAACCTTCTGTTATATTTCAGTAACTCCAAATACTCATCCCAGTGGCTTTTCAACTCCCACACACTTTCTACCAACTATCAGGGTATAAACTAAACACCACAAAAACTGAGGTCTTGAAATTGTATTTCGACCCATCCCCGAGGTTGCAACTGCAATATCATGTGAAATGGGATTTGCAGTCAATAAAATATCTCAGGGTACGGCTTGCACGAGATCCTGCGGAGCACTGTACTGTCAATTACACTGCACTGTTGACCCAGTTGACTCAGGACCTAGACTACTAGAGCACTCTGCCCTTTGGGCTCCCCAGACATATTTAGACAATCGGAATGGTAATGTTACCCAGATTCCTGTATGTGTTTCAAAACATGCCTCTTAAAATTAAAACTAGTGCCTGGCACCTCTGGAGAAAGTTAATTTCCAGATATAAATGGGCTGGGTCTCAGTCTAGAATAAGATACAATGTGCTAATCTTCCACAAGGATAAGGGGTACCTCCTCAATCGAGCGCTACCAGAATAGCGCCGCACTATACGGTGCTAGTCCGGTAAGCACTCCCACGAACAGTGAGTGGGGTTTTACAGCGCTTGCTGTAAGTGCTCCCCTGGCCGCTGTCTGTGGTGCCGATTAAACACAAGGGCACCAGAATCCAGAATGCTGGCCGAGCTGCTCCCGTGGTGTGGAGGGCTGGGGCATCGAGCAGTCTCCAACCTTTTAGCACACCTCGAGACTTATTATTATTTTTTTTTACATGGGGCAGCTTCTGCCCCACGGTTATAACTTTCCTCTGGGTCTGCTCCCCTTGGGTGAGAATCCTATAAACAGGGGTGCAGGGAGGCTCCCAAAAAAAACTGTGCCGTTTTTACCACGTGCACTATGCTGACGCTATTCTTGTTGGCGCTCACTGGACCCAATGTTGACTTGGTACCCCCTGACTTATTTACTTACCACAGGGCCTCATGCCTACACATTATATGGCTGTGGCATAAACCCCATTCCACAGTGATCTGGCAGGAAATGGAGAGGGAGATGTTAAGAGTATGATAACATGGTGCGGACTGTATTCCACACACACGGATGGGCACACTTGCTTAAGGGCCTCCCCCTTTACGTACTCTTTAACTATAGGAGTCTGGAGAGACAGTCACCATAAAAATAACCAGACTGCTTTCTTACCCCCTCTCTTAGGTCTGGCAGATAATTTTCCACCAGCATGTCAGGACCACGGATACAGGCTATGCACTGCCACTTCACTACCTGAATCAATTTTTTGAGGGAGGCACTCTCTACATCTTCACACTCATGCAGGAAAAATACCATCAAAATCTTCGGACAACACACTACATAGAATAGTTGCCTACAGCAGCAAGAGATTTTCCTCAATTAACCCCCCAATAGTAGACCCCTTTATTTTATACTGTAAAACAGGAGGGATCTCACAGTTGGTCTCCTCTCTATACCAGGTACTGTTTGCATTACATTATGCAGACACCCACCCAGTATTAGATCACTGGAGGGAGGAAATACCAGAAGAAATTAGTGTAAAAGACTAGCAGGGGAGCTGCAGAGAAATACACAAGGTGACTAGTTCCCATGGGTGGAGGGGGTATGAGTGGAAACAACATATCTGCTACTTCCGTACTCCCTGAGACTCAGCGCGTTACACATCTAGCCAGACTGCTACTTGCTGGGGACAGCGCAGAGAGGCAAATGCTGACCATACCCATGTTATGTGGAGCTGCCCTAAAATTAAGCAATTTCTCCAAGATTTAGAAAAGGAAATTACAGAAGTATTCAACTGCTACACCATCCTGACCACTCAGTTGTTTATATTATTTATCTACCCCAGGGGAGCACAGGATAGGAGCACAAAATCTTCCTTAGGAATGATGCTGACAGCTGGGGGAAAAAAGCATTACCAGACACTGGCTTGACTTTCACCCCCAAAGAGATAATGAAGTGGAGAGAGAGGTAATAAACGGTGTATACAAAATGGAGCAAATCACATTTGCTTTAAATACTAGGCAACAGCGGTGTACAGCCAGATGCATCAGCTGGTTATGTAAACAATAAGACATGACAGGGCGTTGGTAGTACTGTGACAGCTGCACAATCAGGGGCGTAATAAGGAATGAGGCCACAGTTCGAGTGACGCTATCACTAGGGTATGGTTGTCCACGGTACTACCAGTCCCTGGTATCTCTTATTGTGCTTAGAAAATAAGTTTGTGAGGAACATTTTAAGCAGAAAACAAGACATTTAAAGAAAAACTATTTACCCACTGGTTGTACTGTCACCATGCATCGGTCCTGACCAATCAGGAGGCAGGGATTTCCATACCCTTTTTATAATGTATATTATGAATATTTACCCGTGGTTTGTGGCATAATGTTTTTGTTTATTCTATAAAGCCCACATGAATGATTAGTGAACTCAGAGACTTATAGCTAGCAGAGACTGGTAATTCAGAAAAGGCTGTCCCCTCCCTCTCCCTAAAATTCGGTACCATGTGATCCCTCCAACCTGGAGCTAGTCCCCTGCCAGCTGCCTAGAACCGACTAACATGTATTTTAAAGTTATCAGATTTAGAATCTTACTGTGGTGACATGAGATGTATTTTAGACTGTGGGAGCACTCCTGACCAATCGGAGTGCTCCCTTCCTCTGTGAAGAGTGTAACACGTGCAGCTACCCTGGAAATGGGCACGTTCAGGTAATTTATTTTTTTTTATTATTACATTACTGATCAAGCTAAATCAATAACATAGCAATAATGCCACTGAGGCCACTCTTACAGTTAGGAGTGATCTCACTTATATTCTTAGGGTGCCAGAACCGCTCATCTTTGGTTTGTGGTTCTCATACCCTATGAATGCGCCTGAGACCACTGCTGTTACAACCAAAGAATGGTCTCGGGCAGCAGTATTAACATGCATACATTTATCTCTGTACTGTATCATGCATATAAGTTTCAAAGGAAATAGGCAATTATTTTTATACAGTCAACTAGCCCTTCCTTCTTCCTCTCATTACCAGTTAGGTATTGTGATATGCTCTGACCAATTTTTGATAAATAAATAATTAAGCTTTGGGGTGCCTCCTTAACTACATAGGGTTCCGCTCCCCTCACCAGTTACTGCTCTTTCTTTTCATGTTTCTATGACATCAATAACACTATAATGTATGGTAGAACCTTATTATCTGTAAAAATCCATCACTGTACAGGGTTGTTGTACCTTCGGTGTGATGTCACGATGTTGTTATACCATCGTGGGTATGTCACATCAATGGTACAACAACATGAAACACATCTGCGCATGCGCATTACGCGAACCTCCAGTCTTCTTGAACCGGCCATGGTGATGAGAGCTGTACCCGGGCAGAGCATCGGTGACTAAAAAATGTAAAAGTGAGGATCCTGCCTCTCAGTGCTCTGTATTTTGTTGCTACTCGTAATTGTTGTAATTGAAGGCATCGATGTCCATACACTATAAAGTCAATGTATGAGCATATCGATAGCAACTAATTTAGTATATTAAGTTTGTGGTTGCCATGACACCTTAGGTGAACCTCTCAACTGTGCTTGAGGTTTATCTAAGTTGTCATGTCAACCACTCAAAGCGAGCATAGAGTTGTTGTTCATTGACGCCCATACATTATCCTCTATAATCCATGCTAGTCATCTGAATGGCCTGGAATGGTGTTATTGGTGTTACAGAATGTTCAGGCAGTATGAAAAGAGAGAGCAGCAAGTGTTGAGGACAAAGGGATTCAGGGTAGTGGCAAAGACAACAAAATGAGGTTATTAATTTGACAAAAATGGCTAAAAACATATCAGAATATTGAGTGGACACTAAAGGGACAACAGTAGGGCAACTAGAGGTGTAAAACTGCTTCCTGTCACCTTTAAAAGAAAGATATTTAAAAAAAGCTAGTTAAGTCACAGTGGAATACTGAACCAATCAGAGTGCAACTATGACAATGCTGATGACATCACAGTAGCCATGTGCAGCACTGAAGCCAGCAGATGCGAGATGCTTTCTATGGTGTGTGTCTCCAAAAGGGGGGATAAATAACAGGGTATGGTACCTGTAATGCCAACACCACAGTGAGGCCACCTGGGGGCCAAGAATATCATGGAGATGGGGCACTCAGTTCCTGGGGGACACACAATTCCTGGAACGTTTGCCTCCCTCCTTCCCTGGCTGATGAAAGAGTGCAACCTTGGTGACAGGGTGGGTGAAACAGGAGGAATAAGGGGGGAAGGAAAGACCCTGAGAAGCTAACGATGGGGAAAGAAGTCATATATTGGCATTAGCCTAGTTTTCTTATATTTGTTTTTGACACACACGTTTTTTATTTTGTCTGGCCTTACCATCAGTAGCAGGTCTTGGGGTTCCCAGACTGTTCCCAGACTCCCACAGGTAAAGATCTTTTTAAGGACTCTGAAAAATAACTCAAGGACAAGCTTAGGGCTGTGTTCCCCCAGGGCAGCCTTTCAAGCTGCTGCCACTTTTTGCATCCCACTCCAATGCAAGCACAAAATAAAAACAGCAGGGATATACATTAAGTGTTTACTATATATGGGAATGCAACGGCATGACTCAAAATATGTAATTTTATCTTCATGTGTACGGGGGCTGGCTGTAATTCAGTCATGAGTGGTGAACCTATGAGTGACTCATAGAAGTCCTGCCCCCTCTCAAGTGATGATAAACTATAGATTTTTGAGTTGGGCCATTGCACATTCCATTTATACAACATTTAACTAGTGATAACATTAAAACCTCCTGTTTGAAGATCTAACTGTTTCTCTTTGAGTTCAGCAGCTGCCGTGTGTGTGTGTGTGTGGGTGTGTGGCGGGGGCATGAATATGAGACAACCCACGTTCTCCAATAGGAGCCAAGTAACTCTTCTCTAATAGCAGCTGACCCCGAGCCAGTTCCAGTGTGGGATTCTGGGGATCAC
This sequence comes from Neoceratodus forsteri, assembly GCA_016271365.2. Taxonomy (NCBI): domain Eukaryota; kingdom Metazoa; phylum Chordata; order Ceratodontiformes; family Ceratodontidae; genus Neoceratodus; species Neoceratodus forsteri. Next base: position 112,131,332 of record JADMNL010000034.1, on the reverse strand, counting down.
ACACAAACCCGTTTCCCCAGCTGGGACCACCGCAGACCTAAGTCGCACATGCCACCTGCCATCTGTGGCTGGAAACACAGGTTTGGCACACAAACAACCACAACGCCGGTGACTCCAGATGCCCTTTATGGTAAAGAGACTAACTGCAAAGCAAGATACAAATGTAAAAATAGTCTCACACGCTATGCAGATGAAACAATTTTTTGCAATCTGCTGGAGCTCACATAAAATCTCTCATCTCTCAGGTGGCCACGGGACATGGTGCTGCTGCACCACTTAGATGACACAACATGAACGATGCCCAGTAAAGACTGACTGGGGAGGGGCCAGCTTGGTGGTGCTGAGACATCTGCCTTACCTCGTGCCACGCCGGTGACCCGGGTTCGGGAATGAGCCCGGGGAGCTGGGGGTCTGCTGGGGAAGGAAAGGATCGAGTGGACTGCTCTCCTCTTCTGGGAGGGAGTAGGGGTCTGTGTCCTGCGATGCTAGTGGCGGTCAGTGGAGACTGGGTGCACTGCAGTCAGGGACCAGGAAGCAGACGACATCTGGTGGCTGTCCTGCAAGCATGTGCAGAAGCGCGTACACCATACACTGGACAGCGCTGCACATCCCGCGTCGAGGGGGGAGCAACAGAAAAAAATCCCAGCTACCGAGGAGGTGATGGCGGGCCCCAGTGGCTGAAGCCCACACGCCCAGTGCCAACTCCAAACCCCAACTTGACTCTCCATGGTCCCTACCTCCTCCTGCAAGGTGCCGGCAGGAGAGAGGGGACCCAGCACCCGATTCCTTGGCCAGGGGAGGAGTTCAGGAGGGTGGCGGGGGCAGAAGTCAAGTGGGCTGCCTGAGAGATGCCTCCGGGAGCTGGCGACGCAGGATAAATAGAATAAAAAAAAAGACTGGGGAGTTTTGCGAGCTGGCAGACAAGGTATGAAGAATTACTCTTACATCTGATTTACTAGTTAATGACAATGGCATATTGTTGGGTGGAATGTGGAATTCTGACAGTGGGGTTCATGTGGAGTGGTAAGTCCACTTCTGAAATTATTTTTGGCATTTATTTTTTATTTCAATGAAACTCCAAAAAAAATTTCTATATAAATCATGGGGATTATATAATCCAATTATTTAGTGGTTTACGTGAACTGCAGATTGTTAATCCACATTTTTATAAAATTCTGCTTCTAATGGAGTTCCATGGCAGTCTAATATCGCTCAGCTGTAATACAGCATCGAGACCACAGGCTCCAGTGAGATGGTTCAGGTTAGGGTGGGATGGTGTCAGAGCAAATGCTGCCGAGTGCATGACGTATTGTATAACTGGTTAATGTAGCTCTTCTTTTCTCTCTGGAGTTACGGGTTCAGATTCCAAATTCAGCGAGTTCACAATCCACGGTGGCACCTTTCTGAGAAGCACTTTGGCCTAGTGGGTGGAGCACCAAGCTGTGAACCTGGTGTTCAGGGGTTGAACTCCAATACCACACTTACTGTGTGACCCTGCTCAAGGACACTTAAAGGCACACCATCAACCCTCTTAGGCATATAAGTGCTTCTAGTTTAAAAAAAAACACAAGTTATGATTCCGTCTCAGGACAGTCTCCACTCGTGAGGCCAGATCCTACTTAACTAAATTTCTGGGCAAGTCTTATCATAGTGGTGACACCCTCGACCTAAAACCCCTCCACCTCACCCTTGATACTGTCCTCACCCCTCTTACCAAAATCTTAAACCTCTCCCTCTGTCTTGGCCAGTTCCCAACCTTTTGGAAATGGGCAGTTGTCACTCCAGTACTAAAACGTGTTGACCGCACCTCCCCGAATAACTACCACTCCATTTCCATTCTTCCCCCAATCTCCAGGACTCTAGAAAAAATTGTATCTGACCAACTCACCGATTATCTGTCTAAATAACACCTGCTCTGCCAAGAACAACATGGCTTCAGAAAGGGTCATATTACCACCACTGCCCTTTTAGAATACACCACCACTATTCACAAAGTCCTAGACAGCGAACACTTAGTTGGGTCTGTTTACATAGACCGAACTAAGGCATTTGATACTGTCAGTCGTGCCCTCCTCCTCCTCAAGACCCTGCCCCTCTATGGGGCTCTCACTGGACGTCACCTCCTGGTTTGAGCACTACTTAAGTGACAGATCTCAACAGGTCATAATTAGCTCAACTTTATCCACCAGCCTCCCTGTTCACTCAGTGGTTCCCTAGGGTTCCATCCTGGGGCCTCCTCCTATTTAGTCTCTTCCTGAACTCACTCCTCAAGGCCTGCTCCTGTTGGATGCTACTGTATGTGGATGACGCTGTCATTTTCTGTAGCCACTCAACCCCCCTCCCAACTTTCCCTCCAACATTTCTTCTCAGAAGCTGAAGCATGGTTCACTGCATGCAAACTTGTGTTGAATTATAAAAAAACTAAAGCTATAGTCTTCTCCAATCATCAAAGCAGTCACAGGGACTTTCCTCTACAAGTAATTAACTATCAAGCAACCCCAATGGAACAAGTTAAATCCTTGAAGTAGCTGGGTGTTACCCCTGACTCCTCACTTACCTACCATGAACACATCCATCTACTAAGCAAAGCCATCAATTCCAGAATTGGACTCTTATGCAAGCACAAACATTGTTTGCCACCTGAAGCACTCCGTCCAGCGGCATCCTCTTCTATCCTCTCCCTTATTAATTATGGGATAGTCTTCTATGGTACGGCCAACAGCACTGCTCTTCACCATGTCAAGACTGCCCTGAACAAAGCCTGCCGACTAGTAGCTGGGTGTGACCGGTAGCCTCGTACTTGTGACCTCTACAGGCTTACAAACTGGCTTAATTTCGACGGCATGCTTAAATACCACTCGTGCCTGCTTGCCAGGATAATTTCCAACAAACCCTCCCCGCCAGGGCTTCATAACCTAACTCTGCCCGCTCCCCAACCCAGGGCTACGAGAGCTCCTCAAAAGTCTCCCTACTAGTTCCCCACTGTAGGATGTCCCTTGGGCAACAAGCCTTTTTCTACAGGGCACCCTGTTGGTGGAATGACCTGTTCCTATCTCTTCGGAACTAAAATTAGGCCCCTTCCAAATCTAACCTAAGAGAGTATCTCCTCCCGTCTTGTGCCTGTGACTGTGCCTAACCCTCTGGCATTGCCCTCTATTCCACTGTACAAGGTTGACTCCGACTGGACAAGCTAATAATTCCTGGTTTTACCAATATTGTTTTACTCTCAGTACTACATTGTATATTATAACTCTGTATATCTGTGTTTTCCATGGTAGACCCAGGGTACTTCCACTACCCTCAGACTTTGTTGTATCCAATAGTGTTCATTCTGTTGCACATGATTTTCTACTCTTTGTTTTATTGTTATATTGACGTGGAGCTTTTGCAAAGGAGTCTCTGACTCAAAGGTTTGTAATTCCGATTCTTCTATAAATAAATAATGATTGGTCACATTCTGTAGAGACTGCTGATGTAGCAGGTATTTTGAGCTGGATTCCATTTTCTTTGTAAATGTGGAAAACAGACAGCTCACCACACTGGTGTTAACCACATAGAAACATATTTGCTTATAGTCGTTGATCAACTCCCACTGCATCTTTCTTGGACTTAGGAAAACCCCCAACACAGTCTAGCCACTCATGGTGCAGCCAGAGAGGACACTATTGCACTGTGGGTGGCTGCACTGTTTTCGGGCATTCCTAATGTTTAGGAAGAATGCAGTAAGAGTAGATCAAGGATCTGAAACAAAACAGGGTTGGGTATAAATACACCATTAGCATGCATTTCAGTTCTACTTAGAAAGCAGATCAAACAACCAGCAACATCAGTTAATTTTGGAGAAAGTAAGCAATTGCAAACTGTTGGTCTTCAACAAGAAATAATAAGATACAAAAAGGGACCGTAGTATCCCTTTAAACTCCATATGTTCAGTGGCACTCTCTCTAATCTATCTCTGTGCTGTTAGGTTCTATCTATGTGCCTACTGACAATAACATCCCCTTCTCCTGGACTGTAAAGCACTTTGGGATACAGTCTATGTGAAAGATGCTATATAATACAACATTCCTTTCTTTTCTCAACTAAAGACATACCACACATCACATATACACATATTGCATAAACACACACACTCATACCCCTCACATACGCACAAGCACACATGCACATCTCAACACAACTGACTGCCTTTGATCCTGACTTCAACAATCATAGATGCAGACTGCAACCCTCACCCCCATTCCATCAATTGTTAATATCATAAGTCCCTAGCCAGATCTCACTGTTTAGAAGCACTAATTTGCCCCATTTTATTAAAAAAAAAACAGACAGTTAAGAGAAATATCAAAGGAGGAACCCTTGTTTTTGATTCACTGTGGACAGATGCGGTTCAAGCACCACAAGCCACATCTCTAATGACTGCGACAATAAATATTGTACATTATTATTATTATCAAATGGCACACGGTGTAGCTCTCAAGGGTCCCTGTAATTACTTTGGCCTCTTTTTTTCTACGTAGGGTGCAGTGGGATGAGATGTACAAGGAAGAAGTACTTTTCATGTGCTGCGGCATAACATTTACAAGCGAACGGAATGTACAAACGGCTGTACCCAGTTGGACGCTGTCCTTTTAAGTGCTCGGCATTTGCATATGAGATGCCATCTGCAGCCCCTGTGAGCATCAGCACATTAGAGGGAGAGAGAGTGCGAGAGAGGGCATTATTGTATATGCAGCCTCTCTGAGGATCCTGACACCAGGAAACATGAGCCCCCATCCCAGCAAGGCAAGTGGCTTCGATCTTATCAATAATTAGGAATGCGCCGGGAGGGATTTGCATTGACCTAGTTAGGAAGAGATTTCATAAACAAGCAGCAAAGCATGACTGCCGTGCTTGAGACACTCCCCCCTCCCCAACCTGCCGCTATCACAAGTCACATTAGCACTTTTCAATCTTGGATACAGAAGGGAGAATTTTCTACACCTACAAAATAGTGCACTGTTTAATTAGCATTAACATTTTGTTGCATAATGACCAGTGATTTTAATTGTGTGTGTGTGGGGGGGGGGGCTTACCAAGTTCATCAGAGGCTCAGGAACTTTCTTCACTGGGATCTGTAATGGAGGCAATTTCTGCCAATGTCCCAAGTTAAAGGAGCTCCCAAAATATGATTTTCTAACGTCATAATTGGCAGAGAATGTTGGTCTTTGTTTTTAAAGAGTGCCAGCTGTGTCTAACTTATTGAAAGCCAACAAAAGGCACAAGCAGCCTTGCCTCTGTCAGAGGCAGGCACCCTAACGTGCCACCTTTCTTATTGCAACACTTCTGAAAGGGAACGGATCCTATCCCAGCTCCATCAAGCTGACAGCCTGATCTCTTCCATTTCCTATTTCTGAAGCCCAGCCCCTGTGTGTCAACACTTTGCGATGCAACCATCTGGAGAGCATTGCAGCACTCTCCGCTGAAGTAAATGAGCTTTGATTTCCATTTTTTTATATTTTAGAGTGCCACTTGTTTCCAATCAAAGCCACTGCTCAACTCACAAGGTGACTAGTGCTGATGTACAGTAATAAAAGGCCATAGCAACCTGTGCACTGCACTGAAGATTAAAAGTAATTTCTTCTGTTACGGAAAACAAAACTGTCTCCCAACTGAACAGAGCTTAGCGGCTGCTTTTTATTTGTGTAGGGGAGGAAAGTTAGAATGAGAAGGGGCGGAGAAGATCTGTTCTCAAAATTATGCATGAGAGGCACTGAGACAGTCCCTGGGTACTTGACTTTGGAAGTACTTCATGCTGGCTGAGGAGCAAAGAAACTGAATGTTTCTGCAGTACTGAAGGAAAGAAAGAAGGATGAAAGGAAGTGTGTGTGGGGAGGGGGCAGAGGGAGGAGGTAGGGAAGGAAGGCAACATGGTCCTGTTATCGGAAGCAGTTTCCTGTGTTAGCACGTGGTAAATGTATCACCTAAACTTGGCCACAGCGCAGACTGTGAAAAACTGTGCACTTATTTTTTAAAAACAAAAGAAATCAAATGCTTAAAGATTTATCTATACACACACAAAACTAAATTAATGTTTCTACAGGAACATAAAAAATACAATTTTTTAGCGGATAAGGACCACTTGGCCCACCCAGTCTGCCCATTTTTCCCTACCTACGGTATCCCCTCAGACCCTACTTAATCTCTGGCTCTTTCTCCCTCCTCTCATTCCTTTCAACTAAAGACCTGTTTACAATACTGTATCACTCCTGATTTTTGATCGCCTCCTTCTGGTGTGCTGCAGTCTGAGCCCGTCATTAACAATTTACACAGCCTTTCATGCAGCGCTGCACTGTGCACCACAGCGGGGCTGTTCCTTCAGTAGGGTGGGCTTTGTTTGTTCTCATGCAGGCTGGGAAAATACCCACTGCTGCAGATCGAGCACAGAAGCGAGATTACACAACATGGCATGCCACTCGATCAGTTGGACATTCCCTCTCCTGCACAGGATCAGTAAGTGGGAGCGGAGGCATCTGAAGGCGCACTGGAGAGTGTCCACACAGTGCGATTTGCAGCGCATCAGCTGTTGCACATGGGTGGATGCACTACAAATCGAGTGGTGTAAATGGGGCTAAGATTCCCTTATGCCTATCCCATGCATTCTTGTACCCCACCACTGTTTTGTCCCCATCACCTTGGCTGGTAGGTTGTTACAGGAATCCACCACTCTTTCTGTGAAGAAGTACTTCCTCACATCTCTCCTGGATCTACCCCCCTCCAGCTTCAATACATGTTCCGTTGTTCTTGAGCACTGTTTTTTTCTGAATGCTCCCCTCCTGAACCTTATTTACCCCTAGGAGGTATTTAAAGGTCTGCATCATTTCACCCCTCTCCCTCCTCTCTTCCAGGGTATACATACCAAGTTCCTTTAGTCTCTCCTGGTAGGGTATTTGATGCAGACCCTTCATCATTTTAGTTTCCCTCCTCTGTACCAAAGCCTACTAAAGATAATCCTCTTTATCGATTTGTCTCAAATAAGTGTTGCTGAGCTATGAAGATTGCTTGCTTGCTTGCTTATTCTGCTCCGTCATGAGGGTTCCATTACTTTCCCGTTTACTCCATCATAATACTGAGACAATTCATAATCTGCCTGCGAATGTCATCTCATGATGATGATGTAATCATAGATGAAACAGGAAGGTAATGGCAGTCTCATGGTAGAGTAGTGTATTGTATCAGGAAACAAGCTCCATGAAGGAATAGTACCAGCTGAGTATAACTGATCGACTTCATTATCTTTGGCAAGATATAACTAGTGTTGCTCGGATAGTGCTGCCATGGATCCACCAGTGATCCGGTGGATGACGGCACTGTTCGAGTGGGATCTGTCCGAGGATCCAGCTGAATATGGAAGTCAGATCCCGCGTTATCTGGTGCCGGATCCAAGAATCCGGCACCGATCCCAGCACTGGATCCAGGGATCTGGTGTCAGATTCCTGGATCTGGCACCAGATCACTGGATCCCAACATCAGATAATGTGGGATCCGACCAGGAATCCAATGGCTGGATCTACGGGCAGATAGGGCTGGTATTCGTCAGATCCACTATCCTGCCACAAAGGGCAGGTATCTGGTGGATCTAGATTTGTCTGGATCCATCTGAGCAACACTGGATATAACCCAACCTCGATACAGAATAGGGGTGTGAGGACACGTTCGGCCTCGTCTCTAACAGGGTACCTGGAGCGTGCATTAATTCACAAGAAATTCATGCTCTGTCGCGGCTTACTGCTTACAAAATCAGTGAATTCCTAGGTATGAACTATTCTATCATTAGGAATGATGTGCGAACTTGGCAGTTAGACAACAGGTGCCTATAGTTTATAAAGAAATTAACATTCAAAGAAATTATAAGGACATTTACTACACCACTACAGCTCCATAATGGTGCCTGCTACCAATGTGTAAATCTGAAGCACACACTGGGTTTACACTGTTAAACAGCCAGGACAGACGGAGCTGTACAAGAACAAAGACCAGGATTTAACAGTTGCTGCAGGAGACATTCATTTGTAGTTGGAAGCTAGTTCTCCTTTACAGGAAAGAAAGAAATACATTTTTCTGATTGTCTTTGGCTTATTATTCTCATTTTTTAATTTTTAGATTTCTAGGGGATTTATTTTGGCTTCTTTTCAGGAAAGGATTATTTTTCACAGGCATTAAAGATAGTTATGGGATTTGTGACAGCTCATTTAGGGTATAACATTACAAAAGATTAAAAATGAGTTGAAATAAGTTTTTATGTTAAGCACCAGTGCTGCGGGGGAATTTGTTTTAAAATTCAGATGATTATGGCAAATAAATTTCTAGATCCTCCTTCCTATAATGGATGACGCTGAGACACCAGCAACCCTCCAAACCAAGTTACTGCCTCTCTCTTTTTAATGTGTGACTCAAGTCATCAAAAAAAAAAAATTAAAAAAAAAAAAAAACAGTTCCCATCAGCAGATCCCAATTTAGGTAACATTCCAAAATAAAATTGAATTTGAAAGCATTCTGTTATTTAAATTAGGATGAAAGAACCACAGAAGGTTCTGTGGTTCTTTTTTGTCTTGTTTTGGTTTTTGGCTACCAATTGGCTTACCTTCGGTCTATCCCCCTGCCAGCCCCATCCCCCAGGACTTACTCACTGCTACCCCTCCAGAGTGCACCCTGGCTTACCTCCCAGGGCAGGGCCATCATGGAGGGGACCAATACTTCCCAACAAGAGACTGAGGTTGACTGGGGGTGGGGTGAGTGCCTCGGTATGCTGTGTGGGGTCTTGGCAGGGGCAGACGTCCTCTTTGCTTGGCCTGGTAATTTCTGGATGCTAATTCCCCTGGGGTGGTGGTGTGCAATGACGTAGTGGCAGACGGCCGATGTCTCTATCCCCCAAACTTGCAAGCTGTAGCTGTTGGAGCCCTAGCCTCTGCTAGGGGCAGTTGAGCACCAGGTGCATCCCAACCTTCCCTCCCAGAGGAGAAGAGCACTCTGTAAGATGCTCAATCCTCCTCCTCCCCCCAACCAGCCCTATGACTCCCGGGCTCACTTCCAAACCTGGGTCGTCGGCATTGCCAGCGGTAGCGCTACCATTGCACTGGTGGGCCAGACAAGGTTCTAGGGGTCTGAATGTTTCTGATAAACCATGTAAAGTTCTGGTAGTTATCTGAACTATATCAGACTTTTCAGAACACTTCACTTTAATTTCATTCATTTAGGGGAAAAAAATAAGCAAGCGGTTTATTTTCTATGGTGTCCAACAACCTGAGCATTACGAAAACATTACAACAGAACTGTCAGTGCAAACACAATTTATTGGGTGCATTTTAAAAAGTCACATTTAAACAATTATCATACTATACTCAAGTTATACCAGTACAAGCGAGGAATTGGCTTAAAGTGCACAAACTGTTTTAACCATAATTTCTAACCATAACATATTATCAGTGAAGGGAAAGGAATAAAAAAAAAACTTGCAGAGGCACTGCAATAAATATCATTAGTGTCACATAGCTAATTAGTACCCCACATGTAACACCGTGGTGAATATGGCCACGTAATACAGTGCTGGTTCACAGGTTCCTTTCTCCACCTCCAGACTTCTTTCTGAGCATTTCCGCCACCAGCAAGACTCGTTCTAAAGAAAGACTTGCTGGGGAGCACATGAAGCTCCCAAAACAATGGTTTAGAAATGCTCAGAACCAGAGGAAAAGCCTCAGATCAGGTTCTTTTACAGGAATGGCAAAGGTTCTGGAAGCTTGTGAGTTTATCCAGTATGGTTCTACCATCCCTACTTACAACATAAGGACACACAGTGCATCGTAACTACTGTTGCTTGGATCTTAAGTACTGGAATTGGATTTGCTGGATTCCGACCTGAGTTTTCGAATTAGGATTTTCAGAGTTACATTCTGAAAATCCATATTCTGAAATTAATGGCTACAACATGTTTTACATTAAAAAAACTAAGATACAGGAATCCAAATCTGTTTCTGATTCTGTGGTCCATTTCGGAACAAGAATCAGACGAGGACTAAGCATAAATTCCAATCAGATCAGAACCAGCCAATTCCGAGCATCCCGAATCCTATTCTAAATCATGACATCACGGTTAGCCAATCAGGATTGTTGGTTTCTAAAGATTCCAGGTATTCTTATAACCATAAGAGGCTGTCTCATTCATGTGGTTTTCAAATGATTAAGTTCTAAGTTTTCAAGTTTAGTTGGCACAGTTCATTTCCCACAAAGTGGACTGTCTAATGTTCTGCAAAGTAAAACATTGTGATTTTAAATTCAAATTGCAGATTTTTTTCTTTTTAACAAAAGGTCTGTAAGATGATTTATAATACATTTATATGTACAGTTCCTCTGTCTCTTATGGTTTCAAGGTTCTTCTCAAGTCTTTTGTATGTTAGAACTACCCAGCTTCACTTTACAGTTCTCTCACCCAAAGAACTTGAGAATGTACTCGTGTAACCATAAGAGACATGGCAATGGTACATATTAAGATATAACTTAGATCCTTGTCCATTACAGTTGGTCGTGCTATGACTAAGGAGCTGAGGTTATAATGCTCAGCCTAGTAACATCACAATCAGTTAATTACACAGCAACAGACTTTGATGTTACAAGCAGGCGATTATAAGCTCAGCTCCTGTGGTGCCGCACCCACATGGAATATATGCACCTTTTGTAAAAATAACACCCGGCATAGTATAAACTGAGATTTTAATATCTCTGTACATGTGGGCAATGGGGATGAAGAGGCAACACCGCGTCATCATCTCACGGTGTTTGCCAGCGCGATCTCCCAGGGGCTGTGTTCTGATGGTCAGTATGCCGCTGCAGCCTTCGAAAAGTATTTTGTGGAGTGTTCAGGTATTTTGTTAAATTGATAAATATTGGGACTCAGGGCTCGAGCCACAATCTATGCAACAGTGGCTCAGACCTCCCTTTCCACTAGATCTCCTTTAATAAAGAAAACAAAAGCTTGAAACTGCATTTTACTTTGGAATCTTGGATAATTGAGATTGGATGATGCCAACGGGGACTGCTTTAGGGCTGGTCTGTGTAGCAGGTCAGTTCCTACTGCGATCAAAGTCTGGAAGTGATTTTGAGCTCTATCATATAGGAATGCACTGAGGGCCGGACATGGTGAGTGTTTTATGATAGTCAAGGAGCGAGTGGTGTTCTTTTAACTGACTGATGCTGCAGTCACTTGCACTTTGTGAAGCTTTAATTGGGTCTTATGACTAGTGTGCACGAGAGCTGGATGAGTGGGTGACAAAACTCTCAGGAACGTGCTTGAGAACACATGCATTTTGGTTTTATCACTAGTTTTACTTGTGACCAGATGCCCTTTTTTAACTTATATTTTAGTGTTTTGAATAAAACAATAATCTATAATGGATTCTCCTAAAAGGTAGAGTACAGATCCCCTCCTTAACATTTATATATATATATATATATATATATATGATAGTCCAAGTGAGAGGCAACATCTCATTTAAGGCCCTGCTTCTGTCTTACTCAGTTCTACAGCTTGGAGGAAATGGGAGGTCAAATGACTTGCTCACGGTCACATGTCCAGTCAGTGACCTCAGTGGGATTTAAACCTAAAAATCTCCTGTTTCAGACATCAGTGTTCTCACCACTAGATCAGGCTGCTGTGATTCTGTAAACCAGCAGTTCACCTCACTCCCAACCCACCACAGCTGAGCGTTTTACGTCTGCAAAATGCCCCGACAATCACTGGCCTGGTGCCTGGAAGCACAAAGCCCTTTCACAAATCTCAGATCTCTCTCCTGGTGGCTTCCTGTGCCTTCTATGCTCCCGAGAACTGCACGGATGCTGTAACATATGTTGCGTATCTCTCCTCTTATTTGCCTGCACTCATTAACAAAAGAGCACTTTTTTTCTGCCCTTCCATCCCTCCACTTGTTCTATCATGAACCTCACAAATGATAAGTGTGTGCCTCTTAGATCACACGCAGTCCTTGTTTCCCAGTCAGCTGCGAGCTGCCCCTCTTTATAACTGCTTCTCCCGATGCTCTCCAACTATTTCCTGGTAATGTTAAGTGATTTTTAAGTTGAAGACATGAAAGCCTGTTCCTGCAGCAGAAACCCTGTCTAATCTGTCTAATTTAGAAGACCTTAGTCGTCTTTAATGAAAGCACACAGAAAAATGTCTGGACCTTGAATCTTATTTCCATTTATGAAAAATCTCTGAATTAAGACCAAATTATGTATGTTCTATATATATATATATGGAAAACAATGGTTAACCTGCAAATTGTGGCAGCTGCTGTAGAAATGCTATATTAGGGCTTTTAGCAAAAAAATACATTTTTTGATACCTGATTGTATTATTTTAGTGGAAAAGGACTGCGTTGACCGTCCTATTGGCAGAGTCATCCGTGGCCATCTCACACTCACCCGGTAGCTTTACTAGCTTCCAGCAGGTGGAATATGCTAATGAGGGCTACCAACTAATGGCAGAGTTGGGAGCTCTCATTAGTATAATCCACTCACAGGAAGCTGCCAGTGTACGGGACATGACTATAGCTGCTTCAGATATTGGTGAGTCCTTCTCAACTTAAATAACACAACAATACATGTATCAAAAAAATTTATGTTATTATTAAAAGCCCCATTACATTTCTGCAGCACCTGCTGCAGTTTGTGGATTAACCATAGTTTTTCTTTAAAGTCTCTCTGACATTACAGGAAGACTTTGATAAGTATAATAATTCGCTATACAAACTTATATTTTAGATATTTCTGTATTTCCTGTCCCATCTCCTTGTTATTTGTTCCCCAGAGATGCCTTTCCTCCCTAGCAATGCTTATCTTGTCAGAGATATACCCTGGTCCAAAGGATATACTATTCAGGCCTGCATCCCCCGATCTCTCCCGGTCCCCGGCAACCCACTGGTTAACCCCACAGCTTGCCCTTCATGGCAGAGACTCCAGGGCTGAGGTGGTGCACTATGTAGACAAGGATATGGTACAGTCAGGCACTATGACCCAGGGGAATCCAGGTGGTCCAGAGTGTTATTTAGACTGATATGGTTTTTCGTCTTTTCCTAGGGACCGCTCATCTCCTTGATGTGTGTGAGTCTTTGTTGTGGCCTTGCATGCACAGCACATCTACTGCCTCTCCTAGATGATGACCTACACAGCTTTAATCCTAACTTATATACTGCTTAGCCCCAGGCCGCGCCAGTCCCCTTCCCCCAAGCTCCTGAGGTACCACTTCAAATCTCAGGTCTTCATACCACCTCATTAGTCTCTCTTGCCCAATACAGCAGTTATCCTCCCCCCACTCTGCCCCTTTATCTCTTCTATCACGCCTTCCCATTTATTTTTCGACAAATGCCTCTGGCTGTATCTTCATCCTCCCCCTCTCCTCTCATCCCTGTTTCTCTTCCACCCCCGGGCGACTGACCCTACCCATTCCTTGTGGGCATATGCGTCCAAGCTGTGTTCACCATCTTACTACAGCTGCCTCTGTTAACTACCTACTCTTCTCCTCCTCCTCCTCTACACCCTACTCTTCCTATAATTGACCCTTTTCAATAGCACTGTCGTGCATCATTTGTTTACTGTCATTTCACTGTTGCTTCCTTGTTGTTTGTTATTTCTGATATGGAACCTTTGTAAAAGAGCCTTGGCTCAAAGGTACTTGTAAACCTAGAATAAATGAATAAAAATAAAAAATAAAATAAAAAATCAGGAGCAAGCTCCCTGGCCCAGCCACAGGGGTCGCTGCGACACCGAAGCACACCGTCAACCCTCCCAGGCTGATGCACAGTGCCACACAACAGGTACCTCAATCTGGCCTGCCTTTCCAATCTGGAGACGTGGGTTTGCACCCGAACCCGGCTCACCTGCATGGCAACGTGACATGCTCTCACTGGAGTCATGGGCTCATTTTCATATTAGTGGGACATCAGCCCGAAAAAACAGGATCCTCGGTCACTTGGCATTCACCTGCTCTTGCTGCTTGACTACAGGTTACACCATAATCCCCTGCTTGTGACCTTTAACTAGTTGCTGAAGAAATTATTATGATGCCAGTCAGAGGATTGTGATGTCACTTGTAGACAAGCAGCCAGAGCAGATGAAGACCAAGTGATGAGATGTTTTTTATAAGTGTAGTGAAGGAAAAGCAGCACTCCCCAAACACTAGGTAACAGCAGAAGAAAAGGAGCTCTCGCTCTTCTGAACAGTTAGTACAACAAAGGAAAAGATGAGCTCCCCACCTGTAAGCATAGCAAAGGAAAAGAACTGCTCTCCGAACAGTAAGTATATGAAAGGAAAAAGAATGTTCCCCAAAAATAGCCACAGCAAAGCAAAAGGTGCCCTCCCCAAACAGTAGGTACAGCAATGGAAAAGGTGTGCTACCCAACAGGGGGTACAGCAAAGGAAAAGGCGTGCACCCCAACAGTATGCACAGCACGGGAAAATGAGTGCTCTTCAACAGTAGGTACAGCAAAGGAAAATGAATGCTTCTCAACAGCAGCTACAGCAAAGGAAAAAGAGCACTCTCCAAAAAATATATACAGCAAAGGAAAAGGAGTGCACCCCAAAAGTAGGAGTAACAAAGGAAAAGGAGAGCTCCCTATCAGTAAATACAACAAAGGAAATAGAGCACTCCCCAAGAATAGATATAGCAAAGGAAGAGAGTGCTTCCCAACAGTAAGAAGAGCAAAGGAGAAGGAGCTCTCCCTTGACCAGCAGATGTAGCAAAGAAGAAGGAGCGCTCCCAACAATATGTATAGCAAAGGAGAAAGAACGGTCCCCAAGACTAGGTACAGCAAAGGAGAAGGAGTGCTCCCCAACAGTATGTATGGCAAAGGAGAAAGAATGGTCTCCAAGAGTAGGTACAGCAAAGGGGAAGGAGTGCTCCCCAACAATAGGTATGGCAAATGAGAAGGAGCACTCCCACAACCAGAAGATGCAGCAAAGGAAAAGAAGCACTCCACAAACAGTAGGTACAACAAAGGAAAAGAAGCACTCTCCAACAGTAGGTGTGACAAATTAAAATGAGTGCTCCCCATCAGTAAATACAACAAAAGAAAAGAAGTGCTTCCTGTCAGTAAATACAACAAAGGGAAAAGAAGCACTTCCCACACAATAAGTACAACAAAGTAAAGGAACACCCCCCAACAGTAGGTGTAGCAAAGGAGCAGGAGTGCTCCCCCTGACCAGTAGGTGATGAATAGGAAAAAGAGCATGCAACAGTACACTGGGCTGCCTGGCTCCTGAGCAGCTGGAGTTCCAGGCCCTAGGGTTTTCTGAAGATGTTCTTAAAGTGTTGGAGGCATCTTGAAAGGGGTCAACTTGAAAAATATGCATCTGCAAGTGGATCAGGTTTTCACACTGGTGCAAAGGACAGGCAGTAAATCATTTCACCTGCCCCGCTGCCCATATTCTTGATTACCTCTAGTTCCTACCTCAGTTGAAGCTGTGAACCATGTCCCTTAAGGTGCATGTGGTTACCACTCTGGCATACCATGCTCTGGAAAGGATGCCAATAGTGGCACAGGACAAAGTGGTTGTTCATTTCTTTGAAGAACTGGACCACCTGTCACCTCCCATGCAAGAATCATACTCACTGTAGTGCTTACTGCTGGTATTGTCATGGCTGCTAGGTAAACCATTCAGGGCTATGGACAAATGTGATTGGTTCCACTTCCCTATCATGGAAGACCACGTTTTGGGTCACCTTCACCTCAGCCAGGCAGCTGAGTAAGCTCCAGGCACTATCTATGGAGTCTCTACATCTGGTTTTCCACAAGGACAAGGTTGTCCTACACCCCCATGTGAAGTTCCTGTTCAATGCAATTTCTGAGTTTTACCTTAAAGAGGAACTGTCAGCTCCCCAGGAGATAAAAGGCAGGAGCTGTAGGTCTTGATTAGCTAAAACGCACAGTATTTGAATTTTTTTTAACAACTTACTTAGGTGAAATCTATATTGTTATCTGGTTGATCCTGTGACCACCAACCAACCATTATTTTTTTAGAGTCCCCCCATGATCAGCCCTCTGATGACACGACTGATGGGCTTAGCCATGGGGGACTCCTATGTACCAGCACAGTTCACAGAAAATGCTAACAAATACACAGCGCGTTCGTTTGCACTTCTAATGCTGCTGCCAATCAACTGAGGAAAGTGCTTTCCTCGGTCGACTGGCATTGGCATCAGAAGCACAAATGTGCTGTATATGTCAAAAGTTTCTATGAACTATACTGGCACACAGGAGTGCCCCGCAGCTTAGCCTGTCAGTTGCATCATCAGAGGGCTGGCCACAGGGGGCTCTGGGAAAATAAAGGCCGGTGGGGGGTGTTGCAGGATCAACCAGATAAAAAAAAAAATTACTCACCTTAGTAATTATGTTTCTTCTAGTGGAGTCTTGCTGTACTCTGACAATGCAGTTAGCCCCAGCCTTTTAACTGCCCTGGAGAACATAGGGTTAACTTTTCTATGCATGGCATAAAATGTTCATCTCAAGCTTGGTTGAAGCCTCTGCCTGTTGTTATTCGAACCGCAACCATCAGATCTTTACGAGCAAAACTCACTAGGTGTTCTGTGTTGAAACTGTAAAATGTTTAACTAGCCAACTGGATGAAAAATAATGTTTTGGGTTCTCAAAGGAAGACTGAAGTCAGGAAACCCAAAGACAAAAACCAATCAAATGAAATAACATTCCACCCAAAGAAAAAAGAGGGTGTAAAGGGGGCACCTCTAGGGTGCCAACACTGTGCCTGCCCACCCATATCCCAAAAATCTATGTTCTGAGAGGGGAGGCAGGGGGGATGTCAGAATACAGCAAGACTCCACTAGAAGAAACATAATTACTAAGGTGAGTAATTTTTTTCTTCAAACAACATGAAGTCTTGCTATATTCTGACAATTGCAGACTACCAAGCAGTACCTCCATGGAGGAGGGACAGAACCTACTTTGGAAACAGGTTCTGAAGTACTGCTGTGCCAAACGGAGCATCACTCCTAGCCTGGATATCCAGAGAGTAATGCTTGGTAAAAGTATGGACTGTTTTCCAGGTGGCTGCTTGACAAATTTCTAAGAGAGAGATATCCCTGGCAGCAGCCAGGGAAGCAGCTGTACCTCTTGGGGAATGAGCCCTCAGGCCTGAGGGTGGAGTTTAACCCAGTTTTTCATAGCAGAATTGTATACAAGAAACAATTCACCTGGCAAAAGATCTCTTGGTGGCAGGTTTGCCCTTCCCAACTTCTCCATAAGTGAGGAACAACAGGAGGGAGTCAAACCTGTGACCCTTGGTACGCTGTATGTAGTACCTAAGGGTTCTTTTAACATCCAAACTGTATAGCCTCCTCTCTCCCGAGGAAGAATGATCAGTGAAGAAAACGGAGAGATACAGACTGATTGAGGTGGAAATCTGAAACCACTTTAGGCAAGAACTTTCTGTTAGTTCTAAGGACCACTTTATCTCTGTGTAAAGAGATGAAATCAGATTCCACTGACAGGGCTTGCAATTCACTGATACGTCTGGCAGAAGTAATGGCTACCAAAAACACAGTTTTCCAAGTCAAGTACTTAAGCTCTGCTGAGGACAAAGGCTCAAAAGGGGGTTGCATAATCTGAGCAATGAAAACATTTAAGATCCCAAGCAGGAGCAGGATCCCTAAAGGGGGGATTGGTGTGAAGCAATCCCTTGAAAAACTTACAGAATACAGGATGGGATGACAGAGATGAAGACTTGCTTACTGACAGGAAAGCAGAAACAGCTGCCAAGTGTACCTGGAGAGTAGCTGGTCTGAGACCTAGGCCATTGAGATGGACCATATAATCCAGAACTGTAGGCAATTCAGCAGAGTCTGGAGAAATATTCTTCTTAGAACACCAAATGCTGAATCTTTTCAATTTGGAGTTGTAAGTCTTTCTGGTGGAAGGCTTTCGAGAAGCCTTAAGGATATCCAGAACCCCTTGGGAAAGATGCAGATCTGCAAACTCTAACTCTTCAAGAGCCAAGCCTTGAGATTGAGAGACTGAAGAGTGGGGTACCAAATCCTCCCCTGAGAGGATGTTAACAGGTTGTAATTCCTGGGAAGAGACAGGGGAAGATGGACTGTTAGGGACAGCAACAAGGGATACCATGGCTGCCTGGCCCAGTCTGGAGCAATCAGAATCACTTTGCATGGTTGTGACCTTATCTTGACTAGCACTTTGAACAGGAGAGGGAAGGGGGGAAAGCATACAGAAATTTCCCTTCCCAGTTCAGAATCAGAGCATCCAGGGGGACTGAGCCCAAGATTGGGGGTCTGCAACAAAAAAGAGGAAGTTGGTGATTGTCTGGGGCTGTAAAAAGATCTATCTCTGGAGTGCCCCATCTTGAGAAAATCACCTTCAACACCAGAGGATCTAGGGCCCATTCATGATGGCCCTGGGATATTCTGCTCAGTGCATCCGCTAGAACATTGTCCTTCCCTGGAAGGTGAACTGCTATCAGAGAGGTTTGCAGGGAATAAGCCAGGGACCACAACTTCATTGTTCTGTGCACAAGGACGTAGACTGAGTGCCTCCTTGCTTGTTGATACACCACATAGTGGTGGTGCTGTCTGTTCTGACCTGAACCACCTTGTTCTGTACTGATTTGGAAAAAGCTTGCAGTGCCAGAAACACTGCTCTGAGTTCCAAGAGATTGATGTGTAGAAGAGATTCCTGAGGTGACCACAGTCCCTGGGTGGTAAGTTTCCCCCAGATGGGCTCCCCAGCCCAGCAGGAAAGCATCTGTGGTGAGGACCACTGAATGAGACTGAGTGACAAATGGAACCCCTTGCCTCAAATTGTCCTGATCCTGCCACCATTGCAGGACTTGGATCAGAGTTCGAGTCACTGGAATAAGTTTGGTAAGGGAATCCTTTCTTTGGGACCAAAAAGCTCTTAAGTGGAACTGAATGTCCCTCATTTGGAATCTTACGCCTTGGACCACTGCTGTAGAAGCTGCCATGTGGCCCAATAGCTGAAGGAAATGCCTTGCTGGTCGAGACACCTGAAGGCTGAATGAAGAGGTCAGTTCCATGAGGACCCTTGCCCTTTCCAGGGGAAGGAAGTTTCTTGCTTTTACTGTATCCAGCTCTGCCCCTATGAAGGTGAGGAGCTGCACTGGTTCGAGAACTGACTTTGGTAGGTTGTGAAGAAATCCTAAAGAAGTGAGCACTTGCTGGGTCACTTGCAGGTGTGACTTGACTTGGTCTGGGGACTGTTGTCCAAAGATGGAAATCTTTTGTCTTCTTAGGAAGGCAACAACTACTGCCAGGCACTTTGTGAAGACCCTTGGGGTTGATGTTAGGCCAAAGGGCATTGCTCTGAACTGATAGTGGCCTGAGGGCAACTTGAACCTGAGGTACTTTCTGTGGGAGCACCTGATGGGAATGTGAAAGTAGGCATCTTTGAGGTCCAGGGAGGCTAGCCAGTCCCCTGGCCTTAGAAAGGGAAGGATAATTCCCAGAGTTATCTTGAACTTTGGCTTTAAAAGATGTTTGTTCAGGTATCTTAGGTCCAGGATGGGTCGCCACTCTCCTGTCTTTTGGGGGTTAGGAAGTACCTGGAGTACAATCCTTTGCCCCAGTGTAGGGTAGGTACTCTCTCTATAGCTCTTAGAGCTAGGAGAGAAGAAACCTCTGCCTCTAGTGCAAGGGTTTCTGAGAGATTTGCATGTGGAAAAGATCTGGCTCTCAGCTTGGGAAATTTTTTGAAGCTGAGAACCAGACCCTGGCTTACTACCTCCAGGACCCACTTGTCTGATGTAAGAGACATCCAGTCCTGGACAAAGTAAGCCAGCCTGCCCCCTACTGGGATAGGAGAATCAACCCGGGCAGACCCATCAGGGTGTCTGCTTGGCAGGGGCTTTAGGCTGAGGGGTGGATGCAGGCCTGCTCATCCCCCTTCTGCCTCTCCCTCTGAAGAACCCCCTTTGTGAACAGGAAGAAGAGGCCTGTGCTTGGTAAAAAGGCCTTTGGAAAGGCCTGCCCCTGGACTGCTGCCTTTGAGGAGTTGCTTGCCTTTCCTTGGCCTGAGCACTCCTGCAAGTGGTCCTGAATTCATCCATTTTCTTCATGTAATTTTCTGTCTGCTCCCCAAACAGAGAATTACCCACTACAGGAAAATCCATGGCCTTAGCCTGGGTATCATGTGAGAGGCTAGTACATCTGAGCCAAGCCATTCTCCGAAGAGCCACAGATGTAGCCATGACTCTTGATGATACATCATTGGAGTCTACAGCAGCATGAAACTGAACTTTTGATGCCTCAATCCCATCTGCAGCCACCTCCTCCAGCTCCTTGGAAAGCTGGGGGGAAGCCTGTTTAGCCAGTGCCAGTACAGTGTCCCACCTGGACTTCTGGTACCTGGCTGCATAGGCCATATAATTAGCCTGTCTGAGTCCTAAGGATGATGCCATGTACTGCTTCTTTGCCATGGCATCAGTCTTCCTGGAGTCCTTGTCTGGGGGGTGTGATGCCAAGGGAATGCTTGCCTTATCACAGGCAGCAGCCTGTACAACCCCAACATAGCTGCACTGCTGATAAAGGAACTCTGTATCTGAGCCTGAAAGAGTATACCTCTTGTCCATTCTTCTGTCCACAGGAGGTATGGAATTGGGAGACTTAAGAATTTTCTGTGTCTGTTTCCCAAAAGATTTATGGAGGGGAATAGACAGTCTTCTGGACTCTGGGATGTCCATCATCTCTACATAGTGAGGCTCTACCTGATCCTCCACTGCCTCCTCCACAGGAAGCTGGAGGGTATCAGCCACCTTTCTGTAAAACATGAAGTGTGAAGGGGACTCAGAAAGCCTAGGAGGAGAAACACCTGAAGATCTGTCTGGGGAGATGTCCGGGTCAATAGGCACATCCAGACTTTCACACCATCACCATAATCATCTTCCAACTCTCCTTCCTCCTCAAACTCCGGTTCATAAAATTCTTCCAGGGTATAATCCAGAACCGGGGGAACCGACCGAACCGAGCCCCTGCCAAAAGGTGCCAGATCAGTTGGAACCGATTGAAGTGATTCCACAATACAAATCGCTTTGGCTATTTCATCGGCAGTAGGAGTATGGATTCTGGATCCAAACCGGTCGACTTGTCTTTTCTTTTTCTTTCTGTCGGAACTGATTCCTCGGAATTGGCTCTCCTTTTGCCCGAAGAAGTATCGCCCTGGTCAGAGGGCACTCCTTCTGGTTCGGTTGGAACCGAACCAGGCTGGCCATCCGGGTCAGCGGACTTCTCGGCCTCCCTTTCCCTCAGTCTACCTAATCTCTTTTCCAGGGTAGATTTGGGAAACTTTTGCAAATTTGGCAGTCTGAATCAAGGTGGTCAAACCCCAGACAATAAACACAGGTGGTGTAGGGATCGGCCTTAGCAAAGACCACTCCCACACACTGCAGTGTTGAAACCCAGTGGGCGTTTTTTCTTGGTTTCTCAGAAATGGCCAACCCAACCAAACTTACCTTTTTTCCGGCAATCTGCCAGGCAAGACTCCCCTATCGGTTCCTGACTGTGTCACGGGTCTTGGAAAAAAAGTACTAAAACCCGGGTTTTTTTAGAACCGATACGGACCGGTAACCACACACTACAGTAAAGTACAAATTTTTCCTGAAATGATCGGTTCAGCCGAACCGATCCACACCTTTACAAGTTCCACACAGAAGACAGAACAAAACCTGTCTAGTACTCACGGTACCACAGACAGAGACTTGAACCGACTATGCGGAAACAACAATTTTGGTAGAAAAACCGACCGAAAACCGACACTTCAACTGACTTTGAACCGAGCAGCAGGAGAAATCTCCGGAGTGACTGTTCATTGAGGCGGAGTAAAGAATCTGACGGTTGCAGTTCGAGTAACAACAGGCAGAGGCTTCAACCGAGCTCGAGATGAACACTCTATGCCATGCATAGAAAAGTTAACCCTATGTTCTCCAGGGCAGTTAAAAGGCTGGGGCTAACTGCAATTTTCAGAATACAGCAAGACTTCATGTTGTTTGAAATACTGATTTCACCTAAGTAAGCTGTTAAAAAAATTCTAATACTGTGCGTCTCAGCTAATCAGGACCCATATGTCAAGCATTTTTACTCCTGGGGAGCTGACAGTCCCCTTTAATCTACCGGGATCATATGACAGGATTCGTGTGAGGCTTGCCAGCTGTTTGTCACATATACTGAAGCAACTCTAGGCAGACCTGCAGCCAAGCAGATGATTGGTGGATGGAGAACCTCTTGCATCCACTTGTGGTATAGGTTGGCTGTGCAGGAGCTGCCCACAGGGTTGTAGGCTCACGCCACCAGACATACTGCTGCCTCTGTGGCAGTGCCAGGTACATCCTAATTTCTGAAATATGTAGGACTGCTTCCTTGCCCAATGCACATACAATCATATCCCACTACAGTCTTGGCATGCTCAGCCATTGCAATGCTGCACTTGGGCTCTCAGTCCTTCTGCAGTCTCTTTTTGCCTACTTTAGAGTGCATGCCTTATCCCCTTCTCCAGAGGACTGCTAGGAGTCTGCCCAGATGTGAGTTGTGAACTGAATATAGGTGGTTAAAAACAGAGGTTACTTACTGTATTTGTTACCACTAATGTACTGCTAGCACTCAGTTCCCCTCTCCTGGCAAGGCTTGCTTCAGATCTTTGTTCCGGTGTTCCACTGTGCAGATCTGAGTGCAGAGGGGCCAGAGCACCACATGGTTGTGTGGTGGGAGGAGTCAAACTTGAAAACTGTTTCTGGTGACTGAGCATGGCCAGTAGAAGACTGCCTTAGTGTGGATGTGAACTGAATACCAGTAACAGAACTATGGTTACAGGTAAGTGAGTACTGCTGCTATTTAAAATCCTCACCAAGGATGATGGCTGTAAGCATGCCCAGGCTCCACACCACAACCTGATCCGGATCTGGGCCAGGAGGAAGACGGCCCTCCCCTGAATTCCCTTGCTATGTAAGACAGAACCATGGGGGCTGCAGCAATGCAAAGGTTAATGAGGGATGGGGTTGGGTAGTTCTATGTCATAACGGTGACCGCCAAAAGGGCGATCGCTGTTACAGCGAAGTCAGACTGCCGAAAATCAATTTCAGCGCTCTGACTCCTGGAGGCACAACAAAATGGCGCTGGGGACTTGTGCCTTTTTTACGTTTATGTGGAGGACCCCCCCGCACTAAAGGATTCTCAACTCCAGGGGGGTGCATGTCGGGGGAGGGAGGGAGAAACGTTAAATAAAATAAAATTCAGGCAGGGCGCAGCAAAAATGAACCTAAGCAGAACCCAAACCCAGCACCTTAGCTGCAAGTCTGCGAGCCACCCATACACCATAGGGGCTGGCTCGGCAGCCTACACAGCACCACACCTCAAATCCCTCCCACCCCTGCCATGCGTGCTCGTCCCCCCGTGTACCTGTAGCGACTTCCTGTCGCTGTGGTCGCCACCCCCCATCCGGTCACTGTCTCTCATTGGTAGCCCCTGTGACAGGCGCCACAATTGAGTCACCCTTTCACAGGTCGCTCAGTTGCGGTCGCCCACATCACGGGCTACCAGTAGGGTAGCAGCTGGAAGGTACAGCAAAGCTGGAGGGGATGAAAACTTAAATTATAAAAACAGTTGTAGAACTGTGTATGTTGAATGCTGCTTCCCAGAACAGGGAGCGCTCCCCACGTTCTGCTTACCTGAGTGCTCCATTATTTGTAGGATAAGAACAGCTAGTGAACCAATCCAAGTGTGGGATTCTGTGCTTAAAGTTCTATGAAGTTTACATACTACCAAACAACTGCCATGGATGGATCCTCATCAAATTATAAGGAAATAACCAAACAGCTGCCCCCCCCCCCCAAGTCTGAAACAACAAAACTGTCTGTCCCACCCAAAATTTCAAATGATGTTAGGTCTGCGGCATTAGGCATTCCTTGCCTGATTCTCCCCAGCACCTCTACTACTAAGCAACTTCTGTTTCTGAATCACATTCACATTAGGAGAAAATTCTCTGTTTGACTCCTCATTCATTTAAGTGTCCCCAATGATGATCTCATTATCATGTTGTCTTTTCCCCACGTCATCCTGTCATCGGCACTTGCCTGAGAACTCTCTCTCTCTCTCTCTCTCTCGCTCTTCGTTTGAGTTCAGAGTGCTACTGTATATGATGGATAAGGCTAAATCTACATTCCAAAAGCCTTTCAAACTGAAGGGATACAAATGATTCATCTGTCGCAGCTGCTATTCAAGCGGGCCTGGCCACAATCCGCCAGCTGCTACTGCGCCATACATCTCTGATGTTCTTTCTGAAGTGTGGGATATGAGACAGTAATTAGATTTAGGAAGAGAAATAAGTCTGACGTCGCTATGGCAACGGGAGGACGGTTCATAACTCATACCATTCCTGGGAGGATTTACGAGGCCTCTAACCTCACGTAGTTCGGCTCCTGAAGTGACACACATGGCACATAGCAGATCCAGGCTGCACCTAAAAACGCATCTGGTACCGCAGCTTCCCCGTGCCATGCTGTGGTTCTGCCAAGAGTTTTGCTAAAAGTTCCTTGCTAGCCACAGCAGGTGAATTAGAGAATGTGATGAAACTGAAAGGCAGTAACATGTCCTCTTTGGGACTGCCCTATTGATAGCTATGTGGCACCTGGGCCCTCCTGGAGTACTAACCTTACAAGGATTGTAAACTAGAAACCCAAAACCAACATCACCAGCAGGTGTGGCAAACAAACTAGAGCTTACTCACTACCTTGCAGTTACAATGAAAAAATACATATTTAAAGCAGCAATGAAACAAAATTGGGCAAAAAATGTGACCCTGCCTTTTTTTTTTTTTTTTTTTACTATAAAACTGTAAAAGATTTCTGGCATCTTCCAGTTTTATTTGGTGCTAGCATTTTCTAGTTCCACCAAAATTTAAGCATTTGAAGAAAAACACTGTTTAATGCACTGTTGCTTTAAAAAAACATGGGACAAGCCTTGTGACTCTGATAATGACTAGTTCTGTATACTGACAGGAGCGCCGAGGACCACTCTTGTTGTCTCCTCACAGATTCTTAGGGTAAGAGAACTGCAAACAGAAGGCATTCTAAGGACACAAGATGAACCACTCTTTTAAACATGAGTACACAATGCCTCTATGAATATGTAATAAACAGTTTTTTTCCCACATATTAGAACATTATGTCTGAATAAAATGCTGAACTCCCCTTCTGAAAGTGGAACACTCTACTTTTACAAATATGGTATCTGTTTTATTATTTATTTGTTTACCTAGGTTAGCTGAGCGGAGATGTGGCATCTCATTTACACTGGGGTCCTGCCTCTGCCCATTTCCGCAGCTGGGCGGACCGGAGCACTGGAAAGTTAGGGCCTGGAGTTTCAAAGGTCTGGATTCAGCATTTGTGGTGTCTGTACTGCCACACCTGTGTCTGTGTAAATGTGCCAGAATGTTTGCATGTGATTTTAAACATCCCATCGCACTAACAACACTTTGAACAACTTATAGATGAAAAATGACACGTGTCAAATATTTGATACAAGTGTCATTTGCTGTGTGCAAGCCATAGACAGTACTTGTAACAAGAAGACAGCGCACATTTTCTGTGGTTTCTCAGTCTGGTCTCAAGTGTGGCCGAATCGTGCTGCAACTGGCTTAAAATCCAGTCCTAAGTGTCTTACTAATGGTCTCACTGACTATTTAGCACCAGAACATGCAGCCTACTGCTAGCCAAGTGGCTGCACTGACCAGTGGACCACACTGTCTCCATGGGTTTGAGGCACTCTTTATGGTAATTTGAGTTCTTCAGGCATAAGGGCAGTGATGTGCTGCCAGTTGTTTAACAACAGGTTCTCAGGATTTAATAACTAAATCTCTGCCCTTTCATAACCGATCATTTTAATGGGGAACAAAATATAACCAGCACCTCTGTAGAGCCTGAGAGAGCCCTCTCCAGCACATCACTGTATAAGGGAATCACCAACACAAACTGGTAGAATCAGTGTTGACAGTTTATAATAACCAGAATGAGTATGTGAGGGCCCGGTCAAACAGAACATGTACTGCCAGGCCTTGTTTTTCCAAACCAGTGAGGTCCCGACTTACTGGTGTGCTGACCCAATTACTTTTTTTTTTCCTTCTGATATTTTGGGTAGGCCACAAAAATGGCAAATCCCAAAATTTTCAAACACCTTCATGTTAGATTAGTTTTAACATAAAATCAGTAAAACTCTCATGTTTAGACACATTTCAGACTACGGTATATTTCTTATATTCTGTGTTTTTAGCATCCCCAGTTTCATTAAAACTGTGCATTAATGACGGCTGTCCCTCTAGACTCTGTCTGCTTTGGCTGCTTGTGTGCACCTGATGTTACTACAACCCCCTACTTGTGTGACAATGCAAACTTGCTGCGGAAAGAATTATGATGTCATAAACAGAGAATTGGGATGGCGGGCGTAGACAAGCAGCCCGAGCAGCACACGGCAAAGGGATAGGGATCCTATTTCCAAGTTTAAGGTCCATAATTATAAAGAAAAGGGGGAGATAACACTGAAATTATATAACACAGAAGCTGCATTATATATAAAAATGCTGTTTCCTCATAAATAAAAGAGCAGTACTATACTTGGTGTAAAGACAAAAGGAGGTTTGCTGCCCATTGAGTCTATCTCCTGCATTAGCGGGGCCACTTTACCCCTGATTTTGCTAGCAAATATTTATCCATTTCTGATTTGAATGTCGCGATTGTTTTTGAGTCTACTACAGTATCTCTTTTGGTAACACATTCTATAATTTCCTGGCTCTCTGGGTAAAAAACAAACTCTTCTATCATTCTTTATAGGGTTATCTAATTTGATCTGCTAATTGTGACATTTCAAATTAAATCCCTTTCCTTGTAGTTCTATACCCATACTTTCCATTAATCCCTGATCATTAATTATTTTGAGCATATCCCCCTCTTACTCTTCTTTCTTCTAGGCTACATAGTCCTAGCTTGTTCAATCTAGCCTCATAGGATAGATGCTTTAGCCTAGGAATGAGCTGAGCAGCCCTGTGCTGTACTCGCCCAAAGTATTTTATGCCTCTCGTTAGACAGGATTCTACAGTTGTGACCCATAATCCAGGTATGGCCATACACAGGTCCGGTATAGTGGCAATATGCATTGTTCTTGCCTGCTCACAAAAAAGTCCTTTTAATGCATTATCAGTCTACTGGAGGTGGTAATAACACTATTACAGCGTTTACTAAATTTGAGATCCTTATTTATCAGTATTCCTAAATCTTTTTCATGATCAGCTATTTTCATAGCAATATTGTTTAGCATATATATGCATGGTTTTTATTTCCTATTCATGTTTGCATTACGACACATTTATCTTCATTAAAAGGCATCCTGTTTTAACTGCCCACTGTTCAATTTTTTTTTGGGTCCTTTCCAATTTTGCTGATGTTCTCATCTGTAGCTGTTGGTTCTCCTAGCTTGGTGTCATCAGCAAATTTGAGCACCCAGCTGTCTACTCCTTTGTTAAAATCATGCATGAATAATGAAAAAAGGATTTGGCCCAACAGCGACCCCTGCGGCGCCCCACTAGTTACCTCACCCAATCCTGACAAGTGTTCCCCCTTATTCTTACCCCTTGTGTTCTGATATGTAATCAGTTTGTTACCCGTTTCACTATCTAAGTCCATATTTATTACTTTTTGAGTAGTAAGTATACTGTGTGGAACTTTGTCAAAAGCTTTTTTTTTTAAATCCAAATGTAACACATGTTCTAGGATATTGTTATTTACATTCTGATTTACTTCTTCGTAGAACTATTTTTTTATCCATGTTGTGTTATGTCTGCTTTGCTTTTCTTACTAATCAATCAATCAATCAAATCTTTATTTATTCAGGCGATCATCATTGAGCAAGGCTCATTTACAAGATGGACCTGATAAGGTCAAGGTTCGAGTTGATGCACAGCAATTACATCACATACTTATGAGACAGTTATACATACAGAAGAAAGGAAAATGTTATTTATAACACAATAATATACAGAGAATTCACATGTTAAAGCTTGGTTAAGAGAAAGTTAAACTAACATCTACAATATGTACAGTACATATATATCTCAATGAGGATCATGACAGTCACTCACATAATGAGCACAAGGATGCTGAAGAGAATATTGGGTGCCATATACTGGCGGTGTCTGACTGGAAGGAATATGCCATATGTGATTGGAATATGGTTTTGTGAGATGACTATTCTACTATACTAATGTCTTTCTCAAGGTTTTTCTTTTATTAAACTATCCATTATTTTACTCAGGAGAGACATAAGGCTTATGGGTCTATAATTAATAATGCTAGCCCTATCTCCTTTTTTAAATACTGTGATGACAGTAGCATTTGTCCAGTCATCTAGAACATCACCTGTTATAAAGATTTATCAGATAACATTGTCAATGGTCCCATCAGCCAATCCCTAATTTTCTTCAGTAATCTTGTATGTAGCAAACAGGGTCCTGCTTCTTTGTCTATTTTGATTTTATCTAAGAGTTATTTTATTTTCTGTGTATTTATTGTATTGTTAGTTGTCCCTACCATGTCATCTGGTCGGGTGCCAGAGCAGACGGGATTTTCACTACTCATGACGCAAGAGCCTGCATCACCGCAAATGTGTCAAAACACTTGCAGCCTATTTTCAAATGCTTTGACACGTCCACATTTTCCTCATTTAAAGCACAAAAATGGTGCATGTGTTGTTATTATAATGCATGCGTCAATTCTGAAGTACACCTTGCAACACTTAAGACAGGAAGCCAGACCACAATTTTGCTGGTCTAACAGTCAGGTCGCAAGTAGCAAAAGTGAATGAAAATCCTGCCAGAAGTCTTTGAAAATCCAACCTCAAATATTGCATGTGGTGATATGTCTTGTTCCAGTTGTTCTCTAAAACTGAATAAAATCTTATTAAAAAAAAAAAAGTTAAATCCAGCCTCATGTCTCTACCTGCTTGTACCTTTCTATGTTTTTATACACTACAGATTTTTTTTTTTTTGCATAAAGATTTTTCTGGAATCTTAGCTGCAAGCAGGCTATCAACCCCATCTCTGCCTCCCCACAACTGGAACTCACCTACTCAGACCGAGCCACTTCCTGGGGATCCCCCACAAATTCCACCTCATGGCGGGACTGAGAAAGGATGGGCCGTCCTCTCCTGCTTGCTCTCCTGGGTTCCTTTTCGTTTGTCCTGTAGTCTGATATGCTTTAGACACATTTCTGTTAAACTAATCATCTGATAGTGGGCAGTGTTAAGAGGGGATGGGACAGGGTGGGGGGTAAATGCATGGGGAGGGGCAGCTGCAACGTAGGGGGCTAGCTGCACATTCGAGCAGACTTGATAGACCATGAGGCCTGTTTCTGCTTGCAGATTCGTACGCTTATATGCTGGTACCTCAGAGAAACACATCTGGATGCGGCATGGCAGGTTCGATGGTGGTGCAGGTCAGGAGAAGGCAGGTGCAGCTTCATATAGCTGCACCACTTTCCTCTGCTCTCCCACATCCCTGCTGTGATGTGGATGACAGGACATACTGCATGGAGGCACACACAGCCTGTGTCAAACCAGCAGCATCCTCTCTTCAACAGTGCCCACACTTACACTAGGGAAAGGGAAGGAGAAAATTGTTTAACCAGGAGAGACACACTAAGCCGGAGTTTATTTGCAGGTGTGACCTGGGAGCACTAGGAAGTTAAATGACTTGCTCAGGGTCACAAAGTATGCAAGTGGGGGCTGATGGGATTCAAACCCAGGTCTCCAGGTTTGCAGCTTAATGCCCTTAACCACTATGCTATACTGCCTCCTCACTTGTTGGCAGCCAAAAGTGGGGCAACAATCCTCCCCTCCCCAGGAGAGGAGAGCAGTCCTTTCAATGCTTATTCCTCTAACCCCCCCCCGACCAACCCCCAGTAATCCAAGCTTGTTCCTGAACCCAGGTCACCGGTATGGCAGCAGGTGTGGCATCCAATTCATCAACCTTCCATGCCACTGGGCCAGCTCCACAGATTCATTTATATGTATAATTTAATGCTGTGTATTTATACTCCAGAGCAACATACTTCACAAAATGTTTTTTTTTTTTTGGGGGGGGGGGACAGTGAGATCAACCAGACCAATAACAAAATAGAAACATTGTAAGTAAGAATTTTATTTTATTTAACACAATCTCTTAATTGGGGAGCCCCACACTTAGGCGTGGACATTACACACGTGTTCCCATTTAATGAAGTAGCCACCAAGATTATACTGATGACCACCAATATCTGGTGGACAGCTATACCCTTCTATTGTCACTACATATGAAATGCAAGTTCTCCCTCCCCTTCTGTGCTTACCAAATCTATAACCTCTCTTTAATCTCTCTCGCTGCTCCTTTTTTAACTTTGTTCATTAAGAATTGTCACTACAGTAAGGCGACACATTCACA
This sequence comes from Neoceratodus forsteri, assembly GCA_016271365.2. Taxonomy (NCBI): domain Eukaryota; kingdom Metazoa; phylum Chordata; order Ceratodontiformes; family Ceratodontidae; genus Neoceratodus; species Neoceratodus forsteri. The sequence goes on along the minus strand of JADMNL010000034.1, from coordinate 112,100,814 downwards.
GTAACAGTAATAACAAGGCAGCACATTTACAGTAACAACAAGGCAGCATATTTACAGTAACAAGACAGTACATTTACAGTAGCACCATTGCAGTACATTTTCAGTAATAAGGCAGCACAGTAACAGTAACAAGACAGCACATGTACAGTAACAAGGCAGTACATTTACAGTAACAAGACAGCACATTTACATTAACAAGGTAGCACATTCCCAGTAACAAGACAGCACATTTACAGTAACAAGGTAGCACATTTACTGTAACAAGGTAGTGCATTCACAATAACAAGACAGTACATTTACAGTAACATGGCAGCACATTTACAGTAACAAGACAGCACATTTACAGTAACAGCAAGGTAGCACATTTACAGTAACAACAAGGCAGCACATTTACATTAACAAGGCAGACTAGGTGGGCCAAATGGTTCTTATCTGCCATCAAAGTCTATGTTCCTGTGTTTCTATGTTAAGACAGCACATTTACAGTAACAAGACAGCACATTTACAGTAATAACAAGACAGCACAATTACAAGGAAGCACATTTACAGTAACATGGCAGCACATTTACAGTAACAAAACAGCACATTTACAGTAACATGCCAGCACATTTACAGTAATAACAAGACAGCACAATTACAAGGTAGCACATTTACAGTAACATGGCAGCATATTTACAGTAACAAAACAGCACATTTACAGTAACAACATGGCAGCATATTTATAGTAACAAGGCAGCACATTTACAGTAACACGGTATCGCACAGTAACAAAAAGACAGCACATTTATAGCAACACCATAGCAGTACATTTACAGTAACAAGACAACATATTTACAGTAACAATGTAGCACATTTACAGTAGCAAGTCAGGACATTTACAGTAATAAGACAGCACATTCACAGTAACAACATGGCGGCACATTTACATTAACAACAAGGTAGCACATTCACAGTAACAACAAGGCAGCATTGTCAGTACAACTCCACTCCAAGCGGATGAGGTTCAGGATGTTGTCCACCACCGACTGACATAGGGGATGCACAGTGGGGCAACTGGGAACTGCTCAGTTTGAATGTATCTCAGCCACCTTTGTGAATTGGGCTCTAAATCTTTAATATGGGAGGGACTTGATCCCATGACAGTCTGGCCCACAGTGAGTGTTGCAGTTATACTTTCTGAACTTTGTGGACTGTGGAGGTCCAACGTCCTATTTTTAAACAGAGTCCCCACCCCCAGTTCTTGAGCTACAGGGGCTTATTTCTGATCCATGGGGTCTACACCTCTGTAATCCCTCCCCCATAATTCCAACACCACTCAGAGGAGAGAGTGTGAACAAATGAGTCCCACAGAAACATTTAACTTTCAAAAGTCACTCTCAATTGACTGCATTTTCCAGTCTCCACACTTACACGTTACCTTTTTTTTTTAAACATACCATTTCTGTGACTGCAGTCCATTACTAGTGCTGTTAATTAGGCTCAAACATTTTCTTTCTGCCATTCCCCCCACCAAAGAACTAAAGTTCTTCAAACAATTAAGCTGAGTCAGCCCCACCACTAGCTATTAGGAAATATGCAGTCTGTATGCTTGAAGCTACAATATCAAAGGGGCCAGGCTCATTAAAAAGCATCCATATTGGCATGAAGCTGTAGTATATTTATATAGCGTACAGTAGAACTTATACCTGTTAATTTTAAAACATGCATTGAACCTTTTTCTTTTAAATATATAACTGCTCGGGAGGGGGCGCTGTGGAGCAGCAATATGGTGGACGTCTCCTAGCACAGCTCCAGACATAGAAACTCGAAAAACCTGCTTAAAACATATATTTTTTGGTCTAACTGCTCCCTTCTTTGCTACAACATCTGCCTGAAATAGAGCAGCACAGAATGGGACTCAAGAAGCATGGGAAACACGAGTCCTGAGGGCTGGATTCGTTTCTTTCTCCCGTGGACTCTGCAACTGGCTCTGGGCCTAATTCATCAGGCGGACCTGCGACTATGGAGTTACCAACAGCACAAGTTCTGACAAAGATTCAAGCGGATGGGGAAGAAACACTCAAGCGGTTGGCAGCTGTGGAGGCCAAGCTTAATGAAAGCGACAACACGCTTAAAGAACACTCAGCAGCAATTAACGATCTGTCGGAAGCTAATACCCGACAAGCAGAATGTAATGCTTCCTATATTCAGGACATTCACTTTCTTAAAAGTAAATTGGAATATCTGGAGAACTCTCAATGACACACCAATGTGTGGGTGGTGGGTTTTCCACTGCCGCTCGCAGGATGAGACGATCTGCTGAACAATCTAAAAAAAAATTATCTTTGTGGACTTAAACCTGCTGTCATCTGATTCAGGGATCTCTATTCTTAAGGCTTTCACCATCCCACAAAGGCTGCGCCCTCGTGGGGATACCTCTCAAAGGCCGGTAACGGCGATCATCACACTGTCATCCCCAGAGGCACGAATACCTCTTCTGTAAGCGGCCAGGGGCGATATAGTATGGGAGGGCAGTCGCCTGGCACTATTTCCAGATCTATCGGCAAAGACTCAGAATCATAAAAAGGAACTCCAACTTATAAAAAAAGGACCTTTTGTGGAACGGAATCTAGGCTCAGTTGACATAACCTGCGAGGCTGCAGGTTTGCCATGAGTCCAAAGTGCAGATTTTTGTGGGCCCGATACAGTCAGCTGAGTTTGCGGGGAAACTAATTGAAAAGGCGAGTCCAGTTCCAGTGACCTCAGATGAAGACGAAGAAGGCTGAAATGTACTTTAATTGGGACTTGCAAGTAACAGTTGGTCTTACGGTATCTTAATGCTGTGGAAGGCTCTCCCCAAAGGTGTGTGTGTGTGTGGGGAGGGGGGTTGTCAATTAAGGCCCAGAGGTCTCTGTTCTACTGCTGCTTCAAAGGGGGTAGTTTACCAGTTAGAAATAGTGAATAGAGAATTAAAATGTTGAGAGACAAATTATTTACTTCTTCCAATTGTTAGTGTTTAAAATGTTTAACCAGTTGCTGTTCGACGATATTGCAAGTGTCTACTGATGTATTAGTTTAGGAGAAGTGGAGGGAAAATGGTTGGTGCATTTTTGCACTACTCAGTTTCTGAGCTTAAAGAAAGCCTAGTACTTTATATCCCGAGAACCTGTTGGGTGGGTCTTGTACTGTGCCTCTTTGTGCAGGTTTAACAGTGAGCTTAACTGCGACCAGGACTTTTGTGTGTTTGTACGGCGCCTAGAGCCTCTGGGATTGGGCGCCAGAAAAATTTAATTTGCCTTTCCTCTTCATAATATTTACCACACTGTTTCCTAGACATTTCAGCCATGCCATCAAATATATTTCTGCTAGGAGGAGGAGGATAATATGGTGTTGTATTTTATATTAAGTGAAATGTTCTTGGTGAGAGTACCGTTAACCTACATATTAATCCGCTCGGACTTTACTCCTTTATCAGTATTATTTTTTTTTTATTTTTTATTTATTGAAGTAATCAGTTTTACAACCTTTGAGTCAGAGACTCGTTTACAAAGGTACCTTGTCATGGGGGGGGGTGGGGGAGACAACAATTGAGTGCGGTTATAGACAGAGGTTACATACAGGTGAGATACATACATACGTTGAGTTACACGCATCATTATATACACACACATTATTACAGTGCAGTTGCTACAGTTGCCCATTATGAAGCTCCCCTGTGCTGCATGGCTATTTCAATCCTTGTTACTGCTATACGATAATAATGTTCACCTCATGCTGTGTAGGGGTCTGCGTACTCCATACCTTTTTTACTATGTATATTTATAGTCTGCGCTGTACATCCATCAAATCTATAAATAAAAAGTTTAAAATATACAACTGCTTTATTTTCTCTCAGTTCACAGGCCCTTCCTTAAGACTTCTAGCAACCTTGGTCTGGCAGTATAGACTAGATGTTAGAGCAATGAGTTATGACTGAGCTTGGTACATCCAGCCGACCTGGGTTTGATTCCCATAACCTCCACTTGCCCACTGTGTGATCTTTTTCTTGTTTTTTTGCATACCATTTTTTTGTTGTTTCAAATGTATGCGTATTTGTCCTTGACAAAGAAGTTTCTGTGTGACCCTGAGCAAGCCACTCAACTTTCACTGTGCTCCTGGGTTGCCCTTGTAAATGGGTCTTGTGTCCAGTGGGACTTTCCTGGTTACCAAACAATAAAAATTGAAAAATAAAAAACCTACAACCCTCACACTAGTGCCCAGCTCCAGGTACGGCGTGGGGCCCAGAATACCGACAGTCCGCATCAATATGGACGAGGACAATTTTTCTGCAGAGCCATCCTCCAACAAGGTTGTGCTCTGCCATGTCGAGGATAGGCCTCACTGACCATAATGTTCTCTGACTGGGAGGTGAATCTCCTTGGCTGCCACAGGGGGTTGCTGCAGTCATGGAGTGTGCGCAGCCCTCCCTCAGTCAAGGATGTGCTGCTGCCCGTAGCAGTTGTCGAACACGACTGACCAGTAGCTGGCATCCTGTGCTCTCTCGAAGCCATTTGCCAGCGTCAGAGTATGAGGTGCTAACACTGGGGCTTTTGGTGGCCCTGAACAGAACATTTGAAGCCGACAGAAGAAGGTGGACTTTTAAAGTTACCAAAACAACACTGTTTTCACAATCATTACCCTGTCATGTGGCAGTGGCTATTATGGTTATTCATTTTATTTGATTTATTTATTTACTGGAGGGATAGGAATGCTGCACAAAGTGGATAAAATGTAAACTGCAGTCGCACACACACGTTGTTGTTCTTTTGAATATTTGGCAATGCATGCCAGCATTGGATGGAGAGCAGTGTTTTCCATGTTATGGTAACTATGTAACTATAAGTTGCTAGTACCAATCCATCTCTCTTAGAATAACTTTATTTGTATGCGGTCAAAAGCAGTAACATTTTAAGTTTAAAAATAAAGTATTCATATTCTTACTGGCAGGGCCTGGGTCTCTGGGTAGGTCAGACAGAAACACATTTTAATTTAGACATTAAAAACTGTTCTTCTAGTGTGGCTGGTTGTGACTGAGACCTAAAGGAAGGACATTATTAAAAACACAGAACTCGGGAATGCATGAAAAATGGGATATGTGGTGGTGGGACAAATGAAGAAAATATGGTTGTTTCAGTGTCAGGGGCTCACACGCCTCTGGGCCAGGAAGATCAGATGGCCATGGGTTCAGATACAACACTGGATACTTGGACTAATATACATAACTAACACTGGGTGGGTGGGGTTTTGTGAAACTGCGATCATCATATGTTACAGAAGGGATAACACATGACAGGGTGTGCGTTACAGGGGAATAATGCACTTTTCGGGTGGTTGTTGGGCACAAGGTGTAGCTGAGTGCCTCAAACACCTAGAAAGTACATTATTCCCTTAAAGGAGGCAGTATAGCACAGTGGTTAAGAGCACTAAGCTGCAAACCTGGAGACCTGGGTTTGAATCCCATTAGCCCCTACTTGCATGCTGTGTGACCCCTGAGCAAGTCACTTAACTTCCTTATGCTCCCAGGTTGCACCTGGAAAAAATCCAGTTTAGTGTGCCTTTTAATTTGTTAAAAAATATGTAGTTCAGGCAAGGTGTGTAGTTGTTAGGAAATAATCAACGATCATGTGACATATTTCAACCAACAAGGTTACAGGATTTTCGTGGCCCATTTTCTAACAAGCCAATGAAAACTGAGCATACTGAAGAGGTGCCCCACTATTTTCAATGTAGCAGTCTGTGCAAGTTGCGGTATCAGTGCCAGGAGCGACTGACTAATTGTAAACAAGGATGTTACTGATTGGTAGAGCAGCTATAACAGTACAATAAGAGGAAACAAGAAAGCTGTTTTTGAAAGACCAGAGAGACAGAAATCAAAATAGAGAAAGAGGGGGGGAGAGAGAGAGAGAGATGTTCAGAACGAGAACAGGTTACGGAGATATGGATTGGGGGGATGCTCCAATATTTCCCATCCCCTTACTTAGTAATGGCTCCCTGCCTATGTAAGAGGAAAGATATAAAATACATGACACCACACGTGATACTGCCTCATAAGCAACGTCTGCTAGAAGACATCTGTTCGGTATGTAGCGCTCACTCCGCTCCTGTCACTCTCATAGTGTAGCACCCCTTAGAGCTCAGCGACCTGGTGACTATAATAAAATGATGCATGTTACTGTTTGAGAAGTTATACACCTTGGAATGCTCATGCCAGCAGCTTCTTAGTACAATTTGTTTCCAGTTCCTCTGTTATAGTTATCACATTGCATAAACTACACTTTGCTGCTGACCAAACTTGTACTGTTACATCTGCCACTGCTCTTGCTTGTGTGCACATGTATGCACCTGTATGTTACTACCACTGTATCGTAGCACTGTATTTTCATCCTAGTTGTAACCTCCAGGTGGTGCCTGAAAATAGGCATCCGATTATCTAGTGCACCCACCTGATAAATAAATTTGATGTGTGTGTGTGTTGAGGGTGTGGGGGTGTGTGTGTGTGTTGGGATCTTGCTTTTGCTTTAAAGGGGAAGGGGGGTCCACTTACAAGAACAAACAAATTACAGCTGGAGGGAGCTGAAATCCTTTGTGCTATATGCTCATATGTACAGTTCCTGTGTCCCTTATAGTTGTCAGAGTGCACTCTCGAGTTCTTTGGGTGAGAGAAAAGAGAATTGCAAAGTGAAGCTGCGCCGTTATTGTGCATAAAGGACTTGAGAGGAAACTCTTATAACCACAAGAGGCACAAGAACTATACATAGAAACATAAATCATGTTAAAGTCCATTGTGTTAAAAAATAAATGGATTTGATTTTAAAATCAAAATAATTTAATTTGCATAATATTAGAGAATCCCCATTGTGGGGAATGGACTGTGCCAACTGAACTTAGAACCTCAGTGTTATAGAACTGTGTGCATGAGACACTCTCTTATGTATGTTAATATGGTTGACAAGCCACTCTTACAGTTGTAAGAGTAGTCTCACTCACACTCTGAGGGTATGAGAACCACAAACAGAAGGTGAGCAGTTCTGATATCCTAAGAATGTTAAGTGAGACCACTCTTACTACAGTAAGAGTGGTCTCGTCAGTTGAATTAGTATATTATTTATCAAGCTCAATTGGTAATATATTAAATATTTAAACAAATTACCCGAAACATGCCTGTTTCCAGGACAGCTGTACATGAGACACTCTTGACAGAATAAGAGTGTCTCATGCAGAGGAAAGGAGCTCTCTGATTGGCTGGGAGCAGTCTGTCAATCTGTAATGGTTATAAGACTACCTACACTATTTAGAAATAAACAGCCCTGACTGGTTGAAAATTATGTCCAAAATAACTTGAATTTCAGCTCAGTCCATTCTTTATTATTAAAAACAGTTAATTACATGAAAACAGGAGATCTACCCCCCTCGGAGTTCATCTACAGTTGAGGGGCATTCTGGAGCAGAAGTCTTTATGCCCTGCTTGTGATATCACAGCTATTTCCACAGCAACAGACTGTGAAGTCACTAGCAAGGGGATCATGACTTCAGTTCCTGAATAAGCTCCAGCTGTAAGTGCCCTACAGGGGACAAAGATACTGATTCCAAGTAGATTTCCTGAATAATAAAGAACAGAGTGGCTTAGAATTCACATTTTTGGGGAGTAGTGTGTAAATGAATTCAGCTACTGCCAGCTCCGAATTCTCTGCTGGTAATCAGAGCCTCGCCCTTGACAGTACGTGATATCATATGCTGCCAGTATGCCTGACACAACTACATGCATGCTGTTCCTTCCCTCACACATTTGCAGGCACATGAGACTGCACTGCCACCTGCAATCACCCTGGCACAACGGCAATGCAATGCACTGCATTGTCTCCTTGGAGATCAGGCCATGGGTGGGAACCCAGTCAACCCATGCAGGAGCTGGCTAGGGGTAGGTGCATTATAAAAGTGAGGTCTTCTGCTCCCACAGTCAGAGTGAGGGAGAGAGGGAGGGTGTAGACTGACTGACTGATATTCATGCTCCCCCTGCTGGTCAACTGTGATCATAAAAAGAGATGAGCAAGAACAAGGGGGCACAATTTGAAGATAGAGGGGGGACGGCTCAGGGGCAATGTGAGGAAGTATTTTTTCACAGAGAGAGTGGTGGACACATGGAATGACCTTCCTGAGGAGGATGTGGGGGCAAAAACAGTGGGAGAATTCAAGAATGCATGGAACAGACATAGGCAATTCTAGTGGTGGGGTAGGAGGAAGTAGGCTGTTGGTTAACTAGGATCTGCAGCTTATCCAATAGGCAGGGGAAATGGGCAGACTGGGTGGGTCAAGTGGTCCTTATCAGCCGTCAAAGTCTATGTTTCTATGTGAAAACATACAGGCCATACAGGCTTTTGCGATTTATTAACTTTCCTTTTCCACTCCACTGACGAGGGATTGCTAGAGATTCCCAGGGTCTGTTTGACAACTTCGGGAGCCAGATCTTTCGCTTTTGCAGCTCCGACCCTGTGAATTCTCTACCTCATCGGATTAGCGAGTGCCCGTCTGTAGAGGCTTTTTAAAGCTGCTCTAAAATGTTATTTATCTGATTCAGCTTTTCCTAACATGTAAAGTTCTGCTATTTTATATGTGTTTTATTGTCATGGGTTGATTGATAATTGATTTTATATCTGTACAATGCTATGATCTGCTGGAACAGCATTCCAGAAATAAAGAATTGCTTGCTGGTAGGTCCTGACTATTCCCAACCTAGCTAGTCCAAATTGTCTTTTATTAATTTCAAGACACACATTTCTCCTGGCTATGTCTGGATTCCCGTTTGGTTGTGCAATGAGCCTGAACGATATGGGCTTTAGGATACGGCACCCCATGAGTGTGGCCTCAGAACAAATACCCTTGGTTGCTACGTAAGGAGGGCTCTCCTTCTATGATATGATCATCTTACCTTCTTATTTGCCTTCAGAAGAGCACTTGTGATCTATTTATGTTGACTGTTATTATTGCCCTCTAACTGTAATACTGTATGCACTGTATGTACAACGCTTGAATGGTACTGTGCTATTTCTTCTTTGGAAAAATTCAGTAAGAACTATCAGCTGCAAAAAATGGGGAAGGGAAACATCAAAGCATTCCTAATTCATATATGCTTAGGGCCTAATCCGCAAACAGCACATACCCTCCTTACACACCTGTGAAAGGGTGTATAAACAAGCTCCTGGTGTGCATAGGTCCCACTCTACACATGCAGGGACCTCTGCGCATTCACAGCCCCGATCTTGAGCCGCGCAACTGTTTATAAGGTGTCACATTTCATTTTATGTTCACCATGTTACATCTTTTGTTTTATGGCCTAGAGTTAGCCTTGCTGTCCCCCAGTGTCCCAGATGGTAAACATAATGTTAAACCTCGGGTATTTCAGTACAGAAAAGAAGACCGACAAACCAGGGGCAGACATATTTCAATCAATCAATCAAAATCTTTATTTATCCAGGTGGGCACCATTAAGCAAGGCTCATTTGCAAGGTAGACCTGGTCGTGAATACATCAAAGTACAGTACAGAAGCAGGTATACAAAAGGCAATAATATACAAGGAAGAAAAAGTGTATACAGTACAGTACAAGGTTGAAATAAATAAAAAAATAAAAAAAAAGCATTATTTTACAATTGAAGAAGCCAGCAGATGTACAATCAACCAGAGGCATACAGGGGTTATAAGCAGAGATCTTTTGAGTAAGGCAACCCGCAACTACACATATAGGGAAAGAGGTGCGTGTGTGGTGGCAGGTTAGAGAGGTAAGAGGAGGAGGGATATATTACCAACGACTGGGGAAAAATTGAGCTAAAACCACAGAAAGTGACGACGGCTGTCGGTACTTGTTTATTAAGATAATGATGGAGGAGGGTAGATAATTGGGACACTACTATGGATGGGGTGGGACTTTAGCCAGGCTGGAGCGGATCAGGGAAGGGTGGGCAGCAGGAAGAGTTAATAGGAAAGAGAGAGCCAGGGTGAAACATGGCGAAGGCCAGGATGGAAAAGGGAGTTATGGAATTAGTGGGCTAGGTGAGGAAAAACATTTGCAAGGTGCTTTCATGTAGCGATCGAGAGCACCTTGAAGATATTCAGGCTAACAGGGCAGCTCAGCTTCAAGTTGCTTGCAAAACCATTCCACAATGTGGGTAAAGAAAGCTTAGAGCAGCTTTGCGAAACAGTGTTGACCCTTGGAACTTGAAGGGCAATTAGGGAATAGCTCCTTAGAGCGTAGGTGCCTAACACACTCCGGGGAATACAATCTGAGACATATGAGGGGAGCTTGTTGGTCACTGCTCTGAAGGCCCATAGGGTGGCATTTCTATTCCTCCTATAGTGAAGGGAAGTCCAGCCTAACGATGAGTACAGGGAGCAGTGGTGTGTGGATAGTGGAAGGCCAGTAATGAACTTGATAGTTCTGTGGTAGAGGGTGTCCAACTTAGCCAGTGCAGAGGCAGTGCAGTAGCTGTAGAGCAGGTCAGCGTAATCTATTAAAGATAGGAAGGTAGCCTTACCAATTGAATCTTGGCCTCCTTTGTGAGCAGGTGGTTAACTCTGTAGAATAATCCTAATCTTTGCCTTAGTTTCTTCTGTAGTTCTTCGAGATGGTCGGCGAAGGAAAGTTTATGATCAAGCCAAACTCCTAGATATTTGAATTTAGCTACATACTTTAGTGTTTCTCCAAGAACAGTGGTAATTTGTGGAGTAGCCCCCCCCCCAGCAGGAACTGCCGCATGCAAGAAGGGGGAGAAGAGCATGGCTTTTGTCTTTTTCACATTGAACAAAAGCTTTTTGTTTATGAGCTGGTATTGTAGAACGTTAAATTCAGCTTGGAGGTCTTCACAGGCTGCTTCCGGCTTGGGACGACTCAAGTACAGTACAGTGTCATCCGCAAATAAGTGGTTGTTGGCTTTTTTGATGGGGTCATTGATGTCGTTAATGTAGACTGCAAAGAGGAGGGGACCAAGGATAGAGCCCTGGGGCACGCCCCTCAGCATGGGTTTTAACGGAGAAAGATCACCTTCAACTTTAACCTGCTGTTTCCGTTCTCTGAGGTAGTCTGTAAACCAGCACATTGATTTATGGTCCAGGCCTAAGGTGCTTAGGGAGAAAAGAAGCAGGCTGTGATCGACTGTGTCGAATGCCTTACTAAGATCCAAGAAAACGGCACATACATGCTTCTTGTTGTCAAGGTCTAGGAGCCAATCATTGGTCATCTTAGTTAGGGCTGTTATGGTGCTGTGCTTTGCTCTGAATCCAGACTGAAACAGGTTTAATAGGCTTCTGGATTCTAAATATACCCCTAGCTGGCCACACACTATTTTTTCTAGTAATTTAGACAGGATGGGGAGGAGGGAGATCGGTCTATAATTATTTAGATCATAGGGGTCACCTGCTTTTAAAAGAGGGATGACATGGGCTATTTTCCATTGAGGAGAGAGGCCACCCTGGGAGAGTGACATGTTGAATAGATGGGTGATTGGCATTGCGAGCGCATGGTAGGCACATTTCAGATAGTATGGCTCTATGAAGTCGGAGCCTGCTCCCTTCCTGGTGTCCAGTTGCAGCTGTAGGTCTTCCACCTCTTTTAGAGAGACAGGCAGGAGGAAGAAGGCCTCCTCTGTAGGGGGGCTCGTGGGTTGGTGGGCCCTGAGCTGTGTGGAGGTCATTGGCAGGGGAAGTATCAAATACTAGCCCTGCCATTGCAAAATGATTATTGAGGGCTTCCAATATCTCCGATCGGTTAGAAATAATGCTGCCACCGGACTTAATTTTTTTTGGAATGAAATTACCAGGTGTGTGTCCAGACATGTCTTTTAATGTTTTCCAGAGTTTTGAAGGACTTCTTGAGGCAGAGGCTAGCTCGGAACGATAGTAGGCAACCTTGGCTGCTCTGACCAACTTGGTGCACTTGTTACATGCTCTCTTAAAAAGACACCAATCCGAGTCGTTCTTGCTTCTTTGGGCTTTTTTCCATAAAGTATCCCTTTCTAACAGGGAAGCTTTGAGCTCAGGCGAGACCCAACAACAGGTGCTGCTCCTGACCCGCACCTTAACCAAGGGTGCATGCTTATTTAAAGCCTCACTTAAAATATCATAAAAAATAGTATATGCCCTGTTAACCGTTTTGGCTAGGAAGAATTCCTGCCATTGCGGTGAATGTTTCAAGTTGTGGATGTATGCAAACAAATCGAAGTTGCGTTTGCATCTCTTGATACAGAACTTTGCCACAAACTGTGGGTTGTGCATGGATCTAATGGTGGTGATTATACAATGATTGCTAATGTCTGAGAAAAATGTTCCGACATGAGAGAACAGATGTGGCTTGCTAACCAAAATTACATCTAAGAGGGAGCTGTTGTTAAGGTTCTTTTTATTTGGGCGAGTAGGCTCGCCAATGAGTTGCACCAGCCCTAGAGTGTCACAAAAGGATTTTCAAGGGAGCTTATTTAACACAGCTATCCTTGGGCAGCCATATTTAACATGTCTCTCCTTTATGTCACATGAAGCTCTGTTTTAACAACATTATGCCAGAAACCCAGGAGGTTCCAGTCCTAAACCTTGTTATAGATGAGTGGTTTCACACAGTAGGTGCTCTCAGCCTCTTTGATGGGGGTTGTTCATCTGTCCTGTACCAACCATGGTCCTTTAAGACCTGAAAAGAGAAGTTATCTTCTAGGGTGGGACATTATGAAGTAAGGGACCCAAAACAAGAGGAAAAAGGGAGCCCCCTCCAGTACCATCACAATTGCCAGTTTATAATGCTTCAGCTTAATGGTCCCCAAGCCTAAACCCAGTTTGGCCAGTCCAAGAACTGTGACCCTCTAGAAAGGAGGGAAAAATGTAAAATAATTTTTATCACAAAAATCTCTTGTAAAATGTATGTTTTTTGCTATGGCTCCAGTGAACTGATAAACCTCATTGATAATCAATTAGTATGCCTGGAGAAAGCCATGAATCTGCAGGAGCTCTGCTCGAGCCGTGAGCCAGAGGTCTGACATACAAGTCGTTATGTAAGTGGTTCTGCCCTGCCTGCTTAATTATAGCTAAAAAAAAAAAATCAAATGAAAACCTATTACCCAGCTCTAGAAAGAGAAGGAAACCATGCCAGCGCCGCATTAATAATACAACGCAAATATCACCCCTGGTACTCATTACTGTGAAAGTTCTATGGAAACAGCAGATGATAGGTAATGCATTAGCATAGCTGCCTAATGCATCAGAGAGTCCGAAAATGATAAGAATGCAGGTTTTCTGTTAATTGCATGTGCCGGGTACACAGAGATTCACAGATGCATTACAAGCTCCCACTGCCATGGGAAAACAATTCTGTGTGTGTGTGTGTTGCCAAAATAACTGAAATTATTTCTACAATGCAGTGCTCCCAAACTGATGTACATTTTCCTGTCAACTCCAGGGCAGTTTTTCCTAGGTTTTCCTGTAGATTACATTATTTACTACAAAAGCTGACTTGCAATATTTTCCTTATCACCAGTATTTAAGTCCATGGGAACAATCTCCCTGTGGATGGCTCCATTTCGCTGTAAAACACAGGACTCGCTGTAGATCTGGGAGCCCCGACAGTGTAGTTATTTATAAATTGGTGACGGGGAGTAGGGCTTGCAGTATAGCCTAGAGGTTAAAGTAATGAGCTGCGAATGAGCTAGGTACATCCAGCAGACCAGAGTTTGATTCCCACAACCTTCAGCTGCATACTGTGTGACTCTGAGCAAGTCACTTAACCTCCCCAGTGCTTCTGGGTTGCCACTGAAAACAGGCACTTGTGCCTAGTGGGCCTTACCTGGTTACCAAAAGAATTTAACAAAAAAAAAAAAAAGGTTTGTCAAGCAGCAAGTAAACCAAAATTCAATGCGACACCTTTCACAGAATTTACTACGCCCCACACCTTCTTAGCACACTGAATCCAGATATATCACCAATGTGCAACAGATGCGAGACATTAGGAGTTACACTCGCATGTCATAGCTACCTGTAGAAAAATAATGCCTCTACGGAAAAAAAAGTATTTAATACTCTCAATAAAACCCCAGGTGTAAATATACATTTTAAACCAATATTCTGCATCTTAGGAATTTGATTTACACAGCAGCTACCTAAAGGGTCAAGTAGGAAGTCTAGTGCTAGGCTATGTATGATCTGTGTTAGAAGATGCACAGTGCGACAATGGAAAGATGCAGAGCCCCCGGAAAACATACTTTGGAAACAGCTTTTTCTAGACTGCATGAATTTAGAGAAGTTATATTACTTGCTGTAGGACTTACCCAAGTACATGTATTCCATTAAAGAGCTACTAGCACCGCAAAGAAAACTTTAAAAAACCTAATAATTAGGTACAATTCTGCTTGCATTCCATTTATATTTTATATATTTCTCCTGTACATAATTTATTAAAGAAATGTGTATGAATATATAATTGTTGTCCATTACAGTTCATTTTGCATTCATCTGCCTCTATAGCTTACTCCCTACTTCAAGTTAAAATCCTCTGTTGTGACATCACAGTATGTTGCCATGGGAGTAACTGTGATATCACAAGCAGTGCTCTATAACTTCAGGTAGGGAGAAAGCAGCAGGAATAGGTGAACTCTTCAGGACCAAAGATCCTGCTTTCATACAAATTACCTCAGTAATAAATAACGGGGAGGAGGAATACAGAATGAATGGGAAATACAAGCTGGGCAGTGCCTAAATATTATGTTTTGTTAAAGTTCCCCTGGAAGTGTCAGCAGCTCTTTAAGTACCGGGATCCAGCGCAAAACATATTACATGCAAACAATTTAATATTTAAGGAATAGAAGGACACACGTGTAAGAGCTGGCGATATTGGGGGGGGTAAGGGAAGGTTATAGCAGGGTTCGGGTTCAGGCTATCTGCGAGACCTTCTGACTCCTGCCTAGGGCCTCCTAGCGGCTCCCAGGTTCCGGTTAAAAACATCTGGAGATCGTGTCTGTGCGGTGGTGGCACCATCCCTGTAGAACTCGCTTCCCAGGTACTTGAAGGAGGCCCCCTCAGCAGACGTTTTCAAATGGGATCTGAAGGCACACCTTTTTAGAGAAGCCTTTGGGGCTTAGTACTCTGTTTTTACTTTTGATGTTTTAGTAAGTTTTTAATGCCAGTGTTAATTAATTCCTCAACTGCCTGTATGTTATACAGCACCCTGAGCCTCAGGAAAGGGGTGCTATAGAAATGATACCTTGCTTGATTTAGGTTGTTAGTTTCAGTTTATGCAACTCTGTGTTCTCATTCATGTAAATATTACAATGGAGGGCGCACTCTTTTCCTTGGTGCACAAGACACTCTTATTCTGTAAAGAGTGCCTCACAAGCAGGTGCCCTGGAAACAAGCTTGTTTAGTAGAGTTTTAAAAAATGTTTCATACATTACTGATAGACTTCTATCAATAATATATTAATACTGTCACAGAGACCACGCTTAGGATTCTAAGAGTGCTCTCCTTGATATTCTTGAGTACCAGAACCTCTCTCCTTCACGTCCTAGTTCTACTACACTACGAATGCACATGAGATTACCCTTTCTACTGTAAGAGGGGTCTCTGTGGCAGTATTAACCTACGCCCTTTGTACTGACAAATGATGTAACCTGAAATTAAAGTTATTGCAAAGTGATGGTCGCACTGGTGGCCCAGCAGCAGCACCGCATTTTCCTGCTATCCAGGTGACCTGAGTTTGGAAGTGAGCTCGGGATGCCACGTCGGGAGTCAGGACTGACTGCAGCCGTTGCTGCTCAACAGTGCACTACAGTCGCTGAGGGCTGGTGCTGCAGAACCAGTGCTGCACCAACTTCTATGGTGGGACAAGGGAGCTTGATCCCCCCGCAAGGTTGTCACTGTGTGCATTCAAGACCCAGATGGTAACTGCATGTCAGGGAGAAGAGAGAGGTTGGGGGAAAAAACCCATGGCACTCCCTCTATGACGGTTTCGGTTCCTGGCTTCCCTGGGTCCTAGCACCTGCTGGGTTTGGATTCTGGCACACACAGTGAGCTACCTTGGTGGGAGGAGGGTGACCCTCTCCACGGGGCCTCTGCCTCAGAGGGCGTGATAGTCATGGGGACACCAGCGGGGGTGGGTGGGACCCAGAATGAGTCAGGATCAAACAGCCTTTTTAGGGTACATCCCTGGGACCAGGGTAGACACCTAGCAGAGCATGGCAGAGGGACAAAATGGAAACAGAAAAAAAAGTTATTCTAAAGCAGCAGTATTTGTTAGTTGGCAAAAAAAAAAATAATATATTTTTTTTTTTTTAGGAAACATTTCTGATATCCTTAGATATAACATCAGTGTATTTTTGGTTTCCTTGGATATTTAAAAAGCTTTTATATGTAACTCTTTAACTAAGGACTCAAGTCATTAAAGATGGCTGCCACTTATAATTTTAAAACATTTCTTCCATGCCAGCCTGCTGGCACAGAGGTAGTGCTACCACTCAAGATGCCAATGACCCGAGTTTGGAAGTGCGCCTGGGAGCTGTAGGGTCAGCCAGGAGGAGGAGGAGGAGGAGGATCGAGCATCCCAGGGACTGCTCTCCTCCTCTGGGGAGGGGTGGGACCAATGCTCAGTGTCAGCCTGACTCCTAGCAGTGGCTGGAGGTCAGGAGCACCAGTACCGCACAAGAGAGGGGGGTGAAGGCATGGCAGATGCCCAGCATGCTGTGAACGGAAGTGTGCATAGCTCAACCACTGGCATCATTGCATGCCACTTCCTCTGTGCCAGGGTTCAAGAAAAAGGGAAACTACCTACCGGCAGAAGGATGGCGCTCAGACCCACACAGGTCCTGCACCCAACTAGCTGAGCTCATCAGTCCAACTACTGGATTCTGTCCCCAATGGGCATAAAGCAGACCCCATTATCCCAACCAGTGGGGGCAAGCCCTGGGGGTACTGGCTGGCAGGTAAGTCCCAGTGGATGTCGGGGTGACGGGGCGGGGGGTCCCAGTTGAGGGGGCCATCCAGTAGGAAAGAGGGGGATAAAAAGATAAACTAAAACACCTTTTCCGTTAAGGTTACCTGTTGAATGTACACACTAGAGTCATACTGTGGATGTATTTGGATGGTTCTGCTACATGTATGGGATGGTAGCACAATGCTGTACCAAGGTACTGTATTTCCTTTTTTTATGGCGGCCGCAGCACAGGAGCGGGAACTTTTTAAAACTGGAAACTCCTGTAGCTCAGTTTAGAAATAAAATAAAAACAAAAATGGGCATACTGTATTAATGCTTTTCCCAGAAATACACTTTTGCTGAAAAAAAAAACCTCCATGTTAACTAACAAGTAATGCTGCTTAAACACGTAGCGCAGCCAGCTTATGTTGCTGCCTACTGCAGCTGCTTTTGCATGTGGCCAGGCTCCTTTAAAAGCCTAGAAAACAATACTCGAACCAAACAACCTATCCCTTTGGATAAAAACAAAGGAAAGAAAGAAAGAAGAGTGTGCACATAGAATGGAAAGAATGTCTTGCCTCAGGCTCTGAGGATAAAGAAAAAAGCCTGCATGGGAGCCAGAGACTTATTAATAAATTCTTTTTTGTACTGTATTGTCGATGATAAACGGCTGCACTCAGCATCAATAACAGCAAACATCCCTGGGAAAGAGATGTGTATATATACACACCAGCCCCATCACTTGTGCTGAAAGCAGTGCAGGGAATTCAATTTCACTTCGGAAGGCAAATACCATACTAACCCTAAACAGAATTATCTTGGAGGGCTCCCACAGTTGCCCGTGTAATAAATGTAGACCGTACAGTCACTGAAGGGGAGGCAGCCCTTCCCAAGCAGGAACAGCAGCTTAAGCTTGGGGAAAGGGGACGGGAAGGAAGAGGGGTGTAGTCAAACCTTCCAAAAGTGAAATATCATAACCACTAAATAAAATAGATTTTAATGATGAAGTAGTACTGTTCTGGGACTTGGTGGGCCTATAGCTCTTTCAGATTGCTTGTTCTAAAGTAATGGTAATGCTTGCTATTGTCATGTTTTTTTTTTGGTCTGCCTGACAAATAGATTTGTAGGTCCCAAAGACAAGAGAACAAGCTGACACACAGCGTTACTGAAAGGAGGTACATCCAAAGCAAATAGCAGGGAGAACTACATCACACAATCATGGAACGAGTGGTGGACATTTGGAACAGACCCCTGCAGTAGCTGGTATCAGCTAATACAGTAACTATGTTTAAAATATGGACTTGACACGTACTTCAAAAACAAAGGGGTAACGGGGTATTCCCGCTGAGCTGACAGAGAGAAAAGAACTTTGCTAACCAACCAATCAATGGTCTTCTGTCATTCTAAAGAGTGTCAGAGGCTCCATAGGTTGTATGCTTGCCTTGGGCTGGAATATGATTTGGGAGTTCATAGGTTCTAGCCCCACACAAGGTACTTGGGGTAATACCCACGACTAACATGGTAGTGAGGTATTTGGGGGGGGGGGTTCACTGTTGAGATATCATCCTTCAGATGGGACATTAAGCTGAGGTCCCTTCTGCCCACCTCTGATCACTGCCCAGGCAGCAGTTAAAGATCCCATGGCACTTATCAGAAAAGAATAAGGGAGACTTTATTGAAGCACCAAAACAATTATATAGTAATTTGGGAACTAATGATAGAGGGAAATAGCATTTTGGAAATCCAAGCAAGGTTCCAAGAACTTGCCAGAGTCTGTCGGGATAATTGGATGCAACATTTCCTTTTTGGAGATATTGCCAGTACCAAAGGCCTCAGTGGGAAAATGAAGCTCACAGGGGTTAATGACTGGCTCAGGACGTGGGGTGAAGAGAGTGAGTCGGGGGTGTTGGGGAACTGGAAAGGAGTTTGGGAGGATAAGGGACTGTATGCCAAGGACAAGGCTTCATCTTGCCCATTAGAAGAAGTCCTTAAACAAGGGTGGCCGACTACATTCAAGAAAAGTGGGGTTTAAACTTGTGAGGGGGGGAGGGATAAGGGAGGGGCTGACCAGAAGCCCTCTCCTCTAGATGAGGGGAGTAGCCTTCAAACCCAAGGGGGGGAGGGGGGAACAGACTGTGGGAGGAGGTTTCAGGAGGAGCAGAGAGTGGATGGAAGTATAAGGAACCTGGGTGGGGTTCAACAAAGGGGATCAGAGATAAGGGGTTGGGGGTGGTGTTAGTAAATGCCAGGAGCTTGGCAAACAAGTTGCCAGAGTTCCAGGTCTTGCTGTTCAGGGGGGGTGGGGTGGATGTGGTGGCGGTCACGGAAACATGGGCCAACAAAAACCATGACTGGGACCTAAACGTGCGGGGGTACACTATGCTTAGGAAGGATAGAAAGGAGGGCAGAGGGGGTGGAGTGGTTATGTTCATTACAGATGACATAGAAATTGCTAGGGTAGAAGAGGCAGAGGGAAACGTGGAGGCCTTATGGGTCACCTTACGAACTCCGGCAGGAGGTAAAGTCAAGCTGGGTGTAGTATATAGGCCCCCCGGGATGGGTGATGTACTGGAGGATGGTTTGCTGGACAACATCATTGCCCAGTGTGGACCAAAAGGCGTGGGAGTGGTGTTGATGGGGAACCTTTATATGCCAGGTACAAACTGGGGGACCATGTCCTCTAAGGTGGCCAAGCAGCAGAGGCTGCTGGATGGCTTCCAGGATGTGTTCTTAACACAGCACGTGATGGAACCCACAAGGGAGGGGCATGTCTTGGACATGGTTCTGGCGGATGGGGATCTGGTAAGGGACCTGGTTGTAGAGGACCCCTGACTGGGAGCGACCACAATACTGTCTGGTTTCAAATAAGCATGGGGAGAGGGAAGAGATCTAGGACACTGGCAGTGGACTTCAGGGGGGCAGACTTTGTGGGCATGGGAAATATTCTCAAGGATCACTTGAAGGGGATTACAACAATGACAAATGTGGAAAAGAGATGGGAGGTCATAAAACAGGGACTTCATGAGGCAGTTAGGACCTGCGCTAAGGTGAAGCATAAGGGAGCAAGGTCACATAAACCATGCTGGTGGTCCAGTGAGGTTCAGGTAGCGGTCAGAAAAAAGAAGGCGGCCTACAAAAAATATAAAACAACAAGAGGGGATAGGGATAAGGAAATGTACCATCTTGCATCTAGAAAAGTCACCCGGATGGTGTGGGGGGGGGAAAGTCCAGTAAAGAGCAGCGGCTGGCACAGGGGATACGGGGAGGGGAAAAGGGGTTCTTCCAGTACACTGGGGAGCAGAGAAAAACTAAGGGCCATCTCGGCAGGTTGAGATCAGAAGGAAGGTGGGCGGAAGAGGCGAGGGACCAGGCAGAGGTATTAAACGAGTACTTCGCCTCTGTGTTCACTAGGGAGGGGGATGGGATATCTACAAAGTAAGACACGATGGGGACAGAAGCAGTAGTGAGTGGGATCAGGGGAGCAGCAGAAATGGAGCAAGAGGGAGGGAGAGGTACCCCAGGGATGTCACATCAGGATAAGGATAAAAAGGCCAGTAAGGTGGAGGGGACAGCTGATGCTATCTCCACCGAAAGGGTGTGGTTAGCCCTTAAGGGCCTAAAGAAAGATAAATCTCCTGGGCCGGATGGCATTCATCCAAGAGTACTATGGGAACTGGTGGACATACTGGCTGCACCCCTGGCGGAGCTCTTCAACAGGTTGCTTGAGACAGGGAGGGTACCTAGGGATTGGCGAGAGGCACATCTGGTGCCAATCCATAAAGGGGGGGTCGAGGGAAGTACCAGGTAACTACAGACCCATCAGTTTGACCTCGGTGGTGGGAAAATTAATGGACAGTATACTAAAGGAATGATTGGGGTGTGCTTGGAGGAGGTGGGAGGCCTGGATAGTTGGCAACATGGGTTTGTGCCAGGTAGATCATGTCAAACCAGTCTTGTGGAGTTCTAAAAATGGGTAACATCAGAACTGGATGGGGAAAGCCTGTAGATGTATTATTCTTGGACTTCAGCAAGGCGTTCGACTCTGTCCCCCACAATGGTCTGGTGGAGAAACTGACGGGGTTGGGAGTAGGCCCTTTGATGGTCAGATGGATTGAAAACTGGCTAGCTGGACGCACTCAGAGAGTAGTGGTCGGTGGGGAGCTCTCGAACCCTACAGAGGTCGGTAGTGGGGTACCGTAGGGCTTGGTCCTGGGTCCAATCCTGTTTAATGCATACATTTCAGACATCAGGGAGGGTATAGGGTGTGAAATGAATCTCTTTGCTGATGATTCCAAGATGGGAGCAGTAGTTGAGGGGGAAGAGGGGAGGTTGGCCCTGCGATGGGACCTGGACACCATGGAAAGGTGGGCTCACACATGGAAATTAAATTTCAATATCACCAAGTGCAAGGTGTTACATCTTGGGCGGGGAAACCCTAAACACAGGTACACCCTGGGAGGGGAGGCGCTGGAGGCCTCAACAGGGGAAAAAGACCTAGGGTCATAGCGGATGCATGTATGAATAACTCCGAGCAGTGCAGAAGAAGCTGTAAAGCAAACAGCATGTTGGGATGCATCGTAAAGGGATCACCACTAGAAGCAGGAAGTGATTCTGCCGCTGTACAATGGATTGGATTAGACCACACCTTGAGTACTTGTACAGTACTAGAAGACCACACTTGAAGAGGGACATACAGCTCCTGGAGAGGGTACAGAGGAGGGCAACTAAGATGATACGATGACTAGGGGATTTGACATATGAGGACAGACTTGAGGAGCTCTGCCTGTTTTCATTGGAGGAGAGGAGAGACAGGGGGGACATGATTGAGGTTTTCAAGTACCTCAAGGGAATAAATAGGGTAAACACGGAGGGGATCTTTAGACTAAAGCAGGGAGGTATCTCCAGAGGGCATGGTTTGAAGTTGGAAGGTGCAAGGGTGAGGGGGGGTAAAAGGAAGAGGAGGAGGAGGTTTTTCACTGAGAGGGTGGTGGATCCCTGGAACGTGCTGCCTGGCGAGCTGGTTCAGAGATCCACAGTGGAGGGCTTCAAGAGAGGGTGGGACAGACACAGAAAGCGTGTGTATCTGATGATGGCCTGGCCCAGGGGGGTGGGGATGAATGATAGGGGTTTCTGGAACACAAGGTGTGGGGGGAGAGCCTCAGTACCCAACTAGGGATCTGAGGTTCGAGCAGACTCGACAGACCGTAAGGCCTAATCTGCTGGCAATTAATATGTTAGCGGGAGTGTTTCCAATGTCATGGACAACCTTTCCCTGTCAATAAAACAGGTCTGTGTAATTCACCCCTCAGGACGCACCTGAAAACAAACTATCCCAGCTAAGTGTGTCTTTCCTACCTAGAAGCAAGCTATCACAGCTATATGTGCCTTTCTTGGTCAAAACTAGCAGTGTCAGTCACTCAGCAGGTTGCACCCTTGCCTCTGAGGCTGGAAGGCTGGAAGATCACAAGGTTGTGGGTTCCAGCCCCACACCAGGAACTTGGACTAAAATCTAATGCTGGCAGTGTAGTGCAGCATGAGGAGGATACTGCACTCCTGAGGTGTCATACACATACGAACCTGCCAGCAGAAACAAACCATTCGGTCTATCAATGTCTGCCTGAGTGTGCCGCTAGCACCCTAGATTGCAGCTGCCCCAATTTTACGGATGAGACGTTAAACTGAGATCCCACTGGCCTGGTTCTGGTGGTTGTTCAGGTAGATGTTAAAGACCCCATGGCACTTCCGTAAAAGAGTAAGGGAATTTCCCTGGTGTCCTGGCCAAATTCATAGATACATAGATACATAGATACATAGACAGTGTCGGCAGATAAGGGCCTATGGCCCACCTAGTCTGCCCATTTGAGCTTGTAAGTTCAGTTTGTTTTCCTAGAAGTCTATTTCCCCTTACCCCTGACCTCTAGAATTCCTTTATGTCTATCCATGCATTCTTAAATCCGTGATTGTTTCAGCCCCACCACTTCCTCTGGCAGGGTGTTCCACTTATCCACCACCCGTTCTGTGAAGAAATTCTCTCATGTTTCCTCTGAATCGTCCTCCCTCCAACTTCATCCCATGCCCTCTAGTTCTGAAACATCTTTTTCGCTTAAAAATAGTGTTTTCCTGCACCCTGTTCCTCCCTGTAAGATACTTGTATGTCTCTATCATATCCCCTCTCTCCCTCCTCTCCTCCAGGGAGTACATGTTCAGTTCCTTCAACCTGTCTTCATAGGATTTGTGATGCAACCCATGCACCATCTTTGTTGCCCTCCTCTGAACCTTCTCTACCCTGTCTATGTCTATTCCTCCCATTCACTGATTAAAATCATGAGCAGCTTAATCTGGTTCAATTTCAACAGGACTCCATCTGCATCCTCCCTGCCCCAAATCAGGTAGAACTGTCAGCAGTCCTTTCCCAGACAACAAAAACTAACTAAACAAAACAATTACAAATTCTTAACATTGTATTGCTGTACATAAATCAGAAGGCCTGTATGAACTGTGACGGAGAACCTGCCACTCTTAAGGATCTACCTTTTCTTAAATCTCTTGCAATAGTTCTTCTATTTCTTAGCCTAATCTATCCTTTACAATTTCTAGTCCATAAGGTTGGCCACTTATGGGCACCACCTACCCTTTCTTGACTATGTATAGTGTCCTCTTTAATTTTTCTTTTCCCTCTCAGGTCCTTGTACAGGGAGGTTACTGTGGTGGCCTCCGAGCTGATGTTAAACAACAGGTTGTGCTCCTCGTTGTTGGATTTAGTATGCAATAGCACTGTGTCATAAAATACCTTGATGTATATGCCTTATGTGTATGAAACCTGTACAGTAAATGTTGAAAATACCATGGCAGTAGGTGTTTTTGATAAAGGTAAAACATTACTAGGAGACTGTATTATAAAAATTAAGTTAACAGGGTAGAGATATCAGAAAACCCCCGTTGGGTTATTTAAAATGCATGTAAATTAGAGATTGTTTGAGAGGCCCTTTAGCACCATGTATTCCTGCTTTAAGCTGAACCAGCCTAAAATTTTGTGGTGATTTGCATATACATCCCATGGTGCTTTGCATTATGGGGGTATGTGTGATGTTGTGGTTCTTTGAAACTTGGCTTTATTGCCAATGCCCTTTGGGGTAACCCTTGCTTCACTGCTTCTGCACTGAAGTTCTTTGTCTTTAGCTTGTTTTGGGGTTTTTCTTTTTTGAGCTCCCCATCACCCAAACATACAAGACCAACATAGGGAATAAAAAAATGTTCACTAAAGAGATAGATCAGTAGATCAGTAGGTGCTGATTAAGTGCAGAGGAAGGGCATGCATAGTCTGTTGCTGAAAACTGATGTATTGAAAAAGGGATATGCCATTGTTTAAGGTTATCCCATGTTTGAAATAAACATCACACAGAGATTGTGTGTTGAACCTGCAGTTCTGTGTCTGGTCCATCTATTATCCCACAACCCCTCCACATGAACCAGTAGTGAAGAGAACAGACCCATGAAACATCACAAAATTCTGCTTAAACGTGTCTGCATGCTATCTTGATTTTGCTCTCAATTGCCCTAAACCTGTTATTAATGTACTTATTGTTCTATGTATCTGGGTCACCTTTGAAAATGGCTACTCAATGCTCAACCGTCATTCTGGTTACAAATCGAAATAAATAAGGTTAATAAAGATTTTATTTTAATTCATTTTACAATTTTTGCCCAGGAAGGACACACTAAGCCAAGGCTTGTTTTCAGGTGTGTCCTGGGAGCAGATGGAAATTAAGTGACGTGCTCATTGTCACAAAAGTGGTGGCTACAGGATTCAAATCCAGTTCTCCAGGTTTGCAGTTTAGTGCTCTTAACCACTACACTATACTGCCTCTGGTTCAAATCCCACCAGGGACCCCTCCTCACTCTGTGAACTTGAGAAAGTTGCTTGACCTCCCTGTGCTTCTGTAGTCTCAGCTCTAAAGACACACCCCTCAATGTCGCCAAGAGTCTAGAGCCTTTCCAGGGTAAATAGCCTGCAAATAGAAAAACAGTGTGAGAAGAACCTCACGCAGGAAAAAATTAAAGGTCCTAAGAACCATCCTGATGGCCCAATGATAGTGCATCATGCCAGTGTGTAGGCAGCCCTGGTTTGGGAATGAGTTGGCCCAGAGACAGCAACCCTGCCAAAGCAACACTATCTATCTTAGGGTCACTGGTTCAGGGGGCTGCTGCTAACTATGGAATAACTAGTGCTGTTGATTGATTAGTACTGTAGTGAATGCTTGTGCATCGTAGTGTAATACTTGTGCAACTGGACTGAATGAGGTTACCAAGTGCTGTCAGGAGCTCCATGTTGTTGGTAAGCAGATTGTTGGCAGAAGTCTGAGGACTGAGTCAGTAGGAAGTTTTGAACATGTGTAGACTTCCATGCTTTCTGTTTCTAAGCAACTACAATCCTTTCAAGGTAACGGTGGCACAGGAACCCATGTGAGAAGGGTTCCACCCCAGGAGAAGCCACAGGACCACAGGTTCCCTTGCCCAAAAAGTCAAAGCCACAGGCATAAATAGAACCATCAGAACATCATCTTTCACTAAGGAGAGAGAGAAGGCCATGGTGCTAAACAAATACTAAGGAAGTGGCAAGACAGCCTCCAAATCCCACCTAAACTGATGGAATGGAACTATGAAACAAAAACTAACTTCTTTCATGAACTTCAGCACGGAGAAGAAGGAAAAAACCTTATGGAGAAAACTTTGGGAGAACCAAGACATTAGGTCACCATCCATCCAGGCTTACCACTTTTAGTAGTAAAACCTCTAACATGAAATTGGACCTGTGACACTCAGCTGGGAAACTAAAGAGTAAGTGAACTCCTACTGTCTTTTTTGAGACTTCCACCACCCGGAAGATACTACAGAGCTCGGCCCTACAACCACTGGAGTCCCTAGAAGAAGAGGCTCCACCTTTCCGAGATGGATGAAGGCTGAACCTAAGTGCCAAAGGAATGCTGGGATTATGGAAAAACTCCAAAGAAAGGGAGAAGACTGAAAACAGCAACTTTAGGTCTGGCAGACCAAATACTCTCCTCTGAACAAGGCTTGTGGATATGAGGGGAAAAAACAGGCCCTTGAGGGACACGGTTTGTTGCAGTATGAGGCCACAGAGGATGAAAGCAGACTGAGCCCTTGAGGGTGGGTTCCTGGAGCATATGCCTGATTTTGGAGGGGTGTATTCATATTTGTCATTGGGGTATGTGACCAACTGCAACTGGGGCATGCAAACGACTGTCAGAGGGGCGTATGCCCAATTGTCATTCATATGTGTGCCTCATTATTGTTGGGGTGTGTGCCCGATTGTCACTGGGGCTTGTGCCCCATTGCTGGGCATATGTCAAAAGAAGCAGGTAAAGTAGGAATGGTAGGTAGGTTATGGTTGGTAGGTAGATATGGTAAAGTATGTGGGTACAATTAGAGTTACGTCTGGATGAGAGGGTTGAACAGCACCTGGGATCTGGTGGGGGGAGAGAGAGAGAGAGAGAGAAGCAGCAGACTGAAGACCCAGAATAAAGTGAGGAGCCAAACATGGCCACAGTTAAGGTTGGAAAAGGACAGAAGGAAGACAGGAACCCAGCTTTAGGTAGGGTCCTGCAGGGCAGTAACCAGCTCCCGAGAAACCCCTCTTCCCAGAGCTGAAGCGAGAGAGGGAGGGGCAACAGAGCCCACAGTAGAGACAGGCCCTCAGTGAATGCAGAGACAGAATGGGGGGGGGGAGGGTTGAAGGCGGCCAGTGAGCAACAGAAGGTGTCAACTGACTAGGACCCAGCAACTGCAGGCAGGGCTGGGGAACTCGGAGAAGCAACAGCAAGGCAGCAGGGAGAAGCTCAGTGCAAGAGAAGCTGTGAAAAACAGAGCAGCAGACAAACAGAGGCAAGCAGCATCAGCCAAAATCAAAGCAAGGACCCTAAAGTCCGAGGGAAGGCTTCACCAGAAGCAAAAGAGAAGCAATGCACCAAAAGCCGGCAGAGGTACAGAATGTGGTAGATGGATGGGAGCAAGGTTCAGATGGCCAGTGGGAAAATTCAAGGAGCAGCCATGATGGGACAGGAGGATGATGGGATTGGAGGAGGAGGATGGGATGGGAGGAGGATGACAGGGTGGGAGGAGGATGGGATGGGAGGAGGATGATGGGGTGGGAGGAGGATGGGATGAGAGGAAGATGCGATAGGAGGAGGATGGGGTGAGAAGACGATAGGATGGGAGGAGGATGGGGTGGGAGGAGGATGGGATGTGAGGAGGAGGAGGAGGAGGATGGGATGGGATGGGAGGAGGATGGGATGGAGGGAGGAGGATGGGATAGGAGGAGGATGGGATGGGAGGAGGAGGAGGAGGAGGATGCGATAGGAGGAGGATGGGTTGGAAGGAGGAGGATGGGATGGGATGGAGGGGGGAGGATGGGATAGGAGGGGGATGGGATAGGAGGAAGATGGGAATACAGGGAGGAGATCTGGCAAACACACTTCCACAGCAAAGACAGATTCCAGGCATATTAATGATGTCTGTATCTTGGTTTACATGAAGCTGTTGTTATTTTAATCATCCCTTCCATATAATGTATCAGTGCTGGCTATGTAAGTTGAACATTTTTAATAAAGTTTTTAACTACAAAGAATGCTTGGGATATGTGCACATATTGGGGAAGGGGGGACTTGATGAGGGTCACCCACAGCCACACTGAGTCCCAGGCATAGCCTTGCAAGAGGACAGCACTATCACTATCAATGCTCCCACACCAATCCTGCTGTCCAAGCCAGGAAGGCAAAATGAGTGCGGGTGGCTACTTCCTTCATACAGGCGGCATTGACCATGGGCAGACTGACGTGCCAGAGAATGGGCTGGAAAGAGAAATAGAAGCATTACCTACAGAGGGGTGCTCCAGGCCAATCAGAGTGCCCCTTTCCTCTGCACGTGAGACACTCTTATTCTGTGAAGAGTATCTCAAGTGCAGCTGCCCTGAAAATGGGCATATTCGAGACAATTAAAAAAAAAATTCAATATATTGTTGATCAATCTCAATCCATAATACAGTAATACTGCTGCCGAGATTGTAAGCATGGTCTGTCTTACATCCTCGGTATCAGAACCGCTCACCCTCACATTGTGGTTCTCATACCCTAATAATGCATGTGAGACAACTCTTACAACCATAAGAGTGGTCTTGGTGGCAGTATTAGCATACCTACCATGGTGGCACTGTGAGTGACCTCACAGCTCCAGTGACTCTCAGGTGTGGATCTTGAATGGGGGGAAAGGGATGGTGGCCAGATAATGGTCATCACTCATAACCTGAACTTGCCCTTCCCCTGCCTGCAACCTGATCTGATCTCTCCCCAATGATGCATGGGAAGCCCTGTCACAGAGGGGATAAGCCATGGGTTAACAAACGCTGTTACCTGTACCTGGGAGATTAAAGTGGCAGGTCTGTTTGGGGGTGCCTCCCTTTAAAACAGCAGTTGTTTTATGTCAGCAATATACCCGACGGGATATAATGGACCACCCAGGGGCATAATGAGGCCCGACGCCATAGGTAGAGGGCCTTGTAGCTCCTGGAAGGTCCGTTATATCCCATAATGCCCACTCTGGAGGATATTATTGCGCTTAGAAAACGGACCAGTGTACTGTATATGTTAAAAAAAATGTCTATGTTTAAATATTAAAGCTATTAGTGTTTTATTTATTTTGTAACATAAAATAGTACCTCCGCCTGCATTGCAATGTGTGATTTCTTTTTTGAGCAAAGGACTTTTGTCCAACTGGAGCCTCTGTACTTCTCAGTTTGGAGGTGGCTGTCATTGTAATCCTCCACTCAGGTTTTATTCTGTTTTTATTTACTTGTAATTATTTATTTTGTTACATAAAATAGTGCCTCCACCTGCAACAAAGCTCGTTCCGAGATAACTGCCCTAAATCTCACCCAAACCATCTCGGAACTGACATGTTCAAACCCCAAGACTGGCACTCTCTCTCTACTTGACTGGGCTCTCACCTCTCAATCCCCACCGGATCATGAACTCCGGCCTACTTCTAGACTCTATAAGCGACCATCACATCACCTACTTAGTCTGCAAAATCAACTGGATTAAATCCCCCTCCCAAATTTCTACTGCAACAGTCATACAAAACACTAAACCTCACCCCCTCCTGGATGAACCAGCTCACTCAAACTGGGACTTTCACCTTAGAAGTAATAACATGGATGATGCCCTTACACATTTCCAAAACACCTTCCTCAGCATCTGGGGTAAACATGCCCCTTTGCGTCGCATTAGGGTCCAAGAGACTCACCTTCCCTGGACTTCCCCCGAGCTAACAGCATGCCAAAATTCCCGGGACAAGGCGTGGAGAACTTACAAAACTATGCCCCTCCCAGGTGACAACATCACCTATCGCATGCTCCGAAATAAGTGCAGCAAGGTCACCCGACTAGCCAAAACTGAATATTTTAACAACACCCTTAATGCAAATCTTGGTAGGCCATCTAAATTTTGGAAAGTTATCAACTCCCCCATCAACAAATCCCTCCCCTCTTCTGCTCACAAAAGGGACTCTCCTCTCAGACCCTCTCTTGGTGGCCTCCGAGTTCAACTCCTACTTCAGCACATGTGCTACTACCCTCCTTGCCTCCCTTCCAGCTGTAACCCTGCTCACTCACCAAGCTGAAACTCTTATACCTCCCGGCCTGAACACCTTCTTCTTCAGGAGCATCTCTCCCATGGAAGCCCTAGATGCCCTATTCACCCTGAACCCCTCCAAGGGAAAGTCACTTGACGGGTTGGACACCAAACTCCTCTACCTATCTGCCCTGGCCATTGTATCTCCCCTCACCGCCCTTCTAAACCTTTCATTTGACACTGAATCAATTCCTATGGAATGGAAGTGTGCCACAGTCCTACCACTACCAAAAGAAGGGGACCCCACCACCGCGGCAAACTACTGCCCCATGTTCCTCCTCCCCACCCTTGCGAAACTTCAGGAACACCTCGTGCTTTCACAAATCTCCCACTACCTCTCTGAATCCAACTTCTTCATGCCTTTCCAGTCTGGATTTAGGAAAAAACACTACCACCACCTCCTTACTAAGACTCACGGATTCCATCCTCTCAGGGATGGACAAAGGTCAAATTACACCAGCCATCTTTGTCAACTTAGCCAAAGCTTTCGACACCGTATACCACCCCGTTATTATCTGATGCTGGGTTATCCGCGACGGCCACCAAATAGTTCAGAGCCTACCTGCAAGGCAGAACCCAATCTGTAAAAACTGCTGATTCCACCTCACCTCCACTCCCTACTGTAACTGGTGTTCCCCAGGGCTCAGTTCTCATCCCCATTCTCTTTTCCATCCTGCTAAATGACCTGCCACAAACTTGCTCTACTACCTCAATACACATGTATGCAGATGACACAGTCCTCTTTTTCTCCGGCCGGACCCACAAGGAGGTTGCTTCCAGTCTACAGGCTGATTTCAACAAGGTACAGCTCTGGTTTAACTCCCACCAACTCTCCCTTAATGCCAAGAAGACAGTCTCCTTGACCTTCGGCACTAGGCAGAGACTATCCAGACTTACCTCACCCCGATCTTCCACACCCTTGATGGGACAGTCCTTGAGGACGTGTCCCCCTTTAAGTACCTAGGGGTCTGGCTTGATCGACACCTATCCTTCTCAGCCCATGTGGATGCTATCCTGAAAAAACTGCGTCCTAAGACTGGCACTCTCTATAGAAATCGCAGTTGTCTCCCGCTACCCGTGAGACGTGAAATTGTGCAGAAAATGATACTACCTACCTTCGACTACTGTGATATAGTCTACAGTTCTGCCCCCAAGTCCACCCTATCCAGACTGGACCCCCTCTTCAATGCTTTCTGCTGTTCTGACCTTGATGACCCCCCACCACCACTGCCAGTTTTACCATTCGCTGGCCTTCCCATCCCTGAGCAACCGGCGACTACTTCACAGTGCTAAATTTGCTTCTAACTTCTGGCTCGGTTCCCTTCCACCCTACCTCACCTCCTCCCTATCTTCTCTTCCATGCCCTCAGGTCTACTGACTCCCGACTACTGGTAATCCCTCACCGTCGGACCTCTGCAAGCCTTCTCCTACCATCTCCCGAAGCTTTGGAATTACCTGCTGGTCCAAATCAGCCATTCCTCCTCTAAGCATTCTCTAACCTCTGCCCTCATAAACTACTACGCGGCAAACTGTTCATGCACTTGACCTCCTCTCCCCCCCTCTAGCCAACCCCCTCTCACCATTCCTGCTACCACCCCCCCTCCATCGCTCCCCCTACATCCCATGCGCCTGACCAGCGGCTTTAGCTAACAACTACAAATGCTGGCATATATTTCTACCACCTCCGCACTTACCCCATACTGCACTTCTGCCTTGTCTCCCTGTCAAACGTATTCCCTTAGTCAGTGACTGTCACCCATGTATAGTGTAACATAATCCAGACCTGAACCTTACTCCTTGTTCTCCCTTGACTGCTAAACCTTCCCTATATGGTTTCTCTACTGATGTACCCCACCTCATACAAGGCAGTTTCATAGCCCTGCAATCAATGTGTAACACTAATTCCATTCAATGTAAGCATGTATGTATGTAAGCAATGTATGTAATGACACTCTCAATTCATGATTCCAATGATAACTCAATGCTATGTATCATGTACAGTACTCACCTGCTCTCCTCTGTACCCCTCCCCCCGGATGCACCGTGAGACCAGCATCTTGTTGCTCAGTGTGCCTTTCCTGGTGAAACATTTCAATAAATAAATAAATACATTTACTATCCCCTTCAGTGGCAATCCACTTATGCTTAAAAAACTTATATAGAAATACATTTTTTGAATGGACCAGCAGGTGCTGTCATGGTGACAGGGAAAGAAAGTAAATGAGTATGAGCACGACTGGCACACTGACCGAAATCCTGTTGGTGACTCAGAAGTGGAGCAGAGCTGTGAGGGAATATGAGAGACAGGAAAGTGATTTTTATTTAAAAAACAAAAACAAAAAAAAAACAGACTCACTATTTTATTTCTGCTACTGTTTATGTTGTGGGTGACTGTGGGTACAAAGAACGTGACCTGGGCTATGTTGTCAAGCCGCTCGCTTATGAAGTGGGGGAAAAAATGGCGACGGACAAGTTTTAATCTTTGGGGTGGCCCAAGGATAACCTAAGTAATGGGGCACCCCAAAGTGGCACTCGTTATTTGGTGGGAGTTGCTGAAAAATAAATGCATGGCTAGGTGGGCTTTTAGACCATCAGCATGCATTAAATTTCATGCCCATTTTCTAATTCATTTTAAAGTACCCTATCATTGAGACACAAGGTCCTTTCCCCCATTTTAGTCTGCTTTAGCACTGTATTTTAGATTTGAGATCATTAAAGTAGAGCCCCTTTAAAGCAGCAGTATTTGTTAGTAACCATATATATTTTTTTCCCAGTAATAATGTTTGCTGTCGAAAATATAAAGATACACCTTTTTCTTTTCGCTTTCTTTCATTCCTGAACAAAGATACGGGAGTCTGACGTTTTTAAAAGTTCCCACTCCTGTGCCATGCCTGTCATAAAAAAAAAATAAATAAATCTCATTATGCTTTAACCATCAAAAACCTGTGGTAGTGCCATCCTCATACATCCACAGTATGAATCCAGCATGCATATTCCACAGGCAACCTCAGCACGAGAGATTTTTTTTTTAGTTTACTATTTCTCCCCTGGCCCCCTGGTCAGCTCCTTCTTCCTGGCATCCTTTTATCCATCCGCCATCCATCCCACACCCATACTCCAACTAGGGCCATCACCTTACTGCCCCCATGGCTTACCCCCCGTGGCGGGGTGGGGAGGAGTCCCCTAACTCACCCATCAGGACCAGATCCAGTACAGGTGATGCCCTCTGGAGATGGTGCATTGTGTCAGACGGTCATCAAGCCGCTCGACCCGGGCTGTCACTTTTCCACATTTTCTTTCAGTGGCAGAGCGTGCAATGCTGATAATGGGTGTGCCACCCACACATGCAGCGTGACTGCCGGCTGCTACACCTCCGTGCCCTACTGTACTGGGCCAGACGTGCCAACACCCAGCCTCTGCTAGGTGTCAGGCAAACACCAGCCTCTGTTCCCCACCCTCCCCGGGAGAGGAGAGCTGTCCTCTGGACGCTCGATCCTCTTCCACCCCGGCTGTCCCCCGTTGACCTGCTCACACCGCGAACACAGGTCGCCGGCATGACAGGAGGTAAGGCATCACTGCCTCAGCCCTCCATGCCACCGGGTCAGCCTTGCACAAGAGATTTTTAACAACTGCGAGTGGCGGCCATCTTTAATAATGTGAGCCAGTAATTACAAGATCCGCTGTAAAAGCTGTTTCAACAATATCTGAGAAAATTAATATACTAAGCATGAATTTTAGGATGTACGAAATACATTTTTGCTAAAAAAAAAAAAAAAATTCTTTGTGATTACATTTTTTGTTGATTAACAAATATTGCTGCTTTAAATATGGCTGCCCCTAGGTGTTCATACATATTCTCAGCCGTCTTTAAACCCCCATTATCTGACATCAGTTTTCTTGCAGCTAAGAACTACAATGCACCAGACACTACTCCCAGACGTTATGGGACACAAGGGGACATCAATACCAACTCCAGGCCACAAAATACAAGCTGGAACTTGGGCAACATAAAATGAAGCATGGCATCATATCATTGGCTTTGAAAAAAAAAAAAAGAACAGCGTGAATCAGAAACATGGGTTGAAAAAGAGTGCAGAATGAACTGTACAGAACATTTTCTTTTTAAACATGGACTGCTTTTTTGATGAGTTTTACCACTGACAGTGCCTGGAACATTATGTTTAAATAAAGTATGAAACAAAAGCCATTTGAAACTAGAACTTCGAAAGTACATCTGGCATACTGTTATGTAATACTTTATTGCAATATATTTATTAATATTTGAATATGTATTCCAATGGCATTTTTACAAAGCACATTTGCTATGATTAACAGTACCACAAGCCAGAATATAAATTTTTATTATTAGTTGGCATTGCGTCTGAAACACGGTCTCACTCCCTGCACAAAGATTTTAGAGACACACACTCTAATTACATCTTGGAGGTTTTGCAAATAATGACATAACCCATTCACCTTCCCGTGGAATGATTTATTGCAAATAACAAAATGCTATTATATGGAAATTAGTCTCTCCACGTAACAAGGTGGGGGTGGGGGAACTGTTCTCAGTTTAATCAGTATCACATCAATCAGCTGTGTTTCAGGACCAGACACAGTGACAGCAGTGCAAAACACACTGGAAGGAATTCCACACAGCCTGTAGGATTTGCTGAGGTCTGTGATACTGTTTAATGGACCAACATACAGTATCGTGTATAGATATTACCGCACACAAGCTTTTGGGGTCATGAGGGTCCTTTTGTCTGGTGTGTTATGACACTTGAGGAAGGTGCTTATGTGGTCTCTAAAGTTTGTGTAGTGTATATGTTGATATGTACAGTTTCTGTGTCTCTTATAGTTGTAAGAATGCATTCTTGAGTTCTTTGGGTGAGAGATCCGCAAAGCAAAGCACACAAAGGACTTGAAAATAAATTCTTATATAAGTTGATGGGTCCATTTGGAGGGCCTCGTATGGATGCCATAGGAGGGTTGCATCATGCATTCTTAGGACCAGAGGACTGCAGACCGAAGGTGATCAGTTCCATGATCCTAGGGTGCGAGTGGTGACACTCTTATAGCCATGAGAGGCCCTCCAAATGGACCCATAAAATTATTATAAATCACTACCTGTATTAAATAGAAAAAAAAATCCTTTTTTTATTTAGTACAGTTAATGGCACAAGCGGCTAGCGAGAAGCCTGTTACAGTGTAGCTCAGTGAATGGCATACTCGTACAGTAATAAGAGTATCTCACAAGCAACTGATGGGAGAGCTGTGATTGGTTGGGGATGCTCCCGCAATCTATAGCAACCATAAAAAGCACACTAGCTGTACATGTAAATATATTATAAATCATGTTAAACACCTGTGTTTAAAAAAATGAAATGTGAATTGAAAATCAAAATGGTGGCCAGCCCGCCGGCGCAGCGGCTGAATTTCCGTTCGTGACGCCGATGACCCAGGTTTGGGAATGGACCTGGGTGTCGCAGGGCCGGCCAGGGGGGAGATAACTTGAGCATCCCACGACGGCTCACCATCTCCCGGGGGTGGGGGTCCACGGCGCAGTGTTTGCCGACCTCTGGCGAAGGCTGGAGGCATGGAAGCACATCGAGTCAGGTTGCGTTGGGAGTGCGGCGGATATTGGCTCTTGCCTTGATGTCCTGGATGCCACACTTCCCAAAGGGAAAAAAAAACAGGAAAATAGCTCCCTGGCCGGCTGGATGACAGTTGCTGGCCCCCACCACCACAAAACCCCAGACAGTCTGGACCATCTCATCAGCAGCACCGGGCCAAGTAAGCAGCGAGGGGCTGGCCCCACAGCGCCTTCCCCACTCAGAGGGGGAGACCAGTCTGACGAAGGATCGCTGGAGTTACCGGGGGCTGTTGAGGGTGGTGGTTGGTGGCAGAGATAGAGTGCCAGGGGGGTCCTAGGTGACCCGAAGGAGTGGCCAGTCAGTGAGCGTGGGAGGAGGCAATAAAAAAAAAAAAAAAGGAAAGAAAATCAAAATGTCCTACTTTGCAGAATATTACAGAATCCCCTCTGTGGAAAGTGGATTTTGGCAACTGAACTTAGGTAAGCAACAATAAGATATGACAGGGTGTGCGTTGTTCTATCACAACGCACACTCAGGGGTGTTGTGAGGCATGATGCTGCAGGTGGAGTGCCTTCCACCCTTGGGCATGTGTTGCATACCACAATGCACAAACCCCAGACTGTCTTATTGCACTTATGAAAAAATGGCTAAAAAAACACTCTATTACCTCTTACAAATATGACACTAACACAGATGTGATTTGCAAACAATAATACATATTAAGTTAATATTAGTATTAAGTAAGTATTAGTATTAGTTCTGCCATTGTCTTGAGCTGCAGTTAGCGAGTGTGAAAAAAATGTCTGGTTTTAAATGGGAAAGTTCTGCAACTGCTCATTGATATTCTACATGCACTATGCCCTGGCTAACATACTAACATACTAAGAAGCCAGCAGATTAGGTCCTATGGTCTATCGAATCTGCTCAATGATCAGTGCCTTCCTTTCCCTTCCCCAGCGGGGCTCTGGCTGTTGTGACTTGTTTTACCTGTGCTCCCACAATACACGGCTCTGAGCCAATCAGTGTGCAGTATTTAACCTACTCATTCATAAAATTTCAGAATTTTAGAACTATGTGCATAAGACACCCTGGTATGGTTATAAGGGTACCTGGAACATTTAGAAATGAATAATAATGTTTGGCTAAGAATGATGTCATGATTTATAACATTTAATGAAAAACGAAAAAGGGCACAAAACAACCTTTCAGCCTTCTGCTAACTAAAAATGTTGCAACAGCTGAGTCAGCGCAAGACTTTTTGATTGGAAAAAGGCTGTTTTGCTTTTCGGTTTCTGCAGTTGTACCGTAAGCACAGTTTGTCCCGCAGTCAACCCTGCTCGTCTGTTTGGGTTTAACATTTAAGGACCATATTTATTTATTTTATTTATTTTTTGATAACCAGGTAAGTGCACTAGACACAAAAGTGACTATTTTCAGGCACGACCTGGGAGGTCAACAACACAGAGAGATACAGTTACATAGAATACAGTGTCAGGAGATATGCAATACATTACAATCAGAAAGTGAGACAAGATTAAGACAAATATTGGTACAAGGAACGTAAAGGTATAAATTATACAAATGGAGATAAGTGCCCATGTGAAGACTGACACAGTAATATCACAATATAAGGTGCAGATAAGAAAAAATATACCAACAGGGTATAATTACATCCTGCTGAACCTGAAAGGATGTTATTGATAGGAGGCAGGGAGAGAGGTAATGGTGGGAATAGGTTTAAGGGAGGCTGAAAGGATCAGGGTGCCAGATACCAAGGGCAGTCAAGGCAGAGGGAGTCAAGATCTATGGAGGGTTGAAGCAGTTTTATGTTGGTTCAATGAAAAGTATCACAGCCCTCAACAAATCTGGTTTCCAGGGGAGCAACATGGCTACACACCTTCCTTCGTTAACACTACTCACAGAAAAGCAACAACATAAAAAAAGACACAAGTGTTTTTTTCTCATGCTGCCTCTCTCCTAGTCCTGGCATGCTATGCAACTTAATCAAAAGTTCATGAAAAAAAATAAAACCTCTGTAGTGGACCAGGTCTAACATCTCATTCTTTTCTGTATCCCTGCCCCCATTAATAAAGTGCTGCTTTTGCTATCAACATTATAAACCACTTACATGAAGTCTGTCAGCCAGCATCCAGAACCACAGGATAGCTTATCCTGCACACGGCTGTCATCTTGTGGTGTGGCCTGAAGTGGAATGTACCACTTCAACAGAGCAGGGGAGGGCAATTACTTTTAGTTTTTTTCCACATAGAGCTTTTTCTACCCCTGCTCAGCCTGTCGCGAGAACATACACTGGTTCAGTGATAGACCCTAATCAGGTCCACTATCCCCTTGCCCCCTGTTTCCATGGACCAGGGTCTGACTTCCCCCATGGCTTTTCCCTCCATGGCAGGGGCTCCAGGGAAGGGATGTCCTCCCCCAATGCAGTCCACATATGGATGATATGATAGTGGCCCTGGCAGTTGTGACCTGGGGCCCTCCGGGACCACAGGCCATCATGTAGCTGGCTTATGGGTGTTCTTCTCCCTCTTTCTTCCCCCCTCCATCCAACTCCTGGTGTGGGTGGAGCCCTCCTTGTGGCCGCAGCTGTATACAGCGTGCACCTTGCAGAGGGAGCACGTTCCCATGGCCCCCTGTAGGGATCGCTGCAGCACAGGTTACCTGACACTGGCTCTCCCCGACTGTAGCACACTGCCAAGTGGCAGCTGCTATGGTTTGGCCTGTATTCTCCTGATGTGACCACGCTCACTTCTGGACTCTGGTCACCTGTGCAGAAGTGGATCGTGCCGCCGCTGTGATATCAGGGTGACCCTTCCTGCACTCAAAGTTTAAACAAAATCCATACTTAAAACATTATAGCTCACTACAGAAAACTTGAATGAGTCATAATAAGTTGCTAGGATTCAATCAGCCCTACAAAAAGAAACTGCGGAATCTCAACATGTATAGCCTGAACCAAAGGAGACAGCGAGAGGGGATATAATGGGGATATATTTCGTTACTAGGTTGCCTCCAATATTTATGATTCTGCTTGTAATTCTATATTATTGTATTTGACTTCTTGTAGTTTTAGTAATTATATTGTTTAGCTATCTCCTTCTCCCATCTCCCCTAAGACACATGTGGAAATTAGCTGTTATAAGCTCAGTATGTAGTTCCTGGTTCAACTTTTTAAATAAATAAATAAATAAACTTGAGAGTGAATAGGGTACACGTGGGGAGTCTCTTTCAAATGAGAACAAGCACCAGGATCAGGGGGCATGCAATGAAGTCGGAGGGAGAAATTCAAGAGTGATGCAAGAAAATATTTATTCACTGAAAGGGTAGTGAATGCCTGGAATAGATTGCCAGTGGAAGTGGTCGAAGCCAAAACAGTGGGGGACTTCAAGCATGCATGGGATAAACACGGGGGTATAGCAGAGAGGATGCTGGAAGTTGGGAAAGTCGATGGAGACCAGATGGGGTCTGCGGACACAGAATAGGTGGGGAACAGCTGGGCATACTAGATGGGCTAAGCAGTCCTTATTTGCCATCAGATTCTGTTTCTGTGGTCAAGATGACCGGTACCGATATAAAGGTGTCACCTTCAGCAGTATGGGTTGACAGAACTACTCAGCACTTACTTTATGGCCCTCTCGCCATAATTACATGAGATCACATTATTTTTTAGTAACAGACATCTCAAACAAGCCAACTGCATTACCACAGACTCCCTCCATCCTCGGTGTCTTGGACTGCGCCCTTTCCCGACGAAGCCAACCACTGGCTGATCAAACTAGCTGACAAGGCCACCCTCTGGCTGCCCATCCTAGACTACAGTTCAGCTAGTCTCTCTTATGTATGTAATTAGTGACACCTATTAGCTCTTGTATATTGTACCTGTATAACCTTCTAATTGCAACACTGAAATGTGTATCATTGTTATGTGATCTCCTATTTATTCTCTGTATGTATTTGTTGTTGTTCAAGTTGACGTGGAACCTGTGTAAAAGAGTCTCTGACTTATACTGTAGGTATTGTAATCTGAGAATACAATTAATAAATAAATAAAAAACTAACCCCAAACACCTATAAACTCAACATTATAGAACTGTCATGTGGCCGACCTGCAAGTGCAGCAACAGGGCTTCTGTTCTCAATGCTGGAGATCTGGCTTTGGGAAAGAACCTACTTCGGACAGCCAGCAGTGGAGTGTGGGGTGGGTGGGATAAAGCATCCCAGAAGATGCTCACTTTCTTCCGAGAGAATGGAAGCCTGGCTCTGCCACAACACTGCCATGTGGAGGACCATGTGTGGCAGCAGAGTCAGAAGTAGTGAGGTGGGAGGATGTGTGGCTGGCTTAGTGTGACATCACTCGCTTGCGTGAGCCTTTGCCACTGATGTCCTGAGGAAAGGGACAAGAAAAACAAAAAACAGCACTGGCCCCAAGGATGATGCAAGCTGTACTCTTAGGCTGCACTCAGCCATCAACACGACAGGCACTGAATTTGGAGCTTACCAAGGGTGCATGAGGTATCACTAGGGACTCCACAGCAAGGGGTAAGTCATGGGGCAGCCCAGAAGAGTGCTTGGGGTGCTGGGGCTGGAAGGTAGTCACAGTCCTGAGAGCGGGCATGCAGGGGCTTCAGAAATGAAGGGGCATTAACAGTACATAAAAATGAATAACTAAAATTGTCACATAAGATTACTGACACCTTTGCTGATTCCCCATGCACTCCTGTCTACATTTGTAGGAGACCTTTTGGTTATTCAGAAAAGCATGTTTAAAGCAGGAGTCCATGGAGGCATTTGAATGCAGACTTCCTCTTAAATGAAAGAAAACTGAAAAAATGCACTCAAACTTTAACACAGACCCATCATGCAATACTATGATTTTCACTGACTTAAAAGCCCGTCAGAGCACAGACACTGCTATTTTAACATCAGCCTTATTTTTTTGACAGCTTTCTGACTGCTAATACACTGTTTTATAACCCAGCTTTTTCCTGCTTTAAGTTATAGAACTGTGAGTTTTAAAGGATGCCAGTGCATTAAGAGTTTTAACGCTCCGAGAGATATCAGCCGCTGACATTTTAATAACATTAATGCTGCAGCATTTGCAAGACAATCAGTGTAAAACATATCTTAACACTAGCCTCATTTCTGTGGTTATTTCAAGCTCCCTGCCACATCAGTGCCGGTGTCTCATCCATTATCAGGGCTCAATATACTTGTTTCTTGTTAACAATGGTCCACCTGAAATAACTCCTCTGTCTGAATTGGACCTTCTATCTGCTGGAATAAGGCACCTCCGACGCCACGCACTTTGCAAAATAAAAACATCAGCTTTTC
Organism: Neoceratodus forsteri; assembly: GCA_016271365.2. Lineage (NCBI taxonomy): Eukaryota > Metazoa > Chordata > Ceratodontiformes > Ceratodontidae > Neoceratodus > Neoceratodus forsteri. Next base: position 112,060,214 of record JADMNL010000034.1, on the reverse strand, counting down.
ATTTTCAAATAGCTATGTTGCCTCTGAACCACCTCTGCTTCTTCTTTCAAGTCTCCTGCCAGCCATGTTCAACCCATCAGCCAATCCCCCACCCCACCCCCAAACAGTCAAAGCTGGTAGAGAGCCACATGGAGCAGGGCTCAAGGTTCTGGGGATTGTTATTTAGATGGCTCACAGCTTGTAAGAATTTTTCTTGTTTCTCTTGCTTTCCCTCTGTAGAGCCCTCCCATGTCCCCTAATGCTGGGCACTACATTTGGTGCACCCAATGTCGCAGCATGCTTTGGGCATGTGCCCACTTGTTGCGAAGGAGCAGCAGCCCCCCCCACCAAGAGACATCTCCTTCCCTGACTTGGCTTACGCTGCACTCAGCAGCACTTCACGGTCCTGACCACTCTGATCCTGGCTCCCGATTATGCTCCTGAACCCGGATCACTGGAACCCATCAGACAGCCCCCCCCCCTTTTATTTCATCAAGCTTTCTCATCTGTGGTCTGCTCAGGCTGAGGCTTGTTGGTCCCGTCCTGCCCCCTCTGCGTGGCAATCTGCCTCATCCCAGCTGAGTCCCTTTAGAACCTTACAGACTGCCCCCTGTGGTGGGGCTGGCAGAGGAGGGCTGCCCTCCCCCCACCGGAGGCCACATTCAGTTGCTAGGTTCAAGCCAGGTGGCAGTGTAGAACAAAGGGCTGGCAGGTAGGATGTCGTTAAGCCCGGGCAGACCCTTTCTCCCCTGCTCCCGGAGCCACAGCAGCACAGAGGGTGCATGTGCGTGGAAGAACCACCCACCCAACCGAAGTCTGCCTCCCACGCATCAGCACTACCACAAGCCCTCCACCACCAAGAGTAAGGACAACACAGCACCCCAATCCAGGAGCAGAGAGCTGCCAGGTGGCCACTTGATTCTTTCCCAGCCCCCCATACCCCCTGTCGACCTAAGCTTGTCCCCGAACTCAGGTCACTGGTGTGGTGACAGGTAAGGTACTACAGTGCCTCAGCCCCCCGCACCACCAGGCTGGCTCTTTCAATTTTTTTGTGATGAAATTTCATCAGCGAAGCCAAAGATTTTGGTGACTGATGACCAGTCCAGGACCAGTATCTTCTGAAAATACATCCACCACTAATACCCTGATAGTTAAACAAAAGTTTAAAAATATTAACAGGCTAAAATGAAATACAACTAGTGAGGTAAGCACACATTTACAAACATGTTATGTTGCGTACAAAACCAGTCTCTCAGACTCAGAACTGTCAGAAACGAGTGGTCCTGTGGGTCAGAGTTCAGATGCAAGTTCCTTTGTTTACCACCATCTCCTGTGGCCCAGAGGACTAGTCAGAATTTATTTTTAGTAGTCCAGGTCTACAATCAGCAGGTCCCAGACTAAGAACCAGGGAACTCTTGAGCTTTGCTTTTTTATTACTGTTAATACCCAGAACAGCCTAGCTGAGATGTAATTTCATTTCCAATGGGTTCCTGCTTTTGGCATGCTTTTAGTTATTTTTATTTTATTTTATTGAAAAGTTTCACCAGATAAGGCACACTGAACAACAAGCTGTTCGTCTCCCGGTGCGACCTGGGGGAGAGGGGAGTTGGAGTTACATAGTAAAATATTATGCAACAATGCATATTACAACAGAAGGAGACAGAATAACAGACATAGTAGACAGTTTCAACTTTTGCTGAGACATCTGAAATAACATAGAGTGTACAGATTTTTACAGCAAGGTAGACTGACGCACGAGAGATTACCTGACTTGCTCAGGGTCAGACAATGTATCAGTGACTCTGGAGGGGTCTGAATCTGAGTCTCCGGGGTCTACTGGTGCTCAAGCCTGTGGATCTAGGCACTACATCACACTGCTCTCATTATGAACCTAGCAGTCCTGGGACAGGACAAGCTGATGGGACATGAAGCTGAAGCCCTCTCTAGCTATTCAGAGTCCATAGGGTCAGTTAGAGTATGCAGATCAGTATTAAACACAATTTCTGGTGGGGGGGGGTGCATCACAGATTGGGAAGCTTGATTCCCTGGGCGGGGTTCAGGCCACCTTCCCAGCATTTGTGCACACCTTACACGTGGACCTAGGAGTTGTACTTGTGTTGGTGGTGCAGTTTTTTGAATCCCTGCCATCCTAGCAGGAGGAAAGGTGTATCCATCACATCCAGATTGTCAAAGTGTGCATGTGCATGTGTGTCGGGTGAAACGGAGGGCAAACAAAAAAATGTCTGTATAGTAAATGGGTCCTTATCCAGGGACCCATGTAGCTCCCAAACCTTGTGAACTGTAAAGAGAGCCCCTTCACTCAGTGCTAGGTAGTGATATTGGCAACATTCCAAACTGAATAAAAAACGTATTCCTGGATGCCCTACAGATTATCCTCTATATGTACGACACCAGAGGCAAACAAACTGGTTGAATAAATCATATTACTTCACTACCTCCTAGGCTTCTCTCTCTGTAACTGTCCCTCTGCCCTTACTGAAAACCTGTGGCTTGTAATTAGTTTCAATTGTATAACTATTACATATACTTACTAACTGTTGCTGGTACCCATAGTCCGCACTGCTCCTGCAGCCTGTGCAAACCTTGTACTTACTCATTTCTTGGGCCATTTACCCACTGGTGGTAAACTGTAATTTGCAGATTGTACAATGTAATTTGTTATTTATCTGTCAGTGTTTCTCTGCCTATTCCTGCTTAAACTGCTGTAACATTGTCACTATTTCTGTGTTATTGCTGCTGTATTATCCTCCCATGTACCCCCCCCCCCCCATGCCTCTGGAAATTAGCAATTATTTATTTATTATTCTTTGGTAACCTGATAAGGCCCACTAGGCACAAGTGCCCGTTTTCAGGGGGTGACCTGGGAGCACTGGGTGGTTAAGTGACTTGCTCAGAGTCACACAGTATGCAAGTGGGGGTTGCATACTATAGGGAGAAAAAGATAGCATTCAGGAAGTATAAGGAAACACAGAAGGAGACGGACAGAGAACTGTACCAGTTAAGGCAGAAGGAAGCAGGAAAGGCAGTCAGAATAGCAAAGGCCCAAACTGAGGAAAAGATAGCCAATTTTGTTAAGAAGAGGATAAATCCTTTTATAGGTACATTAGGGAGTGTAGAAAGTCAAAGGAAGGGGTAGTGAAGCTGAACAGAATGGACGGTGGGTGGGCAGAGAGGGACAGTGAAAAAACAGGGATACTGAATTCTGCTCAGTATTCACAAAAGAGGAGGTGGGGGAGGTACCTAATCCAATTAACAGAAGCACTCTGGATAGGGGGGTCGATCCCAGTCCTTTCACAGAAGAAAGGGTTCTGAAATAACTCCTAAAACTCAAGGTGGACAAAGCAATGGGGCCTGATGGAATTCACCCCAGAATTCTAAAAGAATTAAGGGGAGAACTAGTGACACCACTGACTACCCTTTTTAACAAATCATGGGATGATGGTGTGGTACCTAAGGACTGGCGGAGGGCGGATGTGATTCCCCTTCGCAAAAGTGGGAGCAAGACAGAGGCAGGAAACTACAGACCAATCAGTTTGACCTCTGTGGTAGGGAAAATGATGGAATCACTTCTAAAGGAAAGAACTGTTGAGTACCTAGAGGCCAGTGGGGCACAGGACCAAGGCAGCATGGATTTATAGTGGGAAGGTCATGTCAGACGATGCTAATAAATTTCTTTAATTGGGTGACCAAAGTAGTAGACCAGGGAGGGGCTGTGGACATGGCCTACCTAGACTTTAGCAAGGCATTTGACACAGTCCCACACAAAAGATTAATAAACAAATTAGCCAGCCTGGGAGTGGGTCCCAGGGTGGTAGCCTGGGTAAAACATTGGCTGGACAACAGGACACAGAAGGTAATAGTGAATGGAGTCCATTCTAAAGAAAGGGGGGTTACTAGTGGGGTACCGCAGGGTTCAGTACTGGGTCCAGTCCTTTTTAATGTCTTTATAAGTGACATTGCAGAGGGACTGGAAGGAAAAGTATGCCTTTTTGCAGATGACACAAAGATCTGCAACAGGGCTGATACACAAGGGGGTGTGGAAAGAATGAGAAGGGACTTGACAAGGTTGGAGGGAATGGTCAAGTATGGCAGCTTGGATTCAATGCAAAGAAGTGCAAAATAATGCACCTGGGAAACAAAAACCCAGGGGAAGAGTACACAACGGGGGGTAGTAACAACTACAAAAATGGAAAGGGACCTGGGGGTAATCATATCATATGACCTTAAGGTTGGCAAGCAATGTGAGAAGGCAGTAGGAAGGGCTGGGGGAATACTGGGATGTATAGGGAGAGGCATCACCAGCAGAAACCAGGAAGTTGTTATTCCTCTGTACAGACAGTTGGTGAGACCCCATCTGGAGTACTGCGTCCAGTTCAGGAGTCCCCATCTCTGCAAGGACATAGACAGGATGGAGGCAGTCCAAAGGACGGCAACTAAAATGGTGCAGGGTCTGCAAGAGAAGCCATATGAGGAGAGACTAAAGGAGCTTAATATGTATACCCTTGAGGAAAGGAGGGAGAGGGTGGACATGATAAAACCTTTTAAGTACCTCAGCGGAATCAACAAAGCCCAAGAGGGTAGCATCTTTCAGAAAAGGAGATGTGCAAGAACACGGGGACCTAACTTGCTGGCCGCGGTGCAGCGGTTGGATTTCCGCTGGGCATCAGCGACCCATGTTGGAAACGACCCGGGCTGGAGCCAGCCGGGGAGGACTTGGCGTCTAAGGACTGCTCGTCCCTCTTGAGGAGGGGATCCAGAGCTCAGCTCTTGTCCAGCCTGGTGGAGACCCGAGGTACAACAAGTCCAGCAGCTCAACAGAGAGCGGCGTGCCAGATGTAGGCTCTTCAGCGTCTTGACGCCCAAGGACATGGCACGCCGAGAGAACATCGGAAAAAATAATTGCGCAGCCTCCCAGTAGACAGAGCACCAGGCCCCCACCTTCAATGCCCCTACCAGCCGGAGACAGTGTTCCGACGAAAAAATGTAGATGCATCCAGCGGTGTAAGGGCCCCCACTACCCGCCTGGGGGGTATAACCACAGCTCCATGGGGGATGGACTGCACCGGTCACCAGGTAGGTGAGCAAGGGCTGAAAAGCCCGTAGATGTCTCCCGAAGAGGGGAGAGCTGCGAGGAAAGGGAGAATAAAGAGAAAGTAAAAAAAAAAATGGGGACACAATTTGAAGATAGAGTCGGGACGGCTCAGGGGCAATGTGAAGAAGTATTTTTTCACAGAGAGGGTGGTGGATGCATGGAACCACCTTCCTGAGAAGGTTGTGGTGTCTAGAACTGTGGGAGAATTCGAGAATGCATGGGACAGACATAAGACAGTTCTTGGGGATAGGAAGAAATAGGCTGTTGGTTAACTAGGATCTGCAGCTTATCCAGTAGGTAGGGAAATGGGCAGACTAGGTGGGCCAAATGGTCCTTATCTGCCATCAAAGTCTATATTTCTGTGTTGTGTAAATTGGGTTATCTAGGTTTGTTGGATGTGCCAAGCTCATTCACAGCTTGTTACTCTAACCTCTAAGCTATACTGCCAGCCCAGTAGGCCTTTCCTAATAAAACTCTTTCAATAAATAAATAGACCCCAAAGAACAATGGATTAGACAGAGAGTTTACAACGGAAAAGAAAAGATCCAGAAGAAAATGGTTTGATACCTTTTATTGGACCAACATAGATGTTACAAACAGAAAACAATGTCTAAGCTTTCGAATCGACCAAGTCCTTCCAAGGAGACTTATGCCGAATTTATTTGACATAAGTCTCTGAGGAAGGACCTGGTTGGTCCGAAAGCTTAGACATTGTTTTCTTTTTGTAACATCTATGTTGGTCCAATAAAAGGTATCAAACCATTTGCTTCTGGATCTGTTCTTACAAGGACCAGTACGGCAACTAATCTATTTCTACATGTCAATGGAAAGAAAGGTAGTTTTAAGCTAAAATAAGGTAAAGCACTGAAAAACAATAAAATAGTGTGCTACTGTACATATCAAATACATAATAGGTTGTCATGGAATATTACATTTATCTATATATGAGTGGTAAGCCCTTTGCAACTAACCCGTGCCTTCCCCACTTGTGAGTTATAGGTCTTATTACTCACTAGTGGAGATAAATACGTTATTCCACTGCAGCCAAATAAGTGCTTTATTTCCTAGAAATTGTGCAGATCATGCAAATTATTTTTTCCAAAAATGGCACAGACAACTGGCACATGTGTAAAAGGTATCACACTGTCCTAGGCGCTGGCACATTCCCCAGTAACAGTGTAGTTCTGAACAGCCTTTCGTTTTCTATGCAATACTGGGCCAGGAGAAATGTAGCTCACATGAAATGAAAAGCAATGAGACAAATTAATTTGCAGGAACCTTTGAAAAGGAAAAAAAAAGAACTATTTAAAGTACCTTTAGAGAGAGAGTTAAATTGCAGAGGCTTTTAAAGCAATTTAATCCTTCCCAAGATGCACTAGGAGAGGATAATAGGTATCAGCACTGTGTTATGGCAGATACCATTTTCACTGTGGAGCTGGGGATAGCACTCTGCATGACAAGCTGCTGTGTGTGCCTTCAGAGAGTTGTAAAAATTACTGGAAATCGGATGGCTCAGTGGAGTGGTAGAGGGGTCAGTAGTCTTTCACCTGGCTCAAAGCTGGCCTAGCAGGTAGCAAGTGACCAACAGCAATTCATCACCTGATGGCTGTCCGGCAGCTAATGTGAAATGAGTTGTGGTGGGTAAGTCCCCTTCCTTGTGGTCAGCTGTCTACATCACAAAATCCCCAAAACAACTGGTACCCTTGTTGGCTGCAGTCTCACTAGAGAGGACAATATGATAAAATGGGTAAGGAGTCTGAACTGCCTTTTCACCTACATGGTGGACCCTCCCTGACAGGGTTGAGGCAAGTTGGTGGAGTCGTGAGTTGGGGAGTTTGCACTGCAATCGACCGTGCCAGGTCTGGCATGTGAATAAACAAAGGGTTTCAGTCTCCAGTGCTGTCAACCCGGAAACTTTCATGAGAACTAAATTCCTAATATATATATATATATATATATACATATGAAATGAATATACCAAGTTTTGTGCGTGGGCCTCAGAAACCAGAGTGGGGCCTTCTTGTGGGAAGGGGCATGCACATTACAAGGTTGAGAGGCTTGGCTGGCTTACAGGGAGGGAGGGCACAGGCTGCCCAGTATCCCATCAACCCTTATCGGCCAACTAATGCGACTGCATTAGCATGGCCATTGGCTGGGCAGGCAGCTGTTCCCTTACCCTCCCAGCTGGAGGAAGGGTGCAGGCAAGGCATCCATGAGTGTCATGGTAGAGAGGAAAGAGAGAAATGTCATGGAATAAAAAAACACATTCAAAGAAAAGAAAGAAATAAATAGCTATATGAATGAAGCAGTAAGGCACTGTAAAATGTGCATTATTGTGGGATAATGTCAGGTCTTGGGTGTGTTGCAAGGCATGAGGCATTGCCAACTGCCTTCAACCACACAAGAAGTGCTGTTATCCCAAAACAAGGCACACTCTGGACTGTCATGCTGCAGTTATAAAATGTGTCCCCATTTAACAATAAGTGAAAGAAAAGTTTGGGGTAAAAAACATAATTTTTGTTTGTAAATTGAAAATGCATACTTAACACCACAGAGAAGAACATTCTGTTAAGTAGAATTAAGATTATGTATGTATGCCATGTAATACAGAATTCAAGATTCTTCTCATTTCCAAGGGCTGGTGGAACATCCCCCACACACACACACAGACAGAAGGCCTCATGGAGCCACATCCTTAATTTTATTTGTGGTAGGGTAAGCAGCAGAGATTGCCCTGGAAATTGGTACGGTTGGGGGGGGGGGGGGTTGTTCATGCTTGCCAAAGAAACACCAAATACTGTAACTGTGAATAGTATTTAACTTTTTCAGTTGTTTCATGTCACAAAGAAGCCTTCTGCAACTGGAGCTTTTCTTAGAGCCAATCAGACAGCAACTAAAACAGAAACATGTAAATCATTACGTAAACAGCTGATTTAAAAGTTATAACTTTTAAACTGATGTTGTATTAATCAAATACACAATTTATCACTGCTTGTGAGGGGGCAGAACATTCATAACTCATTCATGGCTTCGCCACTTGTGTGTTATGGTCCTGCCCCCTCACTTGTGAGAATAAACTGCATATCCTGAGTCAGGGAATTACTGTATATCTCCCATATCTATCTCTATACAGGGAATAACCCAGCCTTACAGTATGTGCTCTGCTACCCCCATTGCCATGCACCTCATCTCCTGAAATTTCCTACAACCCAAACTCCAGCAAGTGCTTAACCAGCCCAAGTGGAGTACTGGGCTCTCTGACAAAAAGACTTCGAGTAAGAAAATATATACTGCTATAATCAGTTTAATTACACTGCAGCAAGTGCATAAAGCTAATTAGTTAGCCAACTAGATACAGTAATGGGAAGAGGGTTATTTATTAGGCTCAAAGTATGACAATACAGTAAGCAGCTTATTTACAAAGGTGGAATGAAACAGGCTGTATGTATATATGAACATAGGAAGAAGCCAGCAGAGGAAGATCATTTGGTCTATCACGTCTGCTCGTATTGCAGGGTCCACAGCTTGAGCTAATGTCCCTGCCCTCCCAGTCCCTCCCCACTCCTCTCATCTTCCCTACCTATGATCCTTACCTTCCCCCTATGCCTATCCCAGCCTCTCTTAAAGCTGCCCACTGTCTTCAATGAGCTGACCTCTTCCGGCAGCGCATTCCTAGTACCCACCACCCTCTCTGTGAAGAAGTGCTTCCTGACTTCCCTCCTAAACCTCCCACCCCTCTGCTTAAGACTATGCCTCCTTGTGTTATGGTTGCCACTCAGCTTAAAGAGACTCTCCTTATCAACCTTATTTATTTATCCCTTTCAAGAACTTGAAGGTCCCAATCATGTCCTATCTCTCTCTCTCTCTCCTGTCTTCCAGGGAGTACATGTTCAGTGCCCTTAAACCTCTCCTTGTATGCCTTGCCCTGCTGACCAGCTATCACCTTTGCAGCCCTCCTCTGGACCTTCTCCAGGAGGTTAATGTCCTTTTTGAGGTGTGGGCACCAGTACTGAACTCCATATTCTAGATGCAGCCTTACCAGAGACCTGTACAAGGGCAGTATAACCTCCTCTCTCCTACTACTGTTCCCCCTAGCTATGCATCCCAGCATCTTGTTTGCCTTTGCTGCTGCTTTCTTGCACTGCATGGAGTGCTTCAGGTCACTAGTGATCATCACTCCCAGGTCCTTCTCCTCCTCTGATGCAGATACTCTCACTCCACCCAGGTAGTACTCTGTCCTGGGATTCTTGGCTCCAATACGCATACCTTTGCATTTCTTGGCATTGAAGCCAAGTTACCAGATCCTGGACCACCTCCCCAGCTTTTCCAGATCTTCCTGTAGGTCCTGTATCCCTTCAGCTGTGTCCACTCTCTCACAGAGCTTGGTGTCATCTGAAAATAGACACATTTTGCCTTTAATGCCATCCCCAATGTCACTGATGAAGACACTGAACAACATCGGCTCCAGCACCAAGCCCTGTGGGACCCCACTGGTTAACTCTCTGGTGCCAGATAACTCTCCCCACACAGCCACCCTATGGGTTCTGTCCCTAAGCCAGTTTTCCACCCATCTGGCCATCTTTTCCCCAGCGCCAAGATTCACCAACTTCCTGATCAACCTTTTGTGGGGCACAGAGTCAAAGGCCTTGTTGAAATCAAGATAGAGGATGTCTACCGCTTGGCCCCTGTCTACTGTCTTAGTGACACATTCAAAGAAGTCAATCAGATTTGTTTGACATGATCTCCACCCCATGAATCCATGCTGCCTCTCATCCTGGAGACCATGCTCCTCTACATATTCCACCAACCTTTCCTTTAGTATGGTCTCCATGAGCTTGCCCACAATGGAAGTCAGACTGACTGATCTGTAATTCCCTGGATCATCCTTGGGACCGCTTTTGTGAAGGGGCACTACGTGTGCTGTTCTCCAGTCCTGCAGTACCATGCCTGACTCTAGTGAACTATTAAATAGGTCTGCCAGTGGCCCTGCCAGCTCCTCAGCCAGTTCCTTTAGTGTCCTTGGATGTACTTTGTCTGGGCCTGGTGATTTGTCCACCTTCAATGCCAGCAGCCCCTCCCTCACTCTATCCTCCTCTATCATTACATCTGTGTTCCCCACCCCCCTGCTCCTCTTTTCCCTCCTGAAGGTACTGATCCGTCCTTCTCCCTGGTGAAGATAGAAGTATTCATTTAGTATCTCTGCTTTTCCCCCATTATCCTCCACCCACTCCACCTCTTTCTTAAGCCTAACAATCCCTTCCTTCTTGTCCCTTTTCTCACTTAGATAGTGAAAGAAAGCCTTCCCCCCTTTTTAATTCCTTCAGCTATCTGCAGCGCCTTCTGTGCCTTTGCTTTCCGGATTTCCTTACTTGCCTCACTAGCCAACCTTAGGTAAATTTCCCTATCCACCTCGCTCTTTGTCTTCAAGAATTTTCTATAGGCCAACCTCTTTTCCCTTACTGCCTGGGCAACCAAAGAACTGAACCAGCTGGGCGCTTTGGCCCTTGTGTTCTTCCCCCTGAGCCTAATGCACTCATCTGTGGCAATCAGTATTCCTTCCTTAATGATGGACCACCTCTGGTCCACCCCCATATCTGCTCTGATGCCTACCAAATGGCTCCTTAGCACCTTGCCCATTTTCCTGAAGTCCGCCCTCCTGAAATCCAAGATTTTGGTCTTAGTCAGGATGCTTCCCTCTGCCCATATCCAACTCGAACCACACTGTGCAATGTAAAACAAAGTGTATATAAACTGTCAGGTGAATCGTAGATTCGAGACACCCTCCATTTATCCCCAGGATCCCACAGCCTCCTTTCACTGCTCCCTTATTACAGCAGATTCATTCATGCTAAGAGCTGTTGTGATGGCATTGGCATCGAAGTCTATCACAACACAATAATGGCCGCTTCACTGAGGGTGCTGCAAGTGTTACAGGTGGAATGAGGATGGAGTTTTTGATTATTTCTTCCCCATTTGTTTTTACCCATGTGGCCAGGACCAGGATTTTCTCCACCAATTTATTTATTACTATAAAACTAGTTATTTTCACGCAAAGTAATTTTAGCACAAACACAAATGCAGCCATGAATGCATAAATCAAATTTAGCGCTGCATTCACTATAATGGAAAGAATGCAAATAACGCTAGTTAGTGCAAATGTATTTTAGTGTAAATTAGTGCCTAAGTGAAAACAGCAAAAATTATTTCACAGTAAAAATTTCAAGTTTTACCATATTTATTTAAAATTTGATCAAACAGATGTTGGGGGTGGCCCCTTAAGATACAGTATCTTGTTTTCGTGGGAGTCCCTTGGTACAGCAGAGTACGAAATGTGCTTGTAACATGGCATTAATACTGTGCCTGTGATCCCGCGCTCCGATAGGTGTAGGAGGGTCACGAGACGGCAGCCGAAGCGGGCATTAACCCAGCTTATATGCCGTGCCCGCTTCGGCAGTACCGTCACCGTCCAGACCCCCTGCCTAGCAGCACTGAGACCAAGCTCAGCAGGGAGAGGAGCACCAGCACCGCGAGTCATCCGGCGGCGGAAACAGGCAAGGGGGAGCACTACTAGCGGCGGACATCCGCGACAGGCAGCCAACCAGACCCAGGAGCAGCAGCGAGAGCCGACCTGGAGCAGGGCACCACCAGAGCAGTGTCGCGGGAGGCAGAGGAAGGAAGCCCCCAGCATGCTGGCGCGAGTCCGGCACTGACAGTCCTCACGGAGACCTCCTGGGCGCTCATCACGGCAACAGCCGCCGATTCGCACAGGAGTGCGACAGAGAGTTGAGTGCAGACATCTACGCGACTCCAAGGGACAGCAGGTAATGGCCGCGCCAGTCGTATCTGATAAATGTGCACCCGCACTTTCTTGAAACACAACACAGGGTGACAGGTCGCGCAGCCCCTCCATGTGGCACTGTTTGTCTCGCACACTGGGACCCCTCCAGATGCCTCCACCGACCCGCGGCCCATGTTACAAGCGCATTAAGCCACTCCGTCGGTGGCATCTAATGCGATTGATGCATGGGGGGCGGGTGGTAGCCCTGGGCCTCGGGCACCCACCGCCCCCCCCCATGCATCAATCCAGCATTAGATGCCACCTCCGTCGTGGCTTAATGCTTGCTTATACTGCAGTATGATAGGAAACACTAGTGCTATTTCCCAAAGGGATACAAGCATACAAGTTTTTTAAAGTACAAGACAGTTCACAGGAACTGCAGAGAACAATGACTCATACAGCAAGATATACAAGTGCTTGTTTCCAATGGAACACAAGCTACTTACAGTATTAGGAAGTTCATGGCAACAGCGGAGGAGAAGTACTTAAATAACAGGTAGGGAATGATAGCCACTGATGTCTTTTTTTTTTTTTTTTTTTTTGCTGCCTTGACACTTACTGGCAGCAGTCACCTTTGACCACTGCCAGCACCACCTATCGGCCTGTTAAGGCTTTTAGAAACAAAGAATTTTGAAATTTTAAACTTGAAAGAACTTGCAAATCTTTTTTTTCATAAAGATTTTATTTTATTTTTCAATTCTTATATACATACATATCTTCATAAAGACAATTTACTTACTATTCATAAACATTCCTATGCTTATTATTGTACATGCTGTACATTGGTGTATTTATATTCCTTAAATAGTTTATAATACCTCTTAAAACTTCTCTGTGTATAAAAACAGTCCACCTTACTATATACAGTCCCCACCACTTATAACAGGCGCATCCGTGCATGCACATTCTGCCCATTATATGTGTAACCCCCCTACAAATGAGGGTTCCCGAAAAGTCTTCCTTGAGCTTGCCTACATGCTCACTGCCCTGCTGGTGTCCTGCGTTTTTAGCAGTGCAAATGTATTGCCAGAGAGTGCCTGTATAGCCTCCGTGTACTGTCTCTTTAAGAGCTGCCTAGATTGTAGTTATAATTAACCTGAAGGGGGTTGAGTGTTGCTATGCTCGAGTCCCGCCTGGGCTGCCAGATAATCGCTCCATTTCTGCCATCACTATTAGCGCAGAGGGAGCTCTGTTAGAAGATGTACTTGTTTGCTGATCATTTATTAGAATAGTAATAATATTGCAGTTTGTCTAACCTGCCTTCTTTGTAGCATGGACATTTCTGTTTATCTCCACCATCTTGGTCCTGAACTGCTGAAAAGGGCAAATCAGTACCTTAGGGGACTCTAAAATGGTGCCTTTCCCCAGGGGCTTTGTGGGAGCAAAATTCTGTAGGAATTGTAGTTTTGGGCTTTTGGCGCCTTAATGAACCTGGAGGGGGAGCCCTTGTTGTGACTGACAGAGGAATCAGCTAACTGAACCTTTTGGATCCTGGGGAAAGTCCCAGACAGACATCAAATTCTATGTTTCTATGACTGCTTGCAGTTTCAGTTCAGAGCTGAGTTGGGAAGTGAAGGAGTAACAGCTCGAGATAGTTGAGCAGTAATCCTACACAGATTCGCTCAGGGGAACTGTGAGAACAGGGCTGAGTTTTGGCCTGCCTGTCTGCCTGCTGTCCCTGAGAGGGAAATTTGAAGTTTATTCGGACTGAATCTGAATTGTGAGGACGATTTAAACCACAGAACTGTGACCAGGCTTTAACCTGAAGAACACTGAAGATTTGCTGAATGCGATCGGCCTGTCAGGATTTCCAGCCTCCTTTGAATTCCCGGTTTGTGCATAGACTCTGTAATTGTGACCGGATAGCAATCTGCCTGGTGCAGTAGAATTTCTTACATGTAAATGTGCTGTGTGCTGTTAGTGGGTCGTGATTTGGTTCCCCACTGTGTGCTGAACTCTGTTCTGCTTGCTGGAGGCTGCATCCAGCTCCCATGGACTGAATCCGTATGCATCTCCACTGGGCCTGGGCTTTGCCACACTGGCCCAGCCAGACTACCCGCTGCACAGAGAAAGCCATCTATAAGAGACCTGCCTGGGGATCAGCCCCCTGCTCACGGTTTGAACAGGAACGACGCCTTGGTGATTCGTGTGGGCCCTGCTTCTCCTGGCACTCCAATTCAACAACCTGTTGTCTCGATTTCGTCCTGTCTGTGTCCTGTATTGGGTATCGTGAGTAAACATCAGGATAGCTCCCTGCAACAACAGCTAAATCTAAAGTGTTGTCATCTGATTGCTTTGTTGTCTTTTCTGTCATGAACTGAGCCCTCCGGCTCCGGATTACAAATAGTGTGTGTTGTGCATGTTGCTTTCTTCAGTCACAGGGCCCCAACCAGATGCGAGCCGGCCTACCCCGGGCAACGTTGCTGGCTAGCCCACCGTCTTCCTACCTGGGTACCCAGACAGTGTGACTGTGTAGGGACTCTGAAGTGCATGCATAACTGTCTGATTGATATAGCCTTTGACCTATAGCCAAATCAACCTGATTACGCCCCTCCCTTGTTCAAGTCCCCTGAATAAATCATATCTTCTAACTCTTTTTGCATTTAACCTGACTGTGGTTCCAGTTTGTGCCAAGAGTACTGTACTGTTGCTATTTGCTGTGCATAACCTTGTTTTACAAGAGGTCCCCAGGGTAGAGCTAGAGGAACCAGCCCTGGTGGTAAGTGCAAACAGTGTGGGTAATTGCATGGTGAATAAGGGTCATTGTGAAAGTAATTATTGTATATTGTTCAGGCCACTAGAAGGGAAAGAGGGGGGTTACAGTGTCCCGGAGGGCTGTGCTCAGGTTAGCTTGACCACTAACAACCCTGACCTCCAGGTGGAAGCACCCATTTCAGTACCCAGGCCCCTTAACCTGCTACTAGCCAAGCAGGCAGGGGTAGCAGCCCTTGGGATAGGGTCACATATGGGTTGGGCGCTGTAACCAAAGTGAATGTTTTTATATGCGTTGAATATGGATACAGTCCTCAGGGTTCCTCTTTAGGTAGCTGCAGGATCAGGAGGACTGATGTAATATGAAATAAACATTTACATACATTTACACACGTTTATTTCATATTACAGTACAGTATACTGTTACCACAACCTGTTTGAAGATCTGCCGCAATGAAAGTCGGAAGGTGGGAGCTTTGTGAGCGGTGGGGACTGTAAGTCACTATTTTAATTTCTCATCTCTCTGCTGCAAATACATCTGATTGCAAGATACTGTACCTTTTCAGGGTGTCAGCATGTCAGTTCAGGCAGATGGGCAAGCAAGAGGTGAAGAGGTATGTTGGAAAAATATCTACCACAACAAATGTACTGTAGAGCAAGGAGGGAGCTTCTGTAAGCAGCTCTCTGGAGCTGATGGCAAGCTTCAAACATTCAACAGATAAAAGAAGCAAAGTTCCCTGCAGCTAAGATGGCATCTCCTCCATCACCGATTCTCCCCTGCTGACAACTGATCAGGAAACCTGGTGTCCAAGGCTATAGCATTCTATGCCCTTTCTATTTTGGGCAGATTAGCCACTAATTAGTGTCAGTTCACACTTTGGCAAGCTTCGCAAACTGCATGCCGAAGTGTGAATTGATACTAACTAGCAGCTAATCTGCCCGAAATAGAAAGTGGGCATGGAACGCTATAACCAGTGTTTTTAACATTAGAGCCTATGTCACTGGCAACTGGTAAATGAAATTTACCCGGATAAACCGACTACCCATCTAAACCAATGGCGGTATAAGTGGCGTGGACTGTATATGAATAATCCTTTGATAAAACAGTTCTGTACTTTCTACTTTACATGGAAATAAATAAATAGTAAATAAATAAATAATAACAACTGTATCACCTGTTAAATCATAAAATTATACTTTACTAAAGTTGTATCTTACAAATCTTAAGGTGCACAAAGCAATGGAGCCAGATGGGATACATCCAAAGATACTGAAGGAGCTCAAAGAGGTGCTGCCTGCACCTCTGACAGTCCTGTTCAACCACTCACTAGAAACAGGAGTGGTCCTGGAGGACTGGAGGAGGGCAGATGTAGTCCCATTTCACAAAAGTGGGAGCAGGAAGGAAGCTGGCAATTACAGGCCTATCAGCCTGACCTCGGTGGTGGGGAAATAAATGGAATCGTTACTGAAAGAAAGGATTGTGGAATATCTTGAATCCAGTTGCTTACAAGATCCAAGGCAGCATGGATTCACTGGGGTGGGGGTGGGTCATGTCAGACTAATCTCATAGATTTCTTTGATTGGGTAACCAGGGAAGTAGATCTGGGTGGAACGGTGGATGTGGCCTACCTAGATTTCAGTAATGCCTTTGACACTGTTCCGCATAGAAGACTAGTAGGCAAGCTGGGCAGCCTAGGAGTGGGACTAAAAGTGGTAAACCGGTAAGAAACTGGTTGAAGGATAGGTGACAGAGGGTAGTGGTAACCAACGTTCACTCCGGGGGAAGGAGAGTGACAAGCAGGGTGCCACAAGGATCAGTATTGGGACCAGTCCTCTTTAATATCTTTTTAAGTGACATTGCAGAGGGACTAGAAAGGAAGGTATGTCTTTTGCAGATGGCACAAAATCTGCAACTGCAATAAAGTGGGCACTCCGGGGGGCTAGAAAAATGAACAGAGACCTAAGTAAGCTTAAGGTGGTCTGGGAAGTGGTAACTAAGTTTCAATGCAAAAAAAAAAAAAATCATGCACTTGGGAGTTAGAAACCCAGGGTCAGAGTACAAAATGGGGGAGTGGTACTGGTGACCACCAAACAGGAAAGAGACCTGGGTGTTATCATATCTGATGACCTAAAGGTGGCCAAACAGTGTGACAAGGCAGTGGGGAGCGCCAGTAGAATGCCAGGGTGCATAGGGAGGGGTATCACTAGCAGAAAGAGGGTGGTGGTGATACCACTGTATCATTCACTGGAGAGATCTCACCTAGAGTACTATGTCCAGTTCTGGGTCCTCATCTCCGAAAGGACATATAGTTGAGGCAGTCCAGAGGAGGGCAACTAAAACGGTAAGGGATCTGCATCAAAAGCACTATGGGGGGGAGGGGGCGCTGTTGAGCCTGAGCAAGATGGCTGCTTCTTAACACTGCTCTGTCAACCCACTTGTACTAAACTTCTAAAATCAGGTTACTTGGGTCACAAACAGCAAAATTAGGCAAGATAATTGTGTCGGAAGTTCACTGCTATAAGATGGGAAATCCCCAGAAAGATCGCAATCACCCAGATGGAATGAAAGGGAAAAATGCTCCGACCGCCTCCTCCATGCGGTCTAACCCTACTCCACAGGCCACAGACTTGGAAAGTGCAGGTGAAGAAACTCTACAGTCTCTGGGCCAGAAAATAAATCATTTAATAGTATCAGTATCGTCCTTTGCAGAGAAAATGGACAGTATAACTAACCGAGTGACTAATCTAGAGACCTCAATGGAACTGGTAACCACTGAATCCCTCGAGGCAAAAAAAGTTTGGATGCCGCTATGGGGGTCAGCACTACTCTGGTTAAAGAAAACGGCCATCTTCGTATGAGGCTAGAGACCCTGGAGAACCAAGTTAGAGCCTCAAACATTCGGTTCCTGGGTTTTCCAGAGGGATGTGAAGGAGACCACTTGGCAATATTTATACAGGACTGGCTGATACAACAACTCGGGCAAGAAGTGAAAGATCAAGCCAGAAGCATTAGAAAAGCCTACCGGATAGCCAGACGCGGCAATGTGGACAATTCGGAGGCCCCTCGAGCGGTTCTGGCGGTGACAGATGGGGTGGCCTTGAGAGATTACCTCCTAGCCATGGCTAGATGGCACAAAACGCTGTTGTGCGAGGGGGAGCCAATTAATGTTTTTCCGGACATCAGTTATGCAGCGAGACAGAGGCGTAAGTTATTTGATGGAGCCAGGGCCCTTTTGAGAGAAGCAGGCATACAGCACAATCTATTATTCCCGGCCCGATTGCGGATTGTTCTCCACGGAAAAATCTTTATCTTTTCGGACTCGAAAGAAGTAGGCCGCTGGATTCAGAAGCAGGTTCCGAGGAGGAGGCGATCGAGAGATCAGAGTGGAGATCTATCGGAGGAGGACAAGTCGTGAAGGAATGAAGGGGTTTCTGACCAGTCTGGAGAAGAGAAATAGCCCATTTTCCTGGAGAGACTGTTTTTCATTAATCTCCGGTATATTGCATGAGTAAACGCACTGGAGAGCGAGTATGACTGCAGAATTGCATATATTTATTTTGAGTTTTGCTCTTATTATTTAAACTCGTTTCCAAAGTTCCAGTTAAGGGAGGGAGATCTTTGTTTCTTTTTTTAAAATGGGCATATCTCAGCTTTTGTTAAAAGAGAAAGTTGAGCCAAATGTGTTAACCAAATTGAAATATTGAGCTTTCTAAGAGCAGTGTTAATACCTGGGATTTAGCACCATAAGTGTGCTTTATTAAAGTTAAAGGCATGGACGCTGTTATCTCCACATAAGTGGGAGAAGGACACAGGTTTCACCTTCTTGAACTTTTAGTTTGATATTTCCATGCTGCTCATGGGCTCTTTAAAACAGCATAAAACGGAATGTTAGACTTTTTCGAATTTACAGCTCTTCGATATCCTCCGCAGATGTATCTTATGCAGTAGACAATGTAATGTGCCTTGACATATGGGGAGTGGCGCCCTCAGTGTGTTGTTATACTTAACTTGTGAAATGTCTCTGCTGGAAAACTGTAACTTGCTGTTTATAATGAAACAATAAACATAAAGTTAAAAAAAAAAGCACTATGAGGGGAGACTGAACAACCTCAATATGTACAGACTGGAAGAAAGGAGGGAGAGGGGGGATATGAGAAAGACTTTCAAATACCTCAAGGGTATAAATATGGTGCGAGGTTGAACAGGACTGTCAGAGGTGCAGTCAGTGCCTCCTTGAGTACCCTCAATATCCTTGGATGGACCCTGTCTGGCCCCATCGCCTTATCCACTTTCAGATTTGCGAGTTCCTTCAGGACGCTCTCTCCTCTGTAAATGGACTAGTGTCTACCTCCCTTCCTTCGATGCTCCTGTCACTTTTCTGTGGCCCCTCTCCTTCCCTTTCTTCTGTGAACACTGAACGAAAGTATTTGTTCAAGATGTCTGCCTTTTCTTGGTCCCCCTCCACACAATCCCCCCTTCCCTCCTTAGTCTTACAATCCTTCCCTGGTCTTTCTCTTTTTGCTTACATACCTAAAATATTTCTTGTCCCCTTTCTTTAATTACTGGGCTATTTTCTCCTCTGTTTGCACCACTGCACTCCTAACTAATTTCCCTGCCTCCCTCCGTTTCTCCAGATACAGCTCCCTATCTTCCTCTTTCTGTGTCTTGTTATACCTCCTGAATGCTAACTTTTTGGCCCTTACCTTCCCAGCCACCTCCTTAGAGAACCACAGAGGTCTCTTTTTCCTCTTGACTTTGCTTACTAGCCTGACACAGAGGTTTGTTGCCTTTTCTATGCTCCCCTTTTAGTTTTGCCTAAAGTTCCTCCACTCCACCCAAGTCCTCCCCCTTGCCAGGGGATCCCCAAGGCATTCCCCCATCTTTTTAAAATCATCCCTCCTGAAGTCCAGGACCCTCGTCCTTGTGTGGCCCGATTCGGTCCCAGTCCTTCTACTGAACCACACAGTACTGTGATCACTGGCCCCCAGGTGGTCACCCACCGTGACTTCTACAACACTGTCCCCGTTAGGTAGTACAAGGTCGAGTATTGCCCCCTCATGAGAAGGCTCCTTAACTAGTTGCCTAAGGAACACCCCCTCTGCAGGGAGTCCAGGATGTCCCTGCTCCTAGCTGTAGCTGCAGCGGGGATGCTCTAATCTACATGCTCCAGTCTACATCCGGCAGACTGAAGTCTCCCACCAGCCCTTCCTACCTGGGCTCCTGGGACTCCTACGGCACCTGCGATACACAACTGCATTGACCTCTTGATTTGCCCCCCAGGGTAGGTCTGCCTACAGCTGCCCATAGTTTATCTAGTGGCCAGTGGTGGAAGAGAACCCAAGGAGCCAACGCAGGAGCCAGGGGGATAGAGGTCGACTGTAGACACGTGAGTAGGTGAGGCTGCATCTATTCTACCAGCAACCTGCATTTTTCCCCTGCAGTTCCTTCCCCTGGGACGGCACTGTGCAGAATGCACACGACTCCCACTCCCACACACACATCGCATTTACAGTCTCGATCACATTTACAGTCTCGACCATGTCACAGTCCTGCATATACAGAGTCCCTGACTGCATTACTACCCAACTTCCACAGGGTGTCAGTCAGATAGTAAGGTACACAACTCTACCTCCCCGAAGAGCCACGCACATTCCCAAACCTGGGTCACCATCACAGTAAGCAGTATTGCTAATGCTGAGCTACCTGACAGGCTAATAGCAACTAATGCTGAAGGCTGCCCCATTGTAAACACACAAGCACTACAAAGAGGTGAAAGGGAGGTGGGGGCCAGCATCCCATACACATCAGTAAGTAATGTGAGCAAGGAGGGGAGGGTATCCAGATAGCCATTTCTATATTTATTTATACAGCTGCATTGTTTCTAGTTAATCCTAAACTGACGATGCATGCAACAGTTGTTGATGGTGTTATTTAGAAGCAGTGTGGGATGGTTATTAGAGCACAGGCTTGGGAAGCAGATACAGATTTGAGTCCTACCATAGCCACTGATGCATTGCTTGAACTTGAGCAAGTCACTGACCTGCTTAGTGCTTCAGTCCCTCTCAGCTATATAAAGAGATAAAAGCAGGGCCCCACAGAAAATGAGATGTTGCACTTCAGTTGGGCAGTCCTTAGTAAATAAGTTGAAAAAAAACAAAAGGACAGCTTGTTGACCACCGTGCTAGCGACCTGTGTTCGGGAATGAGCTGGGTAATCAGAGTGGTCCAGAGGAGTAAGCAAGGAAAGCCTCTGGCCCTGGAGTATAAACATGCCTCGTATACTTGGGCTTCTCACGGTCACCTGTCATCTCTGAATAGGTGCTATGATGATTCTTTGGAGGAGTCCCCAGCATCCTCTGACCCCACCACGGGGTGGGGGTAAACTGTGGGGATTTTCAGAGGGCTGCAGGTAGTAAGGTGACTGGGTTCAGTAACTGCCCGGGGGAACGATGGGTGCAGGACCAGTGCAGATGGGGCAAATACCAGAAATTTTAAAAAAGCAAACAAGGGGTGCCTGATGGAGCAGTGATAGCGTGTTGTGCTGCCATTCAGGCAGCCAGAGTTGAGGAGCAGACTTTGGTTGCTGTCTCGGAAGAGAGGCCAGGCTGCAGGCAGCTGCTGGTGGGTAACGTATCTTAGCAGGTAGGGCTGGGGGTTGGATCTGGCATTACAGTGACCTTTGCCAGTGGTCCTGGGAGCTTGCTCCTTCTGCAGATGGCACACTGTATGTCCGATGTTAAAGGCATGGCTCACGCCTAGAGAAAAAAAGAGGCAAAAGAGGTAAAAAGTGGGAAAATCCCTGCAGTCTGCATGATGTTGAAATAAGCCTGAACAGTGTATATTCCGAACTGATAGGGTATATCCCTGGGGTGATGGCAGGGGTGGGTGAAAAATGTATGTAGGAAAAAAATGAATGGCTGCAATGCCCCCCCACGCACACACACGCACTTTATTGGTGCCAGGGAG
The DNA here is from genome assembly GCA_016271365.2 of Neoceratodus forsteri. Lineage (NCBI taxonomy): Eukaryota > Metazoa > Chordata > Ceratodontiformes > Ceratodontidae > Neoceratodus > Neoceratodus forsteri. The sequence goes on along the minus strand of JADMNL010000034.1, from coordinate 112,038,606 downwards.
TAATGAGTTAGGATGCAAAGACAGTAACAGCAAAGCGGCCGGCAGTAGCTCTCAGTCACGTGAGACAACTTCACGGCTGAGCTGTGATGCGTAAAGGGATTTACAGATGTAAAGCCACATCTCGATAACCTTTGGAACAAATCCCTGACATTCTTCACACAGTGCTGCACTAACCGGTTAGGCTCTGCCAGAGTGGAAATGCCAAGCTTCTACCTATCTATAGGTCTCAATTTATTAACCGTTTAATGTCATCAGCCATGGCAGCGCTTTTTTTTTTTAAAGTCATTTGTTAGTGAAAATGATCCCAGCAGTTGAACAGAAAAGGAAACATCATCCCAGCCCTTTGTGCTTAATCTATTACCAAAGCTGATACATTATTAGTATGAACAGGCCACACTGCTGAGAGGCAGCAGTATAAAGGAGAGACAGCGAGGAGGGCAGTTTTTAACCACGATAGTTTACAAGGGTTTCAGTGTATCCTTTTCTTTCTCCAGAGAGGTTTTACCCCCCAGTCGGTGACCAGGACCATTTTGCTCCAGTCTGCCCAGTCCCATCACCCACCTTCTCTAGGATTTACCCGTCTCTGGTTGTCCCCCACAAATCAGCCCTCATGGCAGGGCCATCAGTGCTGGCCATGACCTTCCAGAGCATAACCCAGATTGCTCAGAGGAGACACCCAGTTGGTAGTGCAGATCCTGCAATGGCCAGGGGTGCCATCCTGCTCGGCTGGGGGGTTATACTATTTTCTTTTTTTTCCCTGCCCATTCCCCACCCCCAAATGCCAGGCAGTGCCCCTGTAGACCTTGCATGTACATAGCATGCCCTCCTGGAGGAGAAAGTTTCCCCAACTGCTGCAGGGGTCGCTAGTACAGCGGAACCATGGTGTCCATCCCTCCCAGCTGGGAGCGCTGCCACATGACAGAACCTCTTCAGTCTCCTTCAGGCACCTGGCCAGCTCCTGAACTTGGATCATGAGAATGGGAGTGCACTGAGTTACCTACTGGGCTCTCCGGTGACCCCTTGTAACATATTATTTCAGAGGTAGGGCCAGTTTTTTATTTTTATTATTATCTCGTGTTGTTTCCCCGGTTTTTACTCTTGTTTCACTGCATTCTCCTTCCCCCCACTCCAATGATCATGGTTGCCACAGGTGAACCCTTCACCAAAATGGGGAGTGAGTGGATGTCTTTACATCTAACGCCAATTCTATTGCTTCATCAGCTGGCAGGGGCTCCACCGATGTGCGCTAACAGAAACAAAATTATGAAGGTAAAAAACCTTTGCATTTGGGTTCAAATGTGGCAGTTCCCTTAGTATTTCTTATACGTATTGTACACAGCACCCACGTATCGGTCTCAGTGTATCAAAACAGATAGGCCTCAGCTGGGATTTGAATCCAGGCCACCCAGAATACCATTCCGATTGCGCTACTAGCTATGCCACCAAGGCAACTGAGAAACCTGGGACTTCTAGAAGCACATTACTCTTTCTCTATGGAACAACTTGATGCTGCTCAGATAATTACATTTTCATTTACAAGGGTGTGGCATGTGTATATATGAAGCCCAAACAAACAGAAGAGAAAAATAAATAAGTGCCTTGTTTGGGATTTGAACCCAGGCCACCTGGAATACCATTACAATTGCACCAAACACAGGTCGTCAGCACTGCAAGTGGTAGCGCTACCGCGGGTCTAGGTCAATACAGTGTGAGCAAAAAGGCACGGTCAATTATCAAGCAGACAAAGCAGTGAGAGCAAAAACCGCGTGTCAGCAATACAGCGTGAAGCGATGACCGCATGTCTTGGGGGTGAGATTTACTATTAAACTGGGGGCAGAAAGTTGTTGGTGGTGGGTGATTTACCATTAGTAACCCCAGAGGGTGACAGTCGGGGGCTTGATAACATCCCGCGCTGTTTATCCTGTTCGGCGTTTTTCTTGACACTATTTTCACCATGCATTTTTTGCAACATGATTACTGCTGCGCTAAATTGACCTGATACCCGTTACCGCTGCACCGGTAGACTGGCCTTCAGGCCTAACTTCCATGGCAAGGAATCTCAAAATTCTGTGGAATGGTTTGGCCAATTTCTGCAGCAGCAGATAAACTGCCGCAGCACATTAATAAAGGGGCCAAAACACTTGTACATTTTTTTTGTTACCTCCACCATTGCCTGTGGAGCAGAGGCTTAAGATGATCGTTTTTCGGTATTGCTCATATGGCAAAGTTGTTGTTTTTTTCAAGGGGGTGGGAGACAAATCACTGTCAGTAGAAATTAATTTCCACCACTTCGAGTGCACTTTGCCGGGGTGGGGGAAGGGTGAAACAGTCTCCAGCTAATATGAAACAGACACTCTTGACTCACAAACTACTGATGGTGCTGAACACCAGGGATACAGACTCTGCATACTAGATAACGCAGTCCATGTGCACGGGTGACGCGGCATTCGTGAATAATTCAAGCAAGCAAGCAAGCAAACTTTATTTATAAAGTTCTCATTCCTATGGGCTCGGAGCACTATACAATACATAAAACAGACAATACCACAGCATTTACCTCCAGCAGAACAGCCACAATCAACATTTATGCACAATCAAACTATAAAAGAAATAACTATAATAAATAAAAGGCAGAATAAATACAATAAAAATCAAATAAAAAAAATCTAAAAATTACGTCAGGATTGGTAGGATAGGCCAAAAGCTGCAATAAAACGATGGGACATCAAGGCCCCTTTTGAAGGCTTCCAAAGAGGGGGCCTCCCACAGAAATGTGGGAAGTGCATTCCGCAGAGTCGGGCCAGCAACATCAAAGACCCTCTCACGTGAAGATTTTAACCAAACCCTGGGAATCGCTAGGAGGCCTGCCTCAGAGGAGCGGAGAGGTCAGGACATCTGGTGAGGAAACAAAAGGTCTTATGGGTAGCTACGCCCCAGTCCACGTAGAGCTTTATAGGTCTGCAAGCCGAACTTGAAGGAGATCCGCCACCTCACCGGCAGCCAGTGCAGTTCGAGCAGGTCTAGGGTTAAGTGACAGGATCTTGGAAGACCCATCAACAACCTGACCACAGCGTTCTGCACCAGCTACAGGCGACATAGGGTCCCTCCATTTAGCCCAAGGTAAAGAGTATTGCAGTAATCGAGTCTGGATGTAACAAAAGCATGTGTCAGTGAGGGCAGGTCACTGGGTGGGATAAAAGGTTTGATCTGGGCAATATTTCTAAGATGGCAGCAACTATTTCAGACAATGGACAACACCTGAGCCTCCAGCGTCAATTCGCTGTCCAAAATAATGCCCAGATTCTTCACCTTTCCTGAAGCAGTTAGAGAAGAAGAACCGAGCACTAGCTAGGTCTCCCCCCTCCCCCAACCCCAGGCTTGATCACTAAATACTTCCATCTTATCTGGGTTGAGCCTTACTCAGTTGGAGGACATCCAGTCCTGTATCTCGGCCAGGCAGGAATTCAGAACAAAGACTGCACTCTGTATACCTGGTGCAAATAACATGTACAATTGTGTATCATCTGCATAGCAGTGAAACCCCAACCTGTAACGTCTAATGATATCACTCAGGGGTAGCATGCAGACCATGAATAACATGGGTGAGAGGATCAAACCCTGGGGAACTCCACAGGACAGGGGCATCAGGCAAGAGGAATAAGTTCCCATTACCACCCTTTGCATCCCACCTGTGAGAAAGGACTCAAACCAGTTGATGATGATATCAGCGAGAACTGGCCATTCGTCTCGATCTCTCGCCCTGAGGAGATCATTCTGCACTTTGACTAGTGGCTTCATACCAGACCCAGGTGATCCCTTTATTGTGCCATTACAATGAAACCCTCGAATGGAACAGCAAGCTCATTGATTCTGCACAAAATTTAGAAATCCAAATACTGCTACCCCCAGAGTGGGTGGCCAAGAGGAGGACAGTGTCTGCACCTAGTGCCTGGCCATGGGGTGTGTGCACACTAGGCAGGCACACTGTTCTCCTGCCCCCGCCCGGTCTGAGATTAGCTCTATGTAGATTTACAAATGCCCTGAAGAATTTATGGGAATTGCTGTGCTGTTTCACTGAGTGGGATGCATAACAGATCACCTAGGTCTGGTTAAAAGCTTGCTTCCTCGTCCGGCCCATCAGCATACTGGTACTGCTCACAACGTTGACAGCCCAAGCAGAGCTGGCTTTAGAGCTCTGGGAGGCCCCCCACTGAGATAAATCATGGGGCCCTTACCCAACAAAGCTTGATCATGTCATTTACTTGGTCAGAAATGCACATTTTATTTGTAATACCATCAGTTACATATTTGTGTTTTTTTAGGGGGAGATAGCAATGTCAGTGCTTGGGGCCCCATTGCCCCTTTCAATTCATGTCTGTTCATTGGCCTGTGATTGGCTATGCCATACCCTGATGTGTAATTTCATGATGTAGGATGCCACATGAGAAAGCTCCGTAGAGCCCAGTGACTGCTGTTTTACTCTAAGTATGAATAATAACTGAAAATAAAACTTACAGCAATTTTTTACTCTGGAGCTGGTTGGGAGCGCCAAGCAACTGCAGGGTTTGCTGGTGCCTAAAACCAACTACGAGCTCGAGTTCTGAGGCGAGCACTAGCCATTGGGGCTGGCCAGGGGGAGAAAGATCCAGCATCCCAAAGGACACCCGCTTCCTCCAGGGAGAGAGGGTAGTTGCTGCTGATACAACGTTGCCACCTGGGTGACCCCAGATGACAATGCAGTAGCTGGCACAGTGGGGGAGAGGGGATGCCAGCTGGGCTCTGCTTGAGCAGGTGTAGCCAGTAGCATGTCAACTTCCCAGGGGTGGAGACCCATAAACAGAAATAAATCTCTTGACTGATGTATGATGATACTGGGTGCACTCGGGCCTGACCCTGGTTACTATCCGTTCTTCTGAACCCCGACAGCTTCCACCTCTGTGACCTGCAGGAAGTGGAAGGCTGGATCTGGTCGAGCTTGACCCCACTTCAGGGAGGGGGCAAGCTGGCAGGTCTCCCCTACACCGCCAACTAAACGGACTCAGTGTCTTCTGGGAGAGGTCCTTTACACTGGTGTGGGACCTGCAAGGATCGTACCCCTCGTGACGCACTGCCTGTTTTTTTCCCCCCAGTTTTCTTGTCCCAGGGATGCCAACTGGGTGATGACACAAGCCCATGCATGCATGCGTGCACAGCTGTCACCATCAAGTGTCCCTTTCCTCCCGCTATACTGTCTTGTGTTCACTGCCACCTGTGGTCACCCAGGTGGCAGTATAGCAGCAGGTTTAGCCCTCCCCATCCCTGGAGGACAGCACCCTCTGGCTTACCCCCCAAGCCCCTGTTGGGGCCATCAGTGCTGCACTCCTCCCATCTGCTGCACAGCCCAGTGTGAGAAGATCAGGGAGTGCAGGGCTAAGAATGCCAACACTGTCATGCTTGTGACTGCCATTTTTATTCCTAAAAACCCTTGACTACTTTCCCTCCTACCACTTTGATGGCACTGTGCATAGCCCACTCTGGCCTCACACACATGCAGCCTAGCCTCTGTAAAGGGGAAGCAAACCCCCTGTACCACTGCAGAGGGCACTGCAGCAGCAGACTGCAGCACTGCCTCCCCAGGCTGGGATAATGCCAGCAGTGCTATTTCAGCTTTGGCTGCGCTGCTGCTACACCTGGCACTTGCACCCAATGTGGGTTACCAGCAAGGTGGTGTGACATGTTGCTGTCGAGCAACTGGGTGGCCACACAATGTTCTTTGTGGGCCCACCCAGTGGCAGGACAACAGCATGTTGCTTTGTCACTGGAGGACTGCAGGTCACATGCGTTGAGCCCTGAAATCCCATGATGAGGCTGGCTAGAGGCACAGCAGAGATGAAGCATTCAGCTCCCACAAGGCAGGGTGCAGAAGCCCAGCATCTGCACACCACCTGTCAGACAACCAGGAACTGGAACTGGTACTGGCTGTGAAGGCAGCAATTGTCCTGCTTGACTAGTCAGAATAATGCAGCCATGCTAACCTCATTGTACGTGGGAGGAGGGGCAGTTTACATTGTACGACACAAGGTGAAATCCAATATGGCAGGTGAGATTTCACGAGCAGCTTCTTCACTTTTTATTTTATTGCATAGGACAGTACTATTCAAGCTTTTAAGCATTAGACATGGGGTGCAGGGCCAGAGTCCCAGATCTTTAAATAAATCATTATTTAGTAAACTCTGAAACTGAAACCTCAGCCACCACATTACTTTAAAAACTATGTGTCACATATAGTTCTGGGGAACTGGGGGGATGGGAGGAAATCAGGGAAAAACAATATGCATTTTGACTATGCATGACCTAAATATCATAGTTAAAGCAATTTGTAGAGTAGAAGCTACAGAAAAGCACAGTGCTCTCATTAAGGAAAGTCAAGGCTGTTTACTTGAGCTTTTAATGGAGCTTGGCTTATGCTAAATTCTACACACACACAAATGGACTTGTAATAATCCATGCCATGGATAGGAAGTGGAGCATGGAAATCGATACCCTTTATTATCAAGGAATCATGCTCAGTCCAGTTGTGTTTGTGTGATTAATCCATGGACTAAGACACCCCCCAATACCCCCATACACTCTCTGTGCCTTGGTCTAAGTTCTTGCCATTTGATTCCCAGGTGCTTATATTACATGTGTTCAGGAAAGCATTCTTTTCTGCAGTCAATATCAGCTTACATAAGGCTTTTATCCTTTCCACAACACACACGGCGTGTGTGTGCACAAGTCTGCGCGTGTGTGCGTATCCCCAACGGAGCGTCCAGATGACTCCAGATTGCTGTGGTTGAGTTCTGGCCATGTTTATTAGCTCATGATTGATTTTCCTCACGGGATCTTTTACAACAACCAAGCAAGGTATCCTCCCGCACATTTTAACAAGGACTAGGTTTGCATTGATTCCCACTAAATCTTTATCTTTGGGATTTCTTTTTCCATGTTTTTCTAGTATTAATCCAGTCACATCTTTTTTATGGAGGAAAACTCTGGTTAACTCTCTAATAGCTGACAAAGATCTGCCAATTCTGCTTTTTTCCCCTTTTTAAATGCAAACTCATGGATTTGATTAAAAAAACACCCAAGACTATCACTGCTTTGCCACATTTAGAATGGGCTGTTGTAATTTTTTTTTTTTTTTTTTTGCAAATGACATACCTAGGCTAGGCAAACTGAAACGCCATATCTCATTTTTGGGAAGGGGAAGTGGTGTGAGGGCTGAAGAAGAAATGAGGGTCAGGAGTCAGTAACATCACACTGTAAGTCAATGGCAGTGGTGGGATTTGAACCTGTTCTCCTCTATGGATGTCACAATATCAAATTTTAAGTAGCACCATCTTTGTGTAAAAATTATCCCAATCTACTATCACGATAATCTGCAGCATTTCTAATTTTTGGGAAAACAGTAAAACTTTGATTGAAGGAAAGCGGGGAATCAGGAATCATGGTCATACCTGGAGAGGGACACACTGCTGCAGCAGTAAGTTAAGACAGTTTATCATGGTATATTGTTGTATATTGTGCCGAACACTAATCACGATATTGTTGTTTTGCAATGATAAATTGTTGTCAGTGCGAATTATCGTGACATCCTTATTCTCCTCACAGTTCAGCGTTTCAATCACTAGATTGAACAGTCAGCCCTGTAAGTGGTGCAACGTGTGGTCAACTTCAGGACGTTCAGACTGGGAGAGGTGGAGGAGGAGGGAGCCTCATAGAATTTTTATTTCTTTTATTTATTTCAGTTTGGGATTAATACCTTTGAGTCAAGGACTCATTTTCAAAGGTTCCATGTCAGTGGTGGACAAACATTACAGATAGTACAAAATATACAGAATAACAGGGAACAATTTACATAGGCAAGCACATTGCAATTATATACATCTTATTACAGTGGTGCCAGAGAAGGGATTAGGAAAGGAGAGGAGGGTAGTACTCTGTCTTAGTGTTCAATGGATGGTAGGTCAACCAAAAAAGACAGAGAGGGTAGGGTGGTCAGCTGAGACTGGGCCTCGTTAAAGGGGGGGGTGAGGGAAGGGTGATCAGCTGAGAGAGGGCATTGTCTGGGTGAAGCGTATGGAGGGAATATAGTAGGAGGGTAGGTAGTGAGAGGGGTAGAGGTGATGGGGAAGGGGTAAGGTAGAGGGTAAAAATAGGGAGGCTGAGGAGCAGTTTCAATAGTGCAGGCAGGTACAGGTTTTGGTTGTGTCAAGAAAGGATCTGAGCCCAGATCTGAAAGTACCAATCTTGGGTGTATCAGTGAAGTCAGCTGGTAGCTCACTGTACCATTTCGGTCCTTGGTACAAGATGGAATTCTGGGCAAGGTTCATCCGTTTGAAAGGGATCACCAGCCTGTCGGTGATTGCACTTCTGCTTGATTTAGTTGGCGCTGCCAGTTTAAAGAGTCTGCCTGGGGGGGGGGGGGCGTTACCCCAAGAAGCACTTTTTTTTAAAAGTAGGCAGGTTTGGTATTGTACTCTAAGATGGAGTGGGAGCCACCCAGTTTCAGTGTACAGCGAGCAGGTGTGGGTGTCGAGAGAGGCCCCCTATGTTATGTGGCAGGCCTTATTAAGGAGTGTGCTAACCCTGTTAAGGGCAGTCTTTGTGCCAGCCCCATAGATAGGCAGCCCATAGTCGATGGACGACAGTACTGAACTGCTGGTAGCAAGTTTGAGAGCATCTGGACATATCAAGTTCCTGTGATGGACAAGGACACCAAGCTTTATGTTTACTGACTTGACTACAGAGTCTATGTGGCTTGAGAAGGTGAGTATGTCATCCAAGGTGATGCCGAGGTACTTGAACTTTGTTACTTGGTCTAGTATTTTGCCCTTGTGGCTGTGTATGAGCAAGGGCTGATATTTCATTTTGCTTTGTGAGGTAGAGAAAAGCAGACTCTTAGTTTTTTTGTGGTTTAAAAGTAGTTTGTTTTGTGTGAACCAGGATTCAAGTTGGAGGAAGCTGCTTTGGAATTCAGATGTAATGGAGTAGTAGTCTTTACCAGCAACTGATATAACTGCATCATCCACAAACAGTACAGTACGTGCTGAGCAAACAGATGGGGCTGGGATGATGAAAAGGCTGAAGAGGAGAGGTCCAAGAATGGAACCCTGTGGAACCCCAAGGGACACACCCTTAGATGCTGACAGAGTATCTCCAATTTTGACACGCTGTGATCTGTTGGAGAAGTAGCTGCCAAACCACAGTACTGTGTCAGGAGATAGACCTATTGACTGAAGGCAGCTAAAGAGGAGGTTGTGATTCACAGAGTCAAAGACCTTCATAAGATCAATGAAAACCGAACCCACTGCCTGCCCACTATCTAAGGCATTGTATAACTGGGGTGAGTAATCAACAAGGGCAGTAAGAGTAGACTGTTTTTTATGGAAGCCGTGTTGCTGCGGGCAGAGTAGGTTATAGTTATCAAGGTACTCTGTTAGCTGCTCCGAGACCATTCTTTCAAGTACTTTAGAGAGTAGGGGTAGAATGGATATTGGTCTGTAGCTGAATGTTAGGGTTTTGTCCTCGGCCTTGAAAACAGGTGTGACAATGGCTGACTTCTATGCATTCGGAAACACACCTGATTTTAGAGAGGCATTAAACACCATTATACAATGGCAAGAAAGAATCTTGGACTGTGATTGGTCAGTTTGGTGCTGGACCCATGGCGTTATCCCAGCATAACGCCACAGGTCTAGTCTCAGCTTTGTGAACCAATTGAGGATTTATTTGGATGATTATTTGGATCTCTTTTTTGCATCTCCTCTTAAGAAACAAAAATATTTTTCCACACTAATAAAAACATTCTTTAAAATTATTTTTTTATTTTATATATAACAATAAGCCATTGTATAATAGGAATAATGCACTCCAGGGTGTGTGTCGTGCTGGGATAATGCCACGCCTGGGGCATTGGATGCACTCGGCCTGTGGCCTCGTGCCCAACCCCCCCAGGCGTAGCGTAATCCCAGCATGACACACACCTTGTCGTGCATTATTCCTTTATGGTTAGAGGACTAGCAAGTTTGTTCAGAAGCAGACAAACAAGCTTTATGTCGACATGATCCACTGCCATCCTGGTCTTGCCTAGGGCCCCTTTAATGTGCTTGATCATTTCGGACTTGGTGACTTGTCTAAAATAGAAGGGTGGCAGATTCTCCCTTGGAGGATTTTGCAGGGCAGTATGGTGCTGGTGACTTGTCAAGTCCTTAAGGTAGTCTCCAGGGAGTACATCAGAGGAATAGTAAGACAAATTGCTCAGCTGCAAGTGAACCTAGGATAGATACCTAGCTGTGATAATGGTGTGGAGTATCAATCTCATCAGACTACTTTCAGCCCCACTGCATGCAAACTAACAAGGGCTTGTGTCTGGAAAACTCTGCTGCCGCTGGCAGAATTAATGTTCTTACAGAAATGTTACCGCCTCAGATGCAAGACAATACAGCTAGTTAAAGGAACATGTTGCTGTCCAGATACACAATATTCCTGCATTTGGCAAAGGGGCCTGTGCCAGTTTCAGAGCTTGCTAACTCAAGGTGACCAATGCCAACAAAACAAATCATGAATTACAATGAGGAAGGGAAAATGTGAACCACTAGGAACTGAACCTATGACCTCTAGCATTCCGTGCTAGTAACTCTACCTCTGAGCAATGGTTCACACAGCTGTAGTGGCTGTCCAGGTCTTCCTTCAAAGTCACATTCCCTTTCTCTGGAATGCTAGCAGCAGCCTGTTTAAAACTGCACTGAGGAGGAGTTGATTGGCTGTTGTTCTGAACAAAACAAATCAGAAGCCTGCTCCAGTGGTATGGTGGGATGGCCCAGTGGTATGGTGGCATGGCCCAGTGATATGGTGGGGTGGCCCAGAGGTATGGTGGCATGGCCCACTGGTATAGTGGGATGGCTCACTGGTACGGTGGGATGGCCCAATAGTATGGTGGGACTGCCCAATGGTATAGTGGGACTGCCCAGTGGTATGGTGCATGGCCCAGTGGTATGGTAGGATGGCCCAGTGGTATGGTGGGATGGCCCAGTGGGGTTGGCCTAGTGGTATGGTGAGATGGCCCAGTGGGTGGTATGGCCAGTGATATGGGTGAGGGGAAGTCATAGACAGGGTGGAGGCAGTCCAGAGGAGGGCAACTAAAATGGTGCTGGGGTTGCACAAGAAGCCCTATGAGGAGACACTGAGGGATCTCAACATGTACACCCTGGAAGAGAGAAGAGTGAGAGGTTACATGACAGAGACCTACAAGTACCTCACATGGGTAAACAGGGTGCAAGAGGGAAGTTTCTTTCAAATGAGAAGGAGCACCAGGGCCAGGAGGCATGTAATGAAGCTGGAGGAATGGAGGAGTTTAAGAGAGATATGAGGAAATTTTTCTTCACTAAAAGTGTGATAGGCACCTAGAACAGACTGCTAGCAGAAGTAATAGATGAAAGAACAGTGGGGGGCTTCAAGCATGTGTGAGATTGACATAGGGGTGTATTAGAAAAGAGGCAGGGGGGATGGTTGTCGGAGACCAGTTAGGGTCTGCAGAGACGAAACAGGCAGAAACTGGGTGGACCAAAGGGTCTCTTTCTGCCGACAAATTCTGTTTCTGTGTTTCTATCTCACCAAACCACATGCACACTCTTAAGCCTCAGTTCCAGTTAAAGGCAGTACAGCACAGTGAAGAGTCCTAATAGGGCAAAACACGTGTCTGTACTCAGCCATTCTCATCCAGTACTGGACTAGATGTATAGGCCTGTTAAGTTTTGTAAGCCTGACTTGCACAAGGATTTGCATTGAACGCCTATGATGCTTTGCACTGGACTTGAGGCTGCATAGGTGCTGTTGTTCTGGTAAACCCAGGTCAGCCTGACTTGCACAAGGGTTTTTATACCCATGATGCTTTGCACTGGAATTGCAGCTTCAAAGTATATATATGATTTGAAGAGATGCAAAAAAAAAAAGTCACTTTGGATAGTTCTTGTCTCATAGAATCCTTTCACAGATCCTGTGTACCCCTCTTCCAGCCAACTACTCCCTGGATACGCTCACTTGGAGTGTGTTAAATATGTTGCTGAACTGAGCGGTACACGTTGTCTGCAGTGTACACACCACATACACCTCAACTGCACCTTACATACACCTCCCAAATACTGTACACCGCAACCGCACCTTACAGTCACCTCCAAAATACTGTACACCTCAAATGCACCTTACATACACCTCCCAAATACTGTACACCCCAAATGCACCTTACATACACCTCCCAAACACTGTACACCCCAAATGCACCTTACATTCACCTCCAAAATACTGTACACCTCAAATGCACCTTACGTTCACCTCCAAAATGTTGTACACCTCAAATGCACCTTATGTTCACCTCCAAAATACTGTACACCTCAAATGCCCTTACACACACCTCCAAAATACTACTGTACACCTCAACTGCACCTTAGATATACCTCCAAAATACTGTACACCTCAACTGCACCTTACATATACTTCCTAAAATACCATACACCTCAACTGCACCTTACATTCACCTCCCAAATACTGTACACCACAACCGTATCTTACATACACCTCCCAAATACTGTACAATCTTAACTGTACCTTACATCACCTCCAAAATACTGTACACCTCAAATGCACCTTACATACACTCCTCCCAAATACTGTACACCTCAACTGCACTTTACATTCACCTCCAAAATACTGTACACCTCAACTGCCCTTACATACACCTCCAAAATACTACTATACACCTCAACTGCACCTTACATACACCTCCCAAATACTGTACACCCCAAATGCACCTTACATTCACCTCCAAAATACTGTACACCTGAAATGCACCTTACATACACCTCCAAAATACTGTACACCTCAACTGCCCTTACATATACCTCCAAAATACTGTACACCGCAACTGTATCTTACATTCACCTCCAAAATACTGTACACCTCAAATGCACCTTACGTTCACCTCCAAAATAGTGTACACCTCAAATGCACCTTATGTTCACCTCCAAAATACTGTACACCTCAAATGCCCTTACACACACCTCCAAAATACTACTATATACCTCAACTGCACCTTAGATATACCTCCAAAATACTGTACACCTCAACTGCACCTTACATATACTTCCAAAATACCATACACCTCAACTGCACCTTACATTCACCTCCAAAATACTGTACACCTCAAATGCACCTTACATTCACCTCCCAAATACTGTACACCACAACCGCATCTTACATACACCTCCCAAATACTGTACACCGCAACTGTACCTTACATTCACCTCCAAAATACTGTACACCTCAAATGCACCTTACATACACCTCCCAAATACTGTACACCTCAACTGCACTTTACATTCACCTCCAAAATACTGTACACCTCAACTGCCCTTACATACACCTCCAAAATACTACTATACACCTCAACTGCACCTTACATACACCTCCCAAATACTGTACACCCCAAATGCACCTTACATTCACCTCCAAAATACTGTACACCTCAAATGCACCTTACATACACCTCCAAAATACTGTACACCTCAACTGCCCTTACATATACCTCCAAAATACTGTACACCGCAACTGTACCTTACATTCGCCTCCAAAATATTGTACACCTCAAATGCACCTTATGTTCACCTCCAAAATACTGTACACTTCAAATGCACTTACGTTCACCTCCAAAATACTGTGTACTCCTACACACCTACAACACTGCAACCTCAACTGCACCTTAGATATACCTCCAAAATACTGTATACCTCAACTGCACGTTACATATACTTCCAAAATACCGTACACCTCAACTGCACCTTACATTCACCTCCAAAATACTGTACACCTCAAATGCACCTTACATACACCTCCCAAATACTGTACACCTCAACTGCACTTTACACTCACCTCCAAAATACTGTACACCTCAACTGCCCTTACATACACCTCCAAAATACTACTATACACCTCAACTGCACCTTACATACACCTCCCAAATACTGTACACCCCAAATGCACCTTACATTCACCTCCAAAATACTGTACACCTCAACTGCCCTTACATATACCTCCAAAATACTGTACACCGCAACTGTACCTTACATTCGCCTCCAAAATACTGTACACCTCAAATGCACCTTATGTTCACCTCCAAAATACTGTACACTTCAAATGCACCTTGCGTTCACCTCCAAAATACTGTACACAACTGCCCTTACACACACCTCCAAAATACTACTGTACACCTCAACTGCACCTTAGATATACCTCCAAAATACTGTATACCTCAACTGCACGTTACATATACTTCCAAAATACCGTACACCTCAACTGCACCTTACATTCACCTCCAAAATACTGTACACCTCAAATGCACCTTACATACACCTCCCAAATACTGTACACCTTCACTGCACTTTACATTCACCTCCAAAATACTGTACACCTCAAATGCACCTTACATACACCTCCAAGATACTGTACATCTCAACTGCACCTTACATTCACCTCCAAAATACTGTACACCACAACTGCCCTTACATACACCTCCAAAATACCGTACACCTCAACTGCACCTTATATACACCTCCAAAATGGTTTACCTATGCCGAATCGACAACACTGTTGTTGAGGTTCAGCATAATGAGATCCCCAATGTTGACAGGCGAAATTTCGCCTGTCAGACATCAGTGTGTTTTCTGTCGGGGGGGCTGTACCCCCCAACCCCCCCTTCTATGGAGTCCTAACTCCGAGTCAGAGTTATCGCAAAGGGGGGGCGAAAGTCAGCAAAAGGGTGTTATTTTGCTTGTAGTCTCACAGCGACAATCTCGAAACCTAATGAGATTGTCGCTGTAGGGGATTTTGTTGTGTGGATTTCGCCGTGTGGTCAGCATACCCTCCAAAATACTGTACAACTCAACTGTACCTTATATACATCTCCAAAATACTGTACACGCCAACTGTACCTTATATACACCTCCAAAGTACTGTACACCTCAACTGCACCTTACATACACCTCCAAAATACTGTACATCTCAACTGCACCTTATATACACCTCCAAAATAGTGTACATCTCAACTGCACCTTACAAACACCTCCAAAATACTGTACATCTCAACTGCACCTTATATACACCTCCAAAGTACTGTACACCTCAACTGCACCTTACATACACCTCCAAAATACTGTACATCTCAACTGCACCTTATATACACCTCCAAAATAGTGTACATCTCAACTGCACCTTACAAACACCTCCAAAATACTGTACATCTCAACTGCACCTTATATACACCTCCAAAGTACTGTACACCTCAACTGCACCTTACATACACCTCCAAAATACTGTACATCTCAACTGCACCTTATATACACCTCCAAAATAGTGTACATCTCAACTGCTCCTTAAAAATGTGTACTTTTACTGATGTACACCTCATCGGCACCTTATAGACTTTACATTTAGCAGTATACACCTGAACAACACCTTAAAAACTTAACGTTTAGCAGGGTACACCTCAACCACACTTCACAGGCGTAACATTTAGCTGTATACACTTCAACTGCACCTCACTGTCTGCTTTGCATTACTGAATGGATCTTTTTTGCCCTGTAGGGACACCATTGGCAGTTCTGATTTTTTAACTATCTGGCAGTGCTTCCAGGTTAGTGGCATTTTGATCTCAGGCATCGGTTGTAACTATATGTTTGGCTGGGAAGTGCTTGCTAAATAATCAGTCTTTTTTCAGAATAGGATACTTTCTGGCATATAATAACAGTTTGTTTGTGTGGCAAGATCTTTCATCTTACTATTGTGTGTAAGTTTGTTTACGTGTGTGTTTCTTTTGTTAATTTAATGGAGGTGGGGATTGGAGCCTGTAACT
The DNA here is from genome assembly GCA_016271365.2 of Neoceratodus forsteri. NCBI lineage: Eukaryota > Metazoa > Chordata > Ceratodontiformes > Ceratodontidae > Neoceratodus > Neoceratodus forsteri. The sequence goes on along the minus strand of JADMNL010000034.1, from coordinate 112,022,681 downwards.
CCATAGTACTTTTCCTGTGTTTTTTGTAAGGTTCACTATTTCCAGAGAAAAACATATATAAAAGAAACATCTTTTGAAAGATGTTGCTGCAGACACTGCTCTATTTAATGGAGTAATTATTAGGTGTTTTGTCTGTTTCTATAATGAGTTTAAATGCATGAATTTCTAAGTGTTTGTCTGTTCTTGTAATGAGGCTGGGGTGGTAAAGAGGTAGGGAATTTCCCCTTTGTTAATACTTTTTGTAACATGCCAAAAAAACTATAACTGGAATTGGGAAAGCGGATAGGAGGAATGGCGTCACGTGCTACAGGAGCAACACGGCATTATGAGACGATAATGCCGTGTTGGTTCTGAACTTCAGGAATGAGCCACAGGAGGAAAATCGGCACTGTGTTAAGTAGCAGAGCAGAAGGCAAGATAGGGATCAAGTTTAAAAAGAGCAAGGTGGTGCACTGTAGGACTAGTGGGAGAAGTGAGACAGACAGACCTAGATAGTAGTAGAAGCGAAGGAGCAGAAACAGAGAGATGAAAAGGAGACAGTACTTGGAGAGAGAATAATAGCTTTCAGAAAGGCAGAAATGCAAATACTACCAAGCAGTCAAGAGACAGGAGTAGTGAGAGATAGAATTGAGCAAGGAGGACGAGAACAAGTCACAGAGACAGCAGGCAATGGACCGGGAGAAGCAGTGACACACACAACATCCGGCAACGAATTTTACTTTAACAATTTCACGATACACGGGATAGTCAACTTCAATTATGGAGCCCGAAACACAGAAAGAGAACAACTGACAGACACCGGAGACATGTGAAAAGGGAAAGGAAGCGAGGTTGGGAAAGAAAATCTGAGAATGGAAACGGCAAAACGAGCTGGAAGGGAACACACATAGCAGTATGCAAATGAGAGACTGAGACACAGCAAGTAGTAGAGAAGCAACAGAAGGCAGGTCAGCCTAGCAATAATGCCGAGGAAACAGCCGCTCAGAAATGTGAAAAATGTATCTGAATGCTTGAGAAAGACGCAATTGAAGCTGCTGGGGGGAAAAAAAGGCATATCTGTATGTAACAGAAGTTCATTCACAAAATAAAAAGTAACAGCAAAAATGAGTCAGAAACTTGATTAATGTGATTCTCTTTTCTATACTATGAGCAGTGATAGAGCTTGAACATATAGACCCTCCTTGACAACATGTTACAAGCGCATTAATCCCCTCAGAAGGTGGCATATAATGGGGAGTTAATGCATGGTTGGACCGTTGTACGCACTCTGCCTCCGGCCTCGTGCCACAATGGTCCCAACCATGCATTAACTCCCCATTAGATGCCACCTTCGTCAGTGATTAATGCTTACTTGTAACATGGCAGAGAAGCAAGAGATGAAATACAAGCCTATGACTTGCTAAAAAAAATTTGACATGCATTAATTCCCTAATAATGCACAGTAGTTCTAGTAGTACTGCGCATTACCAGTATAACCTCCAAGGCATAGTTTCTGCCTGCCCACCTAGTGGACTGTGACTACATCATGTAACCCCTAGGTGGCGCTATCCCAAGGGCTACTACCCCTGCCCGCTTGGCTAGAAGTAGGTCAAGGGGCCTGGGTACTGAAACGGGTGCCTCCCCCCAGAGGACAGGGTTGTTAGTAGCAAGGCTAACTCTGCATAGTACCTGAGGACACTGTAACCCCCTCTTCCCTCTAGTGGCCTAGGCAATAGCAAAAAACACTTTCACAGTAGCCCCTATTCAGCATACAAATCCCCACACTGTTTGCACTTACCACCAGGGCTAGTTCCACCAGTTCGACCCTGGAGACCCCCTGTAAGACAAGGTTAGGCACAGCAAATGACAACAGTACAGTGCTTTTGGTACAAACTGGAACAACATTCAAATTATATGCAAAAAGAGTTAGATCTGATTTATTCAGGGGACTTGAACAAGGGAAGGGCGTAATCAGGTTGATTGATTCTATAACTGATCTAGTCAGGCAATTATGCATGCACTTTTTAGTCCCTCAACACAGTCACATGCTCTAGGTACCCAGTTGGAAGTAAGTTGGACTAGCCTGTAACGTTGCCCGGGGTAGGCCGGTGTCGCAGCTGGTTAGGGCCCTGTGATGAAAAGAAAAAGCATGCACAACTACACACAATTTGTAATTCAGAGCCAGGAGGCTCAGTTCATGATGATTAAACAAAACAATTAAATCAGATAACACACTTAGATTGAGCTGTTGTTGCAGGGAGCTACCCTGGTGTTTACTCATGCTACCCAGTATAGGACACAGGACGGACGAAATGGAGACTACAGGTTGATGACTGGTTTTCCAGGAGAAGCAGGGCCCACATGAATCACCGAGGTGTTGAGCAGGGGGCTGATCCCCAGGCGAGTCTCTCGTCGATGATGGTTTCTGTGCCCGAAGTAGCTGGCTGGACCAGTGTGGCAAGGCCCAGGCCAGATTGAACAGTTCAGATTTGAGTCCGGTAGTGCTGGATGCAGCTTCCAGCAAGCGTGGCATTATTTACACAGTGGGGAACCAAATCGCGACCCACTAACAACAAACACCACATTTATAGCAAAGCGTTCACCATACCACAATGCGGGTAGCAGTCCGGCCGCAATATCAGTGTCTATGAGCCAAACCGGGAATTCTGTGGCAAAGGATGTCCTTGTAAAAGCACAAGGTTCTTAGCTAGTGGTCCCTGGTAATCCAATAAAGTCACCTGACACCAAATGTTGTTTCAAATCAGTTGCAATTTATTAATACCAAATAAGCCCTAACAATTTTACCTCCAACATGATCAAATCTAAACAGCTGATGGCTTTTTACCACCAGGGCTATAGGTACAGAAAAGTGGAGTGAACCGCTCCCTTTTCTGGGTGTTTTAGCATTTATAGCAGCTGTAGCTATTCCTCTAAAAACACACTGGCCATGACATTTAGGTCCTGTATTTATACCCCAAAAATGCATGGTGGAAATTTCCAAAGCCTACTACGGCACATTTTAGCCTAGACACTAGGTCATCTGATACATCCTGAGGTTTGGGTTCAAAAAATAAAGTGGCCATGAGATACCTCGGTCATAAGATACATTTGACACTTTGCCGAGACATGTGGTCATTTTTAGATGGAAAAACAAGTGATCAGGAGATTTTACATTTATCAAAAATAACTCACTTTAGGCATGGTTTTATTTAATTCTAAAAATTGATTAGCGTTTTGCTCATAAAAGTGCTAAAACATTATGAAAATGCATAGCATCTGCCTCACTGTGTTTAACAAACATAACACTTCTAGAAAACCTACATAAATACTTTCTGAACAGTTAGTATTGTCCCAAGAAAAAAACTGCTAATCAATTATTTAAAACCCTGTTAGGATACAGAAAACATATGAAGGGACTTCACATTCACTTTAAATAACTTGCTGACTAGACAGTGGCCAAAATAAGGATATAATTGTTTCTTATCAACTCTCTGTTATGCATTTTTTTTAAACACAAGAAATTATAAAATGAGGAATTGTGTCTAAGCTGCAGTGGGTTGAAGTAGCTGGACCTTATCTTCGGCTACGACCTTGGGCTGAAGGAAAGTTTTGTACAAAATATCTCTGCTGCGCAAAGCAAAGCTAATTTTCTTTAAAACATTTATTTTTTTAAACACGGTTTATGCTTTCACTTATTTTCTACAGTTATTTAAAGGGCCCCAACACCTTTTGAACCTGGGCATCTACACAGACATCAATTTGCACAGTGGTATCATTTGCATGGTTTCAACCATTACTCTCCAAACACCGCTGCACTTACAAAACACATCAATCTACATGTTGGTATCATGTAGTCATTTACTAACCACCTTCACCTTTTACTAGTGCTTTGCAGCCTCTACACTAGCCATTTTACACCTCTCTATTTCCTCAACCTTTTGGTTAGCCAACTACATATTGTTGATAAAAGTTTGGTCACTGGCCACTTTCAACATCCTGACAGGCCAATCACGTTCAGCAAATCTTCGGTCTTCTTCAGGTTTAAATCTGGTCAATCTTCAGTGGCTTTAACTCACTCAGATTCAGATGCAGTCTGATAAATTCACCCTCCCTCTCGAGGGACAGCAGGCAGACAGGCCTAAACTCAGCCTTACCACTAATCTCTTGTGTGCACTACGTAGGAGCAGCTGCTCGAATCACTCGAGCTGTTTACTCTTCAAACTCTAACTTCAGATTGAACACACTGCAGCAGGCAGCTTGGGAATTTCCCTTCGGTCCCAAAGGTTCTGGTTGGTTGGTCCATCAGTCTGTCAAAGCAAGGGCTCACCCTCCAGGTCCATTTAGGCACCAAAAAACTACAATTCCTACAGAAATTTGCTCCCACAAGACCCCTGGCAACAGACACCATTTTAGAGTCCCCAAAGGTAGTGACTGGTCCCAATAGGCAATCCAGAACCAAGATGGTGGGGCAATACTGAAATGTCCATGCTGCAAAAGAAGGCAGGTTAGACAAACTACAGTATTATTATTATTGAAACAGTAAACAGTCACAGTTCCTAGCAGAGCTCCCTCTGTGAAAATAGCAATGGCAGAATGGAGCGATAACCCTGCAGCCCAGGCGGGACTCGAGCCTGAAACTACTTGGTCCCTACCCAGATTAATTTTACACCACAAGATAGGCAGCTCTTAAAGAGACCGGCACGGAGGCCATCAGGGCACTCACATGCAAACACTTTTAAATCGCTAGGACACAGAACACCAGCCTGGCAGTGGGCATTTAGGCAAGCCCAATGAAGACGTTCAGGAACCCCCATTTGTAGGGGGGTTACAATCGCACAAACAGTGTCTATCGTTTTGTCTAATAGCCACCATAGCCAACAGCAGCACTTCAAAAGTAATAAATGAAACTCACCAGATTCATATTATTGCAGGGTAGTACTCACTGCGTGTCGCGCTGCAAAACGGAAACGTAATAACTTGTTATATTCTGCACGTTTTGCAAGTTCCCCGATATTAGAAACCTTTCTGAGGGGATAGTAAAATAATCACAATATTATGTATGTTTTTGATGGCTCTGCATGTAAATTTGGGTAAGTCTTGTTACCCACAATGCAGCACTGCATCTATTCATAACTGCTCATGGCGTGTGTCAAGCAGCAGATTTCTATATCTGTAAGTAATCTAAAACTTTTATTATGATATTCCAGTGTAGAAAAGAACTGTTTCTCAAACATTGCATACAGAATTTTTTGTAAGACAGCAACCACGCTATATCGTACCTCTTTTGCCTGTCTGAAAAATGTTGTTCACAGAATGAAAAGTAGAACATGAAACCCTGTGTGTGTCCTTTGTGTATCGTCTTACCAATGTCTTACACAGTATTTCATTACTTTCTAACACTACTAGACATATTCCACAGCACTTACCATGTTACAAGTGCATTAAGCCACTCCAAAGGAGTGTTCTACTGTGGAATTAATGCATGGTTGGGTGGTTGTAGGCACTCTGCCTGCGGCCTTATGCCACAAGCCCCCCCTCCCCCCAGCACACCTCCTGACTACACCTCATGTCGAGGTGGACGTCTCATTGAGCTGTACCTAATTAGCATTTTTAGACACATCAAGCACACCTCCTGGCTACACCTCATAGCATTTTTAGACACACATCAACTTCACCTAAATTACACTGTAATACACTGCTGCTGAACCCCAGGCACACCTCTCAGACAGCAGTGCAGTCGAGGTGCACACCTTGAGGTGTAGTGTACACCTCATTTAAACCTTAGCTACATATCAAATACACTTCAGTTGGGTCAGGGATCCATTCACCAACCCAGAGGAGGGAGTCAGGCATGCAGTGCAAACTTGGGTCTCTTGCATGGGAGTGCAATGTCTTCCAGCACCACAAAGTTGGGTATAGAACACACAGACACACACGCACTGTAAAGCACTCACGTGCGATCCCTGGAATACCAGAAGGGCCTTGCTACCACCAGGCTGGGCATAGAATGCATTTTAAGAAACTAAGTAACACACAGACAGATACACACACACACACACACAATGTAAAGTATTTGCATGCGATCCCTGGAATCCTAGGAGTGCCTTGCCGCCACCAGCCTGGGCATAGAACACATTTTAAGAAACTAAAGCACACACAAACATAAGGCATTTGCATGCAATCCATGGAATTCCATGCTGAGACAGGGCAGGGGCCATGGGTGTTAAAAAAGTGAAGTGCTCATCTCCTGGTGGAGAAGGTGTACGGGTATGCCCAGCATTCTTGCACCCCCTGACGTACAGTCGTGGAGTGGGACTTGCATCAGCTGAGAAGACGTAGCCGCACAATCCCACTATCACGGGGGGGGGGGGGAGGAAAATTGGATGAAAAACACACACAAAAATACACACCTACTGGTCAACTACTAGGCATTTCAAATGCAAGAAGAAAGACTACTCACATTCCTATAGCGCAGTGCCTGTATCAAATATTAATTTTTTTGTGGCCTATGTTGTCTCCCCTTTAATCACAAGGAGCCAGGATCAATTATTTATGCGGCCCTGCGGTGTCTGTTGCAGGTAAGCCAGTTGCTTGCCGTGCTTTTAATTATACAGCAGCCATGATACCCTGCACCAGCAAATGGGAAGGTCTCAGTTTACCTTTGTCCTGGTCGGCTGGCTAACTTTCCAAACTCCATCCTTTTGTTATGCTGGCTTGGGGCTCGTATTTCCAGGCCCATCTGTGCTGCCACAGATGCTTGCAGTTAGGGCTTGCCAGTGCATCCTCTTGTTCAAAACTATGAAAGCGCGTCACATGCTGACGTTTCATCCTGACATGTGCCATCATTCTACCGTGTGCACTATGCAAACACAGATGGTACGGCTCCAGCTTCACCTGGCACTTCGTTTTTTCCAAGCCTGAACTGAAAAGGGCAAATACTAGCATCAGCTTTTCCTTCCTTAGAAAAAAAAATCATATTAAATATTCAAAGTTTTCTTTAGTAAATCCTGCTTGCCTGGCAGTTTCTTTTAATTCCCCATGAAAGGCAAAGCCTTTGCCTTCTTCAGGCTATGGTGACCATCCAACTCCGTCCCCACAGGCCAAGAGGACCACTCCGATTGGCATGAGGCCAAAGAGTACCAGCTGTTGTCATTCTGCTAAGCTGGCTGTTTTTTTATCTGCGTTTTCATCCCTCTCGCCTCCACCATGCCGCCAAAGTCTTGCGAGCCATAATCGTCCCCTACGGTAGGAGTGTGAATGCTCCTTCACTTGCAGCTGGGGTTGCTGCAGCGGTGCAATGCAGCAACACCTTCCCAGGTGCTACCACATGCATTGCCCCCAACATCCGACCACCAGGTTGCCAATGCCCCAGGCTGGCTTCTGGACCCAAGTTGCCCACATCAATGGGCAAGTCACCATTTCTTCTCTACAATGCTTATTCTTTCCACTTCCCCCTCCTGTCCACCTGATGGGCCACCAACTAGGTCTTGCTAGCCATCTGTGGTCCATTCAAAGTGATTACATTTTTCAGTTTTAAACCAATCTGTGGTTCTAGATACTGCAATCTTTGAAGGAGTTCCATATTCCACAATTGCCTGCTCAGCACAGGACCCACTCTGGCATTGGGCTGGGCATCTAACTGATGCTCATCAAGTCATCATCCATCTCTGCTCTGTTCCAGACCCACCCCCCGGCCCATCTACAGTGGTTTCCAGGTGCAGGAAGGGACACTACATGAGTGGCCAGATGCTGTGGATTGCACCTTAAGAGCGTAGCCGGGGTGACCGGACCTGTGGAGTGATAAGCTGAGGTGCTGGTTGCCTCACCAGCTTCAACATTGGCAACCCAGGTTCAGAAATGGACCAGGGTTGCTCGGGGGCCAGCCGGGGGAAGGAGGGTTGGGCGTCCCATGGACTGCTCTCCTGATTCTTGGAGGGGGGGGGGTTAGTGCATCTCACTGCACTATTCCCACCTAGCGGAGGCTACGTGGTAGAACAGGTGAGCGCCATGGGAAGGGGACCCGATGCACATGCCTGTAATGTGCACGTGTGTCAGCAAGTGCATGGGCATTATTGCATGTGACTCAGCCCTGGGGGAAACTCAAGGGAGGACAAAATCAGGAGGATAACCTCATCTAGCAGCATGACAGCAGGGACCTCTCAGGCCCCACATTACCAACCGAGGACTCCCCAGTGGTCCTGGAAAGAGGTGGGGTAAGTTCCGCATAAGGTAGGTGGCCAGGCTGGGGGGGTCAAGGCCCGAAGGGGGCCAGTGGAGTGTCTCAATCGTGGAAAGAAAAGATGAAAAAAGAAAGGAGTGCATCTGGCCCCCCTTTGTGAATCAGGCCCTCACTCTTTCTGCTCTCCGAACCTCTGTTGGGATTTTGTTGACTCTACTTTGGAGGGTAGTTTGGCATAGTGGTCAGAGTGCAGAGAGCTGTGCACCTCAAGATCCAGATTTAAATCCTATAACTGCCACTTACTCGCTGTGTGACACTGAGCAAGTCACTTAGGGCTCGATCCACACAAGTGGTGTAAATATGTGCTACATGTGCATACCCAGGTGCTGGAGCTCTGCACTTTGGGATGGTCATGCCAAGGGAGCGATCCACAGACACTAGCACAGAGGGTGTGTGTGTGTTGTACCAAGGATCAATGGTGGGCATCCAATCAGATCACCAGCCCATCAGTCCAACAGTTTAACAGGTACCCTGCTCTGTACAGAGAAGGGGGGTGTGTGATATGGCGGTCCTTTAAAGAGGATGTACTGTTATAAAGTACCAATAAAACTGTGACACTGCTGCCAGCCTTCCATCTCAGAGGGCTAGAGCTACTGCAGCTTGGACCACAGGCCCAGAAACGGAATGCTGAGTGACATTCAGACCTGTGCAAAATGTGGAATACTACTACAGCAGGGTCTGCCCTTACATAATGCAGCCACCACCACATCCCCTCTTTGGTTCATACCATGTTATGTGTATCACATAGATCCATGTCCTTGACCTCTGCCCATCCCGATGCAGCTGCCTGCTTAGCCACGTGGACAATGTTGAGTCGGACTGGGGGTGTGCATCCTGTGCTGTGGATGCACTACAATGCCCCCCCTTGTCCACACTGTGCGTGGAGGGGATACGCTGCATCTTTTCCTCTCCCTCCTCATATACAGAAGGACCAAGGCCTTACTGGTTACTTATTACCCTATGAACTGGGACATGACTGGCAAGAATAGTACAATAAATACCATACAGTATTGTCTCTTCCTACAGATCAAAACAGAGGAGCCCTGCCAGCTGTCAGAACCAGAACAGGGGTCACCTGACTGGGGCTTGAACATCAACAATTCTCAGGCCCCAGGCCTGAGCCATTTCACAGGGGGCTGCTACCCCAGCCTTTCTCCCATGGAGGCTTAACCGGAGGGTAAGCCTTGTGGGGGGTGGGAGCCCCTATTAATGACTGGTTTCCTTTAAATCATATTGTCTGTAAGCAAGGCGAACAATTGCCTTTACAACTGAAGTCAAAGCTGCACTGTGGTTTGATAGTAGGGTGTGACCAGTTTTGTTATCTTACAGGGAGCAGCTGAAGGCCTCACTTCCACCAAAAAGAAAATCAAGTTGGGCCTTTTAACCCCCCCCCTCAAATTTTTCTCTGTTTTTTTTTCTGCTCCCCCCATCACAGTTGCACCATTCCTCCAGTTGGGAGAGCCAGCCAAGCAGCTCCCTTTACAGCCAATGCTAATACTACACCTTAATCTGATGGGGGCTACCCAAATGCTGAATGGTCTGGGTTCTCCATCGCTGGAAACTGGGTGTCTCACCTCAGCAGCACACACCCTCCGCCCAGTGAGGGATTCCTGGGCTTGTGCACAGCCCCAGTTTGTAAGGTGACCATGTGACGTGCTGCTGACAAACCACTCAGTCCTTTTACAAAGAGGCCCCCCCATAAATGTCTCCTATCGCCAAATATTCCACTGCAGACAAGTGGGGGGCCCTTCTAGCCCAGTGGGAAACACCACTGCAAACATCATGTGAGTAGGCAAACCCAGAGGCAAACTGTTTATTAGAATTAACTTTTGTTTTCGTTCTGTAGGACAAAGCTGTCATTGAGACACACCCTTAAAACTCTGATCACGCCAGCTGTTCTATTACTAAAATCTAATTAGCTGATGGCTCATTCGTTAGCCAGAATCAAACCTCATTACTTGTATAGACTATGGTTTACAGAAGTCTCCCAGGGTACTCTCAAAGATAACACAGGCTGCAAAAATTAACTAATAAATATTTGGATTGTTTTCCCTTATCAAGCGTTATATAAACAAACTCTGGTCAGAACCACAGTGCCTGCTACTGCAAAAGTATTGAAGAAAGGATAGCAGTTACATTTTTAACTCACATGCCTGTATTATGTGTTTTCATCTGGTTCGTCCTGCAAACCCCCCCCCCCCATTATCGCCAATTACCAGTCCCAGAATCCCCCACAGCCAGCCCTCTGATGAAGTGTATGATGGGCTAAGCCACGGGGGACTTCTATATGGCTATAGTAACTTAAATCTACTTATTCAGCATTCATTGCGCTTATAGTGCCAGTACCAATCAGTCAAGAAAAGCCCTTTCCTAAAGTCACTTGGCCTGCCTGTGTCTCAGTCTCTACCATCTGTAAAATGGGGTGGAAGTTGGTCCCTCAGTGAAATTGGGAAGGATGGGAAGGGAAGGAAGGAAGGACATTTTGTCATTTGCTAGCCCAGAGAGCAGCTGTTAAAAAAAAAAAAAGGGAAAAAGCGTACTGCCAAAACAAACTGCAGAGTTTTTTTCAGACTTTGCACGTTTTTTTATAAACGGCGGCAAAACATAAAGGCATAGAAACATAGACAATGACAGCAGAAAAAGACATATGGTCTTTCCAGTCTGGCCATGGTTCCCTAGTTAGCCCTAGGACTTAGTGTCTATACAGGGTACTACACCTCCTTATCCTCCACCCTTTTCCCCTCCCTTTTTCTTTCGCTCTGAATAACCACTATACTTTTCTCTCTGTCCCAACCGTGCTTGAAACCATGAGTGGTTTTGGTGCCCACCACCATGACTGGTAGACTACTGCACCACCCTTTCTGTAATATAATACTTCCTCATATCCCTCTTGAACCTCCCTCCTGTTAGTCTCCACTCATGCCTTCACGACCTTGAACTGTTACTTATGCTAAATAATTCCCCACAGTTCACCTTGCCTATTCATTTCAGGAACTGAAAGGTCTACCATATAATTTCCCATCTCCTGTCTGGTCTCCAGCGAGTACATGTTCTGTGCCTTGAGGAAATCCTCGTAAGACCTGCCCTGTTGGCCCAGAACCATCTTTGTCACCCTAAGCTACATTGTCTCCAGCCCGTCCTGATCTTTCCTTAAGCAAAAACCCCAGAACTGGGCACAGTACTCCAGGTGTGGGCTCACCAAACACCTATGAAAAGGTATTATTACGTTTTCTTCTGCTGTCAGTACCCCTCCTGATGCATCCCAGCATCCTATTTGCCCTACTTTAGACCTTGTTGCACTGGCTTGACTGTTTGAGGGAGTCACTAAAGAAAAACCTTACGGCAGAAAATGGGCATCTGTGGCCCAGTCCACTGCTGCAATGGTAGAGTTACTGCTCATGCCTCGGGCAACCAGGTTCAATAAGAAGCCCGAGTCATATGGGGGCTCGCCTGGAAAGGAACACTGCGGAGTCACAGAGGACGCTCTTCTCCTCCTCCTCTGGGGAGGGAGGGTCATGTTCTTCGCTAGCAGCTGGCAGTACAAAGAAGCGCTCCGCTCAGCTGAGATCACTGGGCTCCAGTTCATTATAGTCCTTAGCTCAACTGACGTCACTGGGTTCTGGCATTAAGTAATTTAAACAAGAAAAGTGGGCAGGAAAAGGCTGAATTAATATGGTGCCCTAAACGGGGCAAAACCGAATACATTTGGGTAATTATAGAGGTGTCACACATGCTCAAATGTTCAACAATATTAAAAAATGTAAACAACAGGACTGATGCTCCCATTAATTAATTAGCAATCCCTGAACCCTGTGACACCAGTTCAGTTCATCTAATGGCACTGGGTTCTGGAACTGCTAAGTAATTTAAAAAAATGAAAATGGGGTGAGGGGGGCTGCATTAACAAGGGACCTCAACGAAGGACAAAACAGAACTATTTAAAGCAAACACACAAAATACACTTGGACTTTACACATGCACCAGCCTAGAACTATATTAAAAATGTAACAACAGGGTTTATATTCCCCATAACTAGTTAGACAAATCCTTTTTTTGGTTTTTGTTTTTACAACCATGCTCATCTCCTTAAAATCTGGAAGGCACTGCAGACATGTCAGCTCTTATTATTTCTACCTCATGACTTTATAGCTATAAACTGGAAACTCATGTCGAGAAAATATTCACCCAACTTTGATTGCTAAGGTCTTTTCTTCCCTTTCTCTCGCTCTCTTTCGACACTTTTCCTGGTTTGCATAAAAAAGTAACTTGATGCGCCAAGCCTCAAAGCTATGCACTCTTCTTTCTGAAGTGAGCACAACAACTTTAGCTGTTCGGATGGTGAGATACCTGCTCTGTTTCAGTGTGCCTCCCAGGTAGTGATGGAATCCTGGGGATATCCTTAGTCTTCTGGCTATCCCGAGAGCTGTCAAATGAAACTTTCTGCCTGAGCACATGTTCACTATCCAAGCAGCTATCCAGTGAAACTATTTGCCCCACTGGACAAATAGATATAAGTACAAGGGAAGATTTGAAAGGGGAAAACGATGCAGATTAACTTGTTCGACAACAAATCTCTATATGGGCTATCTAGTGACCGGCGGATGCTGTTCTTATATGCTTATTAAAACCTGGATCCTTGTCAATTCATCTGCTGCCATCAAACTTGGCATCTGATCAGGATACTATTAATTTTTGTTTTAATTTAGTCTATACTCCAACTCATCCAGGGAGGGAGTACAGCTGGCTTCACTGCAGTACTGCCACCTGGGGGACCACAGGTGGCACTGCAGATGGGAACAGCTATATGGGAGGAGGGGCCACCAGCTGGTGCCCTGCTACACACGCTTATGTACATGTGCACCCTCACTGCTGGCGTCCTGAGAGGGTATGGAGCTGAAAACTAGGAAACAGCTTGACCAGTGCAAGATGGATTCTAGCTTCCCACAGACCCTGCACCAGTGACCTTGGCCACTCCTCCAACTGGATCCTGTCCATAGCAGGAGTTGCGGAGTCCCGCTACCCCACTATTAAGAGTAGGCCATGGGAGAATGCTGTAGCAGAGTAAGTCCGTGAGAAGCAGAATGATATGGCTGGGGAGGCTGACACAAAGGGGGCATGAACAGAGATGGAATGTAGAGAGACAAAGCAAAAAAAAAAAGTGGAAAACAGCTAAAGAAAAAACTCATTACAGAAACAAGAAACTCTAAGGTGGGCCGTGCTGCCAGAGAAGTTCCTTCGATGTCTGTTCTGTGCCTTCCCTGTCAGGGATGGATGTAAAAGTAACACTGGGGACAAGAATCGGGCAGCACAAAACAGCCACACTGAGCCTTATTGCTAAAGCAGACCCTGTAATATTGAAAAATTACGGTTTATGTTAAAAAAAACAAAACGAATGTCTCATTACAGCATGAGGCAACGCCTGAATTTTACAAAACCAAGTTACAATTAAAGAAAAGGCTAGTCCAGCTGCATTGCTACCTAGGGGACCGGGGGTTCATGTACGAGCCTTGAAATCCTGCCAGGGGACCAAAGGGGGTGCCTTGTAGAAGTAAGGTGCTTAGGAAGCTGGGCATGGGCTGCCCAGCATTTGTGCGCCCCACATGCTGGCTGAAAAACATCACTGGCGTTGATTGTGACGGCAGTTATGCACATCTCCTTCCAGTCAGAAGGGTGTAGTTGGGTGAGTTCACTGTCAGGGGTTGGGGACAATTGAGAAATGAAGAAAAAATAAAAATAAAACTAAATTCAGCATTGGTGAAGTTGATGCCAGCGAGATTTCCATGTCATTATCTGTAGTCAGAATCCCCTCAGCATCTTAGGAACTATTATTCGGGTAGTAGTAGTTGCAGTAGATTAGTACAGTAGTTGTAGGACTGGGGATCAGCTGGCAAGAGGGGGGTTGGGGGTTTTGACCCCTGAAAATGAACTGATTCACTGCGGATGGAAGTGTAGGGGAAGGGGGGCACAGCTCCCAGCTATGTTCAGCTGGCTAGGTGACTGTGTTTGTGAAATCTTGTCATCCCCCCAGATTTCACAGTGAAAATCTCTTTGGCATAACCTGCACCCCCCATGCATATTTTTATTTAATATTTCCATCACTCCCTCCCTCTCACTAGCCTAAAATGCTAGCCATTACTATGCAAACTGAAATGTTTTAGGTTCAGGTTCAGTGGTCATTTTTTTTTAAATAAATGATCTCTCCCATACAGTGACAAATGTTAGTGATATCTTTTTTTTCTATAAAAAAAGTGCATAAATGTAGCTGGGGTGGCAGTCACTTTCATGAAGAGAGGAAGGGAATAAAAATGGACCCGTCATACCTATTTTATCTTGTTTCCAATAAAAAACACTCAAACTGTGACAGGTTTTCTTACAGAATTCTCAACGCTAATCTCCCCCCACTTTTTTTTTTTTGTTTGGCAGCTCTGATACCAACATTACAATACAGACTGTGTACAGACGATCTAAAGGGGATTACACACATACAATTTCAGTGGCATGTGAAAGAGAGAAGGTTTTTCCTCAAATCATATTTTGCACCAATGGTATTTGAAAAATAATCAAAGCACAAATCCGTACCCCGGACATAAACAAAAAGCCGTCTTAGCAAAATCCAATACTCTAAAGAAAACCTTGCTGCTTTAAAGGGCTTCGCGAATTGTAACAAAACAATTTAGCCTGTCGACAGCGGTGAGGTACAATTCAATTTTCCACTTCTAGAGCTCATACGTGCCCAGCTCCTGCACGCTGCTTTCTCCAGCGTGTTATTTGTACCTCGTTAAAAACACACAAGTACTTGTTTAGAAAAAACAGTGATTAGCACTGTACTGCACGCGGTTATCATTTCAAGCACACATCTATTGCAAAGCCCTTTTTTTGTTCATTCTGGCCTTGCAAAAGACTTAGTCTGAAGATTTTGTGATATTCCCTTGACAGGTGCAACAAACAGAACATGTTCAGTTTAAAACCACGCAAACTGGAAGGATGGCTATTGCACCAGTAGTGCTACCATCTCTCATCCCGACTACACAGATTTGCTGCCTAAGCCCAGAACATCTGTTGCTGACCAGAGATGCTGGGTTCCTGTGGTCCATCTTGGACCCCTCCTGGCTTAGGGAGGCAGGGCACCTCCTTTCACTGCACAACTACCTTGTGGTTCTCCAAGAGGAGAGGTGGGTCATGCAGGAAGGAAAAGTCCCTTATGAAGCAGCATTATGTCAGCACACACCTGTTCGGCTAGCGTGTGACCCAGAGGCATCATGTGCTTACTACAGGGATACAGGGACATCCCCAATGGGGCACATCCACACTTTCAAATGCTCTGATAAATGTAATACCAGGCTGAGTCACAAGAACATGCCTTGTGGAAGGGATAAGAGGAGAGTTTACGGGGCAGAACAATGAATAATGGACCTGGGATATCCCACCAGGCCCACTTGTGCTGCCTGGCTCACCTTCCCCTTAACAGCTTCCCCCTCGAGTCCCGTTCAGTCAAGTGATGTATGTCCTCGGAAGACTGGTCCACTTCTGAGACCCCACCTGCAGGTACAAGACACAGGTTACTGACTGGGGGCCTGGGGCTAGAGTTAGAAGGGAAAAAAAGGTAGAAAGGAAGTATTGGTCTTCAGAAAGGTGCCAAGGGTGAGAGAGAATTATGGAGACAGAAGGAAGATCTCAGGTCAGGTCCAGGGTGCTAGAAATACAACATATTAAAAACAAACATGTAGATTAAAACGGTATTGCTAGAATGGGGTTAAAACAAATTCCCAACTATGGAGGGATGGTGTGGCATGGTAAGATCTGTAGGAGTCGTATAGCTGCAAAAGAATGCTAATGACAATTTATAGAACTATATATGGCCAATGATGTGCAACCAGGCTGCGTTCTCATTGAACTGAGCCTTGTGACAGCATTTATTTATTTAGTTATGCAATTTTGGTAACCGGGCAGGCCCACCGAGACCATGGGTCCCTTTTTCAGGGGTGACACAGAATTAGTTACAAGCACTGTTTACAAGCAAGTACAAGAACAACAGGACATTGTCAAAGGTACAATTGTGAGCAAGGACAAGGGGGTACATTGTGCAATAATTTATAAAAGACCCTAACTCATAAATAGAACATACAGTATGTAAGCCCCTCCCATTTGGGGCTTATCTTAGTGGGGCTATGGCCCTGTAGTGTCCTCCATCAGTGGCTCGGGGGGGGGGGTCGGGCCATGGTTTGTGCCCTATCTTTGCGACTGCGGCCTCCAAAATAGGAAAATTACGTACCTACCGTAATTCTTGATCTTCTTGGACGAGTCTCCACCACTCATTCACACTAGTGGGATTAGCGCCGGAGGCACTAAGACCCATCGGGGAGCAAACTTTTGCTGGAGGGTCGCCCAGCGAGACACGGTGCCTGAGCAGCGGCTCGGCGTAATGACCATGCGGCGACCCTCCAACCGCCTCAGTACCTTTTTACCAAGGAGGTGCAGCGCAACTAACGAAAGAGTAAACCTCAATATTAAAACGGACATAAGATAGTCCGCATGACCCTGTAAGAAGGGTCAGTAAAGAAGTCCTCACGGCCTAAAGATTTGAGGAGTGAAGACCAATACAGCGGTGAGCTCGGGGGATGGAGGGTGGCGTGTGAATGAGTGGTGGAGACTCGTCCAAGAAGATCAAGAATTACGGTAGGTACGTACCTTCTCTATCTTCCTGGACATAAGTCTCACCACTCATTCACACTAGTGGGAGAGTACCAAGCTGATAATCCCCCAAAGGGCGGCGGAGAGCCAGAGCTCACGTGGTTCAAGATAGAAGCCCATTAAGGATAGTTCTGCGAATGCGGAATGTCGCTAGCATGAACATCCAGTGCATAGTGCTTAACGGTATGCACTGAGCTCCAGGTGGCGCGCTGGTATATCTGCAATTGGAACATTGCGAACTTCCGCTAGGGATGCTGCTGACCGCCTCCTAGTAGAGTGAGTGACACTCTACCTTCTAATTTAACTTGAGCCATGGAATAGCAATGACGAAGGCATGCCACTAACCATGAAGAGATGCATCTAATAGCGACAGGTTGACCCAGCCGGGTGTCGCTGAAAGAAACGAACAGTTGCTGAGTCTTGCTGAACATCCTTGGTTCTATCTAAATAGAACCGCAAGGCTCTCTTAACATCCAAGGAATGAAGAGCTCGTTCCCTTCATTTTGGAAATTGGCGTAAGTAAGGAAGTACCAGAGGTTGGTTTAGATGGAATTCTGACACAACCTTGGGAAGAAATTTAGGATGAGTACGGAGAACTACCTTGTCTTTATGGAATACAGTATACGGAGGTCCGTAACAGGGCATGTATCTCAGAGACCCCTGGCGGCTGAGGTAATGGCCACCAGGAAGGCAGTCTTCCAGGTAAGAAATTTTAGCTCACAGGTAGCTAAGGGTTGAAAGGCTTCGAGTGAGCATGTCCAGCACCAGGTTAATGTCCCAGGCTGCAACTGGACGCTTAACAGGGGTCTGGTATGGAGAATCCTTAAGAAATCTTCTTCACCTATAGGTAACTGAGCCAGAGTTAAGGAAGAAACCGCTCATGGAACGCTGAGATGGCACTAAGGTGAACTTTAACTGTGGAGTACTGAAGACCTAAGTTTGACAGGTCCAAAGATACTCCAGAACCTTGCCAGGAGGACAGGAAAAGGGATTCCAGAGGATTTTTGACACCAGAGAGAAAAACGCTTCCATTTGGAAGCGTCGCTTTTCGGTGGCTGGCTTCCGAGCAGCCAGAAGGATGTCTGAGACTCTACGAGAGGCGTTGAACCCGATCACTTCTATCTCTTCAGGAGCCAAGCATGAAGGTGAAGTGATTTCAGGTTGGGATGGACCAACGAACCTTGAGTCAAAAGACTGATTTGCAAAGGAAGTGGTCTCGAGAGGCTGCCAACATACTGTTGAGTAGAGGAAACCATAGTTGCGAGGCCAGGAAGGAGCAATGAGAATCATCTTGGTCCCCTGAGACTCGAACTTGAGGAGTACTCTCTGGATTAGAGGAAGCGGTGGAAAGGCTAAAGAAAGCGCTTTTGTCACATCGCAGCCTCGAACGCATCCTGACAGAAAATGCCAGGCCCTGATTTCTGGAGCAGAAGAGAGGCAGTTTTGCATTGAGTGGGGATGCAAAAAGGTCCAGGTCTGGAGTCCCCCACTCTTTGAAAGGGACCGAGCTACGGCTGGATCGAGAGACCACTCGTGAGGGTCTGCCTCCGTTCTGCTGAGGTGATCTGCTAGGTCGTTTTGTATACCCGGCAGATAAACCGCTTGAATCAGAGACTTGTGCTCCAAGCACCACTCCCACACCCTCATTGCTTCCCTGCAAAGGGATAAGAATGAGCACCGCCTTGCTTGTTGATGTAATACATCACTGCTTTGTTGTCCGTTTGAAGGAGAATGTTCTTGTGACAAAGGACATCCTTCAGAGCTCGGATTGCATAGAGGACCGCTCTCATCTCCAGGACATTATGTGGAGATGAGTTTCGAACTGAGTCCATACACCTTGAGTGTGGAGGAGAGACAGTGAGCTCCCATCCCATTAGCGATGCCTGTGGTGATGGAGATCTGATGATCCGGGGAGCAAAGGGAATCTTTCCAGGAGATTGCTCTCTTGAGACCACCAGGTGAGAGACCTTCAAGAGCTCCGTCACCTGATGGGATAAGACTGGGGTGAGAGGTCGGGGACCACTGAGTGGAGAGCATCCATTGGGTGGTTCTCATGTGCAGTCGGGCCAGAGGGACAGTGAAGACCGAGGGCGCCATGAGACCCAACATCGTTGCATCGAGAGAGCTGTAACCGATTGGTTCTCCCTGATGTAACGGGCCATTCAAGGATGTCGGTCTTCTGTCTCTGGAAGGAAAGCCTTCGCTGAAGAGGTGTCTAGAAGCGTCCTTATGAAAAGGAGCCTCTGGGAGGGTTGCAGTTGAGATTTTTCAAATTCAGCAGAACTCCCATGGACGTGAGAAGACTGAAGTCGCTTGCACGGCTTCAAAGTCCCTTGGACGGAAGGGCTTGCTAGAAGCCGTCGTCCAGGTAGGGAAACACCTGAGTCCGACTTTCCTGAGATGCGCCATGAGAACTGCACAACACTTTGTAAAACTCACGGGCGCCGAGGATAGCCCAAAGGGCGGGACTCTGAACTGATAACGCTGACCCAAGCTACAAACCTGGAGGAACTTATGTGGGTCGGGTGGACGGGATATGCTGGTAAGCATCCTGCATATCCAGAGAGGCCAGCCAGTCGTGCTGATGCAGCAAGGGTAACAGGGTACCTAGGAAATCATCTTGAATTTCTCCCTGGGAGGAATTTGTTTAACTTTCTGAGGTCTCAGAATGGGGCGCATCCCCAGATTTCTTTGGAACCAGAAAGTAATGGGAGAACCCTGTGTTTCGTAGATGCGGGGCACCAGTTCTATTGCCCTGTTGTTCAGAAGGCCCTGGATCTCCCGGTGAGGAGGTCTCGACTGAGAGGCCGACAACCTGGGTTGTCGTCTGGGAGGACAATTCGGGGGGGTTGCCAAGAAATTGAGAGAATAACCCTCGCGAATTATCCGAAGGACCCATTTGTCCGGAGTTATGGACTTCCACTGGTTGTAGAAGTACATCAGACGACCTCCCACTGGAGGAGAAAGTTCCACCTCGGGCAGAGTGGATGGAACTTGGGCCAACGACTCATAAGGTAGCACTGGGAGCTTTAGGCCCCTGCGCTTTCTGCTGCGTCTTCTTTTGAGGTTGGGCAGGCTGGCTTTTATGGAAGCTTCCCTGCCTCTGCCTCGAAAGGACTGGATTACTATGAAACTGACGGCTCACCACATGCCCCTCGAGGGCAGCAGGAGGTCTGGCCAACTTAATGGCCAATCTATCTTCTGAGTGGCCTCTAAGGCTTGCTCCACCTGAGGGCCAAAAAGAAAGGAGCCATCAAAAGGCAGCGCCATCACCTGCTGCTGAGCATCATTCGTGAAGCCAGAAGTACGCAGCCAGGAATGGCGCCGAGTACAAATCCCCGCGGCTGCTGAGCGAGAAGCAGTGTCGAAAGCGTCCATGGCGGCTTTGACCTGTTGGTTATTGGACTCAATACCTCTAATAACGGTCAGAAAAAGCTCTGACTTGGAATCCGAATCTGGAAGAGCTTCAACCATTCTTTTCATAGAGTGCCACAGGATATACTCATACTGGGAAAAATAGCCTTGATAACTGGCAATACGATACTTAGAGTGGAGGCAGCAAAGACTCTCTTACCTAATGTATCAATCTTACGAGACTCTTTGTTAATAGGTCGAAGCTGTAGTAGTTTGAGGAAGAACGACCTTGTCATTCTCTGCCAGGACTACAATAGGATCCGCAGGCTTGGGATGCCAAATAGGAATGATCCTTGGGAGCTGAATACTTCTTATCAATGGATTTAGCCACTGAGGGAATAAGAGCAGGATTATTCCATACCGTTTGAGACAGCGTCTCGAAGGAAGGCTGGATCGGAGGAGTCAAATCCGTAGGGATCTCCGAAGCATGAAGATACTGGAGTCTTAATATCTTCCCAGGATCGATGTCTGTAGTCTGAGAGAAAGAGTGGATCCCAGGTTCTTCAACAGAGACTTAAAGGACAGGTCCTCGACCACAGGCTCTGTAGCAAAGAAAGATCCTGTTTCTCCACTTCATCACCCAACCGAAGGTCTGGGTCAGGCTCAACATCATCTCCTGATGGTCCAGAAGGACTGTTTGGACAGGAAAGGAGTGAAAATTAGGAGAGGAGGAAATAGCAGAAAAACAAGGAGAGTCCCCAAGGGCTGCCGGCGCCGAGACGGCAAAACGGGCTGAAGACGGCACCGAGGAGGCGCACGGCGCCGAAGAGGCACGCAGCCCCGCAAGCGCCCCCAGCGGCGCCGCGGATGACAACGCGCACGGCGCGGCCGACGACGACGCGAACGGCGCCACGGACGACGCCGCGAACGGCACCATGGACGACGCCGCGATCGACGCCGCCTCTATTCAACGGCACCACCGTGGCTGCCGAGATTTCGCGGGCGCCGCGCAGATGGCGCCAAGAAGACCCAGCGGCACCGAAACGGCGCCGACAAGCCAACAGACCCTGGCCAAGTAGCCGAAAGCCCCAGGAACCTGGAAATCTAGAAGAAGGAAAAACCAGGAGATAAGGGCACGGTGAGGCCCCCTGCGCCCAGCCATGTGAGGGGGAAACACTTAAGACGGAGTCGCTGGCATCGAAGAAGGCGCCACGCGACTTAGGAAGGTCCAACCGCCTACCTGATCGCCGAGAGGCCCGAGGGCCCGAGGCAACCGAAGCCAGGCAGAAGAACCAACCTCCCGAGCCCATTGCTCCATAAGAGCGTCACCGATGAAACTGTCATCTGGAGTCCTACCATAGGCGGGAGGGACCCGATGTCGCAGGACGATGATTACCGGAAGTTGGCGACCCCGAGACCGGCACCAGCAATCTATAACCGAGCCGACGCCAGCAGACATAACAGGAGGGCGCAATTTCAGTGATGCCTTCTTTTTGACCTGTGGGCCGGGCAGAGCTCGAGGCCGAACGGTGCCGCGACCGTTTATTTTTATGCCCGCGGGGGGACCGCCCATCCCCCCGGGCATCGGACTGACCGTTGTCGGAACCCCGCTGAGGAGAAGGAGGCTGACCGGACCCAGCCCGGCTGACTGAACAGCTTTCATACGAAGTCTCCCTACCGTCACCTGACCTGCTCATGGTCGACTCCGTCCAGTAGGCCGAGACTTCTTCAAGTAAAATTTAAATGTTAGAAAAATTTAACGAAAATAGAATAAAATTAAGCGATACTACTTATCGTGATAAAGTTACAAAAAAACAAACTGAAAACTATGCGCTAGTTTGAAGTTTGACTCCCGACAGGCGAGCGACGTCGTCACTGAAGCGCACTCGACGGCGGGAAAAAAGGAACTGAGGCGGTTGGAGGGTCGTCGCCGAGATGGTCATTACCGCTCGAGCCGCTGCTCGCGGCACCGTGTCTCGCGGCGCCGTCTCTCGCGCCGACCCTCCAGCAAAAAGTTTGTTCCCGATGGGTCTTAGTGCCTCCGGCGCTAATCCCACTAGTGTGAATGAGTGGTGGAGACTTATGTCCAGGAAGATCCTGTGTTCCTCAGCCCATTCTGGGATAGGGGCAGAGGTCTAGGTGCTGTTCTGCACCTCCAGACGCCCGGGGAAAGAGGTTCGGATGGTCCAGGAGCAGGAAAAAAGTGGACTACAAAATATAAATAAAAAAACATGGCCGCCATGTGCTGTCTGTGCATGTGCAGCCCTAAAACTTTAAAGGAGCCTCGATTCCATTGTAGCAGTGGAGGAAAGGGTGTGAAATGGGTGCCTCTGAATTCGGGAGCCCCAGTGGGCAAATGTGGCTCCTACACAGTAAATAAGCCTAGCCCCGCCAGCCTGTCTTAACCCCCTCCCTCCACCTACCCCAAAGCCTACCTTAATCATGCACCTCCACTGCTCTCTACCCTCTATTCTATTTCTCCTTGCCTGTCTTCCTCCCCTACTGCACACCCCAAAAGCCTGTTTTCCTCCTCCTCCTCCCCCACAGCTTCACATTCCTACATCCTTTCTCCACATAGGCACACTGGTCACTGCCCCTTGCCCAAGGTCCATCCTACCGCCATGAAACTGTCCTACACCCACACTGGTCCTAGCCCTCCACTCTGGTGCCCCCTGTCTATGCTTACCCTCACCCACTATCATCGATGCTCGGCAATTTCCTGAGATGCTAGCAGGCGAAAGCATTCCCTTAAAGAAATATGCCGCAGCTCATTGAGGCTAGTCCTCCACCTCCTAATGCTGTCAGGCAACGTGCACCCAAACCCTGGCCCATTCTGCTCTAAAGCCACTAATCTGAGCAAGCCTTTGTGTGCCATCTCATTCATATCAATCAACATCTGCAGCCTCCATCCTAAAATGGATGCCCTACAGGCCTTCACCAGCCAACACTGCCCTGACATCCTGGCAGTTGTCGAAACCTGGCTCAGGCCATCAGGACCGGACCATGCAATCAGCCTTCCTGGCTACAACATCTTTAGGCTGGAACACCTCTCCAAAAGAGGTGGGGGCTGCGTTCTCTACCTAAAAGACTCCATACAGGGGCACCACATCATTACGTCACTCCAACCCACAACTGCTCAGATACTGCCAGTGAGAATCCTCCTCGGAGCCCAAAACAAAACCCTCACTGTTGCCACCATCTACATCCCTCCCAAAGAACAGGGAACTGGTCTAAAAGCTGTTCTTGACTTTGTAAAGTCACTCCCACCGGACACCGAATCCATCCTCCTAGGTGACTTCAACATCAACTGGCCTGCGGCCGATGTTGGCGAACACAGGGATATCGTTGCTGCGGCGAACCTCACACAAATGGTTGATTCACCAACCAGGAAAAATTACAGGTCCGGCACCAGCACACTTTTAGACTGGATCCTCACCAGTCACCAATCACGGATATCTAACACTAATGTCCTCCCTGACTCTCTCAGCGACCAGTCCCCTGTTAGCTGCACCTGGTCAAATAAATTCATCAAACCACCACCAAAAACTATCACCAGCAGGGTTCTACCCCATGGTCACCTTCCTCGACTCAAATCCCATCTCCTCCATCAAGACTGGTCCCCTATTTTCAATGCAACCAACGTAAGCACTGCCCTTGACCACTTCATAAACATCTTCACTGTGGCCTGTGACACGTATGCTCCTATTAAGAAATGCAAAGTCAAATCACTCAGTAACCCTTGGCTCACAGGTGACCTCCTCAGGATGCTAAAAACAAGAGACCACCTATGGGAGCTGGCCAGAACTACAAACGTGCCTGCAATGACTGCACCAAAACCATCCGGCAAATGAAGTCCGCCTACTATAAGCATGCCCTCACAAACTTCTGGGGCAATGGTCGGGAATTCTGGAAGAACATACAGGAACTCACTGGGAATCCACCCAAAACCCCCCCATCAATACTCAACATCAACGGAACCACAACCCTCAACTCAAAAACCATTGCGGATACCTTTAACAAAGCCTTTACCGACCTCAGCGCTGTCCTACCCCAGGACTACTTCAAAGATAGTGAAGCCCCTCTGTCCGCAAAGAACACTACCCCCACCAGCTCCCCCCGCTTCTACTTCAAAGCAGTCAAGGCTCACCATGTATGCAAATATGTTACCAAAGCCCTTGGTAAATCAAGATTCAGTAATGACTCCCTCGATCTCAAAATCCTGTCTCTCACACTTGATGAAGTGCTTAGTCCTCTGACCAGAATTTTCAACCTCTCCCTCAGCCTTATCCAGTTCCTGGACAGATGGAAATCTGCCACTGTCACCCCAATCCATAAAAGTGGTGACAAAACTGCCCACGATAACTACAGACCTCTCTCCCTACTACCCCCACTCTCCAAGGCACTAGAACGCATCGTCTCGGACCAGCTCACAGAATACCTGGATACGTACAACATCCTGTGCAAGCAACAACACGTGTTCTGCAAAGGTCACAGCCCTACTTGAATTCACTAGCGCAATCCACAACGCACTTGACTCCGGCGAACTACTAGGCTCAATCTACATTGACTTAACTAAAGCCTTCGACACCGTCAGTCACCGCCTCCTGCTTGTCCAGCTTCAGAACACTGGGCTGTCAACCGACTCCATTGGCTGGTTTAAGAGTTACCTTGAAGAACGGTCCCAAACAGTAAGAATCGCTTATACACTCTCGAACCCTAGACCGGTCTGCTCTGGAGTCCCCCATGGCTGCATTCTGGGACCCCTCCTCTTCAGCCTATTCTTAAACTCACTACCGGACAACTGCCCAGAACAAATAATTCTCTACGCCAATGATGCTGTGATCCTCACCTCGGACCCTGATCCAATCCAATTACAAAATAAACTTCAGCGGGCCTTCTCCTCCATCGAATCCTGGTTCCTAAATCATAAACTGCTTCTCAATCAGAAAAAAAACAAGTCCGTGGTCTTCTGCAGCCCCCACAACAAAAACAAACAACTCCACCTCTCCATTGCAACCGAACAAGGAGCCATCCTAGCGCAAACACAATCGTTCAAGTACCTCGGCATCACCCTTGATCCCCACCTCTCACACGCTGTCCATATCAGCAATGTTGCAAAGTCTGCCAATGCGAGGTTAGGCATATTATTCCAGTACAGGAAACAACTAACCCCAGAAGCACTATCAGTGGCCGTCCAAAGCTCCATCGTCAGCATCATAAACTATGGACTTATCATATATGGGTCTGCAACTACCACTGCTCTCAAACGTATCGCGACCTCCCTGAATAAGGCCTGTCATCTCATCACTGGCTCACATCGCCACACCCCCACATGTGACCTTTATTCCCAATCTGGATGGCTTCAACTGGACAAACGCATAAAATACCAAACCTGCATCATGGCCAAGAAAATTATAATGGGGCTTGCCCACCTGGTTATCTATGCCCTCGGTAAGCCTAGACATGGGCGTCACTACAAGGAGATTCAATTCCCATCTACTACATATCCCACGATGTTGCACAACCCAGGGACAAAGATCATTCGCCTATCGGGCATCCAACTGGCTCAACTCTCTTGGCAGCGACATAGCGACCGCTCCAACACTCGGCAGGGATTTATTTAACTCTAAAAATTGATTAGCGTTTTGCTCATAAAAGTGCTAAATCTTTGTGAAAATGCTTAGCTCTTGCCTCAGTGTGTTTAACAAACACAGCACTTCTAGGAAATTTATATAAATACTTTCTATACAGTTAATATAGTCCCAAGAAAAAAACTGCTAATCAATTATTTAAAACCCTGCTCCGCCTCTTCAAGTCCAAGCTGCGCCTCTCACTGCTTCTATCCTGCGATTGCCCAGCTTAACATTTCCACCATTCCAGCTGCACATGCCCCAGCACCCAGCACCCAGCACTTACAAACAGTCTTTGCACCCCTAGAACCTTACCTGTCATATTCCCTCGACAAGGCCCCCTGGCTGCACTGTCTCCCGCCCTCGCCCACCTCCCCATATCTCCACTCTGCCCCTGCCTGCCCCGCCTCTGCCCCAACCACCTCGACTCCCCTTACCCCCCTGCACCTCCTTCCCGCCTCGATCTCCCACCTCACTTCCCCCACCCCCTTCCCTTGTCTTGCTCTATAGCTCAAGTCTTTGTACTGGTTATTACATGTCTGTAAGTCAATGATTATATGTTTGTAACTAAAAATGATGACTGTTGCACGTGCTGACATGGAACCTTTGTAAAAGAGCCTCGGCTCAAAGGTATTGTAATCCTAGATTGAAATAAATAAATAGTGTCCTGGCTTCCCCAGGCTAAGTGGAGCTAAGGCATATAAGTGTTAGCCCCTGAATGGGCTTAAAACTAAAACAGTGGGGCTGGGTTACCAGGCAGCAAAGTATAAACAAATATGGCAGCCCCCATGAATTTCCAGGCAGCAAAGTATAAACAAATATGGCAGCCCCCATGACTTTCCAGGCAGCAGGGACTGCTGGGAAGGGAGCAAGGGGCACCAAGGAAAGCCCGGGAACAAGCCAACTAATGAGCTGCGAAGGTCTGGGAGGATATAAAAGCCAGTGCAAAGCCCACCAGGGGACATCCCCAGAGAGAGATCATAGAGGGAGAGAATGCAACAGGGCTGCATCCAACCCCAGGGCAATTTTGAACGCTTTTATGCCCCTTTTAGCCACTGAAGGCACATTTAGGCGGCTCACCTGCAACAGTCCCTTTAGTGGCTGGGGATAAATTGCACTGCTGATGTTTTGTACTCCTGAGCTGTGTTTGGAAGTGTGCTGCTTGAAAGTATAGAGACTGCTTAACCTGTTCGGACTCTGGAGAAAAAGAATTTGTGCTGGGGCATATACCATCTAGGTGCCCAGCTGGTTTTGTGTCTTGAGAAAGCTGTGTGCCCAGTGAACGTCCAGGGGACTGCCAGACTGCTAAAACTTCTTAAACTGATGAAAGGCCAAGAGAGGTGAAATGGCAAGAGGCCAGAAGAGGTGAAGACGTCAAGAGGCCTGTCAGGTGAAGCTGTGAAGGGCCTGACAGGTGAAGCCTAGCTGCTGCATATCTGCATCTTGCTGCTGTGCTTCACCACAAGATTGAATCTCAATACCAAAATGGTACCGTTCGAACTGAGTTTAATGCAACCCCCGAAGCTCCAAACTGTAAGTTCCTCTGAGCTGTGGCTCCGAGGAGTTTTGTTTACATTTAGCTAGCTAGATAGATAGGTTTAAAGCGGGTTAAAGTCCCGGGCAGGACTTTGCAAGCTTCAGGAAAAGGTCAGTCATGATTGCTAAGTTTGCTGTGTTGGACATCTTTTGGGCCCCAATGAAAGTACCCTAGTCCAAGCTATAAGTCCAAGCTATAAGCTATAAGATCAGGGTGGGTGAGAAGTTGGTCAACTGGGTGGCAAACCGCTTGACAGCCAGAAAACGGAGAGTGATGGTAAATGGTATACAGTCAGAAGAGATACAAGTCACAAGTGGGTACCTCAGGGATCAGTCCTGGGGCCAGTCCACTTCAATATCTTCATCAGTGACATTGCAAGGTAAAGGTTGTCAAGATCTACAACAGAGTAGATGATCCAGATGGGGTGGGCAGAATGAGACGAGATCTGGGTAAACTGGCAAAATGGTTGGAAGAATGGCAACTGGGGTTTAACGCAAGGAAGTGCAAGATCATGCACATAGGGAAGCCACCTATAGGCTGGGAGGGGAACTGCTGGCAGAAACAAGAAAGAAAGAGACTTGGGCATTATCATCAGATTATCTGAAATCATCCAAGCAGACCACTAAAGCAGTAGGTAAGGCTAGGGGGATGTTGGGGTGTATTAGTAGGGGCATCACAAGTACTGGAGTACTGTGTGCAGTACTGGAGGTCACACCTTAACAAGGACATTAACCAAACTGAGGCAGCCCAGAGAGGAGCAATCAAAATGGTGCAGGGACTGCATCAGAAAACATATGAGGACAGATTAACGGACCTCAATATGTATACCCTAGAGCAAAGGAGGGAGAGAGGTAATATGATCGAAATATTCAAACACCTTAAGGGCATTAACAAGGTGAAAGAGTCTAACATGTTTCAATACAAGAAAATTAGCAGGACAAGAGGACACAGCATGAGATTAGAGGGAGGCCAATTAAGGGGTAATGTGAGGAAGTTCTTTTTCACAGAAAGGGTGGTGGATGCATAGAACGGCCTACCTCAGGAAGTGGCAGATATGAATACAGTGCAGGGCTTCAAACAGGCATGGGATAGGCATAAGGGAGCAATACTGATGAGAATTAATAGATAGACCATTGACAGAGCAAAGGCCGATGGCACATTCATAAGGTAGAAAAAGAAATGGGCAGACTGGATGGGTCTTGCGGTCCTTATCTGTTGTCAACTTCTATGTTTCTATGTTTATCCTAACAGCATCTCAGAGCACTACCCTGAATCCTCTGGTTGGCCACCAGCATCCCAGTGTGGTATCCACCGAAACAGACTAACTGTTATTAACCTAATGGCCATTTGGGACAAGTTGGGTGTACTGGCCAGGGGGGAGGTATTGGGACAGTGTGGGGGTACAACTGTTTGTTGTATGTTACAGTTGTTGTGCTATTCTCCCTTTTTACTGCTCCTTATAATAAAACAGCATTTAGTCTATGTTACAATTTGGTACTGCCGTTTATTGTGTAGAGTGCATTGTTACTATGTGGGGAAGAAGCTGTGAGGGCAGTTATTATATTTTCCTGGGGGAAGGTAACCTGAAGTTTATTCAACAGGTATTCCATATCACTACCCCAGGAGGAGGCACCACGCTGTTCTATTCCTGTTCAATTCATCCACTACTGAACCCAGGCCGGCCCCCTCGGAGCTGTGTTCAAGTGAGACCTGAGGGTCCCAGAACAGTCAAGATGAGTCAAAGGGCTGTTACAAGTATATTGCACAATAATTTATAAAAGACCATAACTCATAAATAGGACAGTGTGCATAAGATACAATCAACGGTCATGGCATACAAAGTAATAAGGAGAAATACAGGTTACTCACCTGTAACAGGAGTTCTAGGAATGGTATATGTTGTTCATCCACACTGTCTGGCAGGTTCCTTGCCGCTTTAAATCTTGCCGGAAGGTCTTCAAGCTGACTCCTCCCACCCACCCGGGTGGTAAAACTCTCGGCTTTGCCCCATGATACCAGATCTAGCCCGCTGGAAGCCAGGTTGTGCATCGAAGCTGGGGAGGCCGGGTGGGTCGTGAGAATGAACAACATATACCATTCCTAGAACTCCTGTTCTCCTGTCCATTTGAAGGCATAGCATTTTCTGGTCGACTCCTTACGAGATGCCTCAACGACATTGAGGACCTCGTTGGAAAGACCCAAGGCCTGGAACTCTAGCCGCTCAGGAACCAGGCCGTCAGGTGCAGGGATTGAAGGTCCGGATGGAATACCTTCCCCTGATTGACTGAGATCAGGTCCGGGCGGGCTGGGAGCCGCCTCGGCAGCCTGGAGCTGAGACTGTGGAGATCTGGATACCACAACTGGCGGGGCCAGTCTTAGGCTACCAGGAATCACTCTGCGCCTTGTCCCTCCTCGCCTTGAGAAGCACCTTGTGGATCAAGGGAAATGGGGGAAAGGCGTAGAAGAGGCCCGGGGTCCACGGCCTCAAGAAGGCATCCCCCTGCAGCAAGCCCTGCTGAGGGGGGCGGGCATGAAACAGTCTCAGCTTCACATTCTCCCTGGAGGCAAACAGGTCCACCTGAGGCATGGCCCAGTGGGAGAACAGATCTTGTACTACCTCTGGCAGGAAAGACCACTCGTGGGACGCTGCCCCTATCTGGCTTAGGGCATCGGCCAGAATGTTGGAGGCTCCTGCCACATGGATGGCAAGGAGATCCGCCTCCAGGCTGCGCACGAGTGACCAAATGCGGAGAGCTTCCTTGCACAGAGGCATGGAGCGCATCCCGCCCTGGCGGTTTAGACAGTACATGGTCATGGTATTGTCCGTCTGGACCTGGACCACTTGACCCCGCAGAAACAGAGCGAAGGCGGTGAGGGCTAGACGAACCGCTCGAAGCTCCAGCAGGTTGATGTGACATTGGGACTCCCGAGGGGACCAGAGGCCGTGCGCTCTGTGCTCCCCCAGATGGGCACCCCAACCCATCAGAGAGGCATCGGTTGATAGAGAGACTGTCAGCTCGGGGCGGACAAACGGGATGCCCTCCTGCAGATGTGCTGGAACGGTCCACCACTGGAGAGTGTTCCACATCCCCTGGGTCACTGTCACTAGCTGATCCAAGGGATCGGAGTGCTGTGACCATTGGCTGGCCAGCCCCCATTGAAGGGGAAGCATGTACCAATGGGCCCAACGGACCACGCTGGTGCAGGCCGCCATGAGCCCCAGGAGGTGCAGGATGTCCCGGGCAGGACGCAATTGCCCAACCTGAAATGATTGGGCAAAGGAGGAAAGAACCTCGGCCCTGTCCACCGGGAGCCATGCTCTGGCTCGCAGAGAGTCGAGCTCTGCCCTGATGAATTGTATCACCTGCTTTGGCACGAGTTCTGACTTGGCCTCGTTGATGAGGAGGCCAACCTGACAACAAACCTGGAGGGCCAGATCTCTGGACCGCTCCACCTCCGTTCTGGAGGAGGCTGTAATCAGCCAGTCATCCAGGCAGGGGTACACCCGGATCCTTCGACGCCGCAGGAATGCTGTCACCACTGCCATGCATTTGGTGAAGACCCTGGGAGCTAGGGAAAGGCCGAAGGGCATGGTCCGGAACTCGTAGAGGGATCCCTCTGCCCTGAAGCGGAGGAATCTCTGGTGGGACGGACGGATTGGGACGTGAAAGAACGCGTCCTGGAGGTCCAGAGAACAGAACCACATGCCTTGTTCCAAGGATGGGATTATCTGAGCCAGAGTGACCATCCTGAAGGTCCGAGACCTTATTAACCTGTTCAGGTCGTGCAGGTCGAGAATGGGGCGCCAGCCCCCTGCCTGTTTTGGGACCAGGAAGTACCTGGACACAAACCCCGGGTTTGGTGGAGGATCCGCCACCTTCCTGATTACCTCTTTTTTGAGGAGCAGGGTGATATCGGCTCGGCGAGCTGACAGAGGGGCTGCGGACCCCGTAGCCCCCCGAGGGGCGACGGCTCAGAAGGGCGTGGCCTGCTTGAACTCCATGGACAGGCCCTTACCTACCACCTCCAACACCCAGCGGTCCGTGGTGATAGCGGACCAGGCGGAAAGGAAGTGGCGGAGGGGGGAGTGACGAGGCTGGGGGAGACACCCCTCAACCTGTCACTGGGCAGACTTGGAGGAGGGACCGGCCGAGGGACCTCCTGGGCCTTTTCCTCCCTGCTTCCTATTAGAGGAAGCCGCAGGCTTGGCCTTGGGGTGCCAAGCGCGAGCCTGCTGGCCCTGATGCTGGTGCTGTTGGGCCAGACATGCCGCAGGCGCAGAAGGGCGAAAGGACTTATGTTGTTGTCGACGGCCCTTGTCCTTCTGGGCAGAGTGACCGAGTCCAGAGTGGCACTGGACTTTTCGATCCGCTGGAGGTGACCTTTCACTCCGGGGCCGAACAGGTCAGTCCCCAGGAAGGGGACATCTGCCAGTTTGTGCTGGGTATCCGCCATGAAGGTGGATATCCTCAGCCATGTTCTGCAGCGCATGGCCACTGCAGCCGCAACTGATCTGGCACAGGAGTCTCCAATGTCCAGAGCCGTTTGGAGCTGCTGTTTTGCCACTGCCCTTCCCTGGTCCCGTACCTGCTTGACCGTGGTCTGCAGGTCGGCCGGGAGATGAGGGATCACCTCATCCAGGGAGCCCATCAGTGCGTGGGAGAAGTGTGCCATCAGCACAGCCGAGCTGGCCTGGCGGAGGCCAAGGGAGGATGCAGCGTACACCTTGCGCCCGGCATAGTCCAGCTTTTTGGACTCCTTGTCGGGGGGCTTATCCACATCCCTAGCGTTCCCGGAACGCTGGAAAACGCTATCGGTGACCAACCCCTCGGCGGAGGGGTGTTCCGAAAAACTGGACAAAGAGCCAGTAGGGACCGCATACTTCCTGGCCATCCTGGCCAAAGGCACAGGACAGGAAGCCGGCCACTGCCAGAGCTCCAAGGCTGGGCCAACAATAGCTTCAGCCACTGGAAAGACCTCTGTGGGCGAATCCCCTCGGTCCAGTATCTCCGTTAGGGGATACTTGGCCCGCTTGGATACGGGCTCGAGCTGCATCCCAGTGGACTCCGAGATGAGCCGAAGCAGACCCATAAAGGATGATGGGCTTTCGTCCATCGACTGGCCCCCAGAGGACTCCAGGTCAATGGGCCTGGAGAACAGGGAGGAGTTGTCGTCGGACTCCCACGAGTCTGCGAAGAGCTGCCTGGGGCCTGAGCCACCCTCCACCTGCCGAGGATGGTCGGGAGTGAGGGTGACCGACAGTCTGTGGGGCAGACCCTGACCCGACCGAGAGTCCTTGGTCGGCGCCCCCAATTTCGGTTGTGGAGGCGGAGGTTCCACCACAATTGGTGGGGCAGCTGGTTTCGGCCGAACAACTGGCCGAGGCTTGGGTACCTCGACTGCAGCGAGGGGTTGTTGCGGCCGTTCGGGTGACAGCCACTTGATGGCCGGGGAAGGCGACGGTGTCGGCTTGTTCCCCGACAGAAGTAACTGCTGCCACATCAGGTCCTCGTAGCATCGACGCAATTTGCGCCGAAGCCTCTCCTCTTCCGAGGAGGAACACGAGGACGAGCGGTGGCGCCGCTTACTTCGGTGCCGAGACCGAGACCGCCGATGTCGGCGGGATCAGCTGGACTGAGACGATGTCCAAGACCGAGATCCTCAGTGTTTCCGAGGATGGGTCTGGGAAGGGGCAGGGGACACCCGCTCTTCCCTCGGCTCGGAAGCCTTGACCAGGGACTCCGGCACAGGAGGCACAGGCAAGTCCTTGGTCTCCACCGGGGGAACCGGTGAAGAAGGGTCGTCGGCTTCACCAGTCAACAGCCCGTCCGATGGGTCGAGAAAAATCTCGACCGCGTCGACGGGTGTCTCGGCCGGCTGGCCTGATGGGGACACCGTGAAGCCAGTGGCTTTAGCCGCAACTTCTAGCGAAGCTGAGTGTCGACTGTCCAGGGAAGGGGACCTCTCCCGCTCCCACAAACGCTGTCGGTGGGACTTACCTTTCGAGTCCTTCTTTTTGGACCAAGAAGAATGTCCCGATGGCCCCTCTCCCTTCGTGGAAAGGGATTGGCAAAGCTCCTGAAAAGAAGCTGTGTAGGAGGATCCCAAAGAGAACGGGATAAATGCCATGACCGAGGAAGAGGATCATGCGGCCTGTGCCTCCTCCTCGAGGGTGATCATCTGCTGGAGTTGCTCAGCCGAGCCAGCCGCCACAGACACCACCCAATGGGCTTCCTCTGACTTCACCGGCGGGTAGCACTTCTCGGGGTGCCCAAGCTGTAACCGGGCAGTGCGGTCTTCCAGGACGTTGGCCGAAAACGAACAGCATAACTCTGTGCAGGCCTGCAGATCATGGTCTAGGCCGAGGCAGTAGGCACACGTGGCGCTGATCCATCCTGGAGATTTTCGCCCATATGGGCACCGCGAGAAACCGGAGTCAATTTGTCCATCGTGAGCCGCTTTGACCGAAGTCTTGAAAAATTTAAGAATAAGTTTTGGGGCGAACCAAAGAATTAGGATCCAGTCTATATGCAGAGCGCTAAGGAGGGAACCTGAGCCTAAGCCGTAAGGAAGATCTGACGCCATGGGGCGGAGCCAGAGTTTTACCACCCCGGTGGGTGGGGAGGAGCCAACATGAAGACTCTTCCAGCAAGATTTAAAGTGAAGGCTAATCAAACTGGGGAAACAGGGCCGCAAAAACGCCCGCATTGGTAAAACAACCAATATAGCGTTAAAATGAATAGCCAACCTTTATTAGTTATTTATTGTTGTACAGTTGCTCCGGATGCGCACCACGGAAACTGCCGCCGCGACTGAAAACAGACTGCACCTAGACATCCGCCTGTGCCGGAATGCTCGTAAAATGACGAAGAAGGTACATTTACAGTGGATAAAAAGAAACACTGTGCCATGTAGAGGCCTATTAACTGAACTCTCTGTAGTAATTCCCAGTTGAAACGGAGCAGCAAGGTATTTAAAATTGTTCTGGGTTAAGCTCCAAAAGCTCAGTCAGCGCGAGAAGCTCTAGTGCTCCAAGTTCGGGCATGCGCATTAGCGCTAGGTTCTACTGCGCATGACTGAGCTTGGAGCTCCAACTTTAAGAACAATTTTAAATACCTTACACTGCTCCGTTTTAACTGGGAATTACTTCTAGAGGTTCAGTTAATAGACCTCTACATGGCACAGTGTTTCTTTTTATCCACTGTAAATGTGCCTCGCCCGTCATTTTTACGAGCATTCCGGCACAGGACCGGATGTCTGGGTCACAGTCTGTTTTCCGGTGTGGCGGCAGTTTCAAAATGGTGCATCCAGGAGCAACTGTACAACAATAAATAACTAATAAAAGGTTAGCGCTATTCATTTTAAACTATATTGGTTGTTTTAATCGGGCGTTTTTGCAGCCCTGGTGATTGCCCCCACAGTTTAGGACAGCCTTCCTTTAAAGCGGCAAGGAACCTGCCAGACAGTGTGGATGAACAACATCTCCATGTCCCTAGAAACAATATTACACCAGCAGACAATAAACCATACACTATGTTAGAAAAATTGTAGAGGTAGCCAAGATAGATTAGACTGGGTAAGGGAGGATCAATGATAACAGTTGCATTGACAACAGTTCTAAAATATAGGTTTTTGACCCTTTTTTAAAACCTCCAAAAGAGGCAGAGTTAAGTAATGTATCAGGAAGGGAGTTCCAGTAATATGGAGTAGAGTGGGTAAAGGACCTTTGCCCATGCTGGTCTGCACTCTGGAGGTTTCAAGTAAGTTGCAGTTTGAGGAACACAGTGATCACCTCAAGGGCTTAGGGGATAAGTAGACCATGAAGGGTTGGGGTGTGTGTAGACCCTGGTCAGCTTGAAGGCGAGGCAATGGAGGGGATAAATCATCCTGTCTTTCAGGGTAGGCCAACTCAACAAGGAGAGAATCTCACAGTGGTGCCTCCTAGGGGGAGACCCAGACGCAAAATGACTAATCTTGTTATACAAGACGGTCAGTTTGTTGGTCTCCGAGTTCTTGAGAAACTGAAGTACAGTGGCACCATACAGCAGTGTGGGGAGTAAGGTACCATTTGCTATGGCAAGCCTGGACTCTGTAGTCAGGGCGTTACCCAGTCGATAAAGCAGGCCAAGTTTCTGGTGGATGGTTTTTGTGATGTGGTCCACATGAGGTCTGAACGTGAGTTCTTGGTCAATGTAGACACCAAGATATTTTACCTTGTCAACCACCTCAATAAGTGTGCCGAAGGAGGTGAATAGGGTTAGTAGGTGTTGCCTACTTGTGCCCAGGTGTTTGGGTCCAAATAGGACTGCCCTGGTTTTTCTTTCATTCATAACTAACATGTTGGCAGCAAACCACTTGCCAGAGTATAACTCGAGTGGTCTATAATGTCACCAGAATCCCTGAGATGGGAAATTAACCTTGTATCCCATTGCTGCACAGTTAACATTTTTGTATAGCTTAGGGTTGGGTATTTTAAAGAGAAACACTGGTATTTAGGTCGAATAGGGTACTTAACCATGTCATGGCAATGCAGCCTAGTGGTTAGGGCACACAGCATGAAAATGAAGACTCAAAAGATCTGGGTTTGAATCCCATGGTGTTCTTTATTAGCAACAATTCTCTGCCCCATACCAGTTCATTAGTTTGTATATTAACCCATTTTCTATACTCTTGTCCTTCCCAGCTCTGTGGATGGCCCTCAAGATTCTTTTGTATCACAAAGTGTTTATTATTTGCAGCGTATTTTCAGGAAAACATTTTAAGATATAATACTCAGACTTCGGCTTATATTTCATTAACTGTCTTTGTTTATTTCCCCCTCACCGTTTATTTCAAAAGACATTTGCATGAGAACAAGATCTTTGCATCTCTGACTTCCTCTGACCCTTCTAGCGGTTCCCCCCGCTGCAGTCACAGTCCTCTGGGTGCTCAGAATCATTGCATAATATCTCGATTACAGTGTGTGTTGGAGGAGGTGATGGGATTCTGTTCCTGCCCAACTTCATATCTAGGAGGAGGGCTGAAGTACGTGTGGTGGTGGTGGTGGTGGTGGTGGTGGTGTGGGGTTGGGGGGGCAGTGACTTGCTCCATGCAATACAGTGACCCATCGACTGTTGTGGGATTTGAACTAGGGACCATTTTTTCTTGCACAGTTCAGCATTCTCTAACGACAAGATCACATTGCCTTGCCCTGGAGGTTCTGAGACTTTTTCACACCTGTTTTTGGTTTTTTTCTGTAATGGAATGCGAAAGCATAGTCAATGTTGACAGTATTGCTACATAAATCCTATTGTCCTTAAGTACACCTTGGGTGGTAATAACGGTGCCTTTTATTGTATGTTCTTTTTCCAAAGAGTGCTCAGCTGAGTCAAGTCTCTGGCAACATATGAGCCTGTTAAAATGCAGTCAGTCAGCCAACCTTACATACTGCGGTAGTGGGGATAGGTACTGGTCAGGTAAACTCCCTCGATACCACCTGGATCTTTTAACACCAGCCTCAAATTGCACTTACTCCCTCAGGTCTGAGGATGACTGACATCTCCAGATCCCTAGATGGAGAAGAAACTTAGGACAAGCCTCAGTCACCTGCAGACCTCCCTCGGTGTGGTATAGCTTGCTGCCAAAATCACCCCTGCCAGTTCCTTTATGTCATCACAGCTCCCTGACTGCATGTCCCAACTGCCCCAGTGATGCTCCCCCCGGTGCAACGTGCAACAGTCACAGGTCTGATAGCTCTTAGAGGATATAATGAACCACAAACTATCCCCCCTCCCCCCAGCCTGCTCAGCACACTGCTTGTTATATGATATGTTTGTTACAGGATCCGTAGATACTGCAAGTCTTTATATTTTATTTTAGTCTTTGGCAACTGAGTAAGGCCCACTAGGCACAAGTGCCCGTTTTCAGGGGCAACCTGGGAGCACTGGGCGGGCAAGTGACTTGCTCAGAGTCACACAGTATGCAAGTAGAGGTTGTGGGAATCAAACCCAGGTCTGGTCTGCTGGATGTACCAAGCTCGTTCACACCTCGTTCCTCTAACCTCTAGGCTATACTGCCAGCACAAGCAAGACTCCAACTGCACCTTGTATGTATCTGTGTCGCAGTCTCGTGTTATTTACTGCTGCTGTTTATAAGAACACCTGTGGAAGAATGTTTTCCTGTATCTTTCTGCAACTTGTTACCTGCACATATTACCTTCCTACACCCCATGTCACAACTGGAAATAAGTCTTTGGGCTCTGCTTGTTTGCCTGGTAAAACATGTTTCAGTAAATAAATATCCAGGGGAAAAATGTTCCTCATGACTGCCTCTTTCAATTTATAAAAGTATATGCATATATATACATACACACACACACATATATATATATATATATATATATATATACACATATACATAACACACACACAGTATATATTTTTTCTATTTGGAGTGTGTCTCATGCATGAATATGTTGCAGCTAATAAACGTATCGCTTATAGTCTTTTGGATAAATCTGAACTGTTCTTTAAAATTTGTCAACCGTTTTTAAATTATTGCAATACTATTCCATGATAGAAAGTAGTAGGCTATAATGCTCTCTTGGTACCTAGACCACTCTTAGTTTTCTTATTAGCTAGTTTTTAGTCAATTATAAATGTTATTCTGCATTTGACATTGTTGAATTATTTTTTAATTGTACTGTTCACATATTAATGTATTAAGCATCTTATGTATTGTATTTGAAAAATTCAATAAAAATAATGGGGAAAAAAGCCTAAGATTTAACACATTTATTTTTTTTCTGCCATTTGTTGTGTGGAAGTTTGTATTAACAGATAAAAGGTGTTTTTTTTTCTGGGGGTGGAAAGTACCCAAGGGATTCTGACCTGCCTATATAACTTTATTGTGACTCCAAAATAACCTTATAATTGGTTAACTGTGTCAATCTCCACCTTGCAATAATGTTACAATATTTATAATTCAGCGGACATAAAAAAAAAATCCTTTAACCTGATTGGTCATCTAAGCTCTTTACCTGTGTGTAAATCGTGGATTATACCATACACATAAATAATCAGCCAATCACATAAGCAGACTGGCACCTTAGCCCTGTTGTAAATCCTATGATAATCACTGGCAAAGGTGCCAGCCTGCCACATCCTCGTGCCACCCTGTAAAAAAATCACTCTGACCCCCCCTCCAATGTTTCAAAGCCGCCATCTTTCCTCTCGCTAACATTCACCTGTAGGCCTAATATTTAAAAACCGAAACAATAAAATGGATGCCTCCTTGACCTTATCAACAAAAGTGAACTCAATGAAATTTTCAAAACCTCCAAAATGAAAGCACAGATTTAGACCGTGATGGAAAACGTATTTCAGTTAGAGACATCCCATATCAAGGCTTATCGTTGTAACCGCCAGAAACGATAGTCGAAGAAGGCTGAACCGCGCCACGCCGCACGCAGCAGCCAATCCCAGAACAAATTGGCTGCGTTGCAGAGAGGTGCCGAGCCCGCTGGCAGCCGCGGAGGGTCAAGGTGATGTGCTCGGCTGTATGTGCGACTGCAGTATCAGGGTTTTGGCCGTTGGGAGAGGAGCGATGTACGGGATGTCTCTGGCTTCTTGAGGTACATTTTGATGTGCTCGGCTGTATGTGCTACTGCAGTATCGGGGTTTTGGCTGGTGGGAGAGGAGCGATGTACGGGATGTCTCTGGCTTCTTGAGGTACATTTTACATGTGGTCTAAATCTGTGCTTTCATTTTGGAGGGTTTTGCCCATACTTACCTCACAAAACTTAAATAAAGAATACCATTAATTACCATGCACTATTTTCTTTCATGGAAGGATATTTCTTACAAAAATCATTTTTTTAGACACAAATAAATAAAATAAAACCATTTAAACTTATATCCATCACAGAATGTAATGGCATAATCGCAATAAGCCACTTGGGGGTGTGGGTTATCGGGTTTACACGGCTGGCGAGATTGCCCACTCGCTCACGCCGTGGGCAAACCACGCAGCCATGGTAACCCCCGACAACCCACACACCCCTCATGGCTTATTGCTTAAATAACCCATGAGTGAGGAAGGGCATTTATAAAAAAAAAAAAACAACTTTTTAAAATTTATGTCACACATGGGTCCACCGTATAATTGCAATAAGGCCCTCTAGGATGTGGGATACCGGCAGATTACCCACGTCTGTGAGTAAGTCACTTGGCTGTACCACGTGGCAGACCACATGAGGTGTGGGTAAATCCCCCAGTAACCCAAATCCTGCCATGCCTTACTGCTTAGTTATTAAATGGATAGAAAAAATGCTGAAAGCGGACTTGAGGATAGCCAGATTTACCAGTGTTATCCCAGTATAAGCTCACAGGTGAAACCAGTGCCCATAAAATAGCCTACTGATTAACCTTAAACACATGGGGTGGGATACTCAGACTGGGCCAGGCTGTGGCGTAAGCCTGGGCACAGCGCAACTGGGATGTGCCAGGGGGCTGACAGGGTGATATTCAATGGTGCTGCGCCATGGCTCAGCACCACTGAATATCGCTTCATGGCCACCCGCATAGCGCATGGCGCAATGGTACTGCATCAGTGCAAGTGGCCAGAGAGGGGCAGGGGGATGTGCTAGTGCAAGTGCCATTGCGCTAGGCGCATCAACCATGATATTCAGTGGTGGACATGCAAATGGGGCCATTTGCATGTCACTATATCTATAACGGTGATGAGTGTCCGAAATGTTCAGAAACAAATCAGACTGGCTAAACATGACATCATGATTTATTTTTCTTTAAAACTTGGCTTTAGTTGCAGTGTGCATTTTGCATAAGCTTTGGTATGATACTTTTGCACTGAGGTTCTTTTGTTTTGCAAAATACTTTGATGGTATTGTTTTTAAAAGAGGTTAGTTTTGTAAGACATTGGGAACTCTACACATTGAAGGACCTCTGTATGAATGTTGATAACCTGAGGCTGTAGCAAAAAAAAGTGTTTCATTCGCACCTAGTGCTTTTGGTGTTGCACGCACCTAACATGGCATGAAAAAAAACAAAAACGCTATTATTTTATTTCAGATATGGATGGAGAATTTAT
Organism: Neoceratodus forsteri; assembly: GCA_016271365.2. Lineage (NCBI taxonomy): Eukaryota > Metazoa > Chordata > Ceratodontiformes > Ceratodontidae > Neoceratodus > Neoceratodus forsteri. The sequence goes on along the minus strand of JADMNL010000034.1, from coordinate 111,982,165 downwards.
TGCATCAACCACACTGAATGCAAACTGTCCACCTTGCTGACTGAAGGGGAGCAATGCAACATTAAAAAAAGACAAAGGGGAAATTTTCTGTTTTGTTCTGTCCTCACTTGCACTTCTCTTGTATTTATAACTGCTAAGCTGCACTGTTGTCTCCCTGCATCACCCACTAACATATTGCTGCTGCCGCCACTGTGACTACAACCGCAGCCTACATATCACAGATGTAACTTTATTTCATTGATTGTGTATAGCTGCTGGGATATCAGTGGTGGAATTAATATGTCTACATCTCTGGGAAAAAAAAAATAGGTAAACCCATCTGACAGTTTCAATTAAGGGAGCGTGAATAGCGATTTGCGCACAGGCCGGCGGTTTCTTGGGTAAAGGGAAGGGCAGCCTAGAGGCAGCATTGTCTGTAAGCTTGTATTTGTGTAAAATGAAGTGATTGTCTACAGGAAGCGATGGTGGACAGAGTGATGCTTCCTCCACCATTACTTTCTCATCTTGATGAACCTGTCAAGTTTACCCATCCATCCACCGTCCTTGACTGGCATGTGAACTGACAGACATATGTAGCACCCCCCCCCCCCACACTCCCCATCCCACCTGACATCAGCTCACTCTGCAGAATGAACGTAACAAGTGTTTCTCTGAGCTTAGGGGCCTGGAATTTGGTACAAAGAGACAGGCGTTTGTCACTAGTTTTCTGCTGCAAATTGAGCTGGCAAATTAAGCAGGTAGATAATCGCTTAATTTTCTGTACTGCTTTCCATGTGACAAATGCTGGATGAGGGGGCGGGGGAGAGGTCACACAGCTTCTGTCAAACAGGTGGTCTGGACTGCGCGCTGTCGTCTCTGGGGATTAACATCTTTCTGCTGCCTTCTTTGAACTGGGTCATTCCCTTCCCCTCAGCATATCATATTTATTTGTTCACACTGCACTGAATCCTAGTATGCAAATCTGTAAAGTATTGTACATTATTTTATTCCTTTGCTGGCGCATTATATTGCTTGTCATTCACTTAATGAAGCATTCTGTTAATCTACTTTTTATAATTTTACCTATTGTATTTTCTCACCACCTCCCCCTGGACACATCTGAAATCAAGCTGTTTTTAGCTCACTATGTCTTCATGTCTTTCCTTGTTAAAACTTTTGGAATAAATAAAATAAATGCACGAATGAATAAATAAATAAATAATCACCCACACTGTTGGTCCTAGTTCCCTTCTTGGCACATCTCCAAAGGAACACTTACTAAATCTGCTGTTCCAGTGAACATGTTTTCTACACCTCACTCTGCTCTTCTTTGCAACCCTTTATGGCTGGGGATACCCGCTGGTCTTCGTGTTTCCAAATCTGTTTATATTATGGGATGGGAGAAACAGCTCGGATACACTCAGAATGTTCCAGAACCGCTACCATTTTCCGTAACAAACAAAACAGAACAAAACCCTTATTAAAGCCTTTTTTCAAGTTCCATAAAGGTTCTGATCATTTTTAAAATACTGGTTCTGGAGCTGAATGTACTTCCCTAGCAAATCTTTGTCATGAAAGATGGCGGGGGGGGGGGGGTGATGATAAAGTTGGTGAGGTGGGGGAGGGAGGCCCAGTCAGCCAGTCTGTATGTAGTGGTGTTACAGAAGGGAGATAATAGCTTATATGACACTGAGTATATTTAGCACAACTCGAAGATGTTTTTATAGTACTGTCATTTTCTTTCACAGTCAATAATTTATCACGGGGAAATTAGGTTAAGATATTTTTTGTTTTTTATTGATTTGAAGTACAAAGTTTATATACTTCAAATCAATTAAAATAAAACAAAAAGAAAAGGCTTGGATGACTACAACTTCTTAGCTTATCAGGACCTTTCAGAACCTTAGAACTGTTTGCAGTTTTCCCAGCCTTCATTTATACAGTTCCACATTACATTTATGCTATTTCATTGTGTTAGTGCTTTTGTGTTATGGCCTGGTATTAGCCCTGATGTACCCAGTGTCCCATACTGTCAGCGAGCAGTGTCTCCTGCATGCTAGTTCATCACAGACACGAGAAACGCCATGTTAAACAGTGGGTATTCAAATACAGATAAGAATACTGATGAAACCCCAACTGCATGGTTCCTCCCAGTCAGAAGTACCAGGCGAAATTAGAAAAATCCTTTTTGGGTGACCCACTGGTGAAGCGCTAGAGATACAGGTCATGACACCAACAACCTAGGTTCAAGAACAAGCCTGAGTCATCGGATGGTGGACTGGGGGGGTGAGACGAGAGGAGGACACTTGCAACCTTGGGGAGGGAGGATGTCTGGTCTTTGCAGCACTGGGTGGCAGTGTAATAGGTGCTGAGGAGCAGGGTGGGAGGACACTACCATGCTCCAACATGCAAAGCATGCAATAGCATGTGCGTAAGTCAGGGGCTCATCTCTGTATCCTAGGAGCTGGGACAGCAGAAAACAGCAAAAGGAAAAAAACCTGATCACTGCAGGATGACGTCCACTCTCACTGCAGGACCCCACTGCTGACCTTGGTGCTCTCCCCAGTGTACACTGACCAGGTCTCTGTCACAGGCCAGGGTCTACCCCCGACAGCCCTTTTTCTGGGGGGCAAGGCAGGGGGAAAACAAAAAGAGGTAAGTCCTGGGGAAGGCAGGTGATGGGTCTGGGTGAGAGGGCTAGGATTGATGGATGGCCAGTCAGGAGATGGGAGAAATAAAGCATACTCAATAAAAAAATTAAAAAAATGTTACAAATGTTTGCAAAACTGCACTAATTTAGCGTAATTTTGCACAATTCTTTGAACTAGAACAGTGTGTTAGAAATGGGCAATTTGGGTTGAATCGCACATTTTTTAAAATGTGCACCTTAGGAAAAAAATGGCGCTATTCATCAAAATTGTAGATTTTTTAAGAACTCATTTTTAAAAATGCATACTTTGGAAAAAAATGTGCTATTTGAACATGTATTGGCAACATTTTACAAGATTTTGGCACAAGTATTGTACAAGTGCAAAATCACAAGCATTGCACAATTTTGTAAGTGTGATAAAAAATGTTCACCCTCACTAGTCAAGAGAGCAGGTAATGGGCTAACCTTCACAGCTGATGCCAAAGCCACTGCTTAACAAGCTGACATGGGGTGTGTAAACTCTTGCTGACCTGTGTTTCCCTTCCTCCTTTCATGGGAGCGCAGCGCTTCTCCTCCAAGACATGTTGTGTCTACAAGGGATCCCAGTCTCCCTGGTGACTGCACAACATGCTGCCATTACACCCACGATGGGGCTGACCCTGGAGTGGGTTTCAACAGTTAAAAACAAATTCCCTGAGCCGGCCCGGTAGTGCTGGAGGTTCAAGCACTGGTCGCTACACCTCACACCATGCCAGCGACCCGGGTTCGGGAATGAGTCTGGACCACCGGGGGTCGGCAGGGGAGAGAGAGAGAGAGAGAGAGAGCGGGAGGACTGAGCGCCAGAGGACTGCTCTTCTCTTTCAGGTGGAGGGAGACTTGTCATCCCACTCGTTGACTGCCCTCTGGCGGTGGCTGGAGGGCAGTGCAGTTTGGGAGGCTCGGTCTGACATCCTCACATCGGTAAGGGAGGGGGGACAGGAAAAAATGGAGGAAAAGAATCTGGTAGGCTCCATGATGGTCCACTGCTCCCGAGGACTGTCCCTGGCTTCTGGATTGGGTCTCCGGGAGGGAGGAGAAGCTTGCAGCCTCCTTCCTGGCCCTGCAGCAGGGGACAATCTGTGGGGGAACTACTGGGGATCGGCGAGTGCGCAAGCAGCGGGATAAGAGAGTCCCTCCATCAGACGGGCCGTAGCCACCTGCCAGAGCTCTGTAGGATCAAAATCTCTGTAAAAAAACAAAACAAAATGCACCCCCCGCCACTGCTTCGATGGCTTAACAACAGCACAACACACTGCTGCATGGGCAACCCAGTTATGGGAGTGGACTTGTGTCACTCGAGTTGGGAGTCAGACTGGGCTGAAAGGGAGAATTGTTTTTACCAGAAAAGGCACACTAAGCCAGAGCTTGTTTCCAGGTGCAGCCTGGGAGCACAAGGAAGTTAAGTGACTTGCTCAGGGTCACACAGTGTACAAGTGGAGGCTGATGGGATTCAAACCCAGGTCTCCAGGTTTGCAGCTCAGTGCCCTTAACCACTATGCTATACTGCCTCCTGCTGTCTCACATCTGGTCCAGGGAGCGGTGGTGGCAGTGTCCAGCAACACAGTAACTGCCAGTGCAAGGCTGGGGAATTTTCTCCTCCACAGGAACGAGCTGCATCATGAGACACCACCATGTGTGGCACTCCCGCTTGTATCTTTACGTCTCTTTCTGTATGAAATCTGACAGTAAAACTTACTTGTTTTTATCTTTCGAAAAAGACACGCTCTGCCTGCATTAAGCCGAGAATGGCCTTTCCTAATCTATTTGGAGGATTTGGTATAATTTTCACTATTTTTTTAACAAGCTTTTATATTGATTACTTTCATTAAAACGGGATACTGTCATTTGTGGCATGCCGTGGGAATCAACATACTACAGACTGAGTTCAGAGTGAGACAGCAGATATCCGCGTCCCATCCACAGTGGTAATAAGCCTTTTTTTAAAATTAAATAAATAATTTTAAACGCTTAAAAAAAAACCATGCTGGTAAGTGTTGATTCTACTACTATGTGCAGAGGCTACATATCATAGCACTTCTGAGAGATTTTGAAAAACATGGCACTTGCCACCAGTATTGCAGCGGTGGGGGCGATGGGGTGGGGGTGGGGGAGCTCTGTCAATCTTTGGATAGTTACTCTTGCAGGTGGCAGAACTGCAATTAGAAAATGGGTTGAAAAAATCCTGTAGTGCAATTGGTGGAATTTGATCACATGACTGGTATATACCGTGATTTATCCACTGTTCAAAACTCCTTTCTATATTCTTGTTCTCCCATTTTTAACTGAAGAAATCCATTTTATAACAACAATAATATAATGAACGAAGTACCTAAGAGGTATGAGCCCTTATCTTAGCCATCTTAGACAGGCTAATCAGATGGGTGAGCAGTAAGACACTATGGGGTGTGCATTATGCTGAACTGATCCAACCACATGCCAAGGGGTGCAGTGAGGTGCAATACTGCAGGCAGAGTGCCTTCAGTCACTGGAAGTACAGTACGATTAGCATAATGCACACTCCCAAAGTTTTACTACACTTATGCATTGGATAAACTGAGAAAATAAAAAAAAAAAAAAAAGCAGCTTTTTTTTTTAAATTAAAAACGGGTATTTTCTTCTAGTAAGTAGTAAAAAATAGTCCCTCAGCAGCTGTCAACCATCTGTCAAACCACATGTAACCCCCCCCCACCGGGGTTACAAGAATCCCACTGAGATCTAGTGGCAGGCAGGGAAGGCAGCTTGTGAAACACCAGTTAAATGGGGTTCACACTGTCTCACTCTGTCCTCAGTCTCAGCTGAGCTGGAGGGATGACATCATATAGAATTCTCGCAGCAGCATAAGCCACATTGGAATGTTGCAGCTGGGAGTTAGGTTAGAATGTTGGGGTTTTCAAAGTCAGTCTGTAGGAGAGTGTTGTGCAGTCTGTAGTGGAGTGAGGAGGTGCACTGCAGTTGGCAGTCCCTCATAGCCCTCAGCTCTGTAATGAGGTACCTTTGTAGTGGGTTTGTGTTCTCGCCCTAGAGAAGGATGCAGAAGATACCTGCTTGAAGTGGTTGAGACCGTCCCCCAGTTGTTCCAGTGCCCAACCCCTGAGAGGGATGGGGGGAACAAGATCAGCTCTTCATGGGCAATTCGCCTGGCCCTGCTGAAGGAAAAGAAGCTACCTAGAAGATTTGTGCTGAGGTACCCAGAATTTCGTTTGTGTTTTCCAGAGAGAAGCATGTGGGCACCTGCAATCCAGGGTGAGTCTGCTCTGCCAGAGAGCCTATGTTTCATCAAGACTGTTGGGTTAGGGGCGCTGTTGAGCACTTCTACCGAGAAGACATGGTTTTCAAGAGCTCTGCATCTGCAACTAAATAATCTTGATATTATTTGATTTTATACAGAAATGCAGTCTGACAATAGCGATTGTTGGACTCCTGAAGGCGAGCTGAGCAGTTTGGTACCAATATTGAGCATGGGACGCACAAATAAAAGCGGTACGGGTGGAACGAAAAATCAGCCCTCAATAGAGCAGCAGGCCGTGCCAACCCCGACTGTTAGTGGCTCGAGTGAACCACCATGGAAGGCCCTGCAGGCAGCCATGCAGGTAATCGATGGAAAAACTGAATCGGTCCTCCAACGACTGGGAGAGCAAGACTTTAAAATAGAGGCGGCTACAAAAACGGCCTCGTCCACTGAAAACCAAGCAGTCAAAGCCTTAGCAACTGCAGCCAAGCTTACGCAGGAGAATGGTCAGTTGAGATACCGCTTGGAAGCGTTGGAGAATGCGAGCAGAGCACCTAATGTGCGCCTCATTGGGCTACCAGAAGGCTCCAAGAACCCTGATTTATTAACATTTTTAAAATCCTGGCTACCTAAAGCTTTACAGCTAGACCGATCCTTAGGAGATCAATTTATTAAAGCTTATCGTATAACGCCGCGCTCTGCTGGGGCTCAGAAGGACTCCCCTCGTACAGTACTATTAATGACAATGAGTGCAAGCGTAAAAGAACTGATACTCCAGGCGGCCCGCAACACAGAAAGCTTGAACTTCGAGGGACATACCCTACATTGCTTCCCAGATCTTTCTTATACCACGAGAGCTCGTAGAAAGAAGTTTGATGGGGTTTGTGCGGCTTTAAGAAGTCTTGGGGTCGCCCATACTCTGATGATGCCGGCAAGACTGAGGATATACTACGGGGGACACACGTTTCAATTTACGGATCCAGAGGAAGCAGGCAAGCGTGTTCAGCAAATCCAGAAGGAGTTTGAGGTTTCGAATGGGAGAGCCAGAATGGAGTCGGAGGAAGAAGACACCTGAATGGGCTACAGTAAGCAGTCTGGACTTTATTAATAATCGTTTTAATTAAGACTCTAGAAAACTTCAGCTTTGCCAATGTGGGGCTCTCATCTGGCTACACAATGAGGACTAATTTAAATTGAGAGTCTTTGGTTGGAATCTGGACATTATATATTAGTCTGCAGACTGTATGATTTAATTTCTTCCCCGCTGAAAGCTGTATCTATGACCCTTCTTAAAGCTTTACACTACACAGGAAATTCTTTATGCTTAAATAGCTCATTTAATGTTTTTGTACTGTACATTCTGCTGAAATAACTATTTTTCAACAGTTGCAGAGCTGTAAAGAGAGACCACTAAGATTTTTGTTTTCCCATGTTTGGATAGAGGGAACTAATCAACCTAAGATGTTGAATTTTCTTGATATTATTCTAATTTAGTAACAGGACTGTCCCCATCTCTTGTAGAAGTGCAGCTATTGGGACTTATTTTGGTTAATCTAATGTATAAATGGATATACCTCCAAATCCGTAAACAAACACCTAGACTGCATTATACTGTCTTAACTTGACTTGGTCTTTGTATTAAATCCGAAATGTCTGGTGTACGTATTGTAACACTATGTGTTTATGTGAAAATGCAATAAACATAAAGTATAAAATTAAAAAAAAATAAAAAGACTGTTGGGTTAAGTGTCAGCTACTGTGGGTCAGGAAAGGATGCCAAGTACAGTACTTAAGTCGTGTATGGCTTGAAATGAATCTAATCAGTGGGGTCTACAGGGATGGACATAGCCACTTAAAGAACGTTACAAGTCAGGACACTATTTACCAGAGAAAGTAGACTGTTAAATGTGTCAAACATTTTGAGATAGCTTTCTACAACCAGAGAGGTTCACAAGGAAAGGTGTTGATTCCAAATAAATGGCAGGTATGAATTTGGGGACAAAAGGTGGGAGACCCCCCCCCATCTGGAGAATCCAGATTTACCTCTACGGATTTACTTTGGGCACCTAAAGCTTTCTTCTGGGCACTTGGCCAGTGTTCGTAGAAAGTACCCAGACATGGGATTGATAATGATGATTTCCATTATGGAGCTAGGAAGTGCTCATGGGTGGTAGAGGGAGCCACCAGATAAAATATCCATGCTATATGGAAAAATGTCCAAGCATTGGTGGAGGAATGGTTTGAAAAGCGGTAGGGCCAAAGATGTAAGAGGTGAATTCCCCCTATTAAATACATTAACGTGATTGCAAAAACTGATAGGGCCACTTATGAAAGTGGTAGGGCCATGGCCCTAGTGGCCCCCCCTGTTCCGGCACCTATGTGTCCAAGTGCTGGCTGGAGTGCCACGCCAGGGAATCCAGGAGAGATAGAGAGAGAGTGAGAGTACCAGTTCGGGCTGAGGGCCCAGTGTGCTCAAAACCGGAGGGCAGAAGTTGTGATGATGATGAAGAAGATGTGTTCTGACCTCAATAGTTCTGTACAACCAGTGAGTGTAGCCCCGTGAGAGTCCATCCTGCTTTGTATTCCTGTGTGTGTATGAATAAAAGCCCCACTTTAGAATCCCACTCCTGGTTTGGGCATTCACAGTTTTTGCTTCCTGTGTCCGGAGTTACTTGAGTGCCCCTGTCCAGCAGTAAAAACCTAGCCCTGATGCCGAGTGAATGTTTTCTCCCCGAACCCAGGCTCGCTAGGTAATGGGTTATTAAATGGAGGCACTGTGGCGCTAAATAAAATAACATCAACCCAGGACCTGGGGGGTTACAAACACATTGGATGGGTGGAATGTTTATTTGTTAATCATGGAATGCAGGAATTCAGACTTCTGCAGAATTCACCTGCCTCACACAAGCACACGGACACACCAGAAGGCCTCAGTAAAGCCAAGAATTCAGTTTTGTCTCTGGCAGGGCACAAAGATTTTCATGGTAGGCGGGGGGGGGGCATGGTCAGAAAAGAAGCTCCAAAAAATAAAACTGTGAGTAGTACTTTTTTTTTAAATTTGTGTAAAAAGGGGAAAACGAACAAAATTTGTCTGCACTTTTTATTTTGAGTAAGTTTTATTTTAAGGCCTAGGTGATTGTTTTAGTGAGTAAAGTTGGCAGCCATGTTTGTAATGGCAACCAGGAATTTTGGAAAAAGACATTGATATTGCTAATGTGCTGTGTCCTGCTTGCCAACACTTTTTTAAACATGTGCATTAGACAGATTTAGATAATGGGTAAAGTCAAACTTGCTTCCTGATTGGCTGAAACAGCCTGCCACCCGGGCTGTTATTTCTCAACAACGGCCTGCTCAATAACAAGTTCCCCTAGCAGCACCCCTCACATCATGATATCCCTGTGCCCTTGCTCTGCTAGCCGCTAATTTTCACAATACTGTTACCGACAGGATGACCTAAAAGCACCCACACACAACCAATCCTCAAAGCAGTGAACAGTACAAAAAAAAAAAATTATTTTTGTTGTTTTTTTCCCCTACTAAGTCAGTCCTCACTTGATGCTGGCAAGGTTCAGAACCTCACATCCTCTCCCAACTGCCACTACCCGGCACCGCGGCTCCATTGCGACCAAAAATTAACATGAAACTCCCACGCCTCCATAAATAAAAACGAAGTACCTCCTTGATTTCTCGCCCCAGACATCATCGGCCGAGTTCCCAAATGCTGTCACACAACACCGCGTGATTCCCGCTCTATAGCTCACCCTCTCGCTCCTGCGTCGACAACTGAACTATATATTTCAGCGAAGAGATAACTGACGACGATGAAAAATTAAAAGCAACAACAATTCCCCGGACATTGCTGTCAAAAAGATGGCACTGCAAAACACTACCAAAAAACACATACAAACAGCAGCACCTTCTAGTGGCACTAAACGGACTATTTTACAGAACCCAGCATTTTACTAACTTTTTACTAACATTTTACCCTTTTTTTAATGAAATCATTATTTAAAAAAAGCTAATAATATAAACCCATTTTCTAAGTGTAATAATATCCTCCAAGGTGGGCGTTATGGGATATAACGAACCTTCCAGGGGCTATAAGGCCCTCCGCCTGCGGCGTCGGGCCTCATTACGCCCTGGAGGTCCGATTATATCCCAATAACTCCCTCCTCTGTCATACAATATGCCGAGATAATGCCTAACTGAACTGGCATCCTGATTGGCTGAAACAGCCTGCCACTGGGCCGTTATTTCTTAACAACGGCCCGCTGAATAACAAGTTCTCCTGCAGTACCTTCGCCTCCTGATATCCCTGTCCCTACGCACCGATAGCTGGTATTGTTTGCTATGAACACCCACACACACATAGCCAATCTGCAAACTACTCAATATTAACATACTGCAAAGAAGTAAAAGGCAATAATTTTTCTTGCTCTTTTCCCCCTGCTAAGCTGCTTCTCATTCTGGCACTGACAAGGCCCAAAACCTCTCACCCCCTTGAAACTGCCGCTCCCCAACACAGGCTAATCGCTAACTGCCAATAAGTCAAATGAAACTCCCACTCCTCCATTTCCGCTCTTAAACAAAAACTACCCCTTTCTTTCACTCTGCACGGCTCATTGTCTTACTTCCGTGCCACCGATTCCTGTGCCACAGAACATGCCACCATTCCTGCTCTACACCTCAGCCTCTCGCTCCCCACGCTGTCTCGCAAACGAAACCATATCTAGGCACATAATACAAACATAAAAACAGAGATTAAGCGCCCTCTAGTGGCACTAAAGAAAAAATTACTCACCTTAGTTATGTTGTTTCTTCTAATGGAGTCTTGCTGTATTCTGACATATGCAGTTAGGTCCTGCCTTTCAACTGCCCTGGAGAGCAAAGAGTTAAACTTTCCATGGCCAGCATGGAATGTTCACTGCGAGCTCGGTTGAAGCCCCTGTCTGCTGTTGTTTAAACTCCAACCGTCAGATCTTTATGAGCAATACTAACTAGAAGTTCTGTGTGGAATCTTTAAAACTCACAATAGCCAACTGGCAACTAAATTTATATAAAAAGGGTTTTTTTGGTTTCAAAGCAAAGATTCAAGTCAGGAAACCCAAAAACAAACACATCCCAAAAACACAACACTCACCCAAAATAAAGGAGAGTGAAAAGGGACATCCTAGAGGTGCCAACATTGCTCCTGCTTACCACATCCCAAAAACAGGTTCTGAGAGGGAGGCGGGGGTCAGGGCTCTGGCAGACTCCATTAGAAGAAACAACATTACTAAGGTGAGTAGTTTTTTCTTCAAACAACATGAAGTCTTGCTGTATTCTGACATATGCAGACTACCAAGCAGTACCTCCATAGAGGAGGGACAGAACCTACTTTGGAAACAGGTTTGAGTCACTGGGACTAGTTTGGTAAGGGAATCCTTTCTTTGGGACCAGAAGGCTTTTAAGTGGAACTGAATGTCCCTCATCTGGAATCTTGCTCCCTGGACCACTGCTGTGGAAGCTGCCATGTGGCCCAGAAGCTGAAGGAAATGCCTTGCTGGTCGAGACACCTGTAGGGTGAATGAGAAGGCCAGTTCCATAAGGTCCTTGCCCTGTCCAGGGAAGGAAGGGTTCTTGCCCTTACTGTATCCAGCTCCGCCCCTATGAGAGGTGAGGAGCTGTACTGGTTCGAGAACTGACTTTGGAAGGTTGAGAAGGAACTTAAGGAAGTGAGCACTTGCTGAGTTATTTGCAACTGTGACTTGACTTGGTCTGAGACTGACCCACTATGAGCCAGTCGTCCAAGTATGGGAAGATGGAGATCTTTTTTCTCCTTAGGAATGCAACCACTACTGCCAGGCACTTTGTGAAAACCCTTGTGGCTGATGTTGAGCCCAAGGGCATTGCTCTGAATTGATAGTGGCCTGAGGGCAACTCAAACCTGAGGTACTTTCTCTGTGGGAGCACCTGATGGGAATATGAAAATAGGCATCTTTGAGGTCCAGGAAGGCTAGCCAGTCCCCTGGCCTTAGAGAGGGAAGGATTATTCCCAGAGTCACCATTTTGAACTTTGGCTTTAAAAGGTGTTTGTTCAGATATCTTAGGTCCAGGATGGGCCGCCATTCTCCTGTCTTTTTGGGGGTTAGGAAGTACCTGGAGTACAATTCTTTGCCCTTGTGTAGGGTGGGAACCCTATCTATAGCTCTGAGAGCCAGGAGGGAAGAAACCTCTGCCTCTAAGGCAAGGGTCTCTGATGGATTTGCAGGTGGAAAGGATCTGGTTCTCATCTTGGAAATTTTTTGAAGCTGAGAACCAGTCCCTGGCTTACTACTTGCAGGACCCACTTGTCTGATGTCAGAAACTTCTAGTCCTAGACAAAGTAAGCCAGCCTGCCCCCTACAGGTACTGGAGAATCGGCCCGGGCAGACCCATCAGGGTGTCTGCTTGGCAGGGCCTTTAGGCTGAGGGGTGGATGCAGGCCTGCTCATTCCCCGTCTGCCTCTCCCTCTGAAGGAACCCCCTCTCAGCATAAGACGAGGAGGCCTGAGCTTGGTAAAAAGGCCTTTGGAAAGGCCTACCCCTGCCCCTGGACTGCTGCCTTTGAGGAGCGGCTTGCCCTTCTTTGGCCTGAGCACTCCTGTAAGTGGTCCTGTACTCGTCCATCTTTTTCATGTAGTTCTCTGTCTGCTCCCCAAACAAAGAATTACCAATAACAGGGAAATCCATGGCCTTAGCCTGGGTATCCTGTGGTAGGCTACTTCATCCGAGCCAAGCCATCCTCTGAAGAGCCACAGATGTAGCCATGACTCTTGATGAAACATCACTGGAGTCCACAGCAGCATGAAATTGCACCTTGGATGCCTCAATCCCATCTGCAGCCACCTGCCCCAGCTCCTTGGCAAGCTGGTCAGGGGCCAGTTTAGCCAGAGCCAGCACAGTGTCCCATCTGGACTTCTGGTATCTAGCTGTGTAGGCCATATAGTTAGCCTGCCTGAGTCCCAAAGATGCTGCCATGTACTGTTTCTTTGCCATGGCATCAATCCTCCTGGAGTCCTTATCTGGGGGGTGTGATGCCAAGTGGATATTTGCCTTATCACAGGCAGCAGCCTGCACTAACCCAACATGGCTGCATTGCTGAGAAAGGAACTCCGTGTCTGAGCCTGAAAGAGTGTACCTCTTGTCCATTCGTCTGTCCACAGGAGGTATGGAGTTAGGTGTCTTAAGAATTTTATTTATCTGTTTCCTAAAAGATTTATGGAGGGGAATAGACAGCCTCCTGGACTCTGGGATGTCCATCATTTCAACAAAATCAGGCTCCTCCTGATCCTCTGCTTCTTCCATAGGAAGCTAGAGGGTTTCAGCCACTTTTTTGTAAAACATAAAGTGGGAAGGGGACTCAGAAATCCTAGGAGGAGAAACACCTGAAGGTCTGTCTGGGGAGATGTCCGGGTCAATAGGCACATCCAGACTTTCATAATCACCATCATCATCCTCATACTCTTCTTCCTCCTCATCCAGTTCATAAAGTTCTTCTAAAGTGTAATCCGGAACCGGGGGAACCGACTGAACCGAACCCCTGCCAGATGGTGCCAGTTCGGCCGGAACTGAAGTAAGCGATTGCACTATTCTTATCACCTTGGCTATCTCATCAGCGGTCGGAGTACGAATTTCTGGATCTGAACCGAACGATTTATCTTTTCTTTTTCTTTTAACTGGAACAGACTCCTCAGAATCGGCACTACTTTTGCCCGAAGAAGTATCGCCCTGGTCAGAGGGCACTCCTGGTTCGGTCGGAACTGAACCGGGCTGGCCATCCGGGTCAGCTGACTTCTTGGCCTCCCTTTCCCTCAGTCTACCTAATCTCTTTTCTAGGGTAGATTTGGGAAACTTTTTGCAAATCTGGCAGTCTGACTCGAGGTGGTTAAACCCCAGACAATAAACACAGGTGGTGTGGGGATCAGCCTTAGCAAAGACCTCCCCACACACACTGCAGTGTTGAAACCCAGTGGGCCCGGTTTTTTTCATGGGTTTCTCACACATGGCCAACCTAACCAAACTTACCTTTTTTTCGGCAATCTGCCAGGCAAGACTCCCCTTTCGGTTCCTGACCATGTCAAGGGTCTTGGAAAAAAACGTACTAAAACCTGTTTTTTTTTTTTTTAGAACCGATACGGACTGGTAACCACACACTAAAGTAAAGTACAAATTTTAACTCAAAATGATCGGTTCAGCCGAACCGATCCACAGCTTTACAAGTTCCACACAGAAAACAGAACAAAACCTATCTAGTACTCACGGTACCACAGACAGAGACTTAAACTGACAGATTCGGTAGCAGCAATTCGGTAGAAACCGAGCGAAAAACGACACTTTAACTGACTTTTTTGAACCAAGCAAAGGAGAAATCTCCGGAGCGACTGTCCAGTGAGGCGGAGTAAAGAATCTGACGGTTGGAGTTTAAACAACAGCAGACAGGGGCTTCAACCGAGCTCGCGGTGAACATTCCATGCTGGCCATGGAAAGTTTAACTCTTTGTTCTCCGGGGCAGTTGAAAGGCAGGACCTAACTGCATATGTCAGAATACAGCAAGACTTCATGTTGTCTGAATTCACTATTTTATATAAATAGGCATTTCTCTGCATGTTTGCTAATATTTTCCACTTTTTTAAATCAAATCATTATTTTATAAAAAGCTACTACAAAATTCCCATTATCTAAGTGTAATAATACCCTCCAGGGTGGGCGTTATAGGATATAACGGACGTTCCAGGGGCTATAAGCCATTACGCCCCTGGGCGGTCCATTATATCCCAATAACGCCCACCCTGTCGGGTATTATTACTTACCTAAGACATACAGTACTGCCAGCCAATCAGGCCGCTGGATTTTCCCTTCCCATTTTCTAAGATGTGGTCACTGTCTTCAGATCCCTATAAGGGATATCACAGGATAAAAAAGGGAAAACACGGGTCTGAATTTTTAAAGCCCTGGATGCATGCATATCTCTGATATACGCCTTTGTCCAGTTGCCCCCCCCGCATCCATTACCTTCTTGTGACAGATTTGGACATGGTTTGCGGTTGCATGTGTCCAACGTTGGACGCATCCTCCCTTTCCTGCCAAAGAAAGCCAGATCATAAATTCATGGTCTAGACTAACTCAGAATCTAACAGGCAGCAGCACATGCTTTGGGGCGGGGGGGGGCAGAAAATAGAGGCCAGTCATAGCCCCCCAACACTTACTCATAACATGGCACAGCAGTCAGGGATCTGCACCCATGAAGAACCAGTCTGAGAAAAGCGAAGGAATCGGCGGCACAGGGGCAACACAACACTACCACTAAGGTGACTGGTAGTGTGCCCAGCCCCGTAGGGCTGCAAGTTGCACCTAGGGGTTGGGGGGGGCAGTGGTGTCACACCCTCTGACGGACAGAGAACTTAGTCCTCACAGGCCTACGTCCACATTGGATAATGCCACCCAGGCTCATCTGGACCAGCACATTCCTTTTGAAACAGCACCCAGGGAAAATGGTGGATGCAGTCCTTTGAAAACGTATCCCACAATATCGCTGACAGGAAGAAGACTGAAGGGGAATGTCAAGAAGAACAAGTTCACAGAACACATGGTTATAAACACTTGGAATAAATAACGTCCAGAGTGAATGATATCAGCCAATTCTGTAACAACCTAAAAACTAAAAACTCAACAAGTACTTAAAAGAAAGGGGGTGACAGGGTATTCACCACTAAGTTGGTGGGAGGGAGGGTAGGACTTGGTGGACAAATGTGCTAAAAACTCTATGCAGCCCTTCAGCTCCAAGACCCTGGATGACTTGCTAGGCTAGCTCCTGGACCCTAGATGGCCTGCTAAGCTAGGTCCCAAAACCCCGGATATCTTACTAAGCTAGCTTTCGGAACATGGATGGCTTGCTAAGCTAGCTCTTGGACCACAGATGGCTTGCTAAGCTAGCTCTTGGACCCCAGATGGCTTGCCAAGCTAGCTCCAGACCCCAGATGGCTGATGGTTAAGCTAGCTCCCAGACCTGGGATGGCTTGCTAAACTAGCTCCCAGATGCTGGATGGCTTGTTAAGCTAACTCCCAGACCACAGATGGCATGCTAAGTTAGTTCCCAGATCCTGGATGGCTTGCTAAACTAGCTCCCGGACCCAGATGGCTTGCTAAAGCTAGGTCCTGAACCCTATCTGATTTGTATTATTACTGTAGCTTCATCACCATTTTTACTATTTCTACTGTTTTTATGTGAAATTATTGTCCTTCATACTTGTTATGATTTTATAAGGCGCCCAGAGCCTCTGGGAACGGGTGCCGAAGAAATAAAATTTGCCTTGCCTTGCTGGATAGCTTGCTCAGCTAGCTCTAGCACCCCAGATAGCTTGCAAAGCTAGTTCCTGGACCCCCGATAGCTTGTTAAGCTAGCGCCAGGACCCCTGATGACTTGCTAATCTAGCTCCAGGACCCCAGATGACCTGCTAAGCTAGTTTCCAGATCTTGGGGCTTGCTAAGATAGCTGCAGGACCCCTGATGACTTGCTAATCTAGCTCCAGGACCCCAGATGACCTGCTAAGCTAGTTTCCAGTCCCTGGGGCTTGCTAAGCTAGCTGCAGGACCCTGGATGGCTTGCTAAGCTGCCTCCTGGACCCAAAATGGTTTGCTAAGCTATCTCCCAGATCCCGGGTGGCTTACTAAGCTAGTTGTAGGACTACCTGATCCCCAACTATGCGCACAGTTACACACCCAAGCAGGTCAGGGGGGCAAGGGGGCGGGGTATGTCTGTGCCCGATCCATAACATTTCCACAGTGGCGCATAGGGCCAGCAGAGGGAGCTGAAGCTTTTCAGTCCTATGTGCCCCTCTCCACCAGATCATGCCATCTGTTACCGGGCCCAATCTTCCCTCCCTCCCTCTCTCCAACAACCCCCAGCCCCTGGAACATGTGCATGGGGCTGGGGCAGTTCCTTGCTCTAGCTGGTGTACACTGAAAAGTGTGCGATTTGCACGGCAGGGATATTAGCTAGAAAGGAGACAAGGGAGTAACAAAAGAATGAAGGTGCATGTGATTATACAACCACCAGCACAAATAAATACAAACACAGTCCTATCAGACGCAGTAACTGCACATCTATAAATGCCCAAGCAGAGTACTAGAGGGGCAGACATAGACGTGATTAAAAAAGCTACAATGGGGAATTGATGGGGTTAAATAGTGCATATAATACTATGAATCTGACCCTCTAGCCTGCTTGTTTTTTTAGGGAGAAGTCAAACCAGGTCAATTCAACTTTAGAAAGACCCTAGCTAAAACTGACCTATTTGGCTTAATCTGTGACAATGCTCTTCTCTGGGATCGATAGTAAATAAATGATTAATTAACCTTATTCTGCGCCTGTAGTAATTAAATTCAAGCATGCAAACACTTTTTTTTGAATCTGTAAACCTTGATTGATTTTTTGGGGGGCAAACAGACAGATGCACCAGCTACTGGGAAGGATACAAGAGGGATAGTGTGGACTTCTCTGTGTTTTTGGATTTCTTTTCAAAACTCGTTTAGGTAGCTTAACTGAGCAGTAACATCTCATTTTCAGTTGGGGGGGTTGGTGAATGGAGTCCTTATTGACCAAGTGTTACAGCTTTAGGGAACTGAACTCTGGAGAGGCCAAGTGACTTATTTAGTAGTAGTATTAGTAGATTTTAATTATTTCGGGCGCCCCTTCACGGAAGGCTCAGGACACCCTTACAAATACAGGACAAGCAGTAGATCCAAACACAAAGTCATAAAACATACTTAATCACATCAATAAAAACAGTTCCAATATATTCCTCAGAGATACGTTACTAGAATACATAAATAATTCTACTATTCAGGATCCAAAAGCTGCTAGAAAAAGTTTTTTAAACCCTTTTTAAAACTCTCAAGGGAGGGCACCTCCCAGAGGTAGCCCGGCAGGGAGTTCCAGAGAACCGGGGCCACAACCTCGAAAGCCCGGTCTCCAGACGATTTTAGTCTTGCCCTGGCACCTTCAGGAGGGCCTCCCCTGCTGACCTAAGGGGACGACTCGGTATTGTAGGGTCACACAAGACAGCCTGTGACTGTGGTGGGATTTGAACCGCTGATCTCCTTCTCCACAGCTCAGTGCTCTAAACACTGGACTGCACTACCTTCATGTTATGTGCATAATGTTCACTGGCAATGTGAGGAGCGTCCTATCTGCCGTTGAATGTAATATACTGTAAACATATAGCAGGAAACCAACCACTTTTTTTTATAGACATCTTGTTCTTATATATGGATTCATAGCACCTTTTGATCTTTTTAGGATGTTATAATTGGAATAACCCACTCCTTGTTTGTGGTGACATCACAAGACACATTATCTGCTCTTCTCGAGCTATTGCAACCTAATCAGAGCAAGCAGTTTTCGTGACTGGCAGCACACCATCACTGGATGTATATGGGATATACAAAAGGTTGACTCAAAATATGCAATTTATCTTCATGCGTGAGGAAGCAGGACCATACCTCATGAGTGCTGGAGTGACGAGTGAGTTATGGAAGTGATGATAAACTGAGTATTTTGAGACATCGCTGTATAGTTGATATATACAACTATATACAACATCAGTATACTAGTTATGCCTTTTAAATCTGCCATTTTTATATAGGGAATATATACACAATGAGTTGCAGTGGAATAACACATCTATCTCCACTAGTGAGCTGGGAGACCCATTACTCACAAGTGGTGAAGCCACAGCAATCAGGATTTTTTGAAAAAGGCATTGATATTACTAGTGTGCTATGTACTGATTGCTAGCACTTTTTTATGTGTGCATTGTGCTGTCCCAATGCATGGGCTCTATCCAATCAAGATGCAGAATTTACCCTATCCATTTTATAAATACAGTAGATGTAATACATGGATGTGCTATTTTCCGCATAGAAAAACTTAGTTACTACATCATATGCCCATCAATAAAATCTATATACCAGAATGATTAAAGCTACTGTATATACCAGAGCAATTAAGTCCATATAACACCGTAATAAATCTATTTATAAAATGGGTATGAAAAATGAACCTACCTGAGTAGATAATAGGCCCCCTCAAATGTGTTCAGTTATGTCGCCACAGTTACACATCTTAGGGACTTTTGTTGCCACATCACTCGATGAACAAATCACTCCCCCTACACCCAGGACTGTCCTGCCATCACAAACAGACTGACGCCTTTATTCACTAGTAAAAACCTTCCGCTAAGCCCCCCAAAATAAAACTCCCCTAAATTGGAGACAAAACGAATGAATTAAATGTTGTTTCCCTGATCATCACCCTTTCCATACACACATATACAAAAATTAAACCACTTAAGTACTGCTGCTTATCCTGTATTTTTCAGTGTTCCGCAGCTGATCATGAAACAGCCAGCTCCTACTTTATCTTTAACCAGGGAGATCTCTGTCTCTGTTGCTTACCCTGACAGAACGCAGACTCTGGCTCCAGGTGAGGCCTTTGCTGTGTGAGTGTATGCTGGGAGATGAACATTTCACCAGTGGAATGGTGCACAATTTTAAATTCCTGCACTCCACAGTAAATATTTTATCTGTTAGTTGTGAGGAAAGACAGAGAAAAAAGAAACAGGGTTAGGAAGGGAGGCAGTGTTATACACAATGAGGAGGAAAGGTGGGAAAACTCAGATGGGCAGAGGTAGACCCATGCTGCTTGAAAAAGAGAGTGCTGAAGTTAATAAAAACACATGTATAGAATCAGGGATGGGTGAACCTATTTAGGAAAACTCTCCCTCCTTACACACACACAAACACACACATATACAGCCTGGCAGGTTCAACCATTTTGAACAGCAAATTAGGTAACTAATGTGTTTATAAAACAAAAAACAGTGCCATGTATAGTTTTTAACATTTTTTTTTTATTGGTTATAGTTACCACCTGCACCCCTGTTATCAGAATATGGACTATTTTTTTTCTTTAAAGTTAAATGGAAGACAAAACCGAAGTATTGCAACAAGCGTTTTCCCTGGACCCCTCCTTTAGAGCGTTCTATTCCTTTAAATGGTGTTTTTACTTTATCAAAAACTTGGGGGCACGTATCAGGGTAGGGGCGGAGGATCTCTTTACTCTTAATTATCATCCCCTAATGCACACAGGAAAGGAAGCCCTCCACCGCTGGCACCATCTCCTTTCTCTTTTAAACTGTGTGGATGTAATCCGTATGAATATATTGCCTTATTTTTTCTTTTCCAGTCCCTGCCCTTGGTCCCTTCCCCTGTGGAATTTAATAATGGAAATAAGGCTATCTCATGCTTTCTTGGTGGGGGAACTGCCTGTGCATTTCCTACTGCAAACTACAGCTCTCTAAACTGTAGGGAGGCTTTGCACTTCCTGACCTATTTTGTGTGCCCAGGCAACTCCACATAAGAATATCCTAGCCTGGACACAGCCCTCCACTAAACCCCACTGGGTCCATTTTGAACTGCACGACTCCCTTCCCACTTTGGATGAGGTTCTGTTCAGTTCAAGAGAGAGAGAGAGATACCCCAATCCATAGCAGGAAATACACTTACTAGCCGCATCCTGCCCTGATGGCACTCCTTACTCTCTCGACGAGGCCTCTCCCTGGAGAATCACTGGCTACACATACAAGTGTATGAGTCCCACTTTTTGTCAGCTAAGCTACACAGCAGACACCAACAATGGCTCAAACAGGGTCTGAATTTCATGCAGCAGGTCTATGAGAATGATCACTTTAAAACATTTGCTCAGTTCACACAAAAATTCAGTCTGAGCCACAATGTCCATTGCAGCTATCTACAAATCAGACATTACTTGGGGTTTAACATGGGCACTATGGTTAATGTCGCTGCTTTCTGTCCAATAGTTGTATTTCTGTGGGGAGCACTACAAAATGGGACCCGGATCATTTTATTTCCTAGTGTTATCAAGCAATGATGAAAGGACAGCATTCCACAACGGAATCCATGAAAGTCACCTGGAAAGGAGAATTAAAGACTCTCTTACATCCTCAAACTGGTCATTAATATGGTTCTGACAACATAAAATTACAGTATCATACCAGTGGAGGGAGTACGGCTGAAAAATGGTTATCTGCTTTTTTCCAGACCCCACAGATCACTGCTAACTATTCAGCTGGTCACACCTCATCTTTGTGGGAGAGAATGTGGCCAAGCGGTATCAACAGACATGCATGTCTTTTGGCCTTGCCCTGTGCGGACACATTTTTGGTCTCATACAGAGAAAGAAATGAATGAGTTAGTGCTGGACTTTGGACATTTAACTCCTAGAGCTGCCCTCCTTTTACTGTACCCTCACCATATGAAAAACAAAGTTCATCTTAATCTTCTGGGCATCCTTCTTACTGCAGCAAAGAAGGTAATATCTACACTGTGGCTTAAACCAGATATCCCCTCCGTCTCCCATTGGAAAAACACAGTCATTGATATTTAGCAGATGGAAAAGCTCATGGGCAAGCTTTGGACTAGAGACCGTAGGTTCCAAAACAGATGGAACAACTGGCTAATACATATTATGGCAACCAGATCAGATATAGCACCTTAGGGTGGAGCTCTCTGGTTCAGTTTCAGTTGGCATTCATTTGTATCCCTCTCCCCGGGACAAGGCTGAAAATAGGCAGAATTGTCTAGTCTTGCTTTCCCGGTCAACAAAAACTAGAACTAAAAAAAAAAAAAAATGTTCTTCCTTCATTTCCAGATATTAATCAATAATGTAGCTCTTGCTGGCAGTGACAGCATTAGGAGTTTTAAAACACAGGTCAAATAAGCCCCACTGGTATAAATGATGTGGGTCAAAATGAGAAATAACAGGGTTAAAAATGAATCGAAAGTACAAATTTCATCAGTACAGAAGCTAAAACTGGTCAAGTAAAAGCAGTTTCCTATTGTTCACTTTTCCCATCTTTCAGTTCAGCTATTGTTACTGACCAGGTGAGCCACAACAGATCCACTGTCAAGTAGAAGGTGGGTCATTTCTGAACAGGCTGCAACATTTTCCCTTTTTGCCCTGTCTAGTGCTGCCCCCTGCTTGCCAGTATAAAACATTCAAGAACTCTAAAATGCTCATTACTGATTCTCCTCATCTGAACAGGTACTGCTAAGATTCTTAGGTACTACATGTCTGTAAGGATTCCTTATTGATAAACTACTTGTAAGAATGAGAATTGTTTCCCTGCATGCCTCGAACTCCCTGTGTATTTTTTCTGCCAATGATTACATGCGCATGTGATGTGTGCAAAAAAGGTCAACGTTCAAAGTCTAAAAAAAGTTAAAATAGAAGCATACTTCAGTGATAGGTCTTTATTTTTATCGTTTTAAAATATTTTCCTAGTTTTATTTTTCAAGTAACACATATTTAGTCGCATATATTTAAAAGCCATTTTATAAGGGCAGTAAGACACTTCAGGGTGAGCCCTTATGGTGAGATAACTGCACTCCTCAGGTGTGTTTAACAGCACTTTGCTACGCCTTGTATCTAACAACTCATCCGAGGCATGTGATTATGAATAGAATAATAGACAGGAGAGAGTGTATTGCAAGGGAGTAATACTCTTTGGTGCCCCCTCTCCCTTTTTCCTCCTCCTTCCTCAAGCCTTGTCCCCTCTTCCCACCCACTCACCTCTCACCCTTACCCCCACTCCTTCCTGAGCCTTCCCCTCCACTCCAACCCTCTCACCTCTTACCCCTGCCCCCTAGTCCTTCCTTGAGTCTGCGCCTCCCTTCTTGCCTCCTCTCCCGTCACCCTCACCAGCTGCCTTCACACTCCTCCCCTTTCCCAGTTTAATTCTCAAAGTATTGCTTGCTTACTTGGCACTTGGGGCTCCTCCCCTCCCCACCCTGCACTCATCATCTCTCTACTAAACCTGTCACTGCAGACAACTGACCGGTACTCACCATCAGGCATCTAATACCTGTAAGTCTGTTATTTAGCCTCCACTCCCCATATGCTGATTGTCTTGTTGCTCCATTATATAATTCCTTCTTCCAGTCCTCTGTAATGTTGTACTACTCTGTTTCGTGTTGTGAACTTGATGTGGAACCTATGCAAAAAGCTCGGAGCTCAAATGGTGTTATCTAAGATTGTAATAAATAATGCCATCAAGAGGTTTAGTGACACGAACCCCGAAGTTAAGCTCAAGAGGTTCCCATGTCCACAGATCCTCGAGATGGTATTACTCCCTTGTAATACACCCTCTCTTATTTGTTATTTTTTGCAATATATGGATCCAACAGACAATATTAGGGCTTTGAATTTTCTTGCACGCTCTCCTGTGATAACGGCTGCCACAGCACTGTACTGCTCACTCAATGCTCGCTCACTCACTTGCTGCAACCACTTTCTGTCAAGTGCTGCTTTCACACTGGCTCTGGTCGTCGACTTCGGTTGGCAGTCCTACCTGTCAGTTGGTTTGCAGAGGTGAGTGAAGGCAGGATCAACCAGATAATAGTTTACATGTACAAAAAAAAAATCACAGTGCCAAATGTACGAGGGCTACGGATTACTCTCGCTAAGCGAGACACAGCCGTCATGTTCTCTATACTGTTCTGCCTGCCCACAGACAGAAGACAGCTAACCACATATCATGCTTTGAGGATCCTCATGTCGCCTCTCTAGCAACCAGACTTAGCACCACAGCAACCAGCTTTACAGTGTACGCTTGCGCTGTTGTGTTTCTTTGATAATACTATTGTTCAGAGCTCCAAATGATAGCATTACAGGCTCTGAACAACAGTATTATCACTGAGGAACAATAGTATTATCAGTTTCAGGGAGTGCTATTAAAGGAATTTGTTTTGTATACTTTAGTGCCATATTAAAATGGCATATCCATATATCACATCACCATAATACACACTGTCATGTTTTATTGCTTATACCTCACAGCAATTAAAGCTATATACCACGTCAATTAAATCCATATACCACAGCAACTGAATCTATATAGCACTGCAATAAAAAAAAAACCATTAACTGTAATTAACTCAACTAGCACCTAATTAACAACAGACTGTCATTCAATTACATTTTGAAACTCATCATAATACATGAAATAAAGATATTTCTGCACTTGAAACTTTGCCTTGGTCATCATTGTGTATTATATAAAATAAAATTTCCAAGTGGTCCCACTGTCTCCTGCTGAACACACCTCTAACTACTGTATCTCCCTCTGTGCCTCTAGTTGAATTTATGTGCTAGGGTTTAATAATTTGTTTAATCCTTACAGTCATTTTAAGTTCTGAGTTGATATCAGAAGTGAATTTAGAGCTGTTGACTTTTCCATTAGCAGATTATATCCTCTCACCACTAGAGGGCTATATCTCTATCTCTTTATCTAGTATGTAAGCCATGTGGGCTCTCTCTGCCTTTCTCTCGCTTCTCCTCCTCCTCCTTGCCCTGGCCCCCCTCTTCTCTCTCCCTGGTCCTAGCCACCCTCACCCCCGCCACCCTCTACTCTGGTTTCCACTGCTACTCCAAGGGAACTCACCACTTCCACTCGAGTCTTGTGCTTGGCGCACCGATTGGATATTCCTGGTTACTTAACCCGACCACTACTCTCAATAAGTGTGGCCACCTCTCTACACTGTACCACCTTGCAGTCCATATGGGACACCGCCTGGAACCTTGCAACTTCTATTCCAGGAAACAACAACCAAAACTATCTCTCAAAGAGCTGCGACTCTGCTCCTTAAAACTCCTACTCCTCCTCCTCCTTCCCATCTGAGGCAGCATCCATCCCAATCCTGGCCCTAGAAGCTCAGGCCACACACAAACTCCAGGTGTCCTTATCCTTGCAACTATTAATATCTGCAGCCTACTACCAAAGCTGGATGCACTCCAAGCCTTCATACGCCAGCACAACCCTGACATCCTTGCAGTGGTGGAAACTTGGCTGACACCTAAAGTTCCTGACTCAGCAGTAACAATACAGGGCTACAATGTCCACAGGCTGGACCGGATATCCAAAAAGCGGTGGCTGCGCCAATCTATATCAAGACTCCCTGTCTTGGCACCCTGTAGCAACTCCATCACTTTCTGCCTCAGCCCAGATTCTGCCAATAAAAATCGTCCTAGGTCCCAACCATAAAGCCCTGACTATTGTCTCCGTATATATCCACCCAGGGACCCTAAACATGGATTCAATGACATCCTAAACTTTATCAACTCTCATCCTTCGAAGCTGAACTTATTCTACTAGGGGATTTCAATAAAAACTGGTTAGCATCGAGTGCCAGTGCCTATAAAGACTCCATCTCAGCTGCTAACCTCACGCAAATGGTAAACTCCCCTACTAGGATTAACTACAAGACTGGCACCAGTACCCTCTTGGATTGGGTTCTCACCACTCAACCCACAAGGATTTCTCGTACGACCATTCTCCCAGACTCACTCAGTGACCACTCCCCAGTCATGTGTGCATGGTCTAACAAATTCCTTAAGCCCCCTCCCAAAATTATCGCTAGCAGAGTCCTTCCTCATGGAAAACTTCCACATCTCAAACAACACCTGCTTCTACAAGACTGGCTACCAATCTGTGAAGCAACAGATGTTAACTTGGCTCCTGATCACTTCATCTCAATTTTCAACAAAATATAAACCTCTTTGCCCCTAAAAGGTGCAAACAAAATCTCCCTCTAACCCATGGGTCACATGAGCTCTTCTCTCACAGCTGAAACTAAGGGATCACCTCTGGGCAGTTGCCAGGGCCACTGGCAAACAACTGGACATCAGAGTACAAACAAACACGAAATGCCTGCACAAAAGCCATGGCTAATGAAATCCACCTATTACAAAAGCGCTCTCACCCAATACATGGGGAAATGGTGCGTGCTTTCTGGGACAATATCAAGGATGTCACAGGAAGCAGCCAAAAACCTCTCCGGCCATGTTAATGGTTGATGGATCCTCAACCCTTGACCCCAAGGTGATCGTCAAACATCTTTAACACGGCTTTTCAGACCTTAGTGCTGTCCTACCCCATGACTTTTTGAAAAACAGGCCTACTCCCCAAATACCTCAGCCCTCAGTCTAACCATCCCCTCTTCTACTTCAGGAAGGTAAGGCTGAATGAAGCTCGCCGCTATATTACTGCAGCTATCTCTAAATCTAGATCTAGTAGCGACACCCTGGACCTTAAGCTTCTGTTGCTCACCCTCAATGAGGTAATTCATCCATTAACAAAAATCCTAAACCTCTCTCTCAGCTGTGGAAAATTCCCGGATCTATGGAAAACAGCCACCGTGACACCTGTCCATAAAAGTGGGGACAAGACGATTCACTCAAATTATTGCCCTATCTCCATACTTCCCCCACTCTCTAAGGCACTTGAGCACATCGTGGCTGATCAACTTACCGACCACTTGGATAAATACAATATACCTTGTCCACAACAACACGGCTTCGGAAAGGTCACAGCACCACCACAGCCCTTCTTGAGTTCACTGGGCTTTGCACAAATCCTTGACAGCGGCCTTCTCACAGGGGCCGTTTTCATTACTCTCCAAGGCCTTGATACAGTACACCATGGACTACTAATATACCAACTACTGAATGCCGGGCTATCACTGACTCTTCTCTCTGGTTTCAAAGCTACTTAGAAAACCGGTCACAGAGAGTAAAAATTGCGGACGCTCTTTCTAACACCCTGCCTGTTAGCTCGGGTGTCCCACAGGGATCCATACTGGGACCCCTCCTTTTTAGCCTTTTCTTAAACTCCCTCTCTTACCACTGCTCTGAGCAGATCATACTATATGCCGATGATGCTGTTGTATTCTCCACTCACAAAGATCCTGCAACTCTTCAACACAACCTTCAACTTGGTTTCAGTTCTGTAGAGTCATGGTTTCTTAATCATAAACTGGTCCTCAATGACAAGAAAAACAAATCTATGCTCTTCTGCGGCTCTCATAACCCACACAAGCTACACCACTTGGCTATCTCCACCACCCAGGGCAACACTCTAGATCAGGTGGTGTCCTTCAAGTACTTAGGGATTCAGCTTGACCCTAATCTCTCCTATGGACTTCATGTAGATAATGTAGCTAGAGCTGCTAATACACGGCTTGGTCTCCTCTACAAACAGAGACCACACCTCACGCCAGAAGCTTTGAAGGTTGCAGTCCTGATCTCTGTAATAGACTATGGTCTCATCATTTATGGCTCGGCCACAACCACAACCCTTAGACGCCTCTCAACTGCCTTAAATAAAGCATGTCGGCTCATCACTGGTGCTCACCGTCTCACCCACACATGTGACCTGTACACTCAGACCGGCTGGCTCCAACCATCAAACCGCATAAAATTTCTCACCTGCTCCATGGTCAAAAAAATCTACCTTGGCCTTGCACCTTCTGGGGTCTCAATTCTGTTACAACACCGAATTAACAAACGGTGCCTTAGGAGATCCACGCTACAGCTACTGAAAGTCCCCCACTGTCACACTTCACAGGGACAACGCTCTTTTGCTTATCAAGCACCACTCTGGTTCAATGGCCTCAGCCCAACCATCTCCTCTGCCCCAACTATTGGTATGTTTAAAACTAGGCTCCGGGATTATCTCACTACCAACAGCTCCTATGACTGCCCAACTTAACTTTGTTTCTCCACTTCCCTTTCTGCTCTAGTTGTCCCCCCCTCACTGGATTCTACCCTCACATCTTGGTATACCCAATGCTGCACTTTTCACCCTCTTGCCACCCTTCCTACATTCCTTCTCCCCCTACCCTCTTCCCTCTCCCTATGACTCTGGCAATTCTTATCTGTTGTCTATTTTCTCTGACAAATGCCGCTGGCTGCCTTGTTACAATGCTACCCTTGAACTGTATTAATCTGTACTCTGTTTGCAATGTCCACATTGTTGTAATGCCTGTCTTGATGTTCCCCATAATTTGTATTTCTCTGATGTGGAACCTTTGTAAAAGAGCCATTGCTCAAAGGTATTAGTAATCCTAGACTTGATAAATAAAATAAACATTGGGAAAGTGCTGTGAACTCGTAAATATTGTAATCTCAGAGGGCTAATGAGGTCATAATGCCATGAGGCCAAATCTCATTAACCGATTAGCCCCCTCAGTTGCATTATTTTCTTTTACATAATACTTTCTTAGCACTTTATATATGTATGTGTATGTATGTATATACATATATATATATATAATATATAAATACACACACACACACACGCACACACACACACATACACACTACGCACATACATACATACCTACTGTACTGCAGCTTACACTGCCTGTATTGCAATTGTCTTTTGCCAGAAATAAATACACATATCAGTACCGGGTGATCAAACAGATTAACATAATAAAGCAACAGTGTCGCAGACAGATGTCTTACTGGGTCATCAAGGCGTTATGATCCGGCACGCTGACTGTTGAGTAATACATACCATTTGGGAGGTCTCCACCCATCTAATTGGATATGCTTACTTAGGGTTCTAATTTGACTGGGAGGGTGTAATGAAGTCCCGTGTCTCAGTCTATACCCAGGATTAGCCCAATCAGTCTTGTTTGTTTGTTTGTTTATTCGTTTAACGGATAGGCACACTGGAAAACTAGTTCCTTTTACAGGTGCGTCCCACATAGAAAACATACATACAAAAATGTACAATAATAAATATCAGACTAAAAAGTCTTCGTTACAAAAAAACTAAACATCATATAAAACAATTACAATTAAATTGTAATTCAAAGAACTTTCTTAGTTCATTTACAAATAATTTACCGGAATGCAATTGTCGTATGACACAAGGTAATTCATTCCAGATTGATGGAGCAGTATAAGCAAAGACCCTCTGTCCACATTTCGTTCTCTTAAAAGGTATGTTAAAGACCAAACCATCTGTCCTATGCCGAGAGAAGTAACCTTCATCGTGAGGTCTCAGTAAATTACTAAGTTTTTGTGGGACCCCAGAGTTAACAATTCTGGCCCAGACATTCAAAAGAGCTGAGCCATGCGCAATAGGGTTGTGCCTGCGCAAGTCCGAAATTGTGCCATTCTGCGATATTCAGCAGGAGGCAGTTGCGCCCCCCAAGTCATGCTGAGCAACAGCGTAATGCTAATGAAGGCATGCTCAACCGGAGGGGGAGGAACCATGCATAAACTGCACAGCCCGATATTCAGCCGGGCCGTGCAGAGTTGTGCAGGCGCAACCCCCTACATGCGACTGCGCAACTTTGAGCCAAAAAAGGATTAAGTCGAGGGCCACCCACAGGTAAGCTGCCGCATTGCCGGGGCACACACAGCAGTGCCACCTGTGGGTGGCCCTCCACTTGTTCCCTGTGCCCCGCAGCCCGATCGCGGGCATAATAGTAACCCCCGTAGCCCGATCGCAGGCAGCAGAGTATTCCCCCGCAGCAGCCCGATCGCGGGCATGAAGTGAAACAACCCCCGACTGGCCGATCGCGGGCATGTCACACAAACCCCCTCAACTAGCCCAATCGTGGGCAGAACTCACCCCCACCCGACTAGCCCGATTGCGGGCGAGAACACACTCCCCACCCCCGACTAGCCCGATCGCGGGCAGGACACACTCCCCACCCCCAGCTGGCCCGATCGCGGCAGACACACTCCTACTGCCCCCACTAGCCCGATCGCGGGCATAACGTCAACCCCAAGTCCAATATCCCTGGTGGTCAGTGGACCACAAAGCCCGATCGCGGGCATGAGGTCAAACCCCCACAAAGGTCCAATATCCCTGGTGATCTGGTGGCCCCACCCACCCACCCACGGGCCCCACCACCCCCATCAGCCGGCAGCACCCACCGCCTGCCGACTGACAGCTCGACAAGACTGCATGCCCATTGGTTCAGAGCAAGAGCCAGTAGGCGTGCCGTATACGTCTAAGGCAGTCAGATATGTGAATCACATATCTGGACTGCTGTCTGTATATGGGCTACATGCCCGTGCTCGCGCCTGAACAACGGGCGTGCAATCTACTGAGCTGTCGATCGACGAGCGGAAATGAGATGCTGCCGCTAACGAGGCGGTGGTGGGGAGCTCCGTGGTGGGTGGGGTGGGGCCACTGAATCACCGGGGATGTTGAACTTTGAGGGTTGACGTTATGCCGCAGTGCGACTGAGTGAGGTGAGGGGTGTGTTCTGCCAGCGATCAGCTTAGTCGGTGATTCTGCCAGCGATCGGGCTGTCGAGGATTATTATGTTATGCCCGGATCGGGCTGATGAGGGATTACATATGCCCGCGATCGGGCTGCGGAAGCGTCGGTCCCGACAGCTGCTGCCTGGCAGGGCGCCAGGCCAAGTCGCCGGGGATCGGGCGCACCTGACAGCTATCGGCATGCAAATGGGGCCGTAATTAGATGCAAATGGCCCCTGCACCTTGCATAAATTATGGCCCCATTTGCATATCACCTTGAATATCGCAGGTTTAGAACATGGTGCAATGGAACTTGCACCACCGCATCTCGAATACTCCACTCTGACCAGTTGCGGTGGCGAAGTTCCACTGCGCCATGCACAGTGGCTGTGGCTGGGGTCGATATTCAAAGGAGTTGCTCAATAGCGCAACTCCGTTGAATATCGCCCCGGCCACACCCTTGCGCAACTTTTTTGAGCAGCGCGAGGGCTTGCGCCACAGAATGGCGCAGTTTGAATATCCGGCCCTCTGTGTGTAAATTTAGCTACACAAAAATGAAAGTTTAACAAAACCAGTAATCAACCTATTTCTTTCAAGATTTTACAATGATGAGACAATTTTGGGTAATTTAAAGCAAATTTAGCAATCAGTTGTAGTAAAGTAGATTTTTTTGATATTACTGTAGAAAAAGCATTATCAGTTATGATAGTGGCATAGTTTACAATTGGGGCCAAACAATGATCTGAAATAGCTAGCCTGGATTCCCTGATAAGAAATGAACGGATTCTATATAAAAAGGCCATTCTACAATGTATTCTAGCAGCAATATTTGCAAAGTGAGGTTCATAACTTAAACTAGAGTCCAATATGACCCCAAGATACTGAAATGTATCCACTTGCTCAAACCTAGGCCCAACTAAAGATTTAACCTGCAGGCAATGGTTCATGGTTCTTAATCATGCCGCAGTACCAAAAAGCATCATCGTTTTTGTCTTTGCTTTATTTAGTACCATACCACTAGATATAAGGGATGATTGAAAATTGATCATTTCTTTTGTTAAGGAGTCACTTAAGTCACTAACAGAAAGGCTTTGCATGTATACTACTGCATCATCTGCATAAAGAGTTAGGAAAGCATTATTAATTGCTGAAACATGCTGATCAAAAAATAAGGAAAACAAAAGTGGTCCTAGTATGGAGCCCTGAGGGACCCCACACTTAACCCCTGCAGATTCACAAGTAGCACCACCAAATTTAACCCTTTGTGACTGATCCTTTAAACAGTCCCCAATCCAAACCAAAAAAGATCTTCCTGCTCCCAAGAACCTCAGCCTATCAATCAACAACTGGTGATTCACCAAGTCAAATGCCTTGGTTAAGTCCACGAACATGGCCCCAGTCAAACAACCTTTATCCATACCATCTAGGACCGTGTTCGTGAACTCAGCCAAGGCAGTCTCAGTGCTTCTTCCTTTACGAAAACCATGTTGATTTTGGGACAACAGACCTAATGTATTTATATATTCAGTCAGCTGTTTATAGACTATCTGACTAGACTAGCATGCTGACACAACTGGGTACCAGCACACCTGACACACCAGGTGACAGAGCATGCTCCAAGTCCCCCTTTAACCCTGCGCATTCCCCTGCCCCACCACCTGTGCTCACCCAGGTGGTGGTATAGCAGTGAACCACAGAAACTCCCTTCCCCAGAGAAGAACAGTGTCTGATGAGATGCTCAAGTCCCCCGGCTGGCCCTCCAACAGCCCAGGTGCGTTCCTGAACCCAGGTCGTCGGCGTTGCATTTGACAGTGCTACCACTGCACAGGTGGACTGGCCTTTTCTTTTTAGTGTTTTATCTCCTATTGTCATGCAACCCGCTCACTTCTGGACTGGTCCCCACAGCCCATCTCCTGGCTTCTCTGGGACTTACTTCATGCTCCAACTGTCCTCTGCCACGGGACCCAGAGGTGCCCAGTCACCAGTGTGGGGACTAAGGAGGATCAGGGCATCAACCATCTGTGGGTGGGATTTTTTTACACTATTACTGTATACATACAAATCCCCTGTACTTGTTTTCTGTTGTATCTGACTCTGTACCTTTTGAAAATAGGCTGTGCCGAAAGATTTCATATGAAATAAGTAAATAAATAAATAATCCCCCCTAGGGCCCACAGCACCTGCAGTGATGCATCA
Source organism: Neoceratodus forsteri (assembly GCA_016271365.2). NCBI lineage: Eukaryota > Metazoa > Chordata > Ceratodontiformes > Ceratodontidae > Neoceratodus > Neoceratodus forsteri. The sequence goes on along the minus strand of JADMNL010000034.1, from coordinate 111,949,909 downwards.
CGTGTACTCTGCCTCTGTGGAGATGCTCACCTCCAGCCATACAGGCAACTGCAACATTGAGGTTCACAAGAAATGGCTGTAGCCATAGTGCAGAGGTGCACTGCCAGCAATGTTTCCGGACACTGGCACCATGGGAAAACAGTCAGTACACTAGCACTGCAATATATCACAATGAACAATGTCATAGTTTATCCACGCTAAAGGAATGTGTCATTTCTTTTCTATGGAGACTACCCTGGGCACCTCAAGCAAACTGCAATGTGTGGATCTGCCCCTAAACACTGCAGGAGACGGGTGGCTGATGCTGCGAGTTCCCTAATGCTCACACATAAGCGAGGAAGCGTCGGATGAACTCAGGTCACTTGAGGAAATGGAGAGCTAGGGATGGGGCTGGTTAGCCTGGCAATCTGACTGCCAGGTAGGTAACACTATCTGAGAGGGGGACTTGAATATTCATAAGAAAATAAACCAAGTTGCAAGCATTTGAGGGCTTTGAACACAGCGGGCCTGATAAAGTGGCATTGCCATGAAACGTAGCCCGCCTTCTTATGTTGCGTTATGGAATAAATATATTTAACTACGGATACAGTGTATGGAGTTCATCCCATTTGCGTGTGAAGTACTGTTCTGATTTGTCAGTGGATGACCTAAGACTGAACTTTTAAATCTTCATCAGAAGAGGGGCAGCCTGCACTTTCCACAAAAACTTTGCACACTGGTTTCCTAGTTTGCTACTGCCTTCATCTTCTCAGGCATATCTGCATGGAACAGTCTACCAGCACCCCTTCAACAAACCTGAAAATCCTTCCCCTCCTTTGCAGCATCAGTGGATCAGAAGGTAGCATACTTTCCTCTGGGGCTGGAGATTGGGAAAACGTGGGTTCTAGCCTCACCCGAGGAACGTAGGCTATTACCAAGTACTGACACTATAGTGCAATACAAGGGGTATGCTGCGTTGCTTAGATGCCGTACTTTGGAAGAGTCGTTAAATTACCAAGGTACCAGGCACTTGGGCTATTACCCAATACTGCATGGCGAGGGAAGGGACTCCATAATTGAAGGTGTCAGCCTGCAGATGTGGTGTTAAACCGAGACCCTGATCTCTGGTGGCTGCCCAAGTGAAAGTAAACATCTCACAGCACTTATCATAAGAGTAGGGTAATTTTGCATTTTAAAAACCTCTCAAAGCATTAAATATACATCAGGTCAATAATTAGGATTCTCCTTGGTGTCCTGGCCCATATTTCCCTTCCATTCAAACAGGTCCATGTAGGCTACCCCCACCCCCATCCGTCCCCAGGATACATGTGAGAACGAGTGGTCCTAGCTCAGTGTGTATTTCCTGGCCACAAATTGCTGATAAATAAGTCAATACATTTGCAAAGTCAGCTGTCTCAGCAGCTTAAAGACCCTCGTGGATAACATTTCTGAAGAAATTAAAAATACACCGATGATAAACCCAAGGGTGTCCAAACTACATTTTTATAAAGAAATAAAAACTATATAATGAAATGTTTTAACCAACTAACAGATTCTGCTGATTTAAATAAAAAAAAATGGTTGCATGAGCTGTGCACATTTCAATCTGGAGCAAAGTATAAGCCATGCAAAATATGTCATCCACGGTCAGTGTTGGCTCAGTCCACAGCGCGCACATGTGCCCTCTCTCTCTCGATTATATATATATATATATATATATATATATATATATATATATATATGTAAATGGGTCTAAAAATCAGATCACCGATTGGCGAACACCTATCATCTACTTGGCTGTAAAACATCACATGGTGCGTAATTCCTTCTTTACAATGGACACTTAATGTGTGTTACTTTTTCTTTACTGTCTCCTTAATGATTAAAACAGTTGCCACCTATTTTGTAAGAATGTTAATGTACTTCAAGATGTGGGGTCATATAGAAATATACACATCTCTGGTGGGGGGGAGATAGTATTCACTCAGCTATGCCTTGTGCCTGACCCCCTGGAGCATGCATTTATTTCTTTATGACTGGTGCACGCCATATCATGTGTTGTCATGTACGACAGATATAATATACACAAAGTGATATGCTGTTTGAATGACCTCCCTTATAATCTAAATTATGGAACAAGACAAACACAGTTCATCTCCAGTTTAGTGCTGTCATTGCTTAGGCTTGTAACCACAAGTCATTTGTTATGGTTTCTGTTTGCTTTTCATCGTTCATTTCCGTACGTTAGCTGACATTTTTTTATGCTATAGCCCGTGTTTGTTTTTGCTGTCTTGATCAAACATGCCCCCTCAGGGCTCCACTGTTTGCACTGAAGTAGTCTGTCTAAGCCTGCCTAAGTCAGGAGTCACATTATCCTTCAGCAGCCGTATGAATACGGGGAGGGAGGGGTGAACAAGTTGCTGGGGATGGCAGTCTTGGTAACAGAAGGTGTACTGATAAACAAGCCTTTCAAGTCGATTGCCAAATGCTGTGTTTTGGGCAGATTGAACATCTAAATGCAGAGAGCAGATCACTAGCTAGCAGCTTTCACTGTTCTCCTTAGTTTAAATTGTATTTACTGAAGATTAAAAAAAAAACAGCTTCGTAAGCACAATAGAAAAGACAATTAAAGACATTAAAAAACCTTTTAAAGACAATTATTCTCAGAAGTTCTCGATTCTTAATCTTCTCTACTGTAATGGGTTCCTTTTGGTCTCCCCATTATGTTATGTGGTTTTGCAGCTAACATATATTAGTGTTATGATAACAGCAGGGACTGGTGGTACAGCTAAAGTAGTCACCTTTCGCAATAGTGATGCATTTTTTAGAACATGTGGTACAGATGTTTACATCTAGTAACCCTTTGGAAATGTATCTTCACTGCAGAACGCCATGTAAAGGATAACTCATAACAAGGTATGCGGTTATCAGGGAATAATGCATGTCTCGGGTGGTTGTTGGGCACGAGGTGTAGCTCAGTGCCTCAAACACCTAGGAAGCACATTATTCCCTTATGACCACATACCCTGGAAAGTATTATCCCACTCACAAAATTAACTTTTATGTGTTAAAATTCAGGTGAGGCATGTGGCTGCCCACAAATAATCAATGGGCACTTGACATGTTTTGACCAATGAGCATACAGGATTGCTGTGGCCTATTTTATAAGCTAGTAATCTGTGTTTCTTGAGCAGCAATGTATCTGAAAAAAAAAAGAGACATTTCCACACAGTTCTACGCTCCCATCTGAATGATTTCATGATGTCATCTGTCCCAGATTCTGACTTTTTTTTTCTCTTGCTTTTTTTGAGGAAGTGTGCCATGAAAGGCTGAAGTACGCCTGCAAGTAATAAAGGTGCAAATGGAACCTTTCAACATACTGGATCAGTTCTGAAAAATGGCTTTGTGTTTCAGAATCCTGTTTAGGAACATCAGTAGGGGCTCTAGACAAATCGTTATGAGGGAGCTTATGTTCAAGACGGTAGGGGATTTTCTCCATTAAGAGATATGACTTAAGCTCCACTAAGTGCAGGTAACACTCTCCTTGTATGACAGGAGAGACCGTGCTTGCCTGAGCAGTCCTCTGACCCATATGTCCTAGTCACAACAGGGTTTCAAAGCCTTAAAGTAGCGGTGCAATGGAAAGCAGTCCAGTCATTCTGAATGCGATGGGATGCCTTCCCCTTTTCAAACATGTTTCACTGGGTTTTTTAATGTAATCAGAAAGACAGAAGGCATTTACTGTTGAATTTGATCAACAAACATTTTTACAAGTTGTTATGAATTCAGATAAAATCTGCAACCGGGCTCACTAAATCCAATTATTACCAATCTACGAGGAAGACAACAAACGGCTCTCAAAGAGATTCTAGTCAGGACAGTGCATAAAGTGTGCAGAAAAAACTACTGGGAATCTAAAGGTTATAAATATAAAAAGATGGATGGACTGCTACTGTCGAAGTCCTTCTTTTCCTTCTTAGTGTGGAATTTGCATTTTCATTAGTATTCAGTTGTTCAGTAATAAGTCAAAATACAGGCACAAAACATGAAGATACTGTAGGAAATTGAGGGGGAAAGGAACTAAGCATCATACTGCCCCCTTGAAGTCATGGTAAGGGGAAACAAGCATGGAGTAAGGGCCTGCTTTGAGACCCTATGAGACCCCACTCAGATCCCTCAAAAAAAATGTTGCCAGGTCTGAGATCCTGCAAGACCCAGCACACTCTGGGTCAGGAGTCAAAAATATTTTTGAACTGGACCACTGCACCACCTAGCAAAATTATCAGCCCTACTGGTGGATCAATGCTGTTATGGATTACATTTTTGTGAATAAATTTAACTCCCATTTCACAAACTTAAATACTCGTCCAAGCTGCCAGAAAGGCTAGGTGGGGTTGGGAGGCCACTACAGGGTTAAATGGAAGGGGTTCATGAACAGGAGGAGGGGATAAAGAGCAAGTTTAAACAAGCATTTGTCAATGCCGAATGTTGTCTTGCTGACACTGGCATTGGTAGTGCAGGAGTTAAGACAGATGCATAAAAGGAATGGCACTGAAGTACGGATGTTACCAACCCCACACCACCCTGAAGAGACTGACAGGCACTGAGGTGTGCCTTTGGGTGTCGGACATAACCCTCACGCGATTTCACCTCACCCTACCCTGTAGAGTACGAGAAGTATCGCGTTCTGCCTTGGGCTCCTCAAGCCTTATGCTCACCCCATTCCATATGCTGAGATGGGTACAGTGTAGGAGAATGGGGTGAACTTCAGGGCTCAAAAGTGCAAGGCACAGTTCGATGCCTGTCAGTAGCTGCAGGATGGGGGTGGGGGTGGAACGGTGTGAGCATTAAAACTGACAATCTAAGTCACACCCCTGACGCCAGTTAGTCTCTACAGGGTGGGACGTTGTGGTTAGAAACCCTAATGCCACGGGCATTTGTTGGTATTTGCACTCCAAATTTTCAACATGGGATTTTCCTTACCCCACCTCATGAAAGCATTTGGGACCTCTGCTCATGAACAGTGGCACTGTGATTTTGTTCATCTGTCCTGAACGTTGCTGTCCCACAGTGATTGCGCCTTTCTGCACCAGTAGCTCGAAACCAGATTCTGGGCAGGATGTGAGAGATGACAACTATACGTTTCTTAAGGAGGTGTGCAAAAATGGCAACGTGGAAAATCTGGAGTGAAAATATTAAATATTCTCCAAGTTATGAGTGTGCATGGAAACTGCGCAATGCATGCTCGTAACACAGTCATTCTGTGGAATTTTCTCACCGAATTTTCAACTAGGCATTTTGGGACCGCCACTCATGAACTCTGTCACAGTGATTTTCTTAATCTATCCCGAACATTGATTTCATACAGCGACTGCGCCTTTGTGCACAGCATGTCCAAAACCATATTTTGCGCAGCATGTGAAAAATAACAACTGTACTGTATTTAAGGAGGTGTGCAAAAATGGCAATGTTGAAAATCTGGAGTGAAAATATTAACAATTCTCGAACTTACAAGTGTGCATGGAAACTGCGCAACGCACGCTCATAAAATAGGAATTTTGTGAACTCTTGTCACCAAATTTTCAACATATGCATTTTGGGACCTCCGCTCATGGACAGTCACTGTGATTTTCTTAATCTGTCCAGAACACTGATTTTGCACACCAACCGCGCCACTGTGCGCCACATGTGAGAAAACACATTTTGGGCGAGATGTGAAAAATGACAGCTATAATGTTCATAAGGAGGTGTGGTAAAATGGCAATGTTGAAAATCTGGAGTGAAAATATTAAAAATTCTCGAAGTTACGCATGTGTGTAGGGATTGCGCAACACACGCTCATAACACAGTCATTTCTGGAATTATTTCACCAAATTTGCAACATAGGGTTTTTGGGAACCTACCTCATGAACTGTGACACTGACTGTCATTTTGTTACTCGGTCCCGAAAGGTGGTTCCGTACAGTGACCGTGAAATCACCTTTCGGGACCGAATAACAAAATGATAGTGACTGAGTTCATGAGGTGGGGTCCCAAGAACCCCATGTTGAAAATTTGGTGAAAAAATTCCCATAAATGGCCGAGATGTCTACCAAAGTTGAAAAAAACCTATTTATGCCATTATACAGCTTACCTGCATTTCTTCAGTTCGCGGTTGGCTTTGAAGAATGCAGATGTGTTCCCGGTCCACCGAAGATCGTCGTGCCAGCCTCTGGAGGTAAGTATGGGGTGAGGGGGTGTGTGGAAAGGTGGGTGTGCAGAAGGTGGATGCGGGTTGGGGGGCGACGAGACCGCCAAGGGACGTTTTCTGTTTTACAGGGAAAAAAAAAATAGCAATGTGGGATGCTTGGGGCATGCTGGGTGGGCTCCTCATGCTGGCATACCTGGGTGTTTTTGGGGGCTGGAGCCAATGGGGATTGGGCACCCCATCGGCCATAGCAGTGTGCTGGGGGTGGGGCATGAGCATGCTGGGGTGGGCTCCCAATGTGCCACCTGGCTTTTTGTTTGGGGGGGAGCTGAAGCCAACAGGGATTGGGCACCCCCACTGGCCGCATGGTGTGCTTTTTGGGGGGCAGCATGAGCCGAGGGGGATTGGGCACCCCCTTGGCACACAACAAATGTTTTTTTGGGGGACATTATGCCAACAGAGATTGGGCTACCCCATCGGCAAATGAACTGGTGAGGGCAAATGCCGACAGGGGGATTGGGCACCCCTGACATCGGCTGTTATGGGGACTGCGAGAGGCGGATGGCTTCACCATGTTTATTGAAATGTTACACCAGGGAAGGCACGCCCTGCAATGAGGGGGCGCTCCCTCATTGCGGCGGCTAAATCCTTTTAAGGTGGTGGCACACTTTTGCACTGCTGTCATAGACAGCGTGCAATCTAATTCGTGCCACAGAGCCCAGCCCGAAAAAGCAGTGGTGTCACTGGCCACTACAGGACCACACCTCCAAAACCTGCTATTCCAAGTTACTGCAATATGTTTCTTGTGCATGCGCAAGACAACATATAAAAAGAAAGGGCATGTCATACTGAAAGTTAGAAATGACGTCCCCCGTGCCATGGGCAAAGCACACTATACTGGTTCTGTTTTCATACATATGTCAAAAACATTCAATTCAGTGGCACACAACCTCCTTGTATATAAGCTCAGAGGAGCTGGCCTCAGATAGTAGGCCATAGGCTGGTCTTTCAAATACTTACTGTAAGTGGTTGAATGCATTTCATCGCCCTTAATAGCACCATCTATAAATCTTGCCCTCGTAACTGGGCACTTACTGCTCAAGGGCCTTTCTGGACATCAGTCAGTCAATAAGTTAACTAATTATTACACAATGATGTTTCACCTGGATGTGTGCCAAGGCTTCATCTTTCCTGGGTCCCCTACTCATTTTGTACGCAAACTTCCTAGTCAAAGTAGGAAGTGTCAAGTGCATTAGTACGCCAACGATAAAGTCATCAATTACAGTGCTCCTACACATGCTAAAATGAACACTGTCTTTAGACTGAACTTCATCAGGACTGCATCAAATAGAAACAAAGTTCAAGCTCTTTTTTTTCTACCTGAAGAAGGCATATTCTGATGTCAATATGTAGGGGAGCTTCGTCTGGTCCAGGGCTAGTTGGCCGGCACTGATATGTTTTTGTTGCACTTTAATACAATAAAGAAGCATGAATTTTGTTTCTGTCCAAAGCAGTGTTCCCATTTACCCCAATATGTACTTGATTCAAGTACAGATTACGAAATTCAAGTACATTTTTGTGTGAAGGGGGTACACTGTACCCCCATAATTCTGTTTGAAGTATATGTACCCTACAAAAATGTTGTACATATGGTAGAATGAACCCGCATAATTTATTTCGAACCCCTGAACATTTTTGGAGAGGGTGCAGTGCACCCCCAGATCTGCAGCCTCTATGGGAACATTGGTCCGAAGTGCCAATTTATTTGTTCCGCTAAGTCACTATTGCAAGTGGAACATCCGAAGGCCAAGTGGAGTGTGCTTTTGCATGTTATTTGATAGGACTATAACCAGGTTTGGTCAAAACAGTCTGAGCAAGAATTATGGTATTTGGAACACTTACAACCACTGAAAAAACATGGCACTTCCGTAAAACCTTGATACTGTACCTGAAGGCATTTCTCTTCATCAGGGTTAGCACCTTCAAGTAACTTGGAGTATGGTTAGACCCCTTTTGCCCTTTGACCTACACTGCGACCATATACTAGCCACTGTTGAACCTGAACTTGGTATGCTCTATGGATCCAAGTGCTGCCTAACACAGACTAGAAAGGTCTCACACTTCTTGCTGCCAAGTATTGCTGAATGCTGGGATGTTATCTACCCTATGATGTTCCATACCCTAGCACGTATCACTGCTTGATCATACTGCAAGAAAATCCATACTGTAAGCTTTAGTCCGACTGTACAGTAAGCTACACAGGGTTCTTCTTTCTGTGACTCATCTTCCATACACACCACTAACTGGTAGAGTGGGCAGAGAATCCCTATGAATTAGTACAAATTTGCACAGAATACTTTTTTCACCCCTGATTGTGAAGTGGGAGGACGGACATCATGAACCTAATGTCCCATCTGACCTTAAATTACTGTTAACTGTGTTTTTCCCTCTCTCTCTCTCTCTCTCTCTCTGGAGGCCTTTTTTCTGACATCAGAGTTGTCCAAACTCCACCCCTGCCATCCAGTTGTTTATTTATTTATTAGCTTTTGGTGACTGGGTAAGTGCGTTAGGCAATTTAACCTGCCTATTTTCAAGCACGACCCAGGAGAGTACAGAATACAAAGATACAAGACTAACAGTAGAAAATGGTATAGTATTCCAATGCAGGACCTCACACAGGAAGGCCAAAAACAAATCAACTTCATTAAACATATGTCACCCATGCAGGGGTGAGACAAGCAAAACAAAGTCAAGTAAACCTGTGCTGACTTGCCCCCTGGGAATCCCTCCCTTCCCATTTGGGTACTCAAATTCTAGGGAATGACCAAAGCACTCAATGTCCAATGCCAGGGTGATGGGGGGATACTAGAAATGCTTCTCCTGGTGACATCTACTTACAGCTTCTGTTTGCCCATTTTCTCCTCTCCTCTAGAGCCCCCCCTTCCCCGTGCCGAGGATGCCTATGGGGTGCGAAGGTGCACATGTAGGAGGACCTAAATTGCTGCATGCCTTTAGAGCATACTGGGACCCCAGTAATCCCAAGCCTCCCTTTCACCTCAGAACTGAGGCATATCACCTCTATGAAGCAGGGGAGAAGGACATGGTGCACCTAGAGTCCCTTCCTACAGCTCAACTGGTCGCACCCCACAGATCAAGCCTCAAACTATCTCCCTTTTTCTACTCTGCTGATGAGAAGGTCCCTGACTATATATGGTTGCTGTAGTTACCTTAGATTGTCTTGACACTCTGTGCTCATACTTCGCCTTGAATGTCAACATTTTTCTACAATGAGGAGAGAGTCAGGCTGGACTGTCGCCACTGGATTTGTGGAATAAATTGCTTGAGCAGCTAAAAACTGCTCCTAACTTATCTAATTTCAAGACTAGCCTCTTTTGCCACCTAAAAGAGCCTTGAGGTTGCCTGCAAAGTTGATCACATAGCCAATACTTATAAAATGTGTTACAGCCTCATCCATATAAAGTCCAGGATATGCCCAATTGGATATGCCAGGATATGCCCAGTTGGTGCACATCCAGTTTGCGGATCCCAATCCTGATCTGCAGATGGTGGGATCCACAACCCCCACCCACCCTCTTCTACAGTAAAGAGCTTTAAATGAGGTCAGAGGGTTGACCGGGGAAGGGGGGTGGAACTTGGCCTAACATTGGGTTTTTAATCGGAAGCCCGAATGAACCATTGTGTAGATCTCCTGCTCTGTTTGCCTGATCTGCACATCACCTTTAAGTCAAATTACATTTTTGATTAGTTTTCCTGCATTGCCTTCAAGCACTCCATGCCATGTCGAAGGGGTGGGGGCAATAGCTAGGGGAGGCAATTTGGGCCTAAAAACATGCAGGAATGCTGTGGCCAGGGCCACATAGGACATATAAGCTACATCAGGGGAACCTCTGTCATATGTCCATCTGGCCTCCTTCACAACATGCAACTCATGCTTTGGATTATTGCAGAGTGCAGTCACACACACTCTCAGTGTCCCCCTGCCTGACAACCACGTGATCCACAAATTGAGTCAGGCCATCTTCTGTAGGTGGCATATCCTGTTTCTTGGACACAAGGAGGGCTCCACACCAGTGGAGAGGAGCCTGAGAAGCTCTGATTTTCCTAGCCCCCGTTCATCTGCATAGGGCTGAAAAGTGCTTTGTGGATCAGTCTTGAGGTTATCTTCTGTTATCTTTAGTGCATAGTAAACCAGTATCATCTCTGAAACCATGCAATTCCTGCGACCGAAGTCAATCTGCCTATGGACTAGGGCTGTGTGAATATCTTTTTTGAATATTCGGCCAAATAGTCGTTATTCGGTGTGAAAATATTTGGTATTCGTGTGGCTGGGAGGGGGTATTTACAAATAAAAGAGACTCCCCCCAGCCAGCATTAAATAAATATTTTATCCCTGGTGTCTAGTGGACCCCCCCTGGCTGATCGCCGGTCCAAAATAAAGACCCCCAACCCCGCCCAGACTCTCCACAATACACCCTGTCCCGTCCCAAAATATATACAAATAAAAAATATTCCCTCATTCCCCTGGTGTCTAGTGGACCCCCCACTCCTCCACCGTGTCAGGTAGTGCCCCCATCCCGCTCCCCCCCAACCCACGACCCCAAGTGGGTCACCGGCACAGCCCTCCACTCACCTCCACGGCTGGCAGCCCGACTGAGTTTTCAATAAATAAGCACGTGTTTATTGACAGATTCAGCCACCAGTGACTAGCACTACCAGGGACTAGAGGGGAAGGGGAGCTGCTCCGGTCACCGGCAGGGGGAGCAGGATGGGGGAAAACGGCGTTGTGGACCCCAGAGAAGGTTCACAATGCCATTTCCCCCATCCCCCCACCCGCTGGTGACCGGAGCAGCTCCCCTGTCCTCTCTAGCCCCTGGTAGTGATAGTCGCTGCTGGTGGCTGAATCTGAGTGTCAGTGAATGAACGCATGCTTGTACAAGCACGCGCTCATTCATTGAAAACTCAGTCAGGCTGCCAGCCGTGGAGGTGAGTGGAGGGCTGTGCCAGTGGGCTGCTTGGGTCATGGGTGGGGGGAAGCGGGTGGGGCACTACCTGACAGGGTGGGAGGTCCCTCTACACATCAGGGAAATTAGGCATTTTTTATTTTATAAATTTGGGAACGGGGACTGGGAGTATTGCTGAGGGTCTCGGGGAGGGATTCTTCATTTTGGACCAGGATTTACGGGGTGGGACCACCAGACACCAGGGCTAAAATATTTATTTAATGCTGGCCAGGAGGATGGGAAAGGCTTTTTCCCTTGCACACAGCTGAATACTGAATACCAGCCAAATACTGGACTATTCGGTATTCGGTTCCAAATACTCGGATAGCCCATTATTCGTGGTATTCGTAAAATACTATTCAGTATTCACATAGCCCTACTATGGACTTCTTCTGTCTGCCCTGGGACCTCTATGAAAATGAGATACTATATCCCATGGAACCTGCCAACCTGCTTGGAACACCTTTTTTAATAAATTATTTGTGCAAAAGGAATATGGTTGCCAAACTTCACCCCACTCATTTCTGTTCCTCTAGTGCCCCAGACACACCTTCTAACAGGAGAGACCCCGAAAGTAATTAAATGTCGTGGGGTTAAAGGTCAGGGCAGTCATTCTTTTGCGTAAATTAGGTGTTACAAAAAGCCGCACAGCAGTACAACCCCTTTTATTGCCCCCTGGTGATTACTACTATTTTAGCCTACTCATTCACACTCCAGATAGCTTTATATTCAGAGTGTGCACATGCAGGTTGAAGGTCACAGAATCAAATGTCAGTACTTTGCACGGACCTGGAGTAAATATTTTAAAACCAAGATTAAACATGAGCATAAAATGCTGACTGGGAGAATTCACCAGGCAGCAACAAGAGGGATCGGAATGTAACGCAAAGTGAACAGGCCCGTTATAAACCCTCCATCATTGTACTGTGGCTTGTTAAAATACGTTCTCATTTTCTGATTGTGTTATAAATACAACATATGATCAGAAAGGAAACATGGTCCAATCAAATAACCTTTTTATTGCGCTATTTCATTAAGCAGCTGAACTTATTCAGCATCACGCGTTTTGTTTACTCAACATGACTTTGATTGCACAGTGGGGGGCTGCAAATAAACATTCTCTCTGAGAGTTTTAGGGCACTAATACTGCTAAATGGGGAAGGAGGGTTTTACTTAAGTATGCTTCTTGTCCCTTTAATATGAGAGAAAAAAGGATTTAAGAAAAACAACAAAGTATTATGCAGTTGCTATGGAAACTGTTCAGGATGCAGTGAGGTATGCAAAACGTGATATACAGAATGAGACCTCATTTTACTGCCTGATCTCACCAAGATGTGTTGCATGATAACCTTGACCACCGATCCATGTCCCTGAATAAACTGTCAGACCTGACAAATAAAGTTTTCAGCAGTTTCTGAACCAGAGGGGATGGAAATGTTCAATGTATTATAGTATCAAAAACTGCAGCCTAGCTGGTACAGGAGTGCTCTACCTTGTAACAAAGCAGACTGCCATGGCGACCTGCATTTTTATTTTAGCTTGTGGGGTTATTGCCAGTTCTCCATAGGTGAGACTCCCCATTTTTATTCCAAGTCCCCAAATTGCACAGAAAAACATTTTCAGCAACTTGAGAGACTGCTGCACTGAACAGATCCCAGACATTTCAGCTAACAGTAATTTTACACTGGCTAGCGAGTTCTTTGTTGGGTAGCTTACATAATCATTTTGGTGGCCCTCCGCTGCACCTTGTTGACTTCATTAATTTCCTTTTAGCACTGAGGAGTCCATAACTGCATCTACTCCAGGTGGGGCCTGACCAGGGCCTTGCAGAGTGGTAACATTATATTTTCCCTGCACTGCTGTTCACCACCTGTTTCATGCGCCCCAGGATTTTCCAGACATCTTGACAGAAGGCGCTTTTACATGCAATGATCTGTATTGTAGCAAGCGATACAGATGAACTGCAACATCACATTTTTGCAGTGTACAAATGATCTCTTTTGAAACAGAAATGAACGTTCGCTGATTCCGTGTTCCCTGCTTTCCTGGGTTTGTGGAGTTTTGTTCCATTTTGCACAGCTGTGTACAAGTGCCATTCCGCTCATTTCAGTCCCCCTTACAATAGGGAATCTCGTGCTCTCCTGGTTGTTACGGAACAAATCGCTTGTACAGGGCAAACAAAGGTAACGTTACAGTTATCTGTACCACTCCTTCTGATACGGATCACCGCAATTTAAAGACGACCGCTCCGCAACAGACCAACTGGAACATAGTGGATCTCAGAACACATGGTACCGACAAGCGCAGTGTAAAAGTGCCTAGTGACTGCTCACTGCTTGTCCTGCTTTCCCCCTTGTCTATTACAGATATTTATTACAAAATTAAAAAAAATGGTTTTAGAGCTGGTACACTGCCTAAAAATATTACTTTTAAAAGTTGTTATCTATTACTTTTTGTATCTGAAGCTTTTTATTTGTTTTTCCTTTTGCTAATTAGAGGATTTCCCACCTGACAGAATTGGCTGTGATGGGGTTGATCGGTACTTACCTGAAGGCTGACATATTGGCTCCCATATTCAGTGCCATCCGCAAGCACAGTGCAGCCTGTAGCACTGCCTCAAAAACAGCGCACTGTTGGCTCTAAGCTATATTCAGTCAGTTACCGCACACTAACGGAGTGCGCTGACTGAATATTGAGCCATGTTGGTGTAGTGCTAAGTGTATATGCGCTGCGACAACACAGCCCAGGGCTGCATATGGCCCACAGAAGACAGCACTTCCCAAAACGGGATAGCAACAGGGCTCCTGCAGGCCACAGTCAGCCCAAGCATGCAGATGAGCTCATTGGGCAATCAAGGTGCTAAAGGGCCATCTGCATGCCTATTATTTGCTCATTTGCATGCACATAGCCCCTTAGCACCCATGTTGTAAAATGCTATGTAATGCCCTGGTGTCCAGTGGACTCCCCTCCCCCCCATTGCCCCCGTCATTCCTTTTATTCTCATTCCCTGGTGACTGGTGTATCACCCCGATTGCTCAGCTCCCAAGTATACTGAAATCCCTGGTGGTCTAATGCCCCTCCCCCCACCGAGTTCCTCTGACCACCCTGATTGACACCACCCACTGGCGGAGAACCCCTGCTCTGCATCCCCCACCCTGTCAGCACTTATCCTACACCATAGTACAAAGCAGTGGCTGGTGCAACCTCCGCACTCACCTCTAGGCTGGCCACCGTGAAAGTTACACAAGCATGATCACTTAGCAAAAGTACTTTCGACTACGCTCTAGATGGTGGACAGTTGAGGAGGGGAGGAGGGTTTGCCAGCTGCCACTCTGATACCAATGGGAGGGTAGGCTGACCATGGCTAAGGAGGTGTGGAGTGGGTGTGTCAGTCGGGAGGAGGGTGTCAGTGGCACACAGTGGGGAAGGGGCGCTAGCCCAACAGAGATTCAAGTATACGTGGGACCCAGGGCAATCGGGGAAGGGGGTCCACTAGACACCAGGGAATGACAATAAAAGGAATGACAGTCGGGGGTCCACTGGACGCAGGGGTGAGCAGCTACAGTACAGCTAACCTGCCATTGGGGGCAGGGGGGCAGCCTTAGTGCTGTGTTAAGATGGGTTTCTCAGTGGCGGTAGGGCTTAGGGTTTAGCAGTGTCAGTGGCTCAGTAGGTAGCACACTTGCCTCTGAGGCCGGGAGATCAGAGGGCTGTGGGTTCAGTTCCCACATCTGGCACCTGGGTTAATATCCCAGTACTGACACTGTAGTGCAGCATGAGAGGGGTGCTGCACTTCTGAGGTGCTGTCTTCCGGATGGGGCGTTAAACGGTCCCATCTGCCTGGATTGGTGGTAGTTCAGGTGGATGTTAAAGATCCCATGGCACTTATCGAAAAAAGAGCAGGGGAATTTCCCCGGTGTCCTGGCCAAATTTCCCTCATTCACTATAAAAATACCACCAACAGCTTAATCTGGTTTCAAAGTCAGTTGGCATTCATCTGTATCCCCCTCCCCCGGGTCGTGCCTGAAAATAGGCAGGATTTGTCTAGTGTACTTACCCGGTCAACAAAAGCTAAATAAATAAATAAAAAATAAATAAAGGGCTGTTTATCACCGCTGACCCCGTTTGAATATAACACTGCGCCATTATGCATGCGGGACTCCCTCATTTGCACTGACACAGCATTATGGCTAGTGCGATCATGCTGCCGGGTTTGCACAGTGTTCCAGGGGCCTCTGACTACGGACCACACCTAGAGCACCATCGCTAACACAGGTTAGTGCAGGAGCTTACTCATCTAGTCCTGCACTAACCTTTTGAATATGGGTCCCATTTAGTTGTAGTCCCCTTCTTTCCTCATCGGCACTTGCAACCTCATTCACTGCGACATCACAACTTACCAAGATGAATTACTCACCTTCTGCCAGATTGATCACTTGTGATGTCATAATGAGTGAGGTCACAATGTTGATGACATAGGAAGGGGATTTAACAGCTGGCTGCTTTCAGAAATTAACGTTTTCTGTCTGGTATTTTGGCTCTGCAAGCTTTTTAAAAAAATAATGGAATTACAATACAATATAGTATTTAATAGTAAACAGAATCAATCAGTTACAGCATTTAATACCATAATGCATTTGTTAGACTCTGGTTACCATAACAGCTCAAAGCAGTGCTGCTTCTAATGTCTCTCGCTCCCCATCAGGAAAGAGCTTGGCACCAAACTAATTCTGCCATCCATAGATTACGCAGATGTTGTGTACAGCTCCGCTCCCCAATCATCTCTTTCCAAACTGGACCCACTGTACAATGCCTTCTGTCGCTTCACTACTAACCTTCCCTATCAAACACATCACTGCTCCCTGTACTCGTCTCTCTCCCTCACCTCACTTGCTAGTCATCGCCTCGTCCACTGTGCCCCCTTCATCACACAATATTGGTTCGGTACACTCCCCTCCTACCTCACTGACCTCCTGTCCCCCTCCATCAACTTGGGTCACTAAAGTCATACCCGAGACCCTCGCTCCTTCGCCCTCCCTCTACTACACTAGCAATCAGGTAAGTTATCCTTTGTCTTCAGGCTCCCTGCCCTCTGGAGTCATACCCCCCCACACAGTCCGCTTCTTGTCCACTGTTGCATCCCTTAAAAAAACACCTGAAACCCCTCCCCGTCCCTTGCTCCTGCCTCCCTCCTCATCCCCCTTGACACCCTGTGCCCCCTCTTCCCCGATCTCTTACCCCCCACCTTTCCCCCTAACTCTCTAGGCACTCATTTGTGACTCCCTGCACTTCGTTCCTAATACTATTGCCTGATCATACAACATTGCAGTTTCTCACTTGTATTTATTGTATATATGGTATACATTTGCAATATTTCTTGTCTTTTATTGTATATATTTTGTAAAAATATCCTGTATTTTGTTGTACCTTTTTCCATGTATGCACCTCTGTATTGTTGTTGTATTTTCTCCACTTACCCCTCCCTGGGTCGCACCTGGAAACGAGCTCCAGCTCAGTGTGCCTTTCCCGGTTACCAAAATTTTAAATACAATAAATAAAAAATAAATTATGTTTTTTCCCCCCTTGACAATTAATGTATCCTCTGTATGCACTGTACTAAAGTTCCAAGAGGTTTATAGCACAAATCTGGGCCACCCCCCCTTTTTTGGCTTTGGTGGAGTAATTGGAACAATTAATCGAGGTGTCCAAAATCTGTCATATAAGGATACAGTCCAAAATCGGGAAGAGAGAGAGAGAGAGAGAAAGACAGAGAAGAGAAGTTCATAAGGAAAGTTTGATAATGAACCCCAATGGTCTAAAGTTCATGGTTTTATGTGATAAGGTTGAGTCCTTTATCACGCCGCTGATTGGAGTGACAAAAAAATCGCCTGTGACAAAAGGGTGACTTCACATTAGAGAGACTGCCGCAAACAGAGATGGTCCTCTAAAATATTCAATACTCCTTTCTTTACCCCCAAAATAAGGATTCTCAACTCCAGGGGGAACGGACTTATAAAAAAATAGAACTCCCCCCGGAAGCAAAAGAACTGCCTGCACCAGGATCTGAACCCAGCATCACCAGCTCCAGAAGCAGTGACGCAAGCCACTACACCACACAGCCAGCTTGGCAGGGCATGACCAAATAATTCCATTTATCCTCTTTCTCGTGAGTGTAGTGCGTATTCCTCAGCATTACACTTGCTATACTAATTCAGAGCTCTTTTTCCGCACTCGTTCTACATGGGAGCGGTATTACTGAGTCACTCATATTGAGCCGCTCAATAATACTCGACCATATAGGCTGCTACCAAAGTTCATTAGACATACGCTGTGAGTTAGAATGATCTGTAAATATGAAAAATATGTTACTCTGGTGAACTAATAATTTATTTTTTCAAACTGTGTTACTTTTTATACTTATGTTCAGTTACATATCAATTGTTTTGTATGGTTTATTTAATGAAAATATATGAAGTAAAAAAAGAAGAAAAAGTTAATAGCACAATGAGTGAGACATTGGGAGAGATCAGATGTCATTATAAAACTGAAAAACTGGATTCTTAAAGTTTGTGCATTGGGCCAAAACAGACTGCTAAGGAGACAAACAAAATACAAGAAAAATAATTAAAATGGATCCCAGTGGTACTGCGTCTCTGTCTCACACTTCAGTATTTAGGAAGCAGTCGTCGCCGAGGCAGGCTCATTAAAACAGATACTTCCTACATCTTGACTTCAGCAGGCTGCATCCTGGCTCCATTGGGCATTCATCCCTTTGAGCCAGCCATCTGTGCTTCACCAAGTGGGAGCCAGAGCACAAAGCCTGAGCCCACACTAAAGCTAATCTGCACTCCCAAAACGTAAATACCTGCTTCTCATCTCCGCTGGCCAGTGCTTCCCCAGATGCTCCAGTCTAAAGCCAGCAACAAAAGCTTGTTTATTAATTTACTCGAAGACTGGAGCTAGATGTACCATCACAATATCATTGCTTTCTTTTATAGTTACAGCAGGAGCTACTGTATATAGCAATGCATTTTATACACTTCAGTGGGCACTCCTTGCAACCTCCGACGATGACCCCTGCTGCTTATTTTGGTTTCAAAGTGCATTCATATGGTACCATCTTCTATTCTGGGAGGCAGTATAACCTAGAGGTTAGAGCACTGAGCTGCAAACCTGGAGACCCAGAAGACAACAGGTTTAAATCTCACAACTGCTTTCATGCTGTGTGACCCTGAACATACAAAGCAGCAGTGCAATAAAAACTGTGTTTTTCCTATAAAGGTAGTTTGTTACAGTTTATTAAAAAAAATATTAGCATAACTGTCAAATCTATTTTTTTTTTTTGTAGTTATTACTTTTCTCTCCTCCTACCGCTGGCTTGTATCAGGAGGGTGTCCTCAGCCACGTCCCCCGGCATCCACCAGCCGACTGACCTGACCCCAGACACCCCCAAGCGGTCAGCAGGGGTCAAACTCACCCACCGTGGACTGGATTAAGTTGGGCTAGGGGCTAGCAGTGCTGAGCCTGCAAGGCGCCCGCCTATCCTGCACGGCAGTATCCTTTTCCCAGTTCTCCCAGGAGTCGGACCTGCCATGACGCCAGCGGAGTGGAGCGACACGTCGCCGCACGCCTCCCTCCAGACGTCTGGCCAACTCCTCCCTACTTGTGGAGCGGCGCCTGCCTCCAGCCTCCGGCTGGGGCAAACAAGCGCCCCACTAACTACAACCTCCCCGCGCGGGAGAGCAGTCCATCGGATGCTCAATCCTTCTCTTCCCCTGCTGACCCCCGACGGCTCGTGCTCATTCCCGAACATGGTTCGCCGGCGTAGCGCGAGGTAAGGTGCCAACGCCTCAGCCCTCAGCGCCACCGGGCCGGCTTTCAAATCTATTTTTTAGGTACCTAATGCTGTATAATGAGTCTTTTTTATTTTCTTGATCCAAACCCTTACCGGGTCTACAATGCTATTTCTAAACCAAAATGTGTCAGCCATCTTTTTTTTTTCTTGAGAAAAAAATAATAAAAACTGCTGCTATAAAATATTCCGATTCTGGTGGAACTAGAAAATGTTATCACCAAATAAAACTGGAAGATGCCTCGAATGTTTCATAGTGCAAAAAAAAAACCATAGTTAAACATTTTTTCCGGTTTCATTGCACTGCTACTTTAAAAGACCTGTTGCAAAGAAGGATGCTTAACATTAGTCAGTTTAGATCCCTCTCTCTGTTCTTCTTTCTCTTTTCCTCTCTGTTCCTCTTTCTCTCCCCATCTGTCTCTCTGCCCCCCCATTCCTCTCTCTTTCTCTATGTCTCTCCATGAAGTCCTTACTGTTTCTGTGTACTCAATATCTTGCTCGAATGGACCGCACTCTACATACAGCACTGAGCAAAAATGCCTTCAAGCAAACTGCTGCTCCTGCAAAACAGCAAGACGATGGGGTTTCAGGAGTTTTGTGCCTGACCTTCCATACCAAAAAACCCCCAGCAAGGACCATGCAAAGGATGCAAAGAACATCTGCTATTTATATGTAGTAGTAAAGACCTTTGATATACTAAACTCAGTGCTATACTCAGTTTGTCAGACAGGCAGACGGTGTACGCCCTGTCGCCCCAGAAGGGGTATATGGTGTTGTTAGGAGTGTAGAAGGTAATTATCAAGTCTATTTTTGAACATCTCAAAACTGCTTGAATTGACAATGTCAGAAGGAAACATATTCCATAGGGGAATAATCCTTTCAGTAAAGAAGTATTGTCTATTGTTTTTTTGGGGTAAGTCAGCTTCAGCTGTTTATTATGTGATCTGAGGTTTAGATCTCTGTTAGCCAGTGTCAAATCCAAACTTTCTCTTGGGTCTTTATCCTCGAATATGTTATACATTAGCAAAATATCGCTTGTTTCTCCTCTGCTCCAGTTTGTACAAGCCTAATCTTGAGAATCTTTCTTTGTAACTCAGATTTTCTAACCCAAAGATCATCTTGGTACACCTCCTCTGCACCCTCTCCAAGAGAGCCACATCTCTCCTAAGGAATGGACTCCATAGTGGACTACAACAGTCCAGATGTGGCCTCACAAATGTCCTATAGAGGGGAAGTATACATGCCTTATGTCTTGACGTGAATGAGCTTCTAACTGCTGCTAGGATGCTGTTTGCTTTGTTTACCGTTGCTTTACAGTGGCTGCTAAAGGATTACATCACTACTTATTAGGATACTTAACTCTCTCTCATTGGTCACTGCCTTCAGTTTTACCCCATATAATGTATACTCAAATTCTGAGTTGTTCGTACCAAAGTGCATAACCGCACATTTGCTTAAATTAAACTCCATACCGTTACTATCTGCCCAGTCTTGAATTTTACGTAAATCTGCTTGTAGTACCTTTCCCTGATGTTCATTTGAGACCTCTGTGCTAATTTTGGAATTGTCTGCAAATTTAATACAATGTGCCTTAACTGTGGAACTCATATCTGAAATTAATAGTGAAAATAGTGCTGGTCCCAACACTGAACCCTGTGGGACACCGCTTGTCACCTTCCCCTCTCACTGGACTGATGTCCCCTAATTCTAACTATCTGGGTTCTTAGAATTAGCCAGTTCTTAACCCATCTTGTAATTTTTGGATTTATTTGGAGTTGTACCATCTTCTGAATCAAGATATTATGAGGGACCTTACAGTCAAATGCCTTACAGTAATCAAGAAAGATGACATCAACCGATTATCACACTGCCGCCATTCTTAGAAACTTGTGATGTTCACATGGCATGGGTAAGACCAGCCATCAATCCATAGCAGGGGGGTCAGATGTCTCCGGAGAGGAGGAAGGCTCACTAGGGGGGTAGTGTAGGATAAGGTGAGGAGGGTCAGGGACAAGGATTGGTGGGTGGTGTTAGTAAATGCCAGCCTGGGGAACAAGATGCTGGAGTTCCAGGCCATGCTTGCTGAGGGGAAGGTGGGATGTGGCAGCAGTCACAGAAACGTGGGGCCACCCCTAACTACGAGTGGGACCTTAATGTGAGTAGGTACACTGCACTCCTCAGAAAGGATAGAAAGGTGGGCGGGGGGGAGTAGCTCTGTTCATTATGGATTCCATCGGGATTCTTAAGGTGGAAGAGGCGGAGGGCAATGTGGAGGCCCTATGGATCACCTTGCAAACCCCCACTACGGGGAAGATCAAGGTGGGGGTGGTATACAGGCCCCCAGGTATGGCAGAGAATCAGGAAGATAGGCTGTTGGCTAACATAAAGGACCAGTGTGTGCCGGAGAGTTGGGTGGTGCTGATAGGGGACCTTAATATGCCAGCTACTGATTGTGGAACTATGATGTCAACAATGAGCAGGGAACAGAGGCTACTGGATGGTTTCCTGGACGTGTTCCTCACTCAACAGGTGAAGGAGCCAACGAGGTAGGGAAAGGTCTTGGATGTGGTTCTTGCGGAGGGGGATCTAGTACGGGACCTGGTTGTGGGAGACCCCCCTGGCCGGGAGCAACCAAGACACGGTCTGGTTTCAGCTAAGTGTGGGAGGGAGGAGGGGTAGCCCAGGACGCTGACAGTGGACTTAAGAGGGGCTGATTTTAGGAGCATGGGGGAAATACTTAGGGTACACTTGCGGGCGATATCACCAGTGTTAGATGTAGACGGTAGGTGGGAGATCATAAAAAAAGGGATACAGGAGACCACCAGATCCTGTGCAAGAGTGAAGCAAAAAGGGTCTAGGTCGCAAAAACCGTGCTAGTGGTCAAATGAGGTCCAGGAGGCAGTAAGGGAAAAGAGGGCTGCCTACAGTAGGTACAAAAGAATGAGACATGGGATGGATCAGGAGAACTACTGTCTTGCAGCCATACGAGTCACTAGGATGGTGAGGGGAGCAAAGGCTGGAAAAGAGCAAAGGCTCGCGAGGGGAAAAGGGGGGGAAGGGTTTCTTTAGGTATATTGGAGAGCGGAGGAAGGTCAAGGGGCAGCTTGGGAGGTTGAGGGCACCTGGGGAGGGTGGGTGGAAGAGGCTGGGGAGCAGGCAGAGATACTAAATGAGTACCTTGCCTTGGTGTTCACTAGGGAGGAGGCTGGGAATCTTACAAAAAGGGAGCTGCAAGATGCAGAGGGGTCAGTAGATGTGAGTGCTGAGGCTCCCGCTGAGGCGAGCCGTTGGGGGGGGGCTCAGGGGCAGGGAGCCAGGTGGATACTGATGTAGGGGGGAGAGGGACTGATGCGGCTATCCCTGTAGGCCTGGTGTGGGAGGCCCTAAAGTCCCTAAAAAAGGACAAATCTCCAGGATCAGACGACATACATCCCAGAGTTCTGTGGGAGTTGGCAGATGTTCTGGCTGAACCTCTGGCAGATCTCTTTAACATGTCGCTAGAGACGGGGAGGGTGCCCAGGGATTGGAGGCAGGCTCATGTTGTACCCATCCACAAAGGGGGGATCAAGAGAAGTGCCGGGAAACTACAGACCTGTCAGCTTGACGTCCGTGGTGGGAAAGGTTATGGAGACAATACTTAAGGAGAGACTGGGGAAGTTCTTGGAGGAGATGGAATGTGTGGATAGTAGGCAGCATGGGTTTGTGACAGGTAGATCATGTCAGACTAATCCTGTGGAGTTCTGCGAGTGGGTAACATCAGCACTTGACAAGGGGAGACCAGTGGATGTACTGTACTTGGACTTCAGGAAGCTGTTTGATTCAGTCCCTCACTATGGCCTACTGGAAAAGATGAAGGGAATGGGGATCGGGCCATTGATGATCAGGTGGATCGAAAATTGGTTTGCTGGGTGCACACAGAGGGTAGTGTTTGGTGGGGAGGTCTCATCTCCTAGGGAGGTCATTAGCGGGGTCCCACAGGGCTCAGTTCTGGGGCTGCTCCTATTTAATGCCTACATCTCTGACATCAGGGAGGATGTAGTGTGTGAAATGAGTCTCTTTGCAGATGACTCTAAGCTGGGTGCAGTGGTGGAGGGGGTGGAGGGGAGGTTGGCCCTGCAAAGGGACCTGGATACTCTGGATAGGTGGGCCGGCACCTGGAAATTGAAATTTAAGTCCTCCAAGTGCAAGGTGCTACAGCTTAGGCGGGGTAACCTCAAACATGAATACTCCTTGGGAAGGGATAAACTGCAAGCTACAGAAGGAGAGGAAGACCTGGGAATCCTGGTGGATATCAACATAAATAAATCAGAGCAGTGCAGGAGAGCTGCGGCCAAGGTGAATAGGATGCTGGATTGTATTGTAAAGGGGATTACCTCAAGGGACCGGGAAGTGATTCTGCCACTCTACAACAGCCTGGTTAGACCACACCTCGAGTTCTGTGTGCAGTACTGGAGGCTGCACTTAAAGAGGGACATCCAGCTCTTGGAGAGGGTTCAGAGGAGAGCAACCAAAGTGATCCAGGGCCTGGGGATATGACCTATGAGGAGAGACTGGAGGAGCTGGGCCTGTTCTCGCTGGAGGAGAGGAGGGACTGGGGGGACATGATAGAGGTCTTCAAGTACCTCAAGGGGGTCTATAGGGTAAACTGAGAAGGGATCTTTCAACTGAAAAAGGGGGATCACAAGAGGACACAGCTGGAAACTCAAGGGAGGGGGAGAGTTAGGGGGGAAAGGAGGAGAAGACACTTCACTGAGAGGGTGGTGGAACCATGGAAAGCTCTGCCCGGGGAGTTGGTACAGGCCTCTACAGTGGAGGGGTTTTAGAGAGGGTGGAATAGGTGTAGGCAAGAGGTAAAGCAGGGCATGGCTCCCATGGCGGGGGGGGGGTCCAGGTTCAGGGATGGGAAAACTGGGATAGGAACCAGGGTGGTGGCAACAGTACCAACTAAAGGTACTGAAGCACGGGCAGACCTGAGAGACCATGAGGCCTACTCTGCTGGCATCTAGTATGTTAGTATGTTGTCACACAGGGTGAAGCTTTGCCTGACCACACTGTAGTTAGATACAGTTGCACCCTATGTGACATCACAAAGGTCTAAAAATGGTGGCAGTGTAGTATCAATAAAGGGCAGACTTAATCATTGATATCCCTGGACTGCTGCCAGCTACAGGTAAGTCCCATACCTCATTTAAAAGAACTCTTTACGGACTTTTAGACTATGATAGACACTGTTGTTCATAAATGTTACCCAGGCACTGTTGTTCATCAGTGTCCCCCATTAATGAACATTTTATATCAAGCATTTTAGCCTTTTTGGCCAAGTACCCCATTTTGTGCTTATATGACCATCCAACTTTGATGACCCTTTACCTATTCCTGTGCCTCCATGGACTTTCCACTCTATGGAGGAACACTGGGCTGGTACCCTTTCTCCTTTAATGATGGTAGGGTGGAGCAGCATGGCGCACACGGCTTGAGTGTGCCAGCACCATCATAATGGTGGCCACCATTTTTCTGTTGCTTTAACCCATGACCGTGATTCTACCCACAACCCTGCTGCATACAGCCCCTTTCCATCCTCGCATGCATGCAGTGTGCCTCCGTTGGGGGAAGCAAGTTTCCTGGCACACCACCAAGCGCCGCTATCGTGGCAGAATGTGGCCCCAACCCTCTCCTAGCTAGGATGTGCTGCTCCCAGTTAGCCATCTAATTTCCTGCATGCCAGGCCTGCGCCAGGACCTGTGTTGCAGCATGTGGGCTACCACTGGGTCTTCAAGTGGCCTATCAATTCCTGTTTAAAGGGCACTCCTGTGCTTCAGCATGTACTTTCCTGCACATTATGTTTCAGCTATTACTGTTTTAAACCCTACTCAGCACTTGAATGCACTGCTCTGTTCCTCTCATTTGTCTGGTACTGTGTAGCACCTGATTGAATTTACAACAAAATGAGGGTCTCATTCAGTCACAGTCAATGCCACTGCAAAACAGGGTGCAAACTCTCGCCCCTTTGCAACGTAACCCATTTATGCTATATACAACGGGTGCTCTATTTCCCCACTATGTGTTTCTATTCCTCCATCTCCTGATCATATGGCACCCCCCCCCCCAGCCATGTCACCAACATTCCCATGTATTTATCGGCTGTCCACCACTCCTCCAGGGCCACACTTGGTGGCAGGTGGTCTGTCATATCAGTTGTGCAGTCAAACAAGCAGGGGCCAAACACACAGATCGCACAGACGGTGCTGAACAAAACAAAAGCACCTAACAAAACAAATGGTAGCTCTCCAATCCTGAAAAACCCAAGACAGGCAAATGCTGAGAGGTTGCAACAGTAGCCTACTTCATTGGGTAGAAAAACATGCCAAAGGTGAGGCACAAAGAAGCCCAGTGCTTCATGTCTAAGGCATGAAGCCTCATCGGTGGGGGGGGGGCCATAGTGCTGATACTTCCATATTTAGGTCTCACAATTAAAGCTATGCAAACAACATTTAACAAAATCAAATATGAGGATACAACATGCAGTTACAACAAACTGTTGTTTGGGCAATCACTGTTAAATAGAAAACCCCATCTAAAAATGAAAACAGAAAAGTATATGGAATCAAATCACTGAGGTGTAAAGAAAATATGAGGTGAAAGTAGTGAAAAGGGGTTCTATGTGATAACGGCGATCGCGGAATAGTGATCACCGGTGAGTGTTCATCGCCGGCACACTCGTGGCAACTGGGAAGAGGATGCCCGGGATTCATGGGAGTGTTTTTTTAATGCAAGGATTCTCCACTCCAGTGGGGGGTGCATATTGAGGGGGGGTGAAATACTTGCAAAAATCAAAAAGCTGGCTACCGGTAAAAAAAAAAGTGCCGCGCCAAACCCAAACCCTGCACCTCCCAACCGACCACCCTCCCCACCACGCTAGTGCACCAGCTCAGCAGCTGCCCACCACACCCCCTCCCACATACATTCCCTTCCCCTTCCTCTCTCCCCCCACGCACATATGTGCGTAGCTTTCTCTCATCCTACCTTGCCCACCATGGTATCCAGGCGATATCCTGCCAGGTGGCCCTGAACATAGGCACTATAACTGAGTCACTGTTTTTGTAGGTGCTCAATTACGTGTTTACTGGATACCGTGTAAAGGGAATGGGAGTAGATCCAAAGTAAAATAAAATAACCTAGTACCTTGACAATAGGAAAAGATATAGATTAACTGGGACTCTAAACATGATGTTGAAATAATGAAGACAGTAAAAGACAAACCAAAGAGTACGGTTGTGGTGGTGGTGGTGGAGGGTCATGCAGTGCTTGCTAGATAGGACCGGGATATTTTGCTCTGTTTTTTCTCCCAGGGCAGCAGTGTGCAATGTACAGCCGGTGTGCACGCATCCTGTCACCTGACGCCAGCCCTTCCCCTTTCTGATGCACCTACATGGATGGGGTATCCGCTGGCCTTCCCCAGTAGCAGTCTCACAGCGAGATGCAAAGACCACCTGCCCCAGAGGAGGAGAGCTGTTCCCTGGGATGCTCAATCCTCCCTCCCCCTCCAGCCAGCCTCCAACAACCCGTGCTCATTCCCGAACCTGGGTTGCTGACATTGCCAGTGGCAGCCCTACCACCAAGCTGATGATCCAGCCCTCACGAAGGCTGTCGTTAGTTGCAGGGGAGAGGAATTCCCTGCTCTGACTAAGCTGCAGTGTAAATGAGATGTTCAGATGTTACTGTGTACAGATGGGGTTTCACCTCCTAACATTTTGGGTTTGTGACACCCACAGACAGAGATGCAGCATTATGCAGCGGGGCAGCGCCAGTCATGCCAGAGATTATTCACTCACTCTCTCCCCCTTACCTGACAGCACCCTCTGAGCCAGTGTTCCATGATTTTCCAGGACACACTTGCCCAATCCTGGTAGTCCAGTAGCCGGGGCACATTTGCTCAATCTCTGGTAGTCCAACGCCCGGGGCACACTTGCCCAGTCCCTGGTAGTCCAGTGTCCTCCATCTGCTCCCCAACTGTCCAGCACTCACTGGCATCCAGTGCATCGGGAGAGATGTACCTCCAGGGAGCAGGGACCCTAAAACATCAAATTGAGGGTCCTGGGCCAAAATTTAGGATGTCCTGCAGAGTTCATCTAGTGCCTGGTACTGAATCTTGCTGCAGCGCAGGCAGGCACTCGGCAGGGGTTTGTGGGTCCTGACGTGGTGGCAGTGTATCCCAGGGATGCAACATGCAGATGGAGGGTGTGCCCTGCTGCACTGCCAGCATATACAAGGGACGCAGCCCCTTCCCCCCCAGCATGTACCGGAGAGCCTTGGATGGTGCAGGGCATCCAGGGGTTGTAAACATCCTTGGAAGTTTTCATTTGCAGAATTGCTGCATTAAACTTGCAGTTTTCCCCTCTTGCGTGCCTCGCATACGCCTTCACAGTCCTTGAGTGTTGCTTTCAACATGGGCTCTAATGACTAATGAGAGGTATTGCTCACTGCCTGACCGCCGACAAATGAACCCCCCTGTCCCTAAGTAGCCTCGGGCCTTCCACAGACTCTGTGAGCAGGGTATTTTTTTTAAGTCAGTCAGAGATTAGAGGCACAGTTTCTTGCATAAATACCTGGCCTCGTCAGACTGACTGGCAGGCAGGGGACCAAGACGGACTGCTAATGAATAAGGCTTGCTATAGACTTTTAACATGGAGTGAGTGCATTAACATTATTGAAGAGCTGTCAGTTAACTCAAGGAAGTACAACGGCACCCAGACAAAGGCTCTGTGGTCCTGCCTAATAAGAGGTAACCCGAAGCAGAGCGTGCACTGCCGATGCTTTATTATGGAGAGTATTTGCAGATTTTTCAATTACCCTTCTCAGCATGTTCCAGGGTTTTTGAGTACGCAGCGCACTCCTCCCCAACTGACAGCTTAACTCAGAAGTAATATCAAGTTCGGCTTTTAATACGATCAGGCTATGTAATTGCTCCCCAACAAAGCCTAGCCCTACCTTAAACCCCCCCCCCCACACCTAACAGACACACAAACACACACTCACTCTTTTGTTGCATTATCTAAAACACTAACAGTTTTAAGTATGCCTATGTACCTTGCATAACCTATGGGGCTGGGCTCAAACACTAGGCTGAAAATGTGTAGAAAATTGTGCACAAAGAAATGCATACACAGCAAATCTTCTTTTCATGAGGCATTGTAGGGTTAATCTTAGTCTGTACCTAGGAACTGCAGTAACAGGCTATGGGCAGCACCTTCCATCAGGGGACGGAGGCCTCCGTCCCTCGGTTGCTAATAAGGAGCTGGATGGCCCGTGTTGAGATAACCCATGACTGAGGCCTGTTCCATCAGCAGCAGCAGCAGCAGCCATGCAATCAGCAGTATCAACCGACAGTAAGAGGGTGGAACGAGGGACAGGAGGGAGGGGAGAGAGTAAAAGGAGGGAGGGAGGAAAACAGTGAGTGAGTGAGGGTAGAGAGGGAGAGACGGGAAGGAGAGAGGCTGTGCAAACCCAGGGCTCTTAGAAGTCCCTTAAATCCAGGACATGGGAACTAAAAAATAGGGGGGGCTGGCCCAAAATGACAATACTGCATCCAGTTCTTCACTGAAGGGAACTCAAAATATTAATATAACAGGTTGGCATAGGGCAGTAATTAATGGGCACGCACTACGTGACACATCTCAAAGGTGCAATGCCATGAGACCCCGGTGTTTGGGGGCACTGCTGTGGTGTGAAGTACGCAGGAACCCCCATCTGTTTCACAGGAAGCAAAATGCCCTTCTCCCAGCCAACCTTCCCCCCTACCCATTATACCACACAGAAAGGCTGCTGTCCTACAATGAACATTTAGATTTGAAGAGCACAAACAGATAGCATATGTACTTTAGTGGCAAGACTGCCCAAAGAAGACGAAAGTTGGAAAAGTAATTCAAACAGAATTATTCATCACAAACACAAAATAGTATTTACAAACAATGTGAAAGGGGGGTTAGTTAATGAATTTATTATTTTTTTATACAGGTTTTTCTCTTGCTTCCCCATGTCTCCCACCCAAACGATGGGGTCCCCACTGGTGTACCCTTCCTATAATAGCAACTAGCAGCTGCTTTACAGCTGATATCACTGGTACTCCATGGTCAGCAGTCAAGGTGGGGGGGGTGCATATGCTAGGAGAGGGGAGCCTATGACCTCCAGGGTCCCACTCCAGGAGATGACCGCCTCGCTTCCACACTGCAACCCAAGCTCCCAGTGCAACAGTCTCAGGCTCACATGTGCACCTCTGGCTCCCAGGTGGCCTTGTAAAATATTGCCATTGCGTCATTTATAAGAAGAAAGACATGCATAAGTGTTAAGGAGTGAAGGTAATAAGATAGTATTGTGATAAGGGATGGCACTTAGGATCCATCTTGCTCGCCCCTCGTGCCAAACTGCATTTGAGTATGCACCATCTACAAAGTTGTCAGTCGGAATGCTACCCAACTCATGCTGTATAACCCTCAATGCCATTCTCCCTCAGGAATCTGTCTAGTCCTGTGTTACCCCTACTCATGCTGTGTAACCCTCAATGCCATTCTCTCAGGAATCTGTCTAGTCCTGTGTTACCCCTACTCATGCTGTGTAACCCTCAATGCCATTCTCCCTCAGGAATCTGTCTAGTCCTGTGTTACCCTTACTCTTGTTGTGTAACCCCTTAATGCCATTCTCCCTCAGGAATCTGTCTAGTCCTATGTTACCCCTACTCATGCTATGTAACCCTCAGTGCCATTCTCCCTCAGGAATCTGTCTAGCCCCGATTTGAAAGCTGGAATAATGTTAGTTTCCACAACCTCACTGAGTTTGGTATTCCACACGTTAACCACCCTTTGTGTGAAGTAACACATTCTTTTGTTTCTCCTTACCCTGCCCCAACCCCAGGTCTTAGAGCATTTACCTAAGTTCTGCTTGAACTCACCAGCTGAATCATCTTTGTGTACTCCACCTTGTCCCATTTTAATTTTCAGAAAACTTTGATCCTGTTCCATCTCAGCCATCTCTTTTTGGGGCTGAATAATTTGCATACAGTATGTCTAATCTCTCCTTATACTATAGCCCTTGCTTCCTAACCAATGCTGCTACATATTACTTGCAAGTTCTAGTGTAAAGTAGTATCTCCAAGGTGATGATGATGATGATGACAGTATAAACTGTACTTCTTCAATAGCGAAGCTTGTGTGCCCAAATGTACAATTTTCCACCCTGATCAGAATTTTGGCCTCTGTGATTGGATAATGTGCCTCACATGCCATCACACTGTAGACAGTTTAATGGGCTAGCATGTAACAGTGCTGTAGATGAAAGGCTGGGAGATCTGAGTGAAGCTGAAAGTATGTGTATGTTGTTACGGTGGGGCAGGGGGTGAAGTATACAGCTAAACAAACCCAGAAGATCTGATGTAGCGCTTCTGATCAAGAGCCTAGACTCTAAGAAACTTCAATTGAAAGGCAAATGGAAGAAGGGGAGTTGTGCTTATCTTGTACCAGGTAGACATCAAACAAATGTGTTGCCAAGAGGAGATTTTTTCAAAAGTTGGTATCCAGTGGAAATTAACGGATTACCAATGGTAGATGACGTAACAGCTAAAGGATAACTCATTCAAGCTGTACTGCCCATTTCTTAACCATTAATGGCACTGAAAGGGGTTAGGTTGGCTTCAGTTACTCTAACCCTAGGGAAGTCATGAGGCAAGGCTAAGGATGTTTTAAGCCCAATGAGGTTAGATTTATTAAGGTAATCCATCCCCTGGAATGAGTTCATGCTATTAAACAAAATTGTTTCTCTTTTTCTACTTGTATTTTGTGCCCCATGTTTGAGCATGGTGTATCAAATGCTTGACCCTGGTGTATCCCATGTTTGATTACGGTATACCCCGTGTTTGGCCATGGTGAGTCTCATGTTTGACAGTGGTGTATCAAATGCTCAACCCTGGTGTATCACATGTTTGATCATGGTGTATTTCATGTTTAATTATGGTGTATCCTACGTTTAATTATGGTGGATCCCATGTTTGACCATGGTGTATCTCATTTTTGACTATGGTGTATCCCATGCTTGATCATGGTGTATTCCATGTTTGACCATGATGTAACCCATTTGATCATGGTGTATCTCATGTTTGACCATGGTGCATCTCACGTTTGGCCATGTTTGATCATGGTGTATCCCGTGTTTAACCATGGTGTACCTCATGTTTGACTATGGTGTGTCCCATGTTTGACTATGGTGTATCTTTTGTCTGACCATGGTGTATCTCATGTGAACATGGTGTACCCCATGTTTAAACATAAACATAGTGTACCTCATGTCTGACTGTGGTGTAGCCCATGTTTGACCATGGTGTATCTTATGTTTGATCATGGTGTACCTAATGTTTGACCGTGGTGTATCCCATGTTTGACCATAGTGTAGCCCATGTTTGATCATGGTGTACCTAATGTTTGACCGTGGTGTATCCCATGTTTGACCATAGTGTAGCCCATGTTTGATCATGGTGTACCTAATGTTTGACTGTGGTGTATCCTATGTTTGACCATAGTGTAGCCCATGTTTGACCATGGTGTACCTAATGTTTGACCGTGGTGTATCCCATGTTTGACCATAGCGTAGCCCATGTTTGAGCATGGTGTACCTAATGTTTGACCGTGGTGTATCCTGTGTTTGACCATAGTGCAGCCCATGTTTGATCAAGATGTAGTCTATGTTTTATCATGGTTTATCTCTGGTCGTGAAACTGAGAGCACAGATGCTATATCATTCACAGTATATTTCTTTTCATCTTCCTCTCCCTTGACATGTCAGTGTGGCTCAGCTGGTCACATATTCATCTCCTCACCAAAAGGTCACTGATTCATGCCCCACAACAGGAACGAGAACTCACACCAAATACTGATGCACTACTGCAAAGCCAGGCTGGTGGAAAGTCCTAGCCTTTGCATGAGATACTAAATCAAGACTCCTTCTGCCCATCTCTGGTGATTCTCCAGGTGGAAGTTCACGGTCCTGTGGCACTTTCCAGGAGTAACAGGGAGTTGCTCCGCTATCCTGTCCAGCAGTACCTCCCTAAATAAAAATAGATCCATATACAATTACCCATGACTCTCTGTGTGAAATGTGGTTTAGCACAAAATGGCTTCTCTGTGTGCCTGTACACAGCCATTGAACTACCACTATCTGACTCAAACCCAGTGGTCTACAAAGTGCTTTGCGATACAATGTGTGTTTGAAATTTGTAATATTAATAAATAGAATTGTATGCTATCTTCACCTTCCTTCGGTCCAGTATTGCTCCTTTCCCTTCCTGTGACTTGTTTTTTCCCCTTCCTTATTTGTACACCTCATCAGCCAGTTTTTTTTTTTCAAAGTGCCTTGCACTCTGGGACCTGGTAGTTTTGTTTCAGCCCGAGGCAACAGCGCCCAACAACAATCCGCAAATGACAAGCTCTTTGGAATACCAGTTACAAGAGTTCCAGAGATCACAGTCTTCGCTTCTGCCTTGGGGTAAAAGAATACTCAAAGCCCTGCAGCATGGTGCTGAGGGGGACACAGAAAGAAAAATCTGGGCGAGCCAGAGATGACTGAATGACCATTTCCAAATACAAAATGACATTATTATAAGGCACTCTGAGCTGGTGACTACGCTGTCTTAAAATAGAGTCCGGGATATCTGTAAGACCTGATACTATAAGCCTTTGCAAATGTACACTAAAACAAACATCTAAAATCAATTTACAGATACCAAATATCCCTTACAAAAGGGGGAGTAGGTGTTGGCTGTGGTTTGCAGGGGATTTCTTCCACTTTGAAAAATCTCCCGTATTAAGCAATATCTGGTGCCGGAGGATCTGGTGACCCTAGAACATGTGACTGTAACCTCTAGACTCGACTAGTGTAATGCTCATTACTTGGGGATATCTGGGAGGTTGGTGTGCCACCTATAGCTGGTGTAGAATGCTGCAGCCAGGCTGATCACCGGGTCATGGTATATGCATCCTATAATCTCTATGCTGCAGCAGCTGCACTGGCTACCAATTACGAGGAGCACTACCTTTAAGATCGCACTACTTATGTATAAAGCCCTGCACAGATTAGGTCCTGGCTACCTTAAAGACCACTAGGCTTGGTATACTTCCGGCCGCTCACTCCGCTCCACCAAAGGGCTGCATTTAGCTGCCCCGAGAACACAGCTGAAGCAGTCTGGCGACAGGGCGTTCTCAATGGCAGCTCCATGGGTTTGGAACTCCCTGTGTATCCATCTTAGAAATTTACTCTCAGTGGAGGCGTTTAAAAAGGGGCTACATTATAACTCATTTTCCTCAGCAGCTGAAGACTAATGATGTGCTGTCCACTGCCTCAGCATTTGTATGTATATACTGTACTGAAATATTCGCTGGTTTGTTACGGTATGTTTATTTTTGTAATTAGCACTGTGACATGCCCTGAGTTCTTGGGAGGGGGCGCTCTATAAATAAAAATATCTTGCCTTGCCTAAAAGTGCCTGCCGGAGGTAACAGGTGCCTGTTCCACAGACATTATTTCCAAAGGTAAGAAAGGGTTTCTGTGCTGCTTCAGTGGCGTGGCACCAGTGCATTGTGCTGCCAACTAAGACAAGTAAACTATAGAATCCCAAACTAAGGCTGCCGAGGGAAGGGCATGTCGTGGAGGTGATATGCTTGGCGTTCAGTGCAGGAGGGTGCGATCCACACGGCATCTGCACACTTGCTGCTCAGCTGATCACAGAGTGGTATTATCACTGGCTGAAAAGGCATTCACTTGCCTGTCCTCCCATCTGCAGAGGGGTGAAGCTGTGAGAAAACCATCATGGAGTGGGGGGACAGAAGGAGTCTGGAGGAAAAAATCATGGAATAAGAAAGAAATAACTTAACCTCCTGGTGCCCCCCATCCCAACAAGGCAGTCATTACACTGCATATTCTTCACAAATCAAATTCACACTGGTCCAATGTGAGCAGTCAAGAGCTGCTATTTTTGCTCATGCCAGTTAAAAATAAAATTTTTATTGGTAAACAAAATACCCACCCACAGATTCTGGTACCATTACCACAATTTGCAAAAGTGACAGATTCTATTGATGTCCCTGTAGAAGGCAGACTAGCATGCCCTCATCCAAAAAAAAAAGGGTTTTAAAGCTTGCACTAGCAGCTGAATTGCACATCCAACTATGCAGTATACTGAGCCTTCCCTGTCTGTTTATTCTGCTTTTTATGGCTGCAGTGGGCGGAGCCTGCAGCCATCTTGGTTTAGTTCAGAAATGGATCTTAGTCCACAGGTGAGTGGAGTATGATGGTTATAGTAAGCTTCCCATTGGACAACTGTCCCCATCACAACCCCCAATATACACACACAAGTTTCCCCCAAACATGAGCGAAACAGAGCTCCAGACCTTTTATTTATTTAATTCTGATAACTGGTTGAGATCCTGGGACAGAGTTGTTAGAAGCAACCTGGACATACAAGCAACATACATCGGAGAAAGCATAACAACAATGCAGAGTGTAGAGAGGATGCTTAACACACAAACAGATAAAAAGACAGAAAGAATTTTATTTATATAGCGATCTCCTGAGTTCAAAGCACTTTAAAGAAAATACAAAATTAGGCAAAAATCAAACACTATTACCAAAATTCTCTGGACCTGGATACCGAAACTGACCTACATATAAATTCAGACAACTTATCGCTATTAGTCTATTGTCAGCAGGGGCAGGGTCAGAGCCATCTTTTCCTCATATCTGCAGAAAATCAATAAGGTAAACTACTTCACAAAAATTCTTTTTACCTTACTGTAGCAGATGCTCGCTTAATAAATGGAGAAAAAAGAAGCAGTGCCATTTTTTGACAGCTGACTCGAACTGCTGCTTTAATATATAAAAACTGGGACTTATGGACAATGCAACATGGGGATTCCTAGCTCACAACTGAAAAGACCTTGAGTGGCGGTTTTTCATGTTAATGTAATGTTATGTTGTTGCTGTCAACCATAAACAATTTGCAAAGTGTATTTTGGTGGAAAAAAACAAAAACAACAGAGAGAGAAAAAGAGAGAGAGAGAGCACACGTGCTAGAAAAGCAATGTGTATCTATGTGAGGATAATGACTCAGAGAATTCAGGCAGTAAAGCTGCTAGACAGAACCGGGATGAAAAGCCCAGAGAAGGAACACAGTAATGACTTCTGTGATCCATGAAGGATGAGGCCTGAGGAAGGGCCCAGGGCCTCCCACATGTTTGCTGTCATTTCCATGCAGGCCATTATTCTGATTCGCCCCTTGCTCATTTTGCTTCAGCCACGCGTCGCTCGCCTTTACGTGCTTTTGCATTACTGAACACTTTGAACTTGAGGGAAGGGGGGGAGGTGCATAAAGGAAAGGAAGTTGGGAGTTCATTGAGCCAGCTGGAGACAATTTGAAGTTACATACATAACAAAAAACTCCAGGCAGTGTACTCCACTTTAAAGGGCAAGTAGCACAAGAAAATAGACCAAAAATGTGATACATTTTTACTTTTTATTGCTGCAGTATTTTTCTTTTATTTGTCGTTTAGAAGTTTACTACTTAACAGTATTAGGCTTGCTATGTAGCACATTGCTTTACCTGGCAGCTGACAATCATACTTGGTTTTATTCCTCTCCATATCTAACCAGCATTGTGACCTCACTTATTGTGACCCCCCTGGTAACCAATCTGGCAGCTGTTGATTGGCTCATCCTCAGCAGCTGTGATGTCACATTCTGTGAGGTCACAACTGTTGATGAGGCATGAAGGGGAAGAGAACCAGACTTCTATTTTTTTTTTTGGGGGGGGGGATGTATTTGTGTAATTATTATTAAAGCAGTCCTTTTTCTTTTGTCATAGGAATTAATGTAAGAGACTTCAGTGTAGACTTCAGCCCAGTATCACATCCTACCAATACATATGTGATCATGCTTTGTAACTGTAAGATGGCGGCAAGTGAGAAGGTGGGTGAAGGGCTGTGCTAGCTGCCACCCTGCTTCTGCCACGATGGTGAGTGGTGATTGGGGTGTGGGGCTGGCACTCAATGGGGGGGTGGGGGGCCATTACACTACCAGGGATCTAACTCTGATGGGTAGGATGGGTGACTAGGGGATGAGGACACCACTAGACTCCCAGGGATATCCATGTCTTGCACTGGATGGTGACCACGGGGTGGGGGCACCACTAGACTACCAGGGCAAGGTTATCGCTGCCACTCTGCAGTGGGGCTAGGGATTCTCTGTGCCCATGCAAACAAGCCCATAATGGGCATGCAGATGGCCCCTTAGCGCCTTGCATTCCCAGTGAGCTCATTTACCTGCTTGGGGTGAATATGACTGACAGAAGCCCTGGCTATCCCGTTTTGGGCATCGCTGTCTCCTGTGGGCCATATGCAGCCCTGGTCTGTTTCAGTGCAGTGCAGCACAGATCCACTTAGTGCTGCACCGACATGGTCCGATATTCAGTCAGTTAGCGTGTACCATTGGCTTGTGCTGAATATCATTCAGAGCCAGCTATGCGCAGCACAGCAGGCTACACTGCACTTAAGTCCAGCTCTGAATATGGGGCCCGTAGTTTCTGCCATTCCACTCATCAACACCCTTACACAACCATGGGCAATTTATCACTCAGTTTTATTGGCAAGGGTAATGTTGTCCAGGGCACCGGCGAAGATCCCCTAGTCTTGCGAAAAGTGCCACGGGTTCTTTGACTTTCACTTGGACACCAACCAGGACAGCACCAGATATTGTCAGAAAGGGACCTGCAATTAACATATCTTCCAAAGGATGACACACCTCGACAGCACGTCACCCTTCTTACGTGCTGCATTGCAGTCCTAGTTGTTTGGAGTTTGAGCCCA
Source organism: Neoceratodus forsteri (assembly GCA_016271365.2). Classification (NCBI taxonomy): domain Eukaryota; kingdom Metazoa; phylum Chordata; order Ceratodontiformes; family Ceratodontidae; genus Neoceratodus; species Neoceratodus forsteri. Next base: position 111,912,973 of record JADMNL010000034.1, on the reverse strand, counting down.
AGTCCTAGAACCTGCAACCTTCTGGCCAAGAGGTGGATGTGCTACCAGCTCAGCCACACTGACACCACAATGTTCATATGTACATTTGAAACAGTGTTGGAATTATACGGAGGGCACAGTGACTCAGTCCACTAGTTCTAAAGTGAGCCTAAGTATTTCATAAAACACAACTGTTCTGCAGAAACAAGAAGGGGAAGAAGGAGGAGGAGGGGAAGGGGGAGGGGGACTTAGCACAGACATTGTTCCATAAGCTGTCAGAGATCCTAAACCTCATAAAGTGTAATTCCAATACTGGATTGAAACCCAGAATTAGATTTTGTTATGGCAAATACTATTAACATCTGCCGACCCTTCAGTTTATCAGTACGAAAGTAAGCCCATGGGGGGAAGGAAGCTGACAGTCAGTGCTGAAATTATGGTTCACCAGCTTTGGAAGCAATGGTGCCCATGGGATCCCATCTTTAAACTGATTCCCCTCCCCACGGCTCACAAGTATAGGAATGTCCCGCCCCACCCCAATATTTATTTCCAGCAGAGCTGACAGTGTCCTATTAGAGGAGAGGTCTGTCATGTACCACTTGTTTACAACTCCCTGGTCCTGCTTAGCCCTGATGATCCTAAGCAATGTCTGCAGTACTGTAGCTCTGTTCATGGCAGTGTTGCCTAATTATAATAATGAGGGGGTTACTAACAAGAACAGGAAGACAACGCAGAAGGCGTCAGGCAGTGCTGCAGCTGCAGCAGCTGGGCAATCTCATTCAATTTCAGTGTCAGCTGAGGAATAGCTTTCTGCCCACCACCTGCAAGTTCCACAAAGACAACAGAAATCCTTCCCCAAAGCTGGCCTAGTGGCATGGTGGTAGCGCTTCCGCCCACCACGCTGGTGACTCAGGATTGGGCGCAGTGTTGGGTTGTTGGGGTGGGGGGAGATCAAATATCCACTGGACTGTTCTCTTCTCCCAGGAAGAAAGCTTGCTTGCTCCACTGCCACCAGGTGGAGGCCTAGGGGTAGGATGGGATAGGAGCACCACAGAATGGAAGGGAGCTGTGATACTTTGGCTGTGTGTGCATGCATCTACATGTATGTGCCATCATGTGTGCCCCTGCTATGTGGAGGGACCAGAAAAATGAAGGAAAATACAGCGAGGCAGGCCTTTATGAAGTCCTGTGCATCAACCATCCACATGGCCACCACCAGGACCCACCCAGCCCAAGCTCTGGATTTGTGACTTGGGGGGGCAGATCTCCCCCTCCTAGCCCACCATGGTGGGGGGGGGGAGCGGAATCCATGGAGAAATTGAGCTTGATAATAGTAGGATAAACTGGAAGTGCTGAAGTGGGAGCTGGCAAGAGAGGGAGCAGTTGAGGTCACAGAAGAGAGTTGTGCTGCTTGTGCTGTCAGCTCTAGCCAATCACTTCCTACAGTGAGGCTATGTTTCCTCCTGGGAACCTAGAGTGAGAATATTTCAATATTCTCACTCTAGTGGGGGGAGAGAAAAAATATTAGTGATACGTGCTAAAACAAGCATTTGTCAATGCCGAATGTTGTCTTGCTGTCATTGGCATTGGTAGTGCAGGAGTTAGAGAGATGCATAATAAGGAATGGCAGTGAAGTATGGAACTAACGACAACCCCACCCAAACCCCGGAGAGACTGACAGGCATTGAGGTGCGTGCCTCTGGATCAATTGCCATAATAACGCTCATGTCATTTTACCTCACCCTATCCTGCAGACTCTGACAAGTGTCGCATTGTGCCTTGGGGTCATTGGGCCTTACGCTCACCCCATTCCATAAGGAAATACGTTGAGATGGGTGCAGTATAGGAGAATTGAGTGAACTTTAGGGCTGAAGAGTCCAAGGCACACCTTGATGCCTGTCACTGGCTGCAGGGTGGGGGTGGGGTGGAATGGTGTGAGCATTACAGCCAGCAATCCAAAGGCACACCCCTGATGCCTGTCAGTCTCTACAGGGTGGGACGTTATGGTTAGTAACCCTAACGCTCCGGGCATTTGTTGGTATTTGCACTCCAAATTTTCAATATGGCCCTTTTTGTGACCCCGCCTCATGAAAACATTTGGGACCTCCACTCATGAACAGTGGCACTGTGATTTTGTTAATCTGTCCCGAACGTTGATTTCCCACAGCGACCGCGCCATTCTGCGCCAGATGTACAAAAACACATTTTGGGCAGGATGTGAAAAATAACAGCTGTACCGTTCATAAGGAGGTGTGAAGAAATGGCAATGTTGAAAATCTGGAGTGAAAATATTAAAAATTCTCAAAGTTACGACCGTGCATGGAAACTGCGCAACGCATGCTTGTAACACAGTCATTCTGTGGAATTCTTTTATCAAATTTTCAGCATAGGCATTTTGGGACCTCTGCTCATGAACAGTGTCACTATGATTTTCTTACTCTGTCCCGAATGTTGATTTCCTACAGCGACTGCCCCATTGTGCGCCAGATGTGCGAAAACACATTTCGGGAAGGATGTGAAAAATGACAGCTTTAGTGTTCATAAGGAGGTGTGCAAAAATGGCAATGTTGAAAATCTGGAGTGAAAATATTACAAATTCTTGAAGTTACGAGCATGGGTGAAAACTGCACAATGCACGCTCGTAGCATAGTAATTTCTTGGAACTTTTTCACCAAATTTGCAACATAGGCTTTTTGGGAGCCCACCTCATGAACAGTAATACTGTTGTTTTGTTAATCAGTCCCGAAAGGTGATTCCATGCAGTGACCGTGAAATCACCTTTTGGGACTGAATAACGACATGACAGTGACTGAGTTCATGAGGTGGGGTCTCAAAAACCCCATGTTGAAAATTTGGAGTTAAAAGTCACAAAAATGGCCAAGATATCCACTTAAGTTACCCCCCCCCCCATTGATGCCATTATACAGCTTACCAGCATTTCTTCAGTTCGCGGTTGGCATTGAAGTGTGTAGACGAGTTCCCGCTCCACCGAAGATCGTTCCACCGGGCTCCGGAGGTAAGTATGGGGTGAGGGGGGTGCGGGAAGGTGGGGTGCACAGAGGGTGGGTGCGGGTTGGGGAAGGGGGCACCAGAGACAACGAGGAACCGTTTTCTCTTTCACAGGTTAAAAACAAAAAGACATCGCGGGAAGGATTTTTTTTTTACAGGTTTGTCTTGGCACACTGGGGTGGCTCCCAGTGTGCCACCTGTTTTTTGGGAGGGGACTGGCGGCCAGGGGATTGGGCACCTCGGCGAACAAATTAAATAGGGAGACATTATGCCAATGGGGATTGGGCCCCCCCATTGGCAAATGAACTGGGAAGGGGGCATGCTGACAGGGGGATTGGGCACCCCCGACCTCGGCTTTCAGGCAGGACTGTGAGAGGCGGACAGCTATTGAAATGTTACACCAGGCAAAGCATTCCCTGCAATGATGGGTCAAGCCCTCATTGCAGCAGCAAAATTGTTTCAAGTTGGTGACACGCTTCTGAGCAGCTGTCATAGACAGCGTGCTCATTTATTGGTGCCACAGAGCCCAGCTCAAAAAAGCAGTGGCGTCACTGGTCACAACATGACCACACCTCCAAAACCTGCTACTCTACCAAGCTGTCACAAAATGTTGCTTGCCGGTGTGCAAGACAACATAAAAATATTTTCACAGGCAGGTGTTCATATATATATATACATACATACACACACACACACACACACACACACACAAACACGCACCATGCTAGGGATAAATAATGTAGAATGAATTAGGTTATTTGTCGGTATTCTTTTTCCTGCAGACATATTTTTTTGCTTTTTGTGACATCGTCATGCCATGTTGTCACTTTTCTGAGTTTGCTGGAATCCATGTGCTCAGCTTGCTCCATGGAGGCCACATATAGTTCTTGAAAATTGTATTTCATTTACTTTTTCTATCTACCTATCCATCTATCTATCTATATATCCATCCATCTATCTATCTACTGTATCTATCAACAGTATCTATCTATACATCCATCCATCGTCCTACTTACCTGTCTGTCTATCTATCTACAGACAGTATCCTTCTGTTTGTCTATCTATCTATCTATCTACATACAATATGTTTCTATCTATCTATCCATCTGTCTATCTAAACATATTTTACCAGGTAAACAAACAGATTCCAGAAGACTTGTTTCCAGTTTTTAATTTTTTTTATTTTAGCCTTTGGTAACCGGGTAAGGCCCACTAGGCACAAGTGCCTGTTTTCAGGGGCGACCCGGGAGCACTGGACGGTTAAGTGACTTGCTCAGAGTCACACAGTATGCAAGTAGAGGTTGCGAGAATCAAACTCAGGTCTGGTCTGCTGGATGTACCAAACTTGTTCACACCTCGTTCCTCTAACCCAGGGGTCGATCTTAACATTGTTTTACTAACCCAAACACTACCACAAATTGACCAGGGCTAGTGCAGCTAACTCTCGACTTGCTCGCCTTGACTAGTGCAGGTTTTCAAGGCTGTTAATCAATCAAAGTCTTTATTTATTTAATGAAGTTACATTCTCTACTTTAGCAGGCTCTAGTCCTCATGCTAATCTCTCTCAATGTCCCAGATGGCCTGGTGTGATTAACAGCTCATTAAGAGCTGCAATTATCTGGCAGTTTAAGGGGGGGGTCCCACAAAAGATTTAGTGTGAGTCATTATCACTCCACTGTTAGGACTTGCAGCTATTGTACAGGGTGTGATCAAGGGTAAGAATGCTGTTAAGTCACTAGCTTCCAGTTTTCTGAATGTGTCTCTTAACAATTTGACTCATATTATTAAGACCAGTGCACCTCATTTCCCTACATTTTGAGTGTCTGTATCCAACATTTCAGTGACAAAATGTGAAGAGGCATACAGGGTCAGCCCTGCAGGTGGCGGGTTTTATCTCAGCCTTACAATAACTTCCCTCTCCTCACCAAATCTTCTAACTCTGTTATTTCTCTGGACACCACTGCAGACCAGACTCTGAAATAACCATCCACAAATCCATGGCTGCCACTACTGGCAAGTGTAGGGGGTCCCCACTATGCCCGAGTACTGTTTCCCCTGGGCTGACGAAAGGACAATGTTAAAGAAAAAACTGTCTTTGTTGGAGCACAGCATATTAAAATCAATGCTTTTAAAAATAATGTCGTTCCCAAGCCCCTTAGGGTTTAGGTAGCCCCCACCCCAAAGAAATCTTAGATGTGCTCCTGGCTCACTTGAGACTGTACACAAACTTCCAGAAGTGCAGGTCTCCACTTGATTATAGGGTGGGTGCTGAGAGTTTCTTTATCTGCCTAACTCTGTTCATTGCCCTGTGGGTGGTGGTGACAGTGTTGTGAGGTGCATGATGATGTCAGCTATTCTGTGTGCAAAGCCAGGACTGCTTGATTGAACATTTGCTGTTGTGATGTCGTCTGGATTGGGGGGCGGCAGCAGAAAGAGGAAGACAGGAGGCCATGGTACAAAAAATGGAGGGGGGGGGGACTCCCTGTGTGTGATGGCATTGCAGTCTTTTTTTTCTGCTGAGGAGCAGGAAAAATTTGCAATAAATCAGGGTATTTCTTGGCTTACATTGTTTCCCATATAAGTGATCAAAATTTACCATTATAATTGAGGGCTAGTGCAACCATCTGCGGGCGAGTGCAATTCTGAATCAACTTGCCCTGCTGGCTAGTGCAAAAAAAGGTTACAGTTGACCCCTGCTCTAACCTCTAGGCTATACTGCCAGCCCAAATTGGGACCTGGGGGATGGGGATGACAGAAGATGGAGGCAGGCCCAAAAAGAAACCGTCTTCTGTACTGTCAATCCCCTCCCCTCCCAAACTCTCAGTACTTTCTACAGTACAAAACACTGAAGAGTAACCCTGATGAATGGGGTCTATAGGACATAACATAGACTGCCTAGAAATAAGCTTTTGGTCCACTCTAAAATGTTGCTCTCAGTGCAGCCTTTGCACTCATGGTTTCACTGCACTCTGACACTTGTTGCTAGGCAGTGCAGAGGGCAAGACGCCAGAGTGACTAAAAAGCTTTCTTCTAGGTGGCCTATGAAATATCCCCAATTTATATTTATTAATACTTGTCCATTACCTGTGCTTGAATTTTACATTCATTTTACTTTTTTTTTTTAATTGACAATGGTTTTCCGGGGTACCAGACCTCCGAGAGCTCAGCCCCTGACTCTCCCTCGACCTCCGCCCACCCCCGGGACTTGCCTACAGAGGTGAACCACCCAGGCTTACTCCCTCTGGGTGGGGCCGTTAAGCGGGCATGGCCCCCACAGATGACTGAACAAGGATCCCAGCGGGACACCAGTGGGAGGGCCTCCCTGGCTTGCCCCCCAGGGCGGGGCCACGGGACCAGACCACACCAATGGAAACTCCAAGCGTCACAGATGGTGGTGTGCAGCCGGACAGGCGGGGCATCACGAACAGAGCAGGCAGACATTTTTTTGTAATTAACGACAGGCTCCCCAGGAGACATGGAATGCAGTGACATAGTGTGCTATGCGCAACATCTGGCGTGCCTCCCTGACAGCGCGGCTCAAGCAGCTATATTCCCCCTGGCCTCCACCAGGGGTCAATCATGTACTGGTCGCTCCCCCCCTCCCCCTCGGAGGAAGAGAGCAGTCCCTAAGATGCACAGTCCTCCTTCCCTCGGCCAGCCCTCCGATGCATTTGACTTTTCAAACACACCAAGCATTTTGCACAGAACACCAATTTATGGTTCCTGGTATTCAGTTTTGAATACTAGATTTAAAGAAATGTTTTTGCATTAAGTGTAAAAGTACAGTACAAATTCTCACTGAACAAAGCATGCCCGGGGGAAATGGATGGTAGGAGGTCAACAGCCTCTTGAGAAGTAATGTACTTTCTGCAAGTGTTAAAATGCACCATTCGAACACACAGAAACAGACTTTGACGGCAGATAAGGACCACTTGACCCACCTAGTTTGCCCATTTCCCTACCTATTGAATAAGCTGCAGATCCTAGTTAACCAACAGCTTAGTTCTTCTTACACATGCAGAAAGTGCATTAATTCTCAAGAAACCTATGCTTTGGAGGGGGTTATTGCGCTCATAAAATTGGGAATTTATTTTTTTGCTATTATAGGAAAAGGTTCTGTTTTCCTGTAGGTAGGCGCTAGGTAGACTATGTTAGGTTAGTAACAAAGGCTGAATGCCTTTAATTTTGGGGAGTGCATGTATTTTGAAGAAACTTATGCCCTATTGTGGGCTATTGTATTTAAAAAGTATAAATAATTTAAATGGAAAATGGTTTATTTTAATTTAGCTAGGCCACAGGTAGGTTAGTTATGAACTGTGTGGTTTCTAGGAAGTGAATCGACAGTGTCAGATGATGTGTTTTGACCAAGGACGTTTTTAGATTTGTTCACCGTCTTAAACCCCATTTTATAAATATTTATAATCAGCATCTTTCTTTTGTATGTGCTCTGGCAAAACAGATTAGAGTGTAAGCCCAACGTATATTCTAAAAAACTAAACTGGCCCAGTGGCGCTGAGGGTTGAGGCGCTGGACGCCACACCTCGCCCCACATCGGTGACCCGGGTTTGGGAACAGATCCAGGTCGTCGGGGGTTGACAGGGGAGGAAAGGATCGAGCATCCGGAGGACAGCTCTCCTTTCCTGGAAGGGAGGGGGTGGTCTCTGTTCCCGCCATCTAGCAGCCTCTAGTGGAGACTGGGGCCCTCAGCAGTCGGGAACCAGCTTGCAGGGGATTGGCTATGGTGGCACTTCTGTGGGTGTGTTCGGGAGCATACACATGCCACGTTGAAGTGCACTGCACCACCAAGCCAATGAGGGGAAAGAAAAGCTCAAAATACCCCCTTCCCATTGGTAGACAAAGGCGGGTCTAGCGGCGCCAGGCACCATGTCCACTGTCGAGCTGGGGTGCCCTCCTGATCTCTCCGCATTCATCTCTGCCAGACACCTGCAGATAGAGCACCAGTCGGAGTCGGCGATCCTTGCTCTCAGGGGATGTAGATCTGGGGGTTACGGAGGCGGATCGTGGGGCGTGCCCAAAACCAGGATGAGTACCCGGACTTCAGGTGGACGGGATCAGCCAGGTAAGCCCCATGACCTCGCTGGAGAGAGCCCAGTGTGCGAAGGGAGAGTAAATAAAGTTAACAAAAAAAAAAATTCTAAAAAAACTGACACTGTAGCACAGAATGAGGTGGTTGCTGCATTCCTGAGCTGCCATCTTTCAGATGAGACGTTAAACCAAGGTCCCGTCTGCCTGTTCAGCAGATTGTTCAGGTGGATGTTAAAGATCCCATGGCACTTCTTGAAAAAAATAGGAGAATTTCCCCCAGTGTTGTGGCCAAATTTCTCCCTTTCACCAAAAAATACCAACAGCTTAATCTGGTTCAGTCTGTCAGTTTGCATCTGCATCCCCGAATGAGGCTGAAAACAGGCAGAATTGCCTAGCCCTCCTTTCCTGGTCATCAAAACTAAATAAATAAAAGGAAGGCAGCGTGGTATATACATTACATCTGTGGATCAAGCGATTCCAGGTTCAAATCCCAACACTGCCTACTGACGAACAGTGTGACCCTGAGTACGTCACTCACCCTCCCTGTACTTCAGTTCCACCAAGCTGTACAACTGGGTCAAAGAAGGTTCCCACAACGTCTGGTGACGTCAGCATACTGATAGCAGCACAGCTCTATGGCTCCCATCCCAACGCAACAAAGATCTAAAGCCATCAAGGACAAAACCGATGCCTTCCCCAGCCAAAGCCACCAGAATGAAGGCTAACAGACCCCTGCACACCCCTGTGCAGAAACTCAGAGAAGTGCTGCAAGCAGAACAGGAGGACACTGTGGAGGGCCGAGCTGAAGTGGATGGCCCCCAACTACCAGCGCAGCATGGTGCGGGCCTACTGGCAGAACTTATTAAATCAGTAATGTAAACGGCGCAAACTGTCCAAAGCATTGACCAAAAACTATCAGACTTCCGCTCAGATTTAAATCGTATCGACCACAAAATGGAGCAACTAGAACTCTGCCTCACTCAAACATCGGAGCAGGCGGATAGGCATGACCGACTTCTATTATACCTCCTACCCAGGGACAGACAGCTGACTCGGTGCATCGATGATCTAGAGGGTAGGTCCAGGCGACAGAACATCAGATTTTATGGAGTCCCAGAGGGCGCAGAGGACAAACATAAAGATATTGAAGCTTTCCTGAAGGATTTATCACGAGACCTCCTGTCCCTCCCGGAAGACCTCCACATCTCAATGGATCGAGTCCATCGATCACTGGCGCCTAGGCCCCGCGACCCTAACACTAGACCACTGCCTCTGATCGCATGCTTTACTCTATACAAGTCGAAGGAGGAAGTGCTGAGATGTACTTGGCAACAGAGCCCCCTAACCTTCCAAGGCCAAAGAATTACTCTCGATAATGACCACACGACTTCGGTACAAGAAGCAAGAAGAGTTCTCTGGCCAATAGTGAAACTTCTGAAGGCCAAATCTATCAAGGCAGAGGTTCTCTTCCCTGCACGACTGAAGGTATCAACAGATAAGGGGGTGAAAATATATCCAGATCTACTTGCTGCATCTCACTACCTGGAGACTCTTTCAATACCTACTCCAACACTGTATAAAGAGAAATTAGAAAAAGACCTGCTGGCATCTGCGTGGTCAATAGCCCAGAAAGAAGCGACTCTTCCAGGCTCTGTTAAGAAGGCACCTTCATCGGATTTACGCTTGAATATCTCGGCGCTGTTACAAAGATACGGTGACCCCTCCAGGATAAAAAAAAAAACAAAACAAGCGCAGCACCTGAGAGCAGACCCGAGTTCCAGCCAATCAGAAGGGGTGAACACCTGAACCGAGGGATCGATGAGGTCAGTACTTTCTTTCTTTGGCCTCCCCACGATTTTGGATTTCCCGAAACCTCCCTACTGAACCCCCCCCACCCCCGGTAGCCGAATGCTGAACTTCGCCCTAGCTCCCCTTCTCATCTCATGCTGCTCCTCCTGAAACACGCGTTTGGTGCTTGATCGCCAAATCTATCGAGAGGTACAGCTGCCCTGGGGACCTGATTGCTCGAATTCTTTAAAGTGGACTTCTTCTACTTCACCCACGTAAGATAGGCCTTCTGGTCCGGACTTTTGCGGGGGAGGGGGGGAGAGATTGCAAAGGGAAGCCCTCCCATCTGAAGAGGGTGAGGGGTTGCGCCTGAACTAGTAGGAGGGAGAATCGGTGTCTGTTGGATGCGGTGGGGAATGTCGGAGGCCTATAATCCGGACGTGGAGTGCCCCCCCCCAATCTGTCATAACAGACTCGAGGCCGCCCTGAGGGGTACATGTCCTGCATACAAGACCCATGCTGAGATGAGGATCTCAGGTGGGTTGGCTGGGGGGTTATATTTTACTTCCCTTTGGGAAATTACAGGGTTCAATTAAAAAAACACCTTCGAGCCTCGGAGTTCACCACTGACCTCTCATATACTGAAAACAGGCCTCGTGGGGTGGAGGGAGGGAAAGGCATAATTCTAAGCTGCATAAATGGCTTTGCATTTTCTCTTAGTACTTAAATTACACTCAGGAAGTCGGGGAGAATGGGCACTGCTGGCCAGTATTGTTACTGGCGTCATGGGGCTATGCCTAAAGGGAATATCCCTTGGGCTATTCGGGTGTCTCTCATTATTTCTGAGCTCATCTCCTTTAGCCTTGATGCTAATGCCCACAAGCTGGGCTTGTCCCAGCTTAGCCTAGGAAGTCATCACTACTCTCTTGCCTCGAGGGTACACCGGGGCCAAATTACCCGGGTACTCACAAAGCATTACAGTCCCACTGTCTACATGGGTTTTATGACAATGGGACAGGTTACAGTTACTTGGTTACGATGTTTAGTTTCTAGTTTCCAGTCTGTAGTTGTTAGTTCTATGGGTAGAAATTGTATTATCTGTCAAACCAACATCGGACTTAAGTCAGGAAACTGCTGTAAGCACAGCAAGGCAAAATGGCACAATATAAATATTGAACATGGCTAGACAGCTTTAAAAAATGCTCTCATTTAATATAAATGGGTGCACTAGCCCGATAAAGAGAAAGAAGTTGTTAAGGTACTTGTCACTTCAAAATTGTGAAGTTAACTTTCTTCAGGAAACACACTTATCTCCATCAGAAGTGTTGAAATTGAAGACCAGAAGATTCCCCCAGGTATTCCACTCCTCTCTTCAGATTGGCAGGAAGAGAGGAGTTGCAATCTTACTTGCGGCCTCCCTTCCATTTGAAGTGCAGGAAGTGGTGGAAGACCAGGGCACCAGATACATTATTGTCATCGGCAAGGTACAGGATACTCTGATCACACTAGCCAATGTCTATGCCCCTCCGGGCTCATCAATCTCTTTTTATTCCTCCCTTATACAATTGGTAGCAGAAAAAGCAAAAGGTACTCTAATTATGGGAGGAGATTGGAATTTAATTTTTAATAGGGCCCTTGACACCACCTCTCAGACACCAACTCCTGAGTTTAGAAAAGCACGCTCTGTTAAAAAAATCCTGGAGCAAGTAGGGTTAAAAGATGTCTGGAGGGAGAAGTATCCTAGGACCAGGGAATATACTTGTTATTCCCCTAGGTTCAAGATTTTTTCCAGGTTGGATACTTTCTTTACCTTCTCACAAGACCTGGCTGGGTTTTCTGCCATGTGGGTGGGAACATGTATACTCTCGGATCACAACCCGATATTTCCTGAGATAGATTTCAACCTTCCAATAAAAAAGACACACTGGAGATTAAACTGCTCACTCCTTCAAGACAAGGATACAGTCACAGAAATTAAACAGCATATTCCCAGAACCTTGGAGGAGAACGTTAGGGAAGGAACTACCTCACAGATTATTTGGGATACTGTTAAGGTTTCGGTTAGGGAGAAACTCATCGCTATTGCCTCTGCAAAAAAAAGGGCAGGTAAACAGACACAGCAAGAGTTATTGACACACATTAAACATTTAGAAGAAGCACAAAAGCTTAAACGGGATAAGACTAGGGACCAGGAACTTAAGACAAAGAGGAGAAACCTAGGGGAGCTCTAAAAAGCGGAGGTGGAGAAGGCCCTATTTTTTCTGAAACAGAAGTTTTACAAGGGAGGACTTCGGGGATCCAAATTACTGGCTTTTAGGCTCAGGCAACAGCAGGCTAAGACCATTATCACTAAAATAACTTCTCCAGTTACTGGTAAAGCAGTCACTAGGCTAAGTGACATTTCTCAGTCCTTTGTCTCATACTTCTTGAACCTGTACCAAGCTCCTGAAGAGACATCCCCTGCCGAGAGGGAGAAATTTTTGACATCCCTTTCGCTCCCCACCCTTTCCCAGGAAGCGGGCCAATCCTTAACAAGACCAATCTCGCAAACTGAAATTTTAAATACAATTAAAGATCTAAAAACGGGTAAGTGTCCTGGACCGGACGGTTTCAGTGCTGAGTTCTACAAAACATTCAAAAAGGAGGTGGTTCCCCTGCTTTTGGAGGTATTTACTGCCATCTGGAGAGATGGTTGCTCTACCCCACCCTCCTGGCAATATGCCACTATCTCTCTGATTCACAAGGATCATAAAGACCCAACTCGCTGTGAATCCTATAGGCCCATTTCACTACTTAATTCAGATTACAAAATTCTCACCTCAATTATAGCCTCCCGATTAAACCTTCTTCTGCCAGACCTGATAAACCTAGATCAGACGGGATTAATTTCTGGGCGTCAGGCCTCGGATAGTGTCCGGACCACTCTGAACACCATTGACTCCATCCATCGGGCTCGAACACCTACATGTCTCATGAGCTTGGACGCGGAGAAAGCCTTTGACAAGGTATCTTGGAGTTTTCTATTTCTAGTACTTGAGACTATTATGGCTTTCCCGCGTCCATTCATAGACAGCATAAAATCACTGTACACTGGTCCACAGGCCTACGTCTGGGTGAATGGGAGCCTGTCAGAGAGATTTAGATTGAGCAGAGGAACCAGGCAGGGCTGCCCCCTTTCCCCTCTGCTATTTGCACTTTATATTGAACCGCTGGCTGAGGCCATTCGCCAGTCGGGAATTATTCGGGGAATTGAAGTGGGAGGACCGGAGAGAAGAGTCTCTCTCTATATGCAGATGACATGCTCCTCTCCCTTTCAGACCCAGAGTTGTCCATCCCCGAGGTGTGGTCAGTGCTGGAGGAGTTTGGAAGGCACGCGGGATACACGCTTAATAAAACCAAGACAGAAGTACTTACGTTCTATTACACCCCATCCCAGATAATTTTAAGTGCCCTACCTTTGAGATGGAGGGCTAAGAAGATGAAATATTTAGGTACGCTGATTACTAAATACCCCTCCCAACTTTTTAAGGCTAATTATACTCCTCTAATAGACCAAATCAAAAAAGACTTCGAGAAATGGTCCCTAGTTAACCTTCCAATGTATTCTAGAATTCAGATAATAACAATGAATGTCCTTCCTAGGTTCCTCTATTTGTTTCAGTGCCTACCCCTACACATACGCAAATCCCACTTTTGTACCTGGCACAAATTAATATCTAGATTCATCTGGAATAGCAAGAGGCCTAGGATCAACTTACGAGTGCTTCAGGCACATAGAAGTAGAGGGGGCAGATCACTGCCGGACTTAGAAGACTACTACCTTGCTGCACAATTAAGGATGGCTCTGTGTTGGTCCACCCCATCATATCTGTCGAACTGGAAGACAGTAGAACTGGGAGAGACGGAGGGAGAGGTCCCCTTAGATATACGAACCCTGACATCCAGAAGTCGGTTAGGGGCGCCCTTGCAGTCTCTTATGGCTGTTAGAAACACCATAGCCGCCACACACAGGATCTGGCAAAAATATAAACTGGGAAGCTCCCTCTGGCCCCTGTTTAGAATAGCCTGGGCCCCCGGTTTCCTTCCAGCACACTTAGACCATAACTTTAGGACCTGGGATAGATTGGGCCTAACCTACCTAGGTCAGTTTATTCAGGGAGAACAAGTTGTGGCCTTTGCTACTCTTATGGACACCTATGCACTCATAGAGGTGGATCATTATAGATTCTTACAAGTAAGAACATACATAATTCGATGTCAGGGTTTGGATCACACCTCAGCCAGAGCAGCTCCCTTCCGTGATTGTCTTCGGGCAATTTTATCAGGTCAGATCCAAAAAGAGCTCATCTCAATAATCTATAAAACATTATTAAGATTAAAAAGGACCCCCTGGATAAAATTAAGACTAGATGGGTGGATGAGGGCAGGCCTGGCCTGGAGGAGAGGGATTGGGATAGGGCCTTCCATGTCACCACTAAAACCACAGGCTCCCCCTACTGGCAGGAATTCGAATGGAGGGTGAAAGTACGTTTTTTCCTCACCCCTGCGGCTCTCAACAAAAGGGACTCCACCCAGGCCTCAGAGTGTTGGAGGCAATGTAGTGAGGAGAGGGCTACGCAGCTACGTTTTTTGGAACTGCCCGAAGTTGGGGGCCTTTTGGGGGAGGGTGCAGGCCATCTTGACAGATTATTTTCTCACTGAACCAACCTCTAAATTGGTCAAACATGATTCTGGGTATACCTCCCATAGATCTCGGTGGGCCTGATGCCCTTTATCTCTGGGCAATACTGCTAGTGGCAGCACATAAAACCATAACTCGCTCTTGGCTTAGGCCTGACCCACCTTCACTTCAGGTTTGGTACAAAATAATACTTGAGATCTCTGAGCTTGAGGAGTTAACCTTTAAAATTAACCACAACACACACATATATACAAGAAGATGGACAAGGTGGCTTCTTTGGTGCGATACACACCCAGAAATATCTCTCTGAGTGTGGACTGAGAGAGAGATGGGTCTGGTCGGGGAAGGGGGCGTGGGGCAGGAGAGTGACCTTCCAGAATTGAGTCATTTAGGCTTAAGTGACAAGATTACCTACTGTAATGAAATTACTATAATAAAAATATGTTGAAAAAACTGCACTGTGCAAATGTAAAGTATAATATGTTCTAGAAGAATAATTAATTAACTATGCAATGGCTGTAAAGTGGATGTGTAAATTAATGAGTCTGATGAATATAAATGTTTATGTACCCATTTGTTGTCAATAAACTTGAGTTTAAATAAAAAAAAAAAGAAGGTTCCCACTTACAGCAAGCTGAGGAATCTCAGCTGAGCTGTCCTGGGTAAATACCTTGTAAAAATGGGTCTATGCAGGATCCACTGCGAAAAACGAGATGTTGCATCTCAACCAGGCTTTCTTGGGTAAATAAATCAAAAAATAGATAAAAGCAAGACTTAACTGAAGACAAGATGCTGAGTCTCAGCTGCGCTGTCGTAGGTAAACTGGTGCAAAAACCAAAAACAAAGGCAAAACACCACAGAAAGAGAGACCCTGCATCTCTGCTCAGCTATCTTGGGAATCGGTTAAAACAGGACCCCACTGAAAACAAGACGTTGCATCTCAAATGGGCTGTCCAGAGTAAAAACCAGAAAACCCAAAAAGCAGGACATTACTGAAATTAATACGTTGTGTTTCAGCTCGGCTGTTCTGGGTGAATAAATTGTAAAACTATTTAGAAGCCTACCAGGTAGAGTTTATTCGTGTATAGCATAATTTATACAAACTATCTCACAACTATTTACAGATGCACAGTAACAAAAATAATCCACGGCCAGCCCACTGGCGCAGAGGGCTGAGGTGCAAGCACCTCACCTTCCACCATGCCAGTGACCCAGGTTCCAGAACAGACCTGGGTCACATGGGGTTGGTTGGGGCAGAGAGGATCAAGCATCCCAGGGACTGCTCTCCTCTCCCAGGGAGGGGTGGCAAGCAATCTCGGCCTCTGACTGCTACCAAGTGAAGGACCAGTGGTAGTGTAGGTGCAAGCAGCTTAGGGGGAGGAGCCACGATTCCGTAGTGCATGTGTGCCTCCACATACACATGCTAACATCGCCATGGCCAGGGGACTGGGGAAGAAAATGGAAATAAGGACCCATGGGCTACATGACACCCTGCGCATCTTCCCCTACCCCCATCACCACCCAGACCTTTGGGCCTCTGGATGTGTAATCTATGGGGATGGCCCTCCCTCCTCTGGTCCCACCACTGGAGGGGGGAGTAAGCCACTGGGGAACCATCTCTAGGTGGGTCTAAGGGAGGAGGGTGCTGGCCAGGGGGCAGGAAAGACAGGACCGATGAGCCATCCAAAGGGGTAAAAAGTTACATAAAAAAAGAGAAAAATAATCTTTCCTTCCTTTTCCTTATCCCCTAGCCAAATCAGCTGGGTCGCCACAGCTGCTCTTTTTCCTGTTTTTGGGAGGGTGAGGCGCCCCCTGCATTACTGATGCCAATTCTGCCTGGTGATCAGCCAGCTGGAAATGGAAGAAAAGGAATTTGGTTTTACATAGCACCTTTCATACACATTGTATTCCAAAGTCCTTTACAATCCATGAACGGTTGGCGCCAGCCATTTGGCACGAACAGGGAGAAAGTGAGACTGAGGGAGGTGAAAGAAACTTCAAGGGGAGAGGGAGAGAGAGAGATGAGGTAAAGCCCAGGTAGGTTAAGTGACTTGCTCAAGGTGATGCAGTAAGTGGCAGTTGTGAGATTCAAACCTTGGTCTCCAGGTTTAGCAGCATTGCATTCAAACCACTAGGCTATACTATATATTTATAGCCCCCCGTCCCCCATCGGAACTCATACAGTTGCAAGAGTGGTTCCATGTACATTTCTTCTGATACCCTAAGAATACAATGAGACCACTCTAGTGACAGTGAGAACTGGCGCGGGTACGGCTATAGACATAACAATATAATAAGAACATAAAATGTATGGCAGTAGGAAAAAGGCTTTGAGGTGTTTTGAGTGTGCCAAATGTGGAGCCCATATATCTTCTTAAGTTATATTATTAATTAAGGTATTTATTTATTTGATAATTGGTGACCCGGAAAGGAGCACTAAGCTAAGATTCGTTTCCAGGTGTGACCTAGGGGAAAGGGACAGGAGATATAAAACACATAGCAGAGGAACAATTTGCAGTTGCAAATGGGTGGATGGGCTCTATTTTGCTGTTTGTGAGTCCCAGGTTTGGGTGTGGACTCAAGCATTCCACCATGGGACTTGGGAGTGGGCTGCCAATCATTTGTGCATCCTCCCTTCCCCCGCTGGGAGACTATAGGTTCAGCTGTCCACTACAAACAGTGGTGTCTACACTGAAGAAGATCAGGTTCTGTACGCTTGCTGTTAGTTACTTCAGAAGGATCCAATAACAACACAAGACAACAGAGAATGAGAAAGCATGCCATACCAGCTAGTGTGTTTATGCCACGCCCACCACAAGCCCTGGCTTCTGCCCTCTCTTCCACTCAGCCCTGGCTGTCGGATTATGGTCTTACTGAACCATGGAAAAGAAGGTGCAAGCCACAAAGCTCCGAAGGATTTCTCAGTCCCAGCAAGCTAGGATTTCTTCAAACCACTGACAAGCATAAATGGAGTTTTCAAAATCTCTAATAAATACGGAGCTCCTTGGCAGCGGGACTCTTTTGTGCAAAAAACTAGGTGACACGAGGCGGCACAGGGCTCAAGCATGCTGAGACAGTGCAGAGTTTGAACATGCCGAGGTAGTATCCTGCAGGATTGGGAGGCATTTTCTCCCATTTCCACCCTGGGATGCCAACTGTGAACGCACATACCGTAGACACACAAGGCGCAAGTGCCAAATGCTTAAGCCTCTGGGCTCCCCGCCCCAAGCTGTCTCAGACTGTGAGGCTCCACCTGTGACCCCCAGGGGGTACTCCTGCAGTGGGGGGATCAGTCAACTTTCTACCCCAAGTTGGCATGCATCCCATGGGCCCCAGATGGCTCTCCTATAGCTGGGACAAGCCAACCTCCCACCCTGAGTCAGCGAGCGTGTAGGTCCCCAAGATAGTGCTCTTGCAGCAGGGATCGATGGCCCTCCCTCCTGAGGAGATGAATGTCCTGTGGGACACTCAACCCCCTCCCACCCACCAGATCTCCAGCAACCTTGGCTCATTCTTGAACCAGGGTTCCCAGTGTCACAAGCGGCAGCACAGCTGCTATGCCAACAGATTGGCCTTTAATACAGGGTTTCGACTGTATTTTAGCTTTCTACACTCTTCTTGTGGTTTTAGTCCCCTACAGAGTTCTGTTAGCATTGCCCTTTCAGAGTAGAGTAAACAACAAGAGTAAAATAAAGTCAAGTAAGGCGAACGTGATGCCGTAAACCTGCCTCATTGGTGGAGTAAAATTTAGCTCAAATTGAAAAGCTTCCTGAATCCAAAAGGTTCATCCTGAATGTGGGCCAATGGATCTGAAGACAAACGGTGAAGTACTACTCACCCAACCAACTTTCAATACCTCTGTTTGTCCTCAAAAATGCTGGTTCAGTGCTGCGGCAGCAACACACAGCGCTGTCCCTGAACCACACACTGGAGCTGGTAGTGAGCCAGGTGTGTTCTGGAGGAGAGCTGTATGCCTACTAAGGGTGAGGGTGTGTGCCCCCCTCCCCGTTTGGCATTCACACACACCCTGCTGACCAACCCGTGAGCAGCACGGATTGTTTTCTGCGGCAGCAACTGCTCTCGCCCCCTCCAGCTGGCAAAGTGCAGCTGTGGAGACCCTATCACTAGGGTGGGGGTGGGGACAGAGGGATCCACAGGGGCTAAAAAGAAGTTGGGGAAAGAATAATTAGAGAGAACATTTGAATGGTCGACTGCACTGCAAGGACAAAAGAAAGATAAATGAAAAGATGAAAGATCGGGGGTCGCACTTTGGCAATCGAATGGCAGACACTGGGTGGAGCTGCCAGTACTCTTTAGGCCCTGCTCTGCTTAAACCCCTCCCTAACAGTAGCGTGGTTTTGGACATGCACAGTAGAGTGGTTCTGGACTAGTTTTGGACATGTACAGTAGAGTGGTTTTAGAAATATACAGTAGACTGGTTTTGGACATGTACAGTAGAGTGGTTTTGGACTGGTTTGGACATGTACAGTAGAGTGGTTTTGGACTGGTTTGGGACATGTAGCAGTAGAGTGGTTTTGGACTGGTTTTGGACATGTACATTAGAGTGGTTTTGGACATGTACAGTAGAGTGGTTTTGGACATGTACAGTAGAGTGGTTTTGGACTGGTTTGGACATGTACAGTAGAGTGGTTTTGGACTGGTTTGGGACATGTAGCAGTAGAGTGGTTTTGGACTGGTTTTGGACATGTACATTAGAGTGGTTTTGGACATGTGCAGTAGAGTGGTTTTGGACATGTACATTAGAGTGGTTTTGGACATGTACAGTAGAGTGGTTTTGGACATGTACAGCAGAGTGGTTTTGGACATGTACATTAGAGTGGTTTTGGACATGTAGCAGTAGAGTGGTTTTGGACATGTACAGCAGAGTGGTTTTGGACATGTACATTAGAGTGGTTTTGGACATGTAGCAGTAGAGTGGTTTTGGACATGTACAGCAGAGTGGTTTTGGACATGTACAGTAGAGTGGTTCTGGACATGTACATTAGAGTGGTTTTGTACATGTACAGTAGAGTGGTTTTGGACATGTACAGTAGAGTGGTTTTGGACATGTAGCAGTAGAGTGGTTTTGGACTGGTTTTGGACCTGTACAGCAGAGTGGTTTTGGACATGTATAGTAGAGTGGTTTTGGACATGTACAGTAAAGTGGTTTTGGACTGGTTTTGGACATGTAGCAGCTGCTTGGATGCGAGGTTGCTGCAGAGCCAAGTTTGCAAATTTGAAGGACGTAGAGATCATAGATGATGAAGTGGTCGGGAGTGTTGCGTGGCCAGGAATGATTAGAAGGTAGAGTGTAGCCTAGCTGGGAATGATCATGAGGTAGGAGTCTATGCAATGGGAGTCTTACATGGCTTTTGTACATCCGTTGAAACATTAGGGCACGATCGAGTACCTTGTCAGAAATGAGAAACTGTGCCAAGACGTCCAAGGAACTGAGGTGAGCCCCGCGGAGATGTCTGGCGTAGAAACTAGAGCTGGAACTGGAATGGAAAGGAAGGTGAACTGCAGTAGAAGAAGGGACTGAACTGATGAAGTAAGGTAGGCCCGGACGAAGCCTAGCTGGAGCATGGGACACCCACGTAGGTCTGGTGTAAGCAATGTCTGAATGCTTGAGTGATAGAGTAGGTCTGAGGTGGTCAGACTGAGGAAGGCGAGACCCCCACATGGGTCTGCCTAAGTGAAGATGGAAATATGTTTGAGTAAAGAGAAATGCCCCCCCTTGTGGGGCACGATAGATTGGGGATGGCAGGACCCCCAACGTGGGTTCACCATCACCACAGTATGGTTTGATCTGAGGTAAGGAGGCGAAACTCCCTCTAGAGACTGCTTGTTGATGATAGAGAAATACATTTGAGTAGTAAGTAATGCTCCATTGTGGGCATGTTTGTGTTGGGATGGTGGGACCCTCCCGCAGGTCCGCTATCACTGTATTATGCTATGGTCCAAGATAAAAATGGCAAGACCCATGTTGGGATGATGGGACCCTATGTGGTCCACCCTTGCCATAGTCCTGAATAGTCCAAGGTAAGGAAGACAAGACTCTCACGTGAGTCTGATAGTAATGACACGGAAATAAGAGTGAGGCCCCTTCATGGAGCATGCGTGATTGGGATGGTGGGATCCCACATGGTCCACCACCGTCATAGTAAGGAACAGTCCAAGGTAAGCAGGGTGAGACCCTCACGTAAGTCTGCCTGTAGTGACTTGGAAATACGGCTGAGCTAAGAGTAGCACCCCCTCGTGGGGCGTGTGTGTGTGGGA
The DNA here is from genome assembly GCA_016271365.2 of Neoceratodus forsteri. Taxonomy (NCBI): domain Eukaryota; kingdom Metazoa; phylum Chordata; order Ceratodontiformes; family Ceratodontidae; genus Neoceratodus; species Neoceratodus forsteri. Next base: position 111,892,191 of record JADMNL010000034.1, on the reverse strand, counting down.
TGGTGGGACCCCACGTGGTCTGCCATCGCCATAGTACTGCACTGTCTGAGGCAAGGATGATCGGGACCCCATGCGGGCCACCATCACAGTATTAGAGTATAGTTCAATATAAGGAGGACCAGACCACAAGTAAGTCCACTGGTAGTAAATGGAAATGAGTTTGAGCAATGAGTAGATGCCCCCTCATTGGCACAGGTTGGTTGGAATGGCGGGACCCCACATGGTCCACCATTGCAGAGTCAATGGATGGTCCGAGGTAAGGATGGCGAGACCCCCACATGGGTCTGCCTGTAGTGAGTAGGAAATACGTTTGAGCTATGAGTAGGGCCCCCAAGGGGCGTGCATGCTTGGGATGAGGGACCCCACGTGGTCCGCCATCGCCGCGGTATGGATACATGAGCAATGCCCCCTCGTGGGCATGTCTAAATGGTTAGCGGAACCCCTCCCCACAGGTCTGCAGTCAACGTAGTATTGTACCAACTGAATAAGTATGGCAAGTGCACCTCCCCATGGAAGCAGAATTAAGCCAATGTCCTGAACAATGATGCAGGTCCACGACAGGAGGGGAATCAATTAAAACCTGCATTTATCTAGTGAGTTACAGCATTGCTGTCCTGAGGGTCCATGGGGATTGAAATGTCTGCACCTCCCCAACCAGAAAGTCGTTTCACTGATGGGTATGATGGTCACATGGATATTGTCAATGGATTGCAACTAAGTGTTTGGGTTAAGGGCAGACATCAGTATGAGCGGTTTCAGGGAGGCAGCTGTGTACAAAAAAGATAGGTTCACTTTAGTCAGCTGCCTCTATATGGGGACGAGATTGTAGTAGTGTCCTCTGAGGGTAGATTATGAAGAAGCTTGTAGGTTTTATCCAGGCCCACATCTCCAGTGTAGAAAACAACAGAATAACTGAATGATTGATGCAGGCAAATCCTCCACGAAGCATGGAGGAATCTTAAGGAGTCCCCGGTATAAGGAAGTCCTCCACATAGTGCGGCAACAGCGGGGAACTCCCGCAGAAAGAGTCCCCGTCACTCTGGTTGCAGTAGACAAGAAGCCCAGGTGTTGTGTGCCCAACCTGAACCAGACTGGCAAGAGGAAATGATGATGGAGTGGCGGCACTGCACGGAGCTGCAGGCCAGGCGCTGGTGGGTGATGTCACACTCCAAGCGCCGGCACGTTGATGGAGCCAGATCAGCGCAGGTGATGAAGCTAAGCGCAGTGGGGGAATGCACCCAAGAAGCACTGGCAGAAGCAAAAACGGATCTGTGGCTGGCAAGGTAGGAAAGACCCCCAAAAAAAGGAAAGGAGGTGGCAAAAGAGCGAAGGCATGGGGAGAACAGGGACACCAAAGTGGGGGGTCGGGGGTCGAGAAAAGGAGCTGACAGGAAAGAAAGCCACAAAAGAACAAGGGGGGAGGAGCCAGAACAGGAGGAGACGGCGCTAAGAGGGTGGCATGGAGGAGAGGACAAGCAAAAGAGAGAGAGAAAACAGGAAGAGAAATGGAGGAAAACAGGAAAAACCAAGCCCCATCAGCCAGGCAGCACTAGCCATCCGCGGTGTCATTTTAAAATGCTCGAAGCAGAGCGAGCGGAAGCCTGAAGTTTAAGAAGGGGATCAGCAGCTTATCGAGTAGGTAGGGAAATGGGCAGACTAGGTGGGCCAAGCGGTCCTTATCTGCTATCAAAGTCTATGTTTCTATGGATGTGGGAGGAGCTATCCCCCCCCCCACTGAACCTCATGTTAAAAGTCTTCCAACAAATGAAAGATGAATCTCCAGCAATTCCAGAGGCACTTGCACCAGTAGTCCTATCCACTTCCATTCCATCATGTGGGACAGATGGGCTCAACCTTAGGAAATTAAATATTTACATGCACTGTATTTGAATATTGATGTTAAAAGCAGCCTTCTGCCTGCCTTCTCTATCGAATCGGCAAATACAAAACAGAAAACTGGTCAGCAAACAAGTGTACCTTTTAAGGGAAACAAAATAAGTGAAGCACGACATCCATTACAGGCCATCATCTAGCAGTTCTAAAAAGAATCTTTTAAAGACTGAGCCCTTTACAGAAAAACACCACAAGTGCTGCATCAGTGTTTTATAGAATTAAAATGTAATGCTTGCTTAAGTTTTAAAAATGCATCAAGAAAACCTCCTCTGGGGATGTTAGACATTGGCCGAGTTGCACCAGTAACCCCTTGTGTACTTGAATTTAGGAGGACAAAATTAGCACCAGGCCTCTTTTGAAATGCTGGAGTATTTTGGTATTTGGTGGGTTATCAGTCAAATGTTTCCTTAATTAGCCTGGATGGCTTGAATTGGTGGCAGAAGAATGTCAATTAGTACACCAGTTGGGCCAGTGGAAAGGTCTGTGGGGCCAGTGGGTATTTCCTGAACCAGAAGAAAACAAGCCGGTAGCAATAGCAAGACTCAAACTCACAGGTCAGTCAGCAATAGTTCAACAGTGTGTGGATAGTGAGCAATCAGGATGGTTTTACCTGAAGTGTGCTTCTCTTTATTGAAGTGCTTTTGTGCAATACTGTCAAAATCCCCAAATCATACCCAGCAGAGGAACAAAAGTCTATCAAACGAAGTGCAAAGAGTGAAGTGGTACAGAAGTGGCAGAATGCCACGCAAGTGCAGTGGTTCCCCCTCGACCATTGCTTTGCTGAACTGTTGACTGAGCTGTGGGTTTGAATTTTAGTATTGGTGCCACTGCTGGCTACCAGCTTGCTTTCTACTGTTACTGTTCCTAGCCATGGCACAGTCCTTCTAAAGTTGACATTCTTTCCACTGTCTTTGCCAATCTCCCCGAACAGCTAGTCCTGCTCATTAGTGGCTGAAATCTTTAGGTTTAACCTTTTGGTCACTGTCACGATTTTTCTTTTGTAGCCAAAATCACAACACCTTCCTCACATCACTGATGTGATCCCCCTAGAACCTTGTTACGTTGGGGATTGATTATCACAGTAGACAACAGTTGACCAAATAGTTAAAAAAGACAAAGTAGGCACTTTTTTTCTTGCTACAACACTCAAAAGCAGGACATGCGCTGACAAGATGGGTCACATCAGAGAACTTCAAACACAACCATAATTCTTGTAAGTGGGAGCTCAGAAAATGAAATGGGTCTACCAGGCACAGATATGGGAGTAGAGCTGATGCATCTGGCTAGTTGGTCTGTTTGGGGATACAGGTCAAGAAGGCAGGTAGTACTGAATCAGTCAGCCTAGCTGGTGGAGGCGGTGCAAGAGAGACACGGCCTCTTTTGGGTAGGAATTATTTACCTTTTTCCTGTTTGGCTGATGTGACATTTCGACCTCTAAGTTTGAGTCTAAATCAGTGTAGATGTATGCACTTGCAGTTACATTTTAAAACCTTTATTTTCATATGTTTTTCTTTATTGCACAATTTAACCTTTTTTTTTTATTTTGAACTACAGTTTGTAAATAAGCAGTACCATTTACTAAGATATAAATGTCTGCTGGTGCACTGTGAAAAGTGTATTCCTGTGGATCTCTGAGGTTTTGCTCTCACGTTTTGTGATACAATAGTTGGAAAAGCACGAGGCATGCTCCAATGACTACAATACGAATCATTTTTAAAACACAATTTTTGATACTCTAAATGCCAGATTAGTAAAAATCAAGGCCACCACTCAACTAGGAAAGGCTTCTTAGTCGAACATTGGCCTTGATGTGTACAAACTGGGCATTTAGAATATCAAAAACAAGCTGCATTGAAGTCAAGAGAGTGCGCCCCCATGCTCTCTCAACTACTGCATCACAAAAAGTGAGAGCATGGGGCAAGACTCTGAATAGGGAAGTGGAAGAGATCAGGCTCTCTTCTCCCAGAGCCGAAATATGATCCTTACCTCCCAAAGCCAGCTAATGATATTTTGTTTTAATACAGCCTTAATGGGGGTGTTATGATCATTCTGGGGCTCTGAAGTGATTTAAGAAAGAGCATGAAAGGTGCTCTTTAAAGGGCAATGCAAAACAGATGAATAAGAAGGTAGAGGTATGCAATGTTCACCAGGCTATGAACTGCTGCTTTAACTACTGGCAATAACACTCCAGTATTGCTATTGTGCCACCTCTATAATGTAAAATGTAAACTCATGTTTGCACATGTAACCCCCCTGCAAATGGGGGTTCCCAAAAGACTTCCAGGAGCTTGCTTGAATGCTCCAAGCCTGAATGGTGTTTGGCATTTAAGCCATTTATCAGTGAGTGTTTTTAGAGCCTCTGGTACTGTCTCTTTAAGAGCTGTCTGCTTGCAGACATAATTAGTTTGTATGGGGGGACTGTGTGCTTCTCTGAGTACCACTCGAGCTGCTGCCAATTCACTTCATTTTGCAGTCACTAGGAGTGCAAAGGGAACCTATCTGAAAGATGTAACTGTTTGCCAGAAATTATTTAGAGTAATAATGAATTACAGTTTGTCTAACCTGCTTTCTTTGCAGTCAGAACTGTGTCTGCTAGTTCCCCATTCTAGTTTTGAACTGCTGAACTGGACCAATCAGTGTGGGGTAAGCTAGCTCAAATGGTGCCTGGACTTGATCAGAACTTGACTCATAATCTGAGCCAGCCACAAGAGGATTGTATGGGCAGTGACTCTGGGAGATGTAGTTTAGACTTCAGTGCCTTTTGGACCAACAGCAGCAGTCTATTGTGATGACAGCCAATCCAGTCAAGAACTGGGAGGAACTCAAAGGAAGTGCCAGTTTTGTCGGTTGGAGTTTCAGTTGAGCTTTGGCAGTGAAGAAGGAAGGAGCCCTGTGCTTTTCAGTGTGCAGTTTTAGTCAAAACGTGTGTAAGGCCCAGAGTTCCGGCCGCAGCTTGTGTAACAGCTTGTTAGGACTGAATCTGCCCTGTGAAAAGAATCAAAGGATCTCTGAAGAGTAGAAACCAGGCTCACCCTGTAGAAGACTGGAGGAATTGCTGAAAATTGCACTTGGTCTGTCAGGAACTGAATCTGCTGTGTTCTCCGGTATTGTGCAGTAATTGCGATCGGATACAGATGCAGCCTGCCTGGTATAGTGCTTTCTTTATATGGATGTGTGAAGAGGTTTGTGTACCCCAAGTGAGCTCCTGCTGACATTGAAGGACCCTATCTTATTTGGAGGTCGTGAGTACTAATTCAGGGTCGCTCCTGTTGAATTGCCACATTTAAATCCAAATGGAATTACTGTACTGCTGACTGTTTAATCTTTTTCTGTGTGAAAGGGCCCCTACCAGCTGCCACGGTTTGGACTAGCCACTAGGGCTTGGGTACCCAGAGACAGTAACTGATAGGATAGCCTGTGCACAGAGCCATAGGTAGATTATTAGAGTGATAAGCTAATTAACCTGATTTCCCCTCATCTTGTTATATCCCCCTAAATAAATCAGAGCTGCTTGCTCCAGCAAAGTTATACTGCCTGAGGTATTTGTCTATGTTAAAGTACTGTACTGTGATTGTTGCACTGTATCTCATTTCAGGAGGTCCCAGTGCCGGAACCAGACCTGGGGGTAAGTGTATACTGTGAAGGTAATTCTGATATATTGTGTGGGCCACTAGTGGGAAGAAAGGGGGGTTGCAGTGTCCCAGAGGGCTGTGACCAAGTTAGTTTAACTATTGCAAACCCTGACCTCTGGGTGGAGGCACCCGCCATTGGATCCAGGCCCCTCAACCTGTTAGTGGCAAATCAGGCAGGGGTAGTAGCCCCTGGGATAGCGCCATCTAGGGGTTACACACACAAAATACCTTTTAAAGTTTTCAATTTCCTTTCAAATGGCTGTTCTGGGAACCTTTATGCATTGAAATATAGGGTTAAATGATACATTTGTTCATCCTCCACAGAGCAGTTGATTTCAGCTTCTGGTAGGAGTGGGAAACTTGTGTTGCCCTGAGTGCCAACAGCACAACCCCCAATGAACATTAAGAGTGAAAAAGAGAAAGCTCTGTTTCCCAGCACTTAACCTTTCATACAGCGAGTCAGAGAGAGACAGCACGCAGAAAAAATATATCTCTTTGTTACATAAACCATTTGAAGCAGAAGTGGCAGACAAAATCACCACTGCAGAAGTTACAAGAACAAGCTATCAGAGTTTTGATATTCTGCTTTACAAGCCCCCCAAATCACCCTGTTATATATGTTCTGAGATACACGGTTTCAGTGATAGCACCATCAGAAAGTACATCATGCCCTCTTGTTGTCACCCCATTCCCCACCGCTGCCCAAAACCATCATTTGAACAGCACCTTGGTACTAACGAATAGAAACATGGAGCTCTCTTACATCAACGGGAGCCCCACCATGATGTTTAAAAAATGTTCTATTAACACCCAGAGGAAGGGAAGGGATCACAATCTGGCCCTGAGGAACTGGCAGCACAATCCCTTTTTGTGATAGGGAGAGTGTGGGGGCATGAAGTCATAAATCTCTCGAGTGCCACGCTTTTGAGGTTTATGAAGTAATGGAATCCCTTGATGGTGTTATGGCCTCATAACAGATAGACTCTCATAGGTTATTCTATTTATGTTATTCAACCAGTTCTTCTACATGGAAGTGAACTCCGGCAATACTTGTATTATGGTTCAAGCCAATAAAACAACATTGAACTGAAAGGGAGTGAATAAAAATAAGTGAATGAGAAAAACAGAGAGAGCGAGAGAGAGAAGGAGAGAACACACAAGTTCCAGCTGCAGAGCTCCATCAATAAGTGCATATTACACACAGAGACAATGGCAATAAGTGTCACTTCGCTGGATCATTTCATACATCATTGTATCACACACGGCTTTACAGGACACACCAATAAGAGTCACGTATCACATACACTCTATTCTAGATCAATATTCCGTCCTTATTCAATCCACACTGCGTTTTTTTTTTTTACTTCTTAACACCAAGATATCGATAAAATAATTTCTGAAATGAAAGGGGGAGGGTAATAGTTCAACTGTATTATGTATATATATTTTTTCACCTTTTCACAAATGCTGAAGTATCTTTATTTAAACCATGTCCCAGGATATGATTAAATGTGTTTTAAATTACCAATAAATTCCAGGCTTGTGTTGGCTGGTGTTCTGGTGTCCTGACCCGCTAACCTGTAATGTGCAGCGCACTAAATAACAACTTGGCAGGCTTCTCAGATAGAGTGCGAACGCATAGGGAATAAGTAATACAAACTCAGAAAGAGCTTTTAATGGTAAGCGATTTAATAAATAATATGTTTACAGTCTGCAGAAAAACAGGCTGAGTGCTGTCACAGAACATTTCAGAGCACAGACTTAGCAAATCAGGATAATGTGTCAGCTTCTTGCAAGAGGAAGGGTTGTTCAAAGTACTCAACTGTGCCAGGTGTAATTTAATTTCATGATTTACAGCATATTCAATATAAGGAATTGGGGGGCGCTGGAGAGCAGCGAACTGGCAGGACGCACTTCCACGCAGCTCTGTGTATCTACAGCTGTATTGTAATAAAAATAATTTTTTGTTGTGGAGGAAAACTAAATCTAACTGTAGCAGTGAACAGCTCGGGTCACCTGGAGCCGAGGGATATCAGATGGTCATGGGACGGAATCAGAAAGCTACAGGCAGCGGACCTAAGCAAGCAGTGGCAACGAATGAGCAGGCCGCAACTATCCTCCCAACTACTGCCGGTGGAGAGCCCCCGTGGAGAGCTTTGCAGACCTCCATGCAAGCGATCGACTCTAAAACAGAGTCGATCATACAACGTTTTACTGACCAGGATGTCAAGTTGGAGGCAGCAACACAAGCAGCATCAACCGCAGAGAAAACGGCTGTACAAGCTTTAATAGCCACAACCAAACTTGTGCAAGAAAATGCCCAACTTTGGTATAGACTGGAGGCTCTGGAGAACTTGAACAGGACCTTGCACATTCGTATAATTGGTCTTCCAGAGGGCTGCGAAGAGGATGACCTACTTGCCTTTCTGTATTTGTGGATTCCTACGGCACACAACCTTCCATAAGAAGATTTAAAGGGTCAGCTCCTTAAAGCATTCCGAATTACATCGTGAGCCGACAGGCCACGTGGCGAGGCCCCAAGAGTGATTCTGATGGTAACTACAAGCTCCAACGTTAGAGATCAACTCTTACAGGCAGCGAGGTCATCGGGAGGGTTAGCCTTCAACAGATCTACCATCCACTTGTTTCCAGATCTATTGTTCGCAACACGCACCAGAAGAAAGAAGTTCGATGCAGTGAGAGCTTGGCTCCAGGGGTTAGGAGTAGCACACTCGCTTCTGATGCCGGCCTGACTTTGTATCCACTATGGTGGTAAGACTTTTCAGTATACTGATCAAATCGAAGTGGGCAAAAAAGTGGAATTGATAACCAGAGAGTTTCAGGCGTCTGAGGGCTGTAATGGCAGTGACTTGGACTCTGATCAAGAAACCTGACTGTCCACAGTAATAATAATTTGATTATAATCATACCTGCTCTTGAGATTACTGTTCTCCATTTAATCATTTGGTTTTCCCAATAGCTTAAAATAAAATGATAAAAAGGTGTATAGAAAATGCATGATTAGTGCTGCTATTATAGGAGTACCTTTTAGTATTAGGATTGGGGTTCATATCAGCACTGGACGTTGAGTAATAACTCTTTGGACTCTGAACATTTTGGACTTGACCCCAAAAGCCTTAAGTTAGCTGTGGCTCATTTAGATATGCTATTTGAACATAACCTATTTAGTTTTTCCCCCTATCCTGAAGCCATTCTGTCTAGGCTCTTATCCTAATGTACATTTGATGTATCTGGTAAAAAAAAACAAAAAAAAAATGTTTGATACCTGCCAGATGATTGTACAATATGCAGTTGTTTATTGTAAAAGCAATAAAAGAAAGTAAAAAAAAAAATAAAAAAAAAAATATATATATATATACATATAAGTAATAATGTATGGGCGACCATACACAGTGAGCCTGTGTTTCCATTTAGGGGGTTAGATAACAGCGCATGGAACTCGAGAGCGAAGCTTGAGAGGTCCGTGGTGTTATTTTAACTCTGAAATGGAAACACAAGGCCAACTGTGTATGGTCACCTACATTTAATTTTTTATAGTACATGGTTTTAATAAAAATAGTGCTATAGTACTTTTGTTAATGTAACCCCTAGGTGGCACTATCCCAAGGGCTACTACCCCTGCCTGTTTGACTACGGACAGGTTGAGGGGCTTAGGTCCTATGGCGGGTGCCTCCACCCAGAGGTCAGGGTTTGTAGTGTTTAGACTAGCTTGGTCACAGCCCTCTGGGACACTGAGACCCCCTTTTATTCCCTCTAGTGGCTCACATAGTACACCGGAGTTACAGCCCCAATACCCCACGGATACACACTATTCACTCATATAGATACCACTTACCCTCGAGACTGATTCTGCAGCACGTCTCTGAGGACCCCCTGTAAAATAAGGTTAAACAACATACACAGCAAAACACAATACTGTTTCCATAAGTACCAACACCACAGACAGAATATAGTATAACAACAACAAATCTGATTTATTTAGGGGGCAGTAACACGGGAGCGGGAAATCAGGTTAATTGGTGGCATTAAATCACAGTACTGTGCACACATACAGGGGCTGAAAAGTCACACTCTGGGTACCCAGGTTGGGGTGGGGTGGGGGCTAGCCAGGTCCGTTGCCCAGGGTTGGCGGCAGGTGCAGATGGATAGGGCCCGTAGAAAAAATATATGCACAATACCCAATTGTAATCCGAACCAGATGGCTCAGTCCATGAAGCAGTGAAACAACAAGAATTAGATGACACACTTGTGATTGAAAACAGGCTGCAGGGAAATACCCTGATTTGTACTCACAATACCCAAGCCGAGGACCGGATGGTGGATGTTCTTCTGGATTGCCAGAACAACAGGGCATGAAGACAAGGACCTTGTGAGTGGAACCCACTGCAGTTGACAGCAACGGGATTTAGTCCGAAACAAGCTGGAGTTTGCTTCCAGCTTCAACACACAGCACTGGGGATTGGAAATAGCGATTCCCCACAAGCACTACGCATATTCATATGTAAAAGGAAAGTACTATACTAGGCAGACTTCTCCTCGATCCCGATCGCAATTACTGCAAAATACCCGGGAGTACACACAGCAGCTTCAGTTCCTGACTGACCGAGCGCGATTCAGCAATTTCTCCAGTCTTCTACATGGTGAGCCTAGTTTCCACACTTCTAGTGCTTATTTCTCCTCACAACTCGAATTCAGTCCAAACTGGCACTCACAAAGGCTGCAGACCGAAACCCAGGGCCTCACACACGCTTCCCGCGCAAAACTATACACCGCAGAAGCACAGAGCTCCTTCTCTCTTCACAGTCACAACTGATCTGATCTTTCCAGTCACAGAGCAGGGCATTTCCTTTAGATCCACACTATTCAGTTGACTGATTCAGCTGTCAGTCACAATAAGACTCCCTCTGTTGGTAGAAAATGGTGCCAAGGTCAAAACTACATTTCCCAGAGTCACTGCCCATACAATCCCCTTGTGGCTGGCTCAAATTAAGAGTCCAAGTTCTGATTCGTCCACAGGCTCCATTTTAGGGCTCCCTTAACCCAACTGGCCCAGCACAGCAGTTTAGGTCCAAAATGGAGAGTTAACACACACAGAATCCCAGCTGCAATAAAGGCAGGTTAGACAAACTACAATTTTGCTAATGCTTTAAATGATTACAGGCAAACAGTTACAACTTTCAGATGGGCTCCCTTTGCACCTTCAGTGACCGCAAAATGGAGCGATTACTCCGCAGCTCGGGCGGGATTCAAGCATTAAATACACAGTCCCCCTATACAAACAAATTAAGTCTGCAAGCAGACAGCTCTTAAAGAGACAGTATGTGGAGGCTCAAATAGCACTCACTTGCAATCACAGTTAAGCAGCTCAGATGCCGAACACCACCCAGGCTTGGAGCATTCAGGCAAGCTCCTGGAAGACTTTTGGGAGCCCCCATTTATAGCGGGGGTTATACCCTTCCTGGCCTGGAAAAACTTGGCGTCCACGTCAAATAAGTACCCCCATAAGTTTCAATACAACCATATATATTTACATCAGTATCACATTAGGCTTATACATGTAATTAGCAATCAACATATCACCTTACCAGAAACACATTTCTGAAACTTTTCAGTACATCACTTTTTCACAGTATTATACACACATTGTACCATAACTCAGGTTATTACCTCCTGCACATGAAACCTGAAGAGAGGGGGCCCTTCCCTATCAGCTACCTTGGGGCTGGACAAGGCAGGGGTACCATACCTAGAGGGCAACACAAGTAACTTGGAGTTAGCACTGATGTTCAGCTTGGGCAATGAGCTCGGGGACACATACACTCCTTTATGGACAACATTGAGAGGCAAGTCCACAGGCCTCCCAAGGGAATCATAACTGAGGTGCACCACAGGCTTTACAGCTCGACCAGTCTTTCTAGGGGGAACTGTTACAGTCTCTGCACTCTGAGCCCCATTTTCAGCATTGTCCTCACTTGTCAGGGGAGTCTCCATTGGGGTAGAGAGGCTAGAACTTGGGTCACTTCCAGCTCCAGGAGTTACAATCTCTGAGTCCACAACACTTGGCTCACATGGAGAGCTTTCAGACACTGGCAGTGGACCGTCAGGGCACTCAAAATACTCTTCTTGTTCTGGTATATCACCAGTCTGTTCCAGTCCATCATTTTCCTCCTCTGAAAGCTCAAACAGTTCAACCATACACAATGATTCCAGATCATCTGACTTGATGCTTTGCACTTCACTTTCTGGGAGCATTGGCTCCAGGGACAAAGCTGGGGGCTTAGGCAGTGCAGAAGGCCCAGCTTCCTCTCCATAATTGACTAGGGGGTTGCCCTGAAACAATTGACTCAGTTTGTAAGAGGGTTAGTACCCAAAGTTGCACTCACTTTACTCTGATATGGATTGACAGTCATTTTCAACTGGGACTTGTTGTGGGGAACACTTTAACTCAGCATCTGTAGGTGCAGACTTTCTTTGCCTTTGCTTAGCAGCAGCTCTAGTGACTGGTCCAGAGGGAGCACTTTCTAGGGGCTCAGACTCAATCAAGATTTATCCAATGGGCAGTAAATTATTTCTATGCATTGTTTTAACATCTTTTGAATTATTCTCAGGCCTTACTTTGTACAAAGGCAGATCATCTAGTTTGCCCACTACAATGCGAGGGAGATGGTGCCATCTGTCAGCAATCTTATGTTTGCCATGCAGTCCCCGATTCCTTAGCAATACCCGATCTCTCTCCTGGAGTTCCTGTGCTTTCACCTTTTTATCATACCTTTCTTTGTTGGCCAGATTTCATTTGGCAGCCATGGTTTGAGCCAGTTGGTACGCATGATTTAGCTGGGCCTTTAACTTTTGCACATACTGTAAATAGTTGTCAGCTCGAACCCCTTCAGGAGAAACTCCAAAACATACATCTACCGGCAGTCGAGCTTCTCTTTCAAACATCAGGCTGTAGGGGGAGAACCCAGTGGCATCACTTTTCGTGCAGTTGTAGGCATGTACCAGGGTGCTAATTTGTTGGCTCCATCTAGGCTTGTCTTTTGGGTGGAGGGTGCCTAGCATATCTAGCAAAGTGCGGCTTGAAACGTTCAGGCTGTGGGTCCCCCTGGGGGTGGTAAGAAGTGGTTCTGGACTTTCGCACTCCCCACAGAGAAAGCATCTCTTTGATCAGACGACTCTCAAAGTCCCTCCCTTTATCAGAATGGATTCTTTGTGGCACCCCACAGTGAACAAAAACGTTTTCTGTAAGTACTTTGGCCACAGTGGATGCCTTCTGGTCCTTGGTGGGGAAAGCTTGGGCATATCTCGTAAAATGGTCAGTGACTACCAGCACATTACTGATATTTCTTTGATCTGACTCCAAACTCAGAAAATCAATACAGACCAACTCCATGGGGGCACTGGTGGTGATGTTAACAAGGGGGGCAGCCCTCTGGGGCGGGGCTTTCCTCTGTAAACAGCGACTACAAGTTCAAATGTGTTGCTCAACATCAGCCCCCATCTTAGGCCAGTAGAATCTGGATCTCACCAAGTCAAGTGTTCTGCCTATACCAAGGTGCCCCATGTGGTTGTGTAAGGACCTCAGTACTGAGTCTCAAAAGGCAGTGGGCAGCACTAACTGTTGTTTGTCTATTTGTCCCCCCTCTGTCTACTGTTTCTCTGTATAACAGTCTATTGATCAGTTTCAACTTAGGATCTTCCTTGTATAACAATGCAGTTCTCAAATCAGTGGAGAGTAATTTGGACACATCTTTCCCTGCGTAGAGGGCTTCTAAAGCTGATTTGATCATGGGATCTCGGGATTGAGCCCGCTGAATACTGTCATTGTTCAGCTGAGGCAGTGCACCAATGTCTATTGCAGAAAAGTGGGAATAAGCAGCAGGTATGCAATTCTCAGAGGGTCCCAAACAATCCACCATACAGTCCACTGCATCCGTGGACATTTGTTCCTCCCTGTCAAACTTCTGGCAGAGTGCTCGAATATCAGGTTCTGACAGTCTGACCCAGTCATGCCAGGGAACAGGCCTCGGGGAGAGAGCATCAGCATCTATGTGGTTCAGGCCTGCTCTGTATTCAACAGCATAGTCGTATGTAGATAATGCAGAAAGCCACCTATGACCAGTGGCATCCAACTTAGCTGAAGTCTGCACATAGGTCAAAGGATTATTGTCAATTTTTACTAGTATCTTAGCCCCATACAAGTACTCGTGGAACTGGTCAACAATAGCCCACTTCAAAGCTAGGAACTGTAACTTATGTGCAGGATAGTTATTTTCAGATGGGATCCGGCTTCTACTGGCAAAGGCCACTGGTCTCAGGCCATTCTCGTGCTCTTGGTACAATACAGCCCCCAAGCCTTGCAGGCTAGCATCAGTGTGCAAGACATAGGGCTTCGCTGGATCTGCACAGGCAAGGACAGGAGCGTGGGTAAGTTGATATATAATCTCATGAAAAGCAGCTTCACACTCAGATGTCCATCTGGGCTCCAAATACTTCATTGGGACGGAAATACACTCACTCAGGCTCAGAAGAAACCGACCTCTTGTATTTTTTGTGGGTAGGAGGGTAACCTTGAGTAAGATTACATAAAGGACGGATCACTCTTGAATAGTCCTTGATGAAACGCCGATAGTAGCCACAGAATCCCAGGAATCTTTGCAGTTCTTTTAGATTGTGGGGCTGTGGCCAGGTGGTCAAGGCCTCAACTTTATTTGGGTCAGTCTCTATTCCCTCGGTGGAGACTATTTGTCCCACATACTTTACAGATGTTTGGAAGAATTGACATTTATCGATGGACAGTTTTAGGCCAAAGTCTTCCAGTCGGTCCAACACCTTGAATAATCTGCTCTCATGTTCCTCCAGTGAGCTGCCAAACACAATAACATCATCTAGGTACACCAAGCACTCTAGTAAGTTCATGTCCCCCACCGCACGCTCCATCAGTCATTGAAAAGTGGCTGGAGCACCTGAAATCCCTTGAGGCATCCTCATGAATTCATAGAAACCAAGTGGGTAGATAAAGGCTGTCTTCTCATGGTCTTCCAGGGCCATCGGGATCTGGTAGTACCCACTGCGAAGATCGAGCACGGAGAACCACTTGCTACCGTTCAGGCAGTCTAAAGCATCCTGAATGCGGGGTATTGTATACTGATCAGGGATAGTCCGCCGGTTCAAGGTGCGATAATCCATGCACATTCTTACTGCCCCATTCTTTTTTCTCACTACCATAATAGGTGAAGCATGTGGGCTTCTGGATTCTTGTATTACACCAGCAGCAAGCATCTCTTGCAGATGCCGTCTCACATCATCTATGTCAGCAGGGGTCAAGTGTCGAGACCTCTCATGAAATGGCCTTTCATCATGCAGCTGGATGTGGTGTTCAGCTCCTCGCACACATCCTACGTCCCATTCCTTTAAAGAAAACGCCTGGTCTCTATGGGCAAGTTTTCTACTAATTCTCATCTTCCATTCGGCTGGCAACGGGGAGTCCCCAAAATCAAACAAATCGGGCATCACTCTGTCATTCTCCCCCGAACACTTGTTACTGGGCAGCACTGCAGTATCTGCACAATGTACATTAGCCAGGGTGCAAACTCTATTTACTCGAATCTCTCTATCAGACACATTATGAACTTGAAGCATTACCGTTCTGGCATAAGCATGGGCTCTGGCAGGCAAACTTCCCCCTGTAAGGTACACTGGGCATTTGGCGCCAGAATCAGAGATTCCGGATCCTTCTTCCAGACAATTCCAACCGGTTCCTCTGGGTCCACTTTTTCAGCATCTCTCTGTGCCTCATAGGCCTTCTTGATCAAGGCCGGGATTCTCAAAGCTCTATCAGTCCTTGACCCTTGTTTCTCATAACACAACTGCGCCAACCGTCCAAACATATGTGCATTCGTCCCAATTAGTAGAGGAATCCCATCATACAGTCGGGTAGGGGGACACACTAATGCCAGGGTCTCTACTTGCTCGGCCACTCCAGCCACGGAGGTGGGAAAAGACAACCAAATTCAGATATACCTGGAATAGGGCTAGGTCTTCTCACTTAACCTCCAGACATGCAGTCCTTCCAACGGTTATAAGGGTACATCAGACAGGTGCGTCTGATAGCAGTCCTGAAACATAATTGTCACTTGGTAGCCATTGTCCAATACAGCTCTTGTAGACACTCCATTCACCTTCACAGTGGTCTCCATGGAGGGACCCACTATTCTGGACCAGTCTGGAGAGGCGGTAGCAAGGGCCTGGGCAGATGATCTAGCCACAAAGGGACGTGAGTTAGCATTTCTGGGACCTTCACAGCAGTCATTTCGTGCACCTCTTAACCACTGTTTTGTGCTCCAAAGCTCTCCTTGTAGCTGGCTCACCACTCTCTCTCTCCAAGTCTTTCCGAGACCGGCATTCCCTCTTCATGTGCCCATCCTTCCCACAATTATGGTAAAATATGTCTGCTGAAGTTTGGGGGGACTGAGGCATCACATTGGGGGCTGCGGCATTGGTACTATCAATAGAAAACCTTGGTGCTACCTCAGCCGGTGGTGGGTTTGACATTTGGAGATATCTCTTCAGTTCCCTCACCTCCATAGCCAAGACATCAAGTTCTGAGCTGTTGTCAGCAGGAGGTGCCTGGGTGGGCACCCCAACCCCCATAGCAGAAGCAGTCGGGCAAGTGTCAGGGCCCGTACTCATAGGAGCAGCCTTCATGATGAGACTGTCTGTTGCTTTCCTAATCTCCCTCAGCAGTTCATCCCATGGCAGAACATCGAAGCCATCTCTCTCTCTGGCTGCCCTTGGCTGACATTTGGGTCTCGGGTCTGTCATGTGATTTCGCTTGATTCTAGACCATCAGCGCCTGACCCGCACCTAGGGCAGGGGATGGGCAGCCACGACTGCACAGGGCTCTGAAAAACCTTCCTCCTCCTCAACTTCCCGTACCTCATTCATCAACACATGGAAAGGCAAGGGACCAGATTTCCTTTGATGCAGTTGCAATTTGAGCAACACCCAGCTAGAGTGCCAGGCAGAGCAGAGCAGAGTATATGATCCAGTCTTACCCGGTCCACTTCACTACGGGTCCAACCCCCCTTTCGAAAAATGGTTTGCAAGTTTCCCTCCAATCGATCCATATAGGCAGATAACAATTCCCCCGGCTGTTGTCTAACATCTTTAAAGAGGACAGGAAATCATTTCTAATTGGCAGTTGTTTACACTGTTCTCATTTTTAGAAATTATATTTATTCCCCTAAGTTATCCATATTTAACTACACCTGAATAAAACGTGATATGAAAACTGGATTTTGCATTGTTTTGTTTTTATGGGCAACATTCTGTTACAGTTTTCTTCATGGAACCAGTGATCTGGAGTTTTAACTATGTCACAGTTTGTGCACAGAACTGTAAGCAAGGTTCTGATAGGTCAACAGCTCATAATTAGCATTCTGTACACAAACTGTGACATAGTATACAACTCCAAACTATCGGTTCCATGAAAAAAACTGTGCAGAATGTTGTCCATAAAAGAAAATAACTGAAAATACAGTTTTTCACATCAGTGTTTATTCAGGTAAATCAAATATGGGTTATCTGGAGCTATGAATTGCATTGCTGTAAACAGGAACATTACTAACTGCTGCCAATTAGCAAAAATTTCCTGTCCCCTTTAAGCTTCCATTTCAAGGCCTCAACACTAGTGGTGCCCCCAAACACATTTTCAAGGGCATTTATGTACTCTTGGGCTTTGGCGTCAGGGTC
This sequence comes from Neoceratodus forsteri, assembly GCA_016271365.2. NCBI lineage: Eukaryota > Metazoa > Chordata > Ceratodontiformes > Ceratodontidae > Neoceratodus > Neoceratodus forsteri. The sequence goes on along the minus strand of JADMNL010000034.1, from coordinate 111,874,894 downwards.
AGAGACCCTCAGGGAGTGAAAAGTACGTTGGGCGGGTTGGGCGGGTCCCTGGAGGCTCTCCCCCAGGCGAGCCCTTTTTTCTGCCTCAGAGCATTGCCAGTCTTGTACCTCAAGAGTAGCAGAGTCTATCCAGGTTTCCAGATCGACCTCCCCATTTGGAGTGAGGAGGATGCCAGAGAATACTTTGAGCTTGTGGTAAGAGTCATGACTAATGGCAGGTACAAACATAGGGGCTAGCACTGGCACAGAAGGAGGGGCAATAACGGGTGCGGGAGAGGGTGTTAGGGGAGGAATGCCCCCAGGTGGCAATAATAGTTTCTTTAAATCCTCCACAGTTTTCCCTTCCTCCAGCAACAATTTAGCAAATTTCTCCTCAAAAGTTTCAGATAGTGGGGCGGGTCATTCCCACCCCCTGGGTCTTTACTGTCCTTAGTTATCACTCTCCAGGCATTGAGGGCTCCCTTTGGGGTAATAGTCTGTGGCACTTTGGAGCTATCTATGGGGTCCTTATACTCTACTAGGGCCATGAAAGTGTGGGTGAGCAGATTAGCATGTCGACCCGCCACCACAGGGTTTTGTAAACTTTCCACCTTGGAAAGTACTCCCTCTACAGTGTCCATACTGGTACCCAGTGGGATATCCAAGATAAGTATAGCATTTTGGGCGTCGATCTCCTGCCCAGTACACCACCCCACCAACTGGTGTACAGCCACTTCTGTTGGGGTATCCATTTATTTTTAACAGTAATTTGTAAATGTGGCCACTAGAGGACGCTAATCCCGGTGGTGCCTCCAAGATGTAACCCCTAGGTGGCGCTATCCCAAGGGTTACTACCCCTGCCTGTTTGACAACGGACAGGTTGAGGGGCCTAGGTCCTATGGCGGGTGCCTCCACCAAGAGGTCAGGGTTTGTAGTGGTTAGACTAGCTTGGTCACAACCCTCTGGGACACTGAGACCCCCTTTTATTCCCTCTAGTGGCTCACACAGTTCACTGGATTTACAGCCCCAATACCCCACGGATACACACTGTTCACTCATATAGATACCACTTACCTTCGCGACTGATTCTGCAGCACGTCTCTGAGGACCCCCTGTAAAATAAGGTTAAACAACATACACAGCAAAACACAATACTGTTTCCATAAGTACTAACACCACAGACAGTGTATAGTATAACAACAACAAATCTGATTTATTTAGGGGGCAGTAACACGGAGAAATCAGGTTAATTGGTGGCATTAAATCACAGTACTGTGCACACATACAGGGGCTGAAAAGTCACACTCTGGGTACCCAGGTTGGGGCTAGCCAGGTCCGTTGCCCGGGGTTGGCCGGCAGGTGCAGATGGATAGGTCCCTGTAGAAGAAAATACATACACAATACCCAATTGTAATTCGGAGCCAGATGGCTCAGTCCATGAAGCAGTGAAACAACAAAAATCAGATGACACACTTGTGATTGAAAACAGGCTGCAGGGAAACACACTGATTTGTACTCACAATACCCAAGCTGAGGACCGGATGGTGGATGTTCTTCTGGATTGCCAGAACAACAGGGCATGGAGACAAGGTCCTTGTGACTGGACTCCACTGCAGTTGATAGCAACCGGATTTAGTCCGAGACAAGCTGGGGTTTGCTTCCAGCTTCAACACACAACACAGAGCACTGGGGATTGGAAATAGAGATTCCCCACAAGCACTACACACATTCACATGTAAAAGGAAAGTACTACACCAGGCAGACTTCTCCTCAATCCCAATCACAATTACTGCAAAATACCAGGGAGCACACACAGCAGCTTCAGTTCCTGGCAGACCGAGCACGATTCAGCAATTTCTCCAGTATTCTACCGGGTGAGCCTGGTTTCCACACTTCTAGTGCTTCTTTCTCCTCACAACTCGGATTCAGTCCAAACTGGCACTCACAAAGGCTGCAGACCGAAACCCAGGGCCTCACACACGCCTTCCACAAGAAACTATACATCAGAAGCACAGAGCTCCTTCTCTCTTCACAGTCACAACTGATCTGATCTTTCCAGTCACAGAGCAGGGCATTTCCTTTAGCTCTCACTATTCTGTTGGCTGATTCGGTGTCACTCACAATAAGATCCTCTGTTTGTGGAAAAAGGCGCCAAGGTCAAAACTACATTTCCAGAGTCACTGCCCATACAATCCCCTTGTGGCTGGCTCAAATTAAGAGTCCAAGTTCTGATTCGTCCACAGGCTCCATTTTAGGGCTCCCTTAACCCAACTGGCCCAGCACAGCAGTTTAGGTCCAAAATGGAGAGCAACACACACAAAGTCCCAGCTGCAATAAAGGCAGGTTAGACAAACTACAATTTTGCTAATGCTTTAAATGATTACAGGCAACAGTTACAGCTTTCAGATGGGCTCCATTTGCACTTTCAGCAACCACAAAATGGAGCGATTACTCTGCAGCTTGGGCGGGATTCGAGCATTAAATACACAGTCCCCCCATACAAACTAATTAAGTCTGCAAGCAGACAGCTGTTAAAGAGACAGTACGTGGAGGCTCAAATAGCACTCACTTGCAACCACAGTTAAGCAGCTCAGATGCCGAACACCACCCAGGCTTGGAGCATTCAGGCAAGCTCCTGGAAGACTTTTGGGAACCCCCATTTGCAGGGGGGTTACATTAATAAAATAAAAAAAGGAGAAATCGGTGTAATATGAAACAATGGAAGGACAGGGAGCAAATAATCATGTTGTTTTGATTATTGCTGGATAGTTGACTTTTAAACTACTATACAAAGGTGTGGTGTGAGCCACTGTAGCCACCAGCTATCTGTATAAGTTTCACCACACTCGCCAACAGCAAGTCGGTGAAACACACAGATGTGTGCGTACACGGCAAACTGTTGCACATTATGCTCTGATCCTGGTCAGCGTGAATATGGTCACGGACATTTCAATGAATAATTTGAAACCAGAATATTTGACAAAGCAAACAATGTGCTAAAATCCAATAGTAAATATTTTGAAATACTAATGAATACTACTGCCTTACCAATAACATTAGCAACGGAGCCGAACAGAACAGAAAATGAAAGCGGGAGGGCAGCAGTCAGAGCAAGTGGGACGCAGGTACCATGATTATAGAATGTGCATGCTAACTTTAGAATGTGCACAACAAGGTTTTTCAGGTGTTTGATTTCAGTGCACAACAAGCCCCGACCATGTATACTGCACAGAAGATAATGCATAGGTACCTTCCTTCGAACAACAAGGAAGGTGGGAACTTCCTTTTTTTTGTTTAATCTCCCTTGTGCTTCGCTGGACCCCACTCCTTCAGGCTCTGCAAGTCTCCTGCCAGCCTCACTGTCCTAACCCAGCCTTCCTCTAACTCCTCGTATTGCAGCCGATCCACAGGATATCCCAGCGTATCCCTTCGCTGGGCGGGTCTCCCTCCTCTGAGGGGGAAGGCACTGGGGGAGAGAGGGATGACCCCAGCACACTCTTCTTCTAGGGCCCGGGGATGCCGCCGCGGAGAAGGAGGCCCCGGGAAGGCACTGGAGGCATTCGGGGACAGAGAGCCATCATCCGGTGGCCAGCGAGCAGTATTTCCTGAGGTGCGTGACGTCCGGACGTCAAGGCATTAGCCGACATCTGTCACGCACTGCCCAGCAGTGAACCCCGACGTGTTGCCCTACCCCTGGCCTCCACCAGCGGTCGCTCAACACTGGGTTGCAGCCTTCCCTCCCTCTCTCCCTGGAGACAACGAGCAGTTGTGGGACGCCCAAGTTATCTCCCCCCCCCGGCCAGCCCTCCAGTGACCTGAGCTCATTCCCGAACCCGGGTCGCTGGCATCACAAGTGGAAATCCAACTGCTATGCCGGTGGGCCAGCCTAGGGAATTTCTTTATGTGAAGCTGGGGGCAGAATGAGCCATGAGGCCAAAAGCTGTGTTATTTATGCTTGCCACCCCCCACCCAGCTTCACAAGATGAAATTACCAACAAATTGTTCACAGGAACCCTTATTTTACTGGTAATAATACATGGTTGTAGAATAATAATAATAATAAGGTTTGAGTCTCTGTTATTCATGGGTATGATCAATCTGATTCAAATGAATCCTTCAAAACACCAAAGCTAGCCACTAGCGATATCTACATGAATAAAAATAAAAAGACTTATTCTGCAAGAACTTTGGTGTTTTGAAGGATTCATTTGAATCGGAGTGACCACAACCCCTACTTTTGCTGATGTACAAAGTTTTCCAGAGATTGGTATGCTCCACTACAACATTGGAACTATCATATGTGACTACCCTTGGGACCCCACTTTTTTGACACTTTTTCGATTTACGAGTATGATGTCATGGTGATGATGACCTCCATCCATTAAAGAATCTGTGGAAAATGCATCTGTCAAAATAAGGTATGGCATTTAAGTTATATATTCAAGATTTATGAAACTTCAATTTTTGGTCACTTTACAGATCACAATACTAGATGAATTTACTATACTGATGTAGTTTAATAATTTTTAGTAGTTTAAATGGAATTAGTTCTGTTACCAGATTAAGATTTTATTTATCTGTAAAATGTTTACATTTGAGAAGTAAAATTTTATGGATGTGTTTTATGTTAAATAGAATAAAACGTTACTGACAAAAAAAAAAAAAAACAAAAAATCACCACTATACAGACTCGGCCATGACTAAAAATGTGACTGATGTGCTCTTCCCAGGTATGACGCGTTATCTGCCTCAGCCATGGATAACAAGGTTTCTCATTACACTGAAAATAGTGGCTAACAGGGGAACCCTATTATATACAGTAATAGAATTCTTTTAGTCACCATGCAAATGCAAGCCAGGATAGAAAAATGTCATAAACGCATCAAATGCATTTGACAAATAACAGTGTGTCAGTGGCTCAGTAGGTAGCACACTCACCTCTGAGGCCGGGAGATCAGAGGGCTGTGGGTTCAGTTCCCACATCTGGCGCTTGGGTTAATATCCCAGTACTGACACTGTAATGCAGCATGAGAGGGGTGCTGCATTTCTGAGGTGCCGCCTTTCGGATGAGACGTTAAACCGAGGTCCCATCTACCTGGATTGGTGGTAGTTCAGGTGGATGTTAAAGATCCCATGGCACTTATCGAAAAGAGTAGGGGGAATTTCCCCGGTGTCCTGGCCAAATTTCCCTCATTCACTAAAAATACCACCAACAGCTTAATCTGGTTCAAGGTCAGTTGGCATTCATCTGTATCCCCCTCCCCCGGGTCGTGCCTGAAAATAGGCAGGATTTGTCTAGTGCACTTACCCGGTCAACAAAAAATAAATAAATAAATAAAACATCATGCACGACTTACAGTAACAGCTGCTGACTGTAACCAATAACTAATTCCACAGCAGTATGATTATTTACACTATGCAAGTAGTGGGGAAACAGGCCTAAACAGGGTCCCTTTCAGAAGTTCCCTGATGGATGCTTAGCTCCCACTGTTCTCCATCTGACAGCATACTCCTCTACATGTGACATCATAGACTGTTGTAGTAGAAATGATTGTAATGTTACAAGCAGACCACAGTACTATAATTTCAGGTGTAGACGAGTAGCCAGAAGTCTAGGGGATAGTGGACCTCTTTTCATGTTAAATTCCGTTATTTATTTCTCATTAACAACCAGCCGCTGTCTGTTTTTTCTCTCTCTCTCTCTCTCTCTTAGTGGTGACAATGTATTTACTGGTGTAACCCCCCCCCCCTATAAATGGGGGTTCCCAAAAGTCTTCCTTGGTTGTGCCTAAATGCCCATGGCCAGGCTGGCATTTTGTGTCTTTACAGATTTAAAAGTGTCAGAGTAAGACTGCACTATTAGCCTCCATGCCTGTCTCTTTAAGAGACATAATTTTCGTAGTTTATAATTAATCTGATTGGGGCCGAGTGTTCCTAGGCTCGAGTTCCACCTGGGCTGTAGTGTTATCGCTCCGTTCTGCCATCGCTAGTTGCTCAGAGGAAGCTCTGATAGGAGATGTAACTTTTTGCTGATTATCCACATTGAAAATAATGATACTGTAGTTTGTCTAACCTGCCTTTCTTTGCAGCATGGACATTTCTGTGATGTACCACCATCTTGGTTCTGGACTGCCAATCTGCACCAACCAGTACCTTTGGGGGCTCTAAAATGGAGCCTGTCCCCAGGGGTCTTGTGGGAGTAAATTTCTGTAGGAATTGTAGTTTTCACCCTTTGGCGCCTACATGGCCCTGGGGAGCTCAAGCTGTGACAGACAGATGAATCAACCAACCGAACCTTTTTGGATCTCAGAGGAAGCCCTGAGCTGCCAGCAGCAGTGAGTCAGTGTGGAGTTGGAGAGGACAGAGTGAACAGCTCAAGAGAGTCAAACAGCTGCTCCTGCGTAGTAGTGCAGGAAATCAGCGGGGAGGCTGTGTCTGGCCTACCTGCCACCATTTTCAGCAGTGAAGAAGTTGGGCTTTAGACAAATTGGACTTTACACGAGGAGAGCTTTGATTGTGACCAGACTCCAGAATTGTGACCAAGTGAATTTCACCTGTTTTGGACCGAAGATTTGCCGCAGTGCGATCAGCCTTTCAGGACTGAGACCACCACAGAGTGCTGGTTTGCACAGAGACACTGCTTTTAGCAACCGGACTGTCATCCGAACTGTGGTAATTGCTTATTCTTACTATAAGTGCGCTGAGAGAAGAAGAGTGGGTTGAGAGTTGGTTCCCCACTGTTCTAACTGTGTTATGCTTGCTGGAGGCTGTGTCCAGCAACCTTACCGGACTGCATCCAAACTGTTCTCCCAGTCTGGCCCTTGCCATCCTAGCCCAGACAACCGCTCACGCTGCAGAGAAAGATCTGATGAGAGACCTGCCCAGAGATTTGGCTCCCTGATCAACACCACCGAACAGAATCAAGCGCCACGTTGCATCGTGTGGGCCCTGCTTCTCCAGGCCATCCAGCTCTCCATTTCGTCCATCCTTCATCCTAACTTGGGTAGTGCAAGTAAAACCAGGGTAGCTCCCTGCAACCTAGCTAGCAATCACAGTCTGTCATCTGATTTAATTGTGGTTAAACCTTTTTTTTTGGACTGAGCCTTCCAGCTCCAGATTACAAATTGTGGCTTACAGTGCATGCATGTTTCTTTCCATCACAGGGCCCAAACCAGCTGCAACGCTGACCTACCCCGGGCAACGCTTCAGGCTAGCCTGCACCAACAACTGGGTACTCAGAGTGTGTGTGACTGTGTTAGAGGGACTCTTAAGTGCATGTCTTATACCCTGACTAAATCAGATACTGAATCAATCACCAGGTTGCCACCCCTCCCTTGTTCACGACCCCCTATAAATAAATTAGATCTGAATCTTTTAGGCAGATAACCTGGCTGTGTTGTGCTTCTGAGACAAAGGGCACTGTGTTACTGCTGTTTGTTGGTTACAGGTCTGGTATCCAGGGGGTTCCCAGGGCCATACAGCAGATACTGCCCTGATGGTAAGTGGTTACAAGGAGGGATTCACTGTGTATTTCAAAGTGTGTTGGTGTGGGGTGACTACAGGCTTAGCCAGACCACTAGGGGTAAAGAGGGTGGTATCAGTGTCCTGGAGGGCTGTACCCCAGGCAGTCACATTGCCATCAACCTTGTCCTCTGGGTGAAAGCACCCTTTCTGTAAACTCAGGCCCCTCAACCTGCAGGCTACTGTCCAGGCAGGTGTAGTAACCCCCGGGGTAGCGCCACCTAGGGGTTACACTAGTTTGCTACAAGTTTGGCAAACTGGGCCATTTAGACTTAATGGAGAACTAGTTACCTGTCACCAAAAATCAAACTACTGCTCTAGCTGTACGGAGTGTGCACGAGATAACAAATAGAAGCAAGAATTGAAAAATATCAGCACCACTCCAGGTTCTGCACATTACACTTGTAAAATTTATTGAGATGGACGCCAACAGCAACGACCGACACTATCCCTCTACCGGTTTCACACAGGTAGATGCGTCAGCCTAGCAAACTGGGTCAGTGATGTAATCCACCTGAAGTTGCGGCAGCCACCTTAACAATTGGTTACTGTACAGTCTCATCTCCTGGGTGAGTGTGGCTCAGTTGTTAGGACATCCTCCTCTGAGTCAGAAGATCATAGGTTCTTGTCCCACATTGGCATTGGGCTTCTACCACAAATGCTGGCACCTGAGTGCAGTGCTAGGGGGGTTCTGTACTGTCAGGGTGTGCCGTTCTTCGGATCAGGTGTTAAACTGAGGTCCTTTCTGTCCATGTCTGGTGCTGTCTTGGTGAGTGTCCAAGTGAAAGTAAAAGAATCCAAAGCACTTTTTGCAAGATTATAGGATTTCCCTAGGTGTCCTGGCCAACACATCACCTTCTCATAAAACTGGTTCATGCAATTGTCCAAGGCTATGTGCAGGTGTTGATGTGTAAAATGGTTGCTTCTGCACATTTACATCCACTTAATTCTCTCATTTTATATAGTGTTTTCAGATACAACGCGTGTTAAAAGCGTTTCATAAAAGCAATGTTTTCTTCTTCCCCAGCAGAGAAAGTATTTGTGGGCACAGAATATTGGAGCCTGAGGTGCTATGGATTGCCTGTGATCAGAACACAAATGAAAGTGCAAGGAGAAGGCCCAGGGGTTTCCTCCGAGTCCACCCTTCTGGGGGATGGCATAGAACAGCAGCTGTGAACAATAGAATGGTGAGGAGAGGGCAAGACAGCAGAGCATTTCCTACACATTTTCTACCCAGGGCATGCATGGCTGTCCGGGGGGGGGGGGACATTATAGCTGTGAAGCAGCTGCCTCAGTTTGTGCACTGTACAACTGACCATTAGTTTGTCATGGTCTTTCCTTCGCCATGATAAGATGCTCTCCATTTTTTGATTAGCTAATCATCTGGTGGATACAGAACTGTGCATAACCCACAGGTATGGCGTGCGTCAAACCTAAGACCTTAATTCTGTGATTGTGGTCCCAAGGTAATAATATATTTAATTAACTTTTATTTTAACAAACGGGATAAATTTCTGCTGATGTTACGATTTCATTAGAAATTGCCTAAAAGTGCTGCCATGCAGCTGAGTGTAACCACCCAGGCACTGGCTGTGCCCATGAGGAAGGATGCTGGTATAAAATCCTATGCCATCAGGACTTACTCAAAATCTGACCTCCATCATCGCCCAGCAGCTCAACATTAATGGACATGTTTTTCTCAAACTGCATGTGCTTGGGACAGTTGTATCGAGACTTTTTCTGCCCTCAAGGAGTCGGGTTGTAAAGGTGATTCTGGCCCTTATGTTCGATATTATACTTTTTTGTCAAATCTGACACCTCCCAGTGATGACATGCAACTTGCTGTGCTCTGTACTGTACCACCTATAGCGGTTTTCCTGAAGGTATTTTTTGCTAGAAAGATAGGACTGCTGTTATGTTTCAGCACAGATATACGAACATATTATCTTTAAAGTCAAGTGAGTACTCCTGCTGGGTCAGGGAGAATCATTAGATCACTGAGAAGCCAAGAATTCAGTGCACCACGTAGTGTCCCCCTAACTCGCCAGTCTCACACCCGTCACTATAAGGCTGAAGGAATCCCCTAGCTTTGAGTGAACATCCTGGAGCTGGAGTTCCTTTTGCCACATGCCAACGGGGGCCCAGGATTACAGGGGCTTATAAAATGAGCCATGAGAGTCCTGTATACTTATTGGTTGAAAAACATCACATGATTGTTGATTGTTTTCTGACAACCTCACCTGAGCTACGTGTTTTTCTACCAAAAAAAAAGTAAATTTTATAACTGGGATAATGCATTCCAGGGTGTGCACTCATAAAGGAATAATACATTTCTCATGTGGTTGCAGCAGTTGGCTATGCCTTGAGCCTAACAACCACCTGAGGTGTGCATTATTCCCTTACAGCTGGACACTCCATCATGTGCAATCCCTTACATCACTCCCTGCTCTGAAACAGGTTGCGCCACTCTCGTGTATGATAATAGCCTAATCTGTAACCTGATCCTGAATAGAAACACTCATAGCCTTCTGCAGTGTATATAGTAAACGTAACTGGACCATCAACTAACAAGATCTTCCACAATGTGTCCGCACCTTCACCGTCTAGACCAGCTCTGTACATGATCTGACCTAAATGAAGCTGTATTATCTGGCTAATACTCCCCCTCACGTACTAGTGTTTACTAGGTTACATTTTTTTTAGAAACATCCATGTGTGTTTTTATATAAACAGTTTTTGCTACCACCATGTTGTTCCTTGAATAGAGGGCCAATGCAGCTGGGGGCTCAATCAATGTTAACAGCAGTCCCAGACAATATCAGAAAAATGTCATAATAAATATAGATCACTGCTGTGATCCGTGTGCTTTCCATCTCTCTCTCTCTTTTCCCTGACCTAAATACCTAGTGCTTCCATTTATTACATTAATCTTTTGTCACATTAACTTGTTGCCGTTCTCACATATATATATATATATATATATATATATATATATGTATATTTTTTAAACTGGAATGAAGAAAGTAATGACAGATTCTGTTGGCAATGTGGTGAGACATACTTCTCTACCTCTGGAGAGTATATCACTGTGAGGCACTGGCTTGCAGCTGTACCTTGTGCTTTGGACAGAAGGCTGGGGGGCAGGTGGGCATTAGAGCTGACAACCACAAAGAACACCTTACTACTGATTCACCAGACTCTGGAGCCATAAGATCCTAAGTTGTTTTTATTCCCCTACTTTGTGCGCTTTGTGTTCTTCAACCCTTATGTCTGAAAAAATACGGGTTGAGTACATATATCCAGCTCGGAATTCATTCAATCCAGCGCTCCAGTTTATAAAGACTGCCAACTCCTCTGGTTCCTGATTAGAGAGGTTTATGTTCTAATGAGTCTGCTGTCCATTATGAGCCGAGATATAACCACCAGTCCCATCAGCTTGTAAGATAATATGTAACTGGGGGTGGGATTTCCAATTGCCCTAAAGCTTATTTTACCAAAATTGGCCATGCTTTTGAAGCAGATGTTTGAATGTGGATCCCTGTTGGGTCCAATTTCAGATGCCACAGGATTTGTTTATTTATTTTAATTGGTAGCCTGGAGAGGCACACTGAATCAAGGCTCGTTTACAGGTGCGACTTGCGGGAGGGCAACAGGAGAAGCAACAGTACAAATCCCTAATAACAAGACAATGAGCAAAACATTTGGAAAATAAGTTGGTACAAACAATTGCTGCAGTACACATACTGTGAGACCAGTTCAGAGCTGGTGAGACAGGTCTGGCTGCGGTGTTTCTGCAGTGGAGAGCATTCTGTGTTAAAACCAAAGTGAGGAGCTGAGGTGCTTATTAGGGACAGGGGAGACCAGGAGAAAGGTGGTAGCTGTAGCTCCTGAGAGATGCTACGGACTACAGATCACCTGTCTCTGGCACCATGGTGCTGTTCTATTTCAGAACTCTGTGAAGGGGGAATACAGCTTGTGTGCGTGATTGTCAGTCCTTTAAGGGGCTTGGGAAACACAGAAACTACAGCTCAGCTGTTTGAGGGAGTTTTATTGTGAAATCAGGGACAGCATTACAGCGGGAGGTCACGTGACCTGGAAGGATCTTCCGACAGTGACTGTATAAATTACATGCCCTGCACAAGTGGGTTGCATGTGGGTGCCGCACGCGGAGACGTGCACCAAGACACGCACATCTGCGCGTGTTAGGCATGTTAAGCGGGGTAAGAGGGGTGTAAAGAAGCTAATCTACACAAAGCATTACGTGGTGACTTTCAGAACAACGAAGAGATATAAAGATTAGTAGAAAGATAAAGAATGGATATTAATGTTGTAAAAATGGAGGATGGTACACTGGGGTTAAGATGTTTAGTGTGTAGAATGATCAGTACAGATGTAGCAAACAAATTATTAATATACACTTGTAAACAATATAATGAAATTAAAGTGTTTCAAGAAAAGTTGATGGGAAGTGGGATAGGAATTAAGAATGTGCAGGCAGAAGTTGTTGGCAAATGAAAATTTATTTTATTTATTTATATTTTAGTCTTTGGTAACCAGGTAAGGCCCACTAGGCACAAGTGCCTGTTTTCAAGGGCGACCTGGGAGCACTGGCCAGTTAAGTGACTTGCTCAGAATCACACAGTATGCAAGTAGAGGTTTTGAGAATCAAACTCGGGTCTGGTTTGCTGGATGTACCAAGCTTGTTCACAGCTCATTACTCTAACCTCTAGGCTATACTGTCAGCCCAATGTAAACAGTACACAGATGAATCAGACTTATGAAGACTTAAATGATGGTGATTCAAGAAAAAGAAGGAGAGAAAAAGATCAGAATGGGGACTGGGTTATAGTGGAAAGAAAAGCCAAAAAAGATAAAAGCCGTAAGAAGAAGAGCAATTAATTTTCAGTGGAATGCTCAAATAGTTTTGAGCCCTTGATTACATTGGATGATAATGGTGTGAAGGGAGATAATGGACATAATTTAGAAACTAACCTGCATCCATCCTGGAGGGGAATCCAAGCACTCAATGATAAGTTTAAATGCTACATTGACAAGCATTTAAACTAGCAAAGGGGGGTGGCAGGCCAGCAAGGAGGGTACCTACTTGCTCACCCCCCACAGCTAGCAGTGGAACCAGTGAACCTGAGGAGTGGCTATCTCTGCAAAGCAGTGTGCAAAAGATGGAGATTAGTGTCCAAAAGGTGGATAAGCAGAAAGGGGCAAAATTCAGCAGAAGGGCAGACAGCAAGGAGAACCAGGATAAATGACAACCAAGGAAGGGGCTGGAGTAGAACAGTGAAGCAGTCTAGGAGGTCAAATCATGGAAAGTCATGTGCAAATGCCAGGAGCCTTAGCAACAAGATGGAAGATCTGGAGGCTGTCATGGCACAGCCAGACCTGGACATTGTGGCATCACTGAAACCTGGTGTAATGATAACCATGACTGGAGATGGCCATACCTGGCTACAACATATTCAGAGGAGACAGAGCAGGCAGGAAGGGAGGAGGAGGCACTGTATGTGAAAAATGACATAGGGCCACACAGATCCAGGAGGAACAAAATGGGGAGAGATACTGTGGGTTGCTGAAAGGAAAATGGGGCCAGCTATCCGCACAGGTGTGGCTCTAGGACCACCAGCCCAGGAGGAAGAAACAGATAGGAGTTGATGCTAGCCATCCAAAGGATGGCAGACAAGGGTGAGGTAGTACTGGTTGGAGACTCAATATTCCAGACGTGAACTGAGCATCCCAGCAGCAGCATCAACTAGGAGCAGATTTATCCTGACTCTCTTCAGGGTGCCTTCCTCAAGCAACTGGTCATGGAACCAACTCGGCAGAAGGCAATACTGGACCTTGTGCTCACAAACAGGGACAGTGTGATGGGGTAACAGTGGGGAGCACCTGGGTAACAGTGACCACCAGTCATTGTGGTTTGAAATCACAGAAAGAGCAGAACCAAACCACACAAAAACACGATCCTGGATTTTAGGGGGCAGACTTTGGGAAGATGGGGAGATACTTGAAAGAGGCATTAAGGGAATGGGACGAAATCAGGGGTTGAGAACAGTGGGCAGTATTTAAATGGGGATTATAAGAACAACAGAATTATGCATTAAGCAGGTTAGCAAGAGGAAAAGGAAGAGGAGACCATTATGGTTTTCCAAAGAGGTAGCAAAGAAAGTGAAAGCTAAAAAGATTGCATTCAGGCAATACAAAAGACACAGGCAGAAGGGATAGGGAGAAGTACCAGGAGAAAGAAAGGAGGCAGGGAAGTCAGTAAGGGAAGCCAAAGCTCAGACAGAAGAACACATTGCAAAATCAGTGGGTAAAGGGACAAAACCTTTTACAGGTACATAAGTGAAAAAAGAAAGACAAAGGAAGGGATAGTGAGACTGAAGGGGGAGGATGGGAGCCGCGTGGAGGATGACAACAGTAAAGCTGACATTAGGAACAGGTATTTCTGCTCAGTCTTTAATAAGGAAGAGGGGTAATGGGTCTGAAGGAGTACAAGGGGTGAGAATGGTGCAGAAATGGACACAAGTCCTTTACAAGAAAGGGTCCTGAAGGAACTGGAAATAATAGAGTTGATAAAGCAATGGGGCCAGATGGTGCACCCAGGGTCCTTAAAGAACTAAGAGAGGTGGTGGCTGAACCTCTGGCATCCTGTTTAGCCAATCACTGGAAACAGGGGAGGTACCCAAAGACTGGAGGACAGCAGATGTAGTCCCTTTATACAAAAGTGGGAACAAAGAGGAAGCAGGAACTACAGACCAGTCAGCCTCACCTCGGTAGTGGGAAAGATCATGGAAGCACTACTGAAGGAGAGATCAGGAACATCTGGTTGTCAATGGACTACAGGACCCAAGGCAGCATGGTTTCACCAGGGGAGGTCATGTCAGACCAACCTCATTGAATTTTTTGACTGGGTGACTAGGGAGGTGGATCAGGGAGGGCAGTGGACATGGCCTATCTGACTTCAGCAAGGCCTTGACACTGTGCCACATAGAAGACTATTACACAAACTGGGAACATGGGTGTGGGCAGGACAGTAGTGTGGTGGGTAGGTAACTGGCTGGGTGGCAGGACACAGAGGGTGGTGGTAAATGGCTGTCACTCCACGAGGAAGAGTGACCAGTGGGTACCACAGGATCAGTGCTGGACCGGTCCTATTCAACATCTTCATCAGTGACATTGCACAGGATCTAGAAGGCAGAATTTCACTGTTCGCTGATGACACAAAGCTCTGTAACAGAGTAGACACACGGATGGTGTAGACAGAATGAAGGGACCTGCAGAAACTTGAAGAATGGTCAAGGGGTTTGGCAGTTGAAATTCAATGCAAAGAAGTGCAAGATATATTATGGGGCACAAAAACCCTGGCACAATATATCAGTTGGGGTGAGGATATGGATGCACCAAGCAGGAAAGGGATCTTGGGGTTGTCATCTCTCGATGACCTCAAGGTAGGAAACAGTGTGACAAGGCATCAGGGTAAAGCAAATAGGATGCTGGGATGTATAGGCAGGGGCATCACCAGCAGGAAAAGGGAGTCATAATCCGCCTATACAAGACACTAGTGAGGCCCCACCTGGGAGTACAGTGTACAGTTCTGGAGACCATACCACGTAAGGACATAGACAGGATAGAGAAGGTTCAGAGGAGAGCAACAAAGATGGTGCATGGATTGCATCACAAGTCCTATGAAGACAGGTTGAAGGAACTGAACATGTACTCCCTGGAGGAGAGGGAGGGAGAGGGGATATGATAGAGACATACAAGTATCTTACAGGAGGAACAGGTGTGGAAAACACTATTTTTAAGCGAAAAAGATGTTTCAGGACTAGAGGGCATGGGATGAAGTTTGAGGGAGGAGTTCAGAGGAAACATGAGAAAGAATTTTTCACAGAACGTGGGTGGTGATAAGTGGAACACCCTGCCAGAGGGAAGTGGTGGGGGCTGAAACAATCACGGGATTTAAGAATGCATGGGATAGACATAAAGGAATTCTAGAGGTTAGGGGTAAGGGGAAATAGACTTCTAGGAAAACAAACTGAACTTACAAGCTCAAATGGGCAGACTGGGTGGGCCATAGGCACTTATCTGCCGACACTGTCTATGTATCTATGTAACATCTGTAATGAAATACCAGATATGGTGGGGGATCTGGCTGAGGCAACACATATATTGGGGCACAAAGACCGAGACCCAAATAACTTATACCCTAATGGGAGAATGAAAGAGTGCAGAAGAAAGGTAGTGGCTGATAAAAAAAGAATAACTAATTCAGTACAAAAAGATAATGAGAGTCAATGGGGAAATAATAAAGAGAGAAAGCAGACTGAAGCAGAACATAATGATGGGGAAGAACAAATTGACTCAATTAATGAACAGGTTAACATCAATTTAAATATTAATCAGGAAGATTCTAGTAGAGGGAGACAAACTGTTGTGACAGATGAATCTGGGGAACAAATGAAGGAGAGGAGGGAAAAGAATATTTATATATTAGGAGATTCAATATTGAAATATACAAATAGATATACATCCAGGGACAATAAAGAGATTATAACCACACGCTATTTCTTGGGGGCAAAGATAAGAGATGTAAAAGGAATGTTAGGAGATATTATAAAAGAAAAAGATCAGCAGCTCTGATTTTGCACTTGGGGTTAATACTACCAGAAATCAAGGATTAGGGGACATACAGAAGGAATTTGAAGAAATAAATATGGAAGTAAAAAAGTTTGAATGTAAGATATATTTCTCAGAGGTTTTACCTGTTCCAAAAGAAAATAGTATAAATAACAACAAAATAAAAAAATTAAACAACTGGCTTAGACAGTGGACATTACAAAATAATCTGGGTTGTATAAAACATTGGGAGAATTATATCCATGAGCCATCATACTTTTTATAGAGATGGACTACATTTAAGTAAGAAAGGTAGCAGAAAATTAGGGATATATATCAAATTGGTGGTAGACAGGAATTTAAGGGATAAGGGGAGAGGGGAAAAAATAAGTCTAAGTCAAAGAAAAGAAGGGAGAAACCAGATCAAAAACAAGTCAAGAAAAAGAAAGGGGGGATGTCTATATGGTTACTTAATGCTAGGAGCTTGAATACTGAAAAGAAGGCTGAATTAGAAGTAAAGTTGGTTAGTGAAACTATAGATATGTGTATGGTAACGGAAACTTGGTGGGACCCAGAGATACAATGGAATACGCGTATTGAGGGATATAAATTATATTCCCCAAGCCAGAAAGAATAGAAAGGGGGAGTAGCTATCTATATTAAAGAAGAAATAAATAATAGTTTATGTAAAGAAAGTGAAAATGAAAGAATAGAATCATTATGGATTCAGGTAATGGGGGAGTAGATAAAAAGTTCTATTTGGATTATATTACAGGCCACCCAATAGTAGTAAGGAAATAGATAAAATAATAAATGATGAAATTGGACAGATGACAATGGAAGGGAATGTTGTTATAGCAGGGGATTTTAATTACCCTGATATTTGTTGGGAAAAGTGTAGCAGTAAGAATGCTAACAGTGGAAAATGTGTACAACAATTAGAGACAGTAGGGTTGGAACAGTTAATATATAAACCAACTAGAGAAGAAACTACTCTGGAGTTACTATTAACAAATAGAATAGATATTATTAAAGGAATAAAGATAAGAGAACAGTTGGGAAACAGTGATCATGCTATGGTAACTTTCTATGTTAAACAGAAAGTTATATGCATAAGAGGAAAAAGTTGTAAAAAATTATAATAAAGCAGATTTTCAAAGAATTAAAGGACAGTTGAAAAAATGGAATTGGAAACAGAGTTTGGGTGGGAAGACAGTAGGGCAAATGTGGGATAAACTAAAGAACAAGTTATTAAAATTGGAAAAAGAGTATGTATCAGATAAAAAAAATATACATCTAATAGGAGGGGAAAAAACACTGATGTACTAGTAAGGTGATAAAATCATGCCTAAAGAAAAGGAAAAAGAACACATTCAAAAGAATGAAATTATTAGGAACACAGAAAACTATATTGTATTACAAAAATTGTTTAAAAAAAGTTAAACAGAATATAAAGAAAGAAAGAAAGAAGGACACTGTAGGCCAAGTTGGCATATAGAAAAGATAATGGGACACGTTTTTATACATATATAAACCAACACAGAAAAGAAAAACAAGGTGTAGGGCCACTGAACATTGATAGTAGGGAAATTAAGGATTCTGATGAGATGGCTAACACATTGAATAAACTCTTTGGATCAGTCTTTGAAGGAGGGAATGAGATTAAGAATGTGAATGTAAATAGAAACCATCAGAAATTGGAAATATCAACAACAAAGGAAGAAACAGAAAGAAAAATAAAGTAAAGGTACATAAATCTGCTGGACCTGATTTGTTGCATCCAAGATATATTAAAGAGGTGACACTTTTAATATCAGAAGCATTAATGTGGATATTTAAATAATCCTTTAGAACAGGGGAGGTGCCTAAAGATTGGAGGCAGGCTTTTGTTGTGCCTTTATTTAAAAAAGGGGAAAAGATCAGCAGTGTCTAATTATAGACTAGTAAGCCTGACTGCAATCTTGGGAAAATTTGCTGAGAGTATATTGAAAATGAAAATAGAGGAAAGCTTGGATATATTGGGTTATATGGATGAAAAACAACATGTATTTAAGAAGAATACAGCATATGATACTAACCACTTATGCTTCTATGAAAACATAAATGAGAAATGAAATAATAACACACCTATAGATATAATATTCTTAGACTTTCAAAAGGCCTTTGATAAGGTGCCTCATGATAAGCCGATTGAAAAACTGACAAAATTGGGATTGGATAGTCATATTGTCATATGGATAAGAAATTGGTTGAGTGATAGAACTCAGAAAGTAAGAATAACAGGTGAACTATCTAGATCTATTAGAGTGGAAAGTGGTGTCCCTCAAGGATCCGTGTTGGGACCTGTTCTACTTTTTCTATATATCAGTGGCTTACATCAAAATGTTATCATTCAAGTAGTAAAATTTGCTGATGATATTAAAGTGGGAGGACCAGTAGGAACAACAGAGCAACAGAAAATGCTAAAAATGGATTTAGAAAAAACTGAAGTCTGGACTAGTAAGAACAAGATGAAATTCAGTACAGAGAAATCAGGGGTAATGTACTTGGGAAAGGGGAATATGAATGAGAATAGGCATATATTGGAGGGAAAGGAATTGAAGGAGACTGATGAGGAAAAAGACTGGGATAGTGATTGATAAACTGAATCACAATAAATAACGTATGGTAGCTACAAAAAAAGCCAATAATATGGTGAGGACTATTAAACAGATTTATGAATAAGTCAGTGGGATGTATGGTACCAATATATAGGTCTTATGTTAGGCCGTATTTGGACTTTGGGTCACAATTATGGAGTCCATACACTAAAAAGGAGATAAAGAGAGTTGAAGGAGTGCAGAGGAGATATACTAAGATGATAGGAACTTTAAATAGATATGAATATAGTGAAAGATTAAAAAGGACAGGACTATTTTCATTAGAACAAAGAAGGGAAAGAGGAGATCTAATGATGTTATTTAGAATAATAAATGATAAAGAACTGGTAAATGAAATGGGATTGGAAATGCAGAAGAAGCCAAAAGGGTTGAGAGGACATGAAAAGCAGATTAAGTTAAGAACTGTAAAAAAGAATGGTGTATACTATTCATCTGTAAATAGAGCAGAGAGTGTATGGAATACTTTACCAACAGAAGTGGTGAATAGTAAAACACTAACAGAATGTAAGGGAAAGACTGATACATTTTTCTTGGGGAACAGGTCGATATGCACCCATTAAGGTGGGGAACAGTTTATATGGACCAATGGTCTTCTACTGTTCTAAACCCAGTATAAATACCAGGTATAAGTGCAAGAAGTTGAAACAGAAAATAAAGTGCGGTCACAGCTCAATGTGGAAAGCCTGTACAAGTGCAAAGTAAGACGGTAGCAATACACAGTGAGCAAATACTACTGACAGCAGGTGAGAGTCCTGTTGGATGAGCTGATACCCAGCCCTGTAGTTGGGGGAAGAGCAGAGGTGGTGAGGAGTGAGAAGAAAAAATGACTCACCTTAGTAATTATGTTTCTTCTAATGGAGTATTGCTGTATTCTGACAATTGCAGTGATTCCCAACCTTTGAACTGCCCTGGAGAACAAAGAGTTAACTTTCTATGCAGGGCATAGAATGCTGAGCTCAAGCTCAGTTGAAGTCCCTGTCTGGAGTGTTTCAAACCTAAACCATCAGATTCTTATGAGCCCAACTAACTAAAAATTCTATGTGGAAATTGTAAAAATTCCTACTAGCCACCTGGCTGAAAAAAGTTTTGGATTCCCAAGGAAGACTCAAGTCAGGAAACCCAAAAAACAATCTACTACAAATAATAATAAATCAGCACCCAAACAAGAAGGAGGAAGGTGCAAGCAAAAAACACCCCTGGGGTGCAACACTGCACCTGCCCACCCACTTCCCAAAAACAGGTTCTGAGAGGGGAGGCAGGGAGGGAGGTCAGAATACAGCAAGACTCTATTAGAAGAAACATAATTACTAAGGTGAGTAATTTTTTCTTCAAACAACATGGAAGTCTTGCTGTATTCTGACAACTGCAGACTACCAAGCAGTACCTCCAAGGAGGAGGGACAGAACCTACTTGGGAATAGGTTCTGAAGTACTGTTGTGTTAAACCGAGCATCACTTCTACCTGGCTATCCAGAGAGTAATGCTTGGTAAAGGTATGGACTGTTTTCCAGGTGGCTGCTTGACAAATTTCTAAGAGAGGGATATCCCTGGCAGCAGCTAGGGGAAGCAGCTGTACCTCTTGTGGAATGAGCCCTCAGGCCTGAGGGTGGAGTTTTTCATAGCAGAATTGTATACAAGACACAATCCACCTGGCAATAGATCTTTTGGTGGCAGGTTTGCCCTGTCCCACTTCTCCATAAGTGAGGAACAACTGGAGGGAGTCAAACCTGTGACCCTTGGTATGCTCTATGTAGTAACTAAGGGCTCTTTTGACATCTAAACTGTGTAGCCTCCTCTCTCCTGAGGAAGAATGATCAGTGAAGAAATCAGGAAGAGACATAGACTGGTTTCAATGGAAGTCTGAAACCACTTTGGGCAAGAACCTTCTATTGGTTCTAAGGACTACTTTATCCCTGTGAAATGAGATAAAATCAGGTTCCACTGACAGGGCTCCACAATTCATTGATACGTCCTGGCAGAATAATGTACTAGGAACACAGTTTTCCAAGTCGAGTACTTAAGCTCTGCTGAAGACATAGCTCGGGGTTGCATAAGTTGAGCAATGTAAACATTCAAATCCCAGGCAGGGCAGGGTCTCTAAAAGGTGGATTGGTGTGAAGCAATCCTTTAAAAAATTTACAGAACTCAGGATGGGAAAATAGTGAGGAAGACTTCCCCACAGAAAAAAACACAGAAACAGCTGACAAGTGTGCCTTGAGAGTAGCTGGTCTGAGGCCTAGGCCATTAAGATGGACCATATAATCCAGAACCGTAGGCAATCCAGCAGTGTCTGGAGAAATATGCTTCTTAGAACACCAAATGCTGAATCTTTTCCATTTGGAGTTATAAGTCTTTCTGGTGGAGGGCTTTCGAGAAGCCTTGAGGATATCCAGAACCCCTTGGGAAAGATGTAGATCTGCAAACTCTAACTCTTCAAGAGCCATGCCTTGAGATTGAGAGACTGAAGATTGGGGTACCAAATCCTTCCCTGAGAGAATGCTAACAGGTTGTAATTCCTGGGAAGAGACAGGGGAAGATGGACTGCTAGGGACAGCAACAGGGGGTACCAGGGCTGTCTGGCCCAATCTGAAGCAATCAGAATCACCTTGCAAGGTTGAGACCTTATTTTAACCAAAACTTTGAACAGGAGTGGAAAGGGGGGAAAGGCATACAGAAACTTCCCTTCCCAATTCAGAATCAGGGCGTCCAGAGGGAGTGAGCCCAAGACTGGAGGTCTGCAACAAAAGAGAGGAGTTGGTGATTGTCTGGGGCTGCAAAGAGATCTATCTCTGGAGTGCCCCACCTTGAAAAAATCACTTTCAACACCTGAGGATCCAGGGACCATTCGTGATGGCCCTGAGAGATCCTGCTCAGTGCATCTGCTAGCACATTGTCCTTGCCTGGAAGGTGAATTGCTACAAGAGAGGTTTGCAGGGAAAAAGCCAGGGACCACAACTTCATGGCTTCTGTGCACAAGGCCGTGGACCGAGTGCCTTCCTGCTTGTTGATGTACCTCATGGTGCTGGTGTTGTCTGTTCTGACTTGAACCACCTTGTTCTGTACTGACTGAGAGAAAGCTTTTAGGGCCAAAAAAACTGCCCTGAGCTCTAGGAGATTGATATGGAGAAGGGATTCTTGGGGGACCACAGCCCCTGGGCAGTGAGGGTACCCCAGATGGGCTCCCCAGCCCAGAAGAGAAGCATCCGTGGTAAGGACCACTGAACAAGGCTGAGTAACAAAAGGAACACCTTGTCTTAAATTGTCCTGATCCTGCCACCATTGGAGGGCTTGGATCAAGGTCAGAGTCACTGGGATCAGTTTGGAAAGGGAATCCTTCCTTTGAGACCAAAAAGCTCTTAGGTGGAACTGAATATCTCTCATCAGGAATCCTGCCCCTTGGACCACTGCTGTTGAAGCTGCCATGTGGCCCAAGAGCTGGAGGAAATGCCTTGCTGGCTGAGATACCTGAAGGCTGAAAGAAGAAGCTAGTTCCATAAGAACCCTTGCCCTTTCTAGAGGAAGAAAGGCTCTTGCTCTGAGTGTGTCCAGTTCTGCCCCTATAAAGGTAAGAAGCTGGACTGGTTCAAGAACTGACTTGGGAAGGTTGAGAAGAAACCCTAGAGAAGTGAGTACTTGCAGGTGAGACCTGACTTGGTCTGGAGACTGACCCACTATGAGCCAATCGTCCAGATATGGAAAAAAGGAAATCTTTTGCCTTCTTAGAAAGGCAACTACTACTGCCAGGCACTTTGTGAAAACCCTTGGGGCTGAGGTTAGGCCAAGGGCATTGCTCTGAACTGATAATGGCCGAGGGCAACTCGAACCTGAGGTACTTTCTGTGGGAGCACCTACGGAATGTGAAAGTAGGCATCTTTGAGGTCCAGGGAGGCTAGCCAGTCCCCTGGCCTTAGAGAGGGAAGGATTATTCCCAGAGTTACCATCTTGAACTTTGGTTTTAAGAGATGTTTGTTTAGATATCTTAGGTCTAGGATGGGTCGCCAATCCCCTGTCTTTTTGGGGGTCAGGAAGTACCTGGAGTACAGTCCTTTGCCCCAGTGTAGGGTAGGTGCTCTCTCTCTATGGCTCTTAAAGCTAGGAGAGAAGAAACCTCTGCCTCTAGGGCAAGGGTTTCCGAGAGATTTGCAGGTGGAAAAGATCTGGTTCTCATCTTTGGAAATTTTTTGAAGCTGAGAACCAGTCCCTGGCTTACTACTTCCAGGACCCACTTGTCTGATGTAACAGACATCCAGTCCTGGACAAAGTAAGCCAGCCTGCCCCCTACTGGAATAGGAGACTCGACCCGGGCAGGCCCATCAGGGTGTCTGCTTGGCAGGGCCTTTAGGCTGAGAAGTGGATGCAGCCCTGCTCATCCCCCTTCTGCCTCTCCCTCTGAAGAACCCCCTCTGAGAAAAGGAAGAAGAGGCCTGTGCTTGGTAAAAAGGCCTTTGAAAAGACCTGCCCCTAGACTGCTGCCTTTGAGGAGTTGTCTGTCTTTCCTTGGCCTGAGCACTCCTGTAAGTGGTCCTGTACTCGTCCATTTTCTTCATGTAATTCTCTGTCTGCTCCCCAAACAGAGAATTACCCACTACAAGAAAATCTATGGCCTTAGCCTGGGTGTCCTGCGAGAGGCTAGTACATCTAAGCCAAGCCATCCTCTGAAGAGCCACAGGTGTAGCCATGACTCTTGATGACACATCATTAGAGTCCACAGCAGCATGAAACTGAACCTTAGATGCCTCAATCCCATCTGCAGCCACCGCCCAGCCCTTGGCTAGCTGGGAAGGCCTGTTCAGCCAGTGCCAGTACAGTGTCCCACCTGGACTTGGTACCTGGCTGTATAGGCCATGTAATTCGCCTGCCTGAGTCCCAAAGAAGATGCCATGTACTACTTCTTTGCCATGGCATCAATCTTCCTGGAGTCCTTGTCTGGGGGTGTGTGAAGCCAAGGGAATATTTGCCTTGTCACAGGCAGCAGCCTGCACTACCCCAACATGGCTGCATTGCTGATATAAGAACTCCGTGTCTGAGCCTTAAAGTGTATACCTCTTGTCCATTCTTCTAACCACAGGAGGTATAGTGTTAGGAGACTTTAGGATTTTTTGTGTCTGTTTCCCAAAAGATTTGTGGAGGGGAACAGACAGTCTCCTGGACTCTGGAATGTCCATCATCTCTACATAATCTTGATCTTCCACAGCCTCCTCCGTAGGAAGCTGGAGGGTTTCAGCCACCTTTCTGTAGAACATAAAGGGAGAAGGGGACTCAGAAAGCCTAGGAGGGGAAACACCTGAAGGTCTGTCTGGGGAGATGTCCAATTCCATAGGCACATCCAGACCCTCACTTCCATCATCATCATCCTCAAATTCCCCTTCCTCTTCAAATTCCGGTTCATAAAATCTTGGTATAATCTTGAACCGGAAACAACGAACCGAACCCCTGCCAGAAGGAGCGGATCGGTAGGAACCGGACGAGCGATTCCACAATCTGAATCGCTCTGGCTATCTCTTCGGCCGGTCGGAACATGAACCTCTGGATCCGAACCAGTCGATTTGTCTTTTGTGCTTTTTGTTGGAAAAGATCCTCGAATCGGCTCTCCTTTTGCCCGAAGAAGTATCGCCTGGTCAGAGGGCTACTTTCTCTGATTCCGGGTCAAACCAACCGGCTGGCCATCCGTGTCAGCGGACTTCTCGGCCTCCTTTTCCCTCAGTCTACCTAATCCCTTCTCAAGGGTAGATTTGGGAAAGTTTTTACATATTTGGCAATCTGAATTGAGGTGGCCAAACCCCAGACAATAAACACAGGTGGTGTGGGGATCAGCCTTAGCAAAGACCTCCCCACACTCACTGCAATGTTGAAAACCAGTGGGCCCAGGGGGGGGCGCTGTGGAGCCCGAGGAAGATGGAGGTTGTCTAATGGAGCTCTGCTGGAACACTAAGGAAATTAAGGAAAATTCTCAGCAGAAACGTAATGTTTCGCTCCTTTCTTGATCGATGGTACTTTTCTAACAAAAGCTAAACAGAATGGGAAACCCTAGTCGGGATCAGCAGCACGGATATGGAGCTAAAGTCAAAACTACATCTACGGCCTCAGCCACGTGCTCAGAACAAGGCCGTGTGGAAGATCAGGCAGAGGAAGCCAACGAGGAAACTTTACAAACCATCGGTTCTAAGCTCAATTGACTGATTAAATCAGTCACGAATTTATCGGACAAATTAGATGGCTTGAATAATCGGGTGGTCGCTCTAGAGACCTCAGTAGATGCTATTCAGTTAACTTCAACAGAAACTACCAAACGAGCAGATGCGGCGATGGGGGCTGTGTCTTCCCTAATTAAAGAATCTACACGGTGGCAATCCCGTATCGAAATGCTAGAAAATCAGATTCGGGTTCCTAATATTCGAATCTTGGGTCTGCCTGAGGGATGTGAAGGGGACCATCTGCTTTTGTTTGTTAAAGAGTGGCTTGGGCAACAACTGGGTCCAGAAGCAACATCCCAAATTCAACATCTCCAAAAAGCTTACCGTATAGCACGGAGAGGTCGTCCTGATAACCCTGAAGCCCCTCGAGTAGTGATGGTAGTAACGGACGGCCCAGGTACCTGAGATTCTATACTGGCAATGGCACGTAGAAAGAGCCCCCTTTTGCAAAATGGACATACCATACGTCTTTTCCCGGACATCGGGTATGCGACGAGACAGAAAAGGAAACGTTGCGACGGAGTGAGAGCGGTTTTACGTGAAGCTTCTGTGCCCCATGGGATGATTTTTCCAGCTCGTCTCCGGATCGCCTTTGGAGGGAAGGTCTTCTTGTTTAACGACCCCAAAGACGCACTGAAATGGTCTCACAAGCAAGTTACTGCGAAGCCCCGAGAGGAAGATATCGAGGATGCTCTGTCTGAAGAGGATGAGGAAACCTGAGATTAAAAGGGAGGACTTTAAACTTTAAAGTTCATAATCTTCATTTTTTATTTGGTTAAGAAGGGAGTAAGTTCGTTGGGGTAAAATTACTCTTATCCTAAAAACGTAATTCTCCAGTTACTCCTTCTGCTCAGTTTTTGAATTAAAGATAGCTTAAGTTTTAGCTGGGCCATTATGCCTGATTAGCTGATTAGATATTTCTCTGAACGTTATGTAGTGTATATACACTTATAGTTTAGATGCTTCATATCGTACTTAAGTAGAACTTCCTTATGCTGAAAAATATTCTGTATAAATTTAGCAGTTGTTTCTACAAGACTTCTTTTTGTTTAAAGGGATAGCAAATAATTGCATAAACTTAGATTAAGCATGGTATAGTGGGACCTCACCAGAGGTGAGGCCTTTAGTTGGACATTAGGTTCGGACTATAAATTGTTATTATTCCATGCAGCTCATGGGCTAATTAACAGCCCATAAGATTTATTCTGTGATTATAAATGTTTATGGTATTACCCCTCAAAGATGTATCAAAAAGCAACAGAAAGTATATATGCGTATATTAAGAGGAGTGGTGACCTCATGGGGATTTATTTATGTACAACATCTGATTGCTTGGAATTCTGAACTATATGTCTGAGTTCTGTAAAAACAATAAATAAAAAGTTAAAAAAAAAAAAGAAAACCAGTGGGCCCGTTTTTTTTTCTTGGGTTTCTCAGACATGGCCAACCTAACCAACTTACCCTTTTTATGGCAACCGCCAGGCAAGACTCACTTATCGGTTCCTAACCGTGTCACGGGTACTGGAAAAAAACGCACTAAAACACGTTTTTTTAAGAACTGATAAGAACCAGTAACCACACACTAAGTAAAACACACAAAACACAATATTTCACTATCAAATGGCCGGTTCAGCCGAACCGAGCCGCACTTTTACAAGTTCCACACAGAAAAAACAGAACAATTCCTATCTAGTACTCATGGCACCACAGACAGAGACTGAACCGACTATGCGGATACTTTTTTGGTTTAAAAACCGATGAAAACTGAAACTTAACCGACTTTCGAACCGAGCTGAAGGAGAAATCTCTGGAGCGACCGTTCAGTGAGGCGGAGTAAAGAATCTGACTGTTTAGGTTTGAAACACTCCAGACAGAGACTTCAACCGAGCTCGAGCTCAGCATTCTATGCCCTGTATAGAAAGTTATCTCTTTGTTCTCCGGGGCAGTTCAAAGGTTGGGAATCACTGCAATTGTCAGAATACAGCAATACTTCATGTTGTTTGAACCAGAAGGCAGGTAGTGGGGGCCCAGTTGGATGCCCTGCCAAGGATGACTGACGCTAAAGCTGTGGAGCTGTCAGGAGAAAGGGTAATAGGAGCAGGTGGGGAGAGGCTGGAGTTTCAGCTGATGCCTGACAGAGCCAGAGGAGGAGGAAAGGTGAATAGAGGAGAGGAGCAGATTCCAGAGTGAAGGAAGTTGATAACAGAAGGCAGATTGTGCTGCTGAGGAGTGAGGGTGAGGAGTGGTGAAAGTGTGACGGCCCCTGGAGTGGAGGGAACAGGAGGTGGGGGGGGGCTGGGAGAGAAGATGTAGGAGGAAGGGAACCAAACCAGTATTTGGATATGAAGGAGGTACAGTGAGCCTGGTGACATGAAGGCAGAGGGAGGATGGACAAGGAGGAATAGCGGGAGCAGTAGCGAGTACGGGGGCAGGGCTGTAGCAAAGTGGCAAAAGGAGTCTCAGAGGGTGTCCAGTCTGGCACGGAAAGTGGAGGGGGCAATGTCATAGACCACATCCACATAGTCAAAGACAGGAAACACTGTTTTGGTAACAAGCTCCCTGTGGACCAGCAGAGATAAGCAGTCTTTGTTCAGGTACAGGGCATCAAGGTTAGGATGGAGTTTTGCAAGGATGGTATCAATGTGAGTAGGGAAGCCAAGACTGCTGTCGAGCCACGCAGCGAGATACTAGAAGGACTATACTACTTCAAGTGGGGTGTCATCCAGTACAGTGAAAAAATGGGGCAGGGGTCTGGCCAGTTTCTGACTGGTACCAAAGGACATGGACACCTTTTTTTAGTGTTGACCCAGAGGTAGTTGGATTGGAACCAGTGTAAAATGTTGTTGAAGTCCTGCTGGAGCAGATCTTGAGCAGCAGCGGTAGAGGGACCGGATATGAAGATGACTGTGTTATCAGCATACGTGTATATGTGAGTTGGCGCAGCCAAGGGGAGGTCATTTAGGAAAATGGAGAGGAGAATGGGACCAAGGATGGAGCCCCATGGAACAATAGCCTAGATTGGTGGTGGTGGTGAGAGGGGGTGACAAGATTCCTCCTACCTGTACCAACTGCTGATGGCCCACGAGGTTGGAATGGAACCAATCAACAAAGCAGAGCTCAGTTTGTCCAGGACTCCCTCTATGTCTTCTAGTCTAGAAATGTTAATTACTCATGATGGTTGTAATCTCATACTGTCTGTCTATATACAGTTAAGCTATTACCTGATTTATGTATACTGTATGTATTATGTAAAGTTCCAACTCCCCATCCCCCAGGACGTACCGTGAGACGAGCATTTGTTGCTCAGTGTAATTTTCCTGGTGAAACATTTTAATAAATAAATAAAGGAGAAGCTGATGGGACACTGAATAGAAAACTTTGGCCAGATCAATGAAAATGGTGGCTGTGATGTTCCCCAATCCACTGATGGAGTCAGTGACATACAGCAGGGTGGAGATGGTGGACTGGTACTTCTGGAAGTCAGACTGGAAGGGGGAGAGGAAATCGGAGGATGAGAGAAAGTCAATGAGTCTGGAATGGGCAAGCTTCTCTTGCAGCTTTGAGAGGGAGGAAAGAAAGGAGATGGAATGGAAACTGCCAGGAGATAAGGGATTGCCTCCTTTATGCAGTGGGATAGCTTTGGCCAGCTTCCAGGACTGAAGAACATTGTAGAGGGAGAAGGAAAGGTCAAGAGGGTGAGTAAGGGGAGCAACGATGGCTGGAGGTGAGAGGTGGAGGTGCTTGGGATCTAGCCTGTCAGAGCTGGACTTAGGTTGAGGGAGGCAGGGCAAACAGTGTTTGCTCGGTGGTGACGGGGGAATGGAAACATGAGGAGAAATGGAAAGTGAAGGAAGGGAAATAGGCAGGGCAGGAGAGGAGCCAGGAGGGGGAGAAGAAGGGAGGGCCATAGGTTGTGAAGAGGGAGGGGAGAGACTGTTGATGCCATATTTAGCCAAATAGAAATTTACAGACCTCAGAGACAGATTACAGAGAAGTTAAGCAACTTGCTCAGGGTTCACAGAGTGAGTAAGCGGTGGTGTATTTAATTCCAGGTCTGCAGGTTCCAACTTCTGTGCTCTAACCACAAGGCCAAAGTGCTTCCAGAACTCAGCCGTTGTCATTTCCTGCACTGACGTAGGCCCCACAGCTTCATTGTTCTGGAGTGAACGTCCTTGTCAAATAATGAATGCTCAGAAGGGGAAATTTAAAGGGACTGGGGAGGGTGGAAGATGTCTCAGAACAATTTTTAAAACATGAAAATCAGGCCTCAGCACTAAAAATGTATTTTAAATGCTGCACCCGTTTCTGTATAAGAATGCGATTTAGAGAGAGGGCTCCTACATGTCTCCCATGGTGATACAAAACATTTCTCTATCTGTTGCTGATCTCATCTCATGTGCTTTGTTTTGGGAATAATACTGATGCCACTCCATGGACTGCGATTGCAACGTAAAACCGACACACACCATCCCTACCAAGTCTAAACCCTCGCTGGCACTGACCAGTCTTTTATTTTGGGTGTCAGTGTGTAAATAAATCTGCGGTTTTAACTTCTCCACAGAGAAAAAACAAGAGACAACGAGAGCCAGCCAGTGCACACTTATGTTGCTGACATGCTTTCTTGTTAGGGTGTGGAGCGTGTTGCAGAATGCATTTGATGTAGGGAGTTGAGTGACTTAGAGCCTAAAACAGTGTTTTTTCATCAGTGGTGGTTACAGAGACATATTTATATTCTGGATTGGGGGGGGGGCTGGGCGAACAATACAAATTATAACTTGATTGACCCTTACTGCCCCAGTAATCAAGGACAGCAGCACAGAGTCATGAGCAATAGGTTGTGTTTTCTGACATCTTAATTGCCTTTTACAGCACTCAGCCTCTTAGTTGGAATCATAGATAATCTATGCACAAAGCTTATATAAAAAAACTGATGAGGTATACATCAAATACACAATGGTATGACCAAAATGTATATATATATATATATATATAAATATATATTATGGTAGCACGGTAGTGCTACCATAGTTAGGGTTGAGGAGCCATTTCCATGTTAAACCCAAATACTTGCACCTTAATAACTTTGCAACCGTTTGATGGATTTGCCTGAAATTTGAATGTATGATCAAGACCCATAGGCCTTGGGATCGCAAGTTTCGTACTGATCGGATATCACCAGTTGAGTTATTAAGCGTGATCTAACTCGTCGCGTTCACGGCTTTTTCTGGAATTCTACGGTCGGCGTACAGGGTCGTACGGTTTGCGTGACCGGCCCGAAATCTTCAGGGAAGGTAGGCGGGTCCCCTGGATATGCCTTCAAGATTTGCGAAAAATATTAAACGGTTCAAAAGTTATTCAAAAAACAGTTTCCCATTATAAGTCAATGGGAAAAAGTTAACAAAAAGTTCGACAGTGTCGCAAATGCATTTTTACTTTCACAAATGGGCCTGTTACTTTCGCAAATCCGCCATTTTTTTTTCAGTTGGTGATCAGAAAAATGGTTGGCATTTAAATTTGAGACACTCTAGCAACGTAATTCTTTTTGTATTTAGCTATTCGGGCCCTGAGGATGCTTGCCATGTCTTTATTTTGTGGTAAAACACCCCAGAAACGTTTTTCAAATTTCTGGAAAAAGTACTTTCGCAAATTACTTTCGTGCTCACGAAAGTGTCGAACTTTTTTGCGAAAGCTTTCGCAAATTGTGACAGTAATTTTCTAGTCTGTGGGAAAATGACAGCAATTTTGGCACTGCTCTGCAAAATAACCGCTGGGAGTTTTGGGCTGAAATTTGAGGAACGCAGCCGACATCTCACAGATGTGCCTTTCAGTGTTGTATTGAAAATATTAGCACGGGCGGCAAAGTTATGGCACTCCAAAGTTGACAGTTTTTCCATAGGATAACATTACGGCGCTCAAGCATTACAGGAATCCTTTGGCACCCTGCTGCAAAATAACGGTTTGGTCTTTTTTCCTGAAATTTGAGGAAGATAGCCAACAGTACACAGATGTGCCTTTCGGTAGTTTGGTGAAAAAATATCACATGGTGGCAAAGTTACGGCACTCCAAATTTGACGTTTTTTCCCATAGGATAACATTACTGCGCCCGACACTTAACATAAATCATTTGGAGCCCTGCTGCAAAATATCGGTTTGGTCTTTTTTCCTGAAGTTTGGAGGGAAGACAGCCAACAGCCCACAGATGTGCCTTTCAGTAGTTTGGTGAAAAAACATTACAGGAAGGCAAAGTTATGGCGCTCCGAACTTTTCTTTTTTTCCCATAGGATAACATTACGGGCAAGTCATTGCGCTTTTTCAGGCCCGTATCTCGGAAACGGTGCGAGACACGGACTTTTCGATGAAATTTCTAGCCCCTAATGGGGCTAGATTCAAATTAGCCAGGACAGTTGTAAATAATATGACTTTTAAATTTTTTTCACATCGACGGTTCCTGAGATATAATTGTATTTAGTATTCCAAGATCTCATTTTCGCGCTGATACTCATTATTTTGCATACATTATTTGTACTCACTGTCTTTCTCAATGCAGGTTTTGGGAAAACCAGCCTGTGCGCTTACATTACTGTTATTGTTGCCCTTTCCGCTATGGATCCGTACTCGCTTCACTTACCATTGACGCCGCGCCACCATGTTATCCTTTATGCTTTCATTTGCGCTATGCTTTCGTTATTTTTGCCATTTCTGTCTACAGTACTGTTTATCTTACTGTTTCACTTTACATCACCATGCCCATTGACATTTCTGTTTGCAGGCACCATGTTACTATGTGACAACACATCACGTGGCAGACCATTCCCGGCTTCACGCCACCATGTGCATTACCCTTTCTGTTCTCATTCGTGCTTGTGTTACCATGTGCGCCACTGTTAGCATTTTTGTTTGCGTGCTGTCCCTGTTAGTATGCCACAACACATCATGTGGCGGGAGCTGGGCCCTCCTCGCACCAGAGGTGCGCATTGGGATGTGGGCCTAACTCTCACCCATTCTCCTATAACTTCTGCTGCTTTACATGTCATGGGTGAGAGTTAGCTGACGATCCCAATGCGCATCTCTAATGCCGGTTGGGGGTATGGGGTCCATGGGTTTTCAACCCTAACAGCGAATTTCCTCACTTTTGTCGCTGTGGAACAACCCTAACTAATGCATTAAACAGAGTTTTTTGCCTCTAATATATATACACACACACACACACACATATACATACACACACACACATATATATATATATATACACTACTTATGTACATATATGTAAGCCCCCACAGAATGGGCTTACCTTGGGTGAAGCTCCGTGCTCCTTTGCTTCTCCCCCACCGATGTCCCGTGTTGGGTGGTTCTGGTGGGGGACTTCCCATTGCACCATGTGGCCATCCCTTTCTGGTGTCTCGGCATGGGAGGGCACCGGGCTGGGTGCTGGAGTGGGTCTTCATGCCGCCAAGTGTGGCGTTGCATGGTCCCGGGTCTGATGGGGTCCAGGATCGGGCTCGGAGCCACACGGAAACGGGTAGATGTTTTTTTCTGGGGTAGCTGTCCAACACGCAATGCGCAGGCGCGGGGACTGCTGAGGGTTAAAATTTAGAGGAGCTGTAGCTCCTCAGGGAGGCAAGTAGGTTTTGCTGCTAGCCGGCACCATGAGGCACCAGCATTAAGTTTACGGAGTGGGACTACAAGTCCCAGAGGACTGCAGGCTTGGCTCTGTAAGACGTCTTCCCTGATTGGTCCAACAGTTTCGGCACCAAACCATGAAGCCCTTAAAAGCCAGGGCTTACGGGGACAAGGGGGAGGGGATCCAGAGAGAAAGAGAGACAAGGAGGCTGCAGTCGGGGCACTCGCCCGTGCGGCCTGGTGGCCATGCGGCCATTGCTGCCTTTGGGTGCTGGGCTATGCACCACCACCAAAGGAGAAAAACAGTGGGATTCTCGGCCAGAGAACCCAAGAAGGGAGCACAAGGAAGCTGCAGGGAGCAGCAGGAGCTGCAAGCAGTGGACAGCCCAGGGAGTCCCTACCTGAGAATCCAGATGGAGAACAAAGGAAAGGGCTGCATGTGTGGGGTCCTGGGATTTCTCAGCTAGAGAAACCCACCATCAGGGGACAGATGCTGCTAGCCCATACTAAGACATGAGGTGAGTGGGCATTAGCAGAGAAAGCTTTATCCATGGAGGACTGCAGTTTGGAGCTAAATGGAGGCTTGTGGCTGGGCCTGGTCTGGCTGAAGGGATCCAGGTGCTGGGACCTAGGTGGCAGTGGGTCCCAAGACTACCTGGACGTTGGATGCCGCTACATGCTGAGTAGCTCCAGGAGGTGTGAATCCATGGGAGGCCAGAGGAGACCCATGGGACTGGTTGCAGGGGAAGAAGGCAGAGTGGCAGGCTGTGTTCAGTGTTTTTGTGGCAAAGTGACTAGGCCCCACAAATGAGGCGGTACTGGACTGGGATCACTGCATGAGGAATTTGTCTAAACCTGCGGGGGCGCAAGGGAAAACTCCCCTGGGATGCCTGTAGCAATGGCATAGCATCAGTGATCGAGCACTGGACTGTGTCTGAAGGGTCTCGCTCTTGTCCTAGTCATTCGTGGCTTTAACGGCTCCAGCGAGAAATGCTGGGAATCTCATTATATTGGAGAGGTGGCCCCGATTCTGAAGTTTGGGCAGGAGGAGGAGTAGAAGGTGGGGGGGCAGTATGTGCTCTGTGCACCCCCTGCAGGCAGAGCTCCTGGTGGGAGAGTGTGGAGCGGGGAGTACAAGGTCTAAGGCTGCTTGGGTGTGTGGTCGTCTGACTTCAAGCTACTGAATGTGTTGGGAACTGTCTGACGGATTACCATAATATACTGTACAACTGAGATCCCTGGGTCGAAAAGTACAGTGCACATTCTGTCTGATTCAGCTAATAATGTGGACCCTGGTCCTGGTTTTGTTGCTCTAACAAGTTGACTGTCTGCTGTGCGTTTGAGCATTAAATGGAATCCCCTGGCCTTGCACCATTTGTGTCTGCCTCATGTGTTCTAAACAGACTGCTTTACCACTGCTGACAAGTTGCCTCCACAGTCTTGCCTCCAGGCTGTTCCATCCCAGCCCCGAGAGGGTCCACTGCCCAGATGTCCATCCATCACCATCTTTACCCGGGGAAATTCAGGTGCCGTTTTTCCATTGTCATATTTCAGGACTGTGCTTTCGTTGGCTGTATAGTGCTCCCCCCTTCCCCACGAGCCTTACCATCTAATTACCCCTAGACAGGCGAGGTGGGGGCGCTTACACATATATCTAGAGAGAGAGAGAGAAAGAGATGTATTTTATCCCAGCTTGTGCATGTAACCATTTTGCCATGCATGAGTTATGGTCTTTGTCCCACCCACTACCCCCACACACATGGAAATAAACTGCATATTTTGAGTGAGGACCAATGAAAACCCCCTATTGATTGCATTCTGGAAGTCCACCGAGTTCATAAACTCGTAAGGGCACCGTGTCTTTAATCTACAGTGAACATCTTTATAGAACGTATCCAGCATTTACCCAGGGTGGCCACTGCAGCAGAGAAGCAGCATCTCATTTTCAGTAGGGAAGGGGTGTACTGCCTCCACCCAGTATTACAGTTGGGAAGCAGGACTGAAGTACAGGGAGGTCAAAGTGTTAACTCAAGGTCACAGAGTAAGTGGCTCGGCTGCATTACCAGGTCCTTCACTGTCTGCAGGAAAGTCGTGCTACCCCATTTCTGAGCAGTGCAATGTTTGCATAAATTTATCTCTCGATAGAGTGCTTCTCGCTGTAATTTGCAACATTGCTAATTTTAGGAAAAAGAATGCAAAGTTGATGAGAACAAGGGAAGTTAAGGATCAGAAATCTCAGTCTTATGCAGAGAGGGACATGCTGCCAGAGCAGCGGAGGTGACAGGAGTCAAAACGTGTTATCGCAGTATACTGCTATATATCATGCTGCTTGAGGCATTGGTTTTGTTATGATAAATAATCATCAGTGGGAAATTTATTTACAATTTGTTGACCGATAAAAACACATGGAGCTGAAGCTCATTTTATGGTGCGACATGGGGCGGTTACAGAGGGGATGGGAGTATTGAACAGCAATCAGATCAGGCACAGTGCAGTAAGAAAGGGCAAAATACAATAAAAAAGTTGTAAATACACTACAAATACTACTTGAACTGAAAAATAAGGTACAAGAAAGTGCTAAGAAAATGACAATAAATACAGTAACAGTCCGGGAGTGGCAGAGCGGAAATAGGCAAAGGCCTTGGGTAGAGGAAACGCAGGACAAAAGTGTGTACGTGGGTTGGGGGTCCCCGTAAGGTTGTCGGCTATATTCAGAAGAGGGTGAGGCTAGCTGAATGAGTGCATGTGAGTAAAAAGCAGGTAGAGGAGCGCTAAGAAAGAACTGGAGAAAGAGGCAGAATGGAAGCCGGGAAGGAGCTTACTCCAGAGGAAGGTATGGTGATAGGAAAAAAGCTAATTATCCGGCCGAGGTTTGTTGATACAGGATAGAGGAGTGGGAAGTGGATGAACTGAGGCAGTAAGAGGAGGGAGGGAAGGGGGGAGGAGAGCGATGACAGAGAAGGGAACTGAACCAAGATTTAGCAGAGGGATGATGCGCAGTGGGGGAGCCACCATGCCTTGCTGGGTCTTGAGCAGAGGGAAGGGCGATGTCGGAGTACAACAGTGGTGAGTGAGTGAAACGATCTTGATATAGCTTGATATAGCACTATCATGACATTACTAGTTTCATGCTCTATCACAATACCTCACTGCTTCCTCATTAAATGATCCTCATTCATGACGACTCCTTTGTTGCCTCACTGATTTTGGGGGGGTCATCTTTCTCCATTGTTTTGTTTATTAGGATGCAGTTGGGAATGGCAATGATGCCATCGTCGAACCTTATGAATCTCATTTATTGCCACTCGTGAATAACAGATACTGTCTTACAAATCGAGGAGCCGCAGTGGTGAAATATTTCAAACCATATTACTGTGGTGTACAGATTGTCTGTGAGGGTTGATTATAACAAACAGTAATAGTCTTTTTCCAGGATACAAATGTTTCCATGCAGATCTCTCATGAATCATTCAGATTTGAGCTGCAAGCTGATAGCAGATCATTTTAATAGCGGTATGTATAATGTATAATGAATGGAGTGACACTGCTGCATCTGACATAATGGAACTTCACTAACCTATGGGGGGGCTGAGAGGAGGGAGAGACTTCAGAGTCATTATCATATTTCACTGAACTTGAAGGAATTTCAGAAGTACGTCTGAAACATCTACTGGAAACATTGCTGGATTACATTTCAAAACTAAAGTGGGATTTACAGATAATGCAAGATTTGTGCTGCAATATTTGCTGTTGTTTCATCTGTCATTATAGGGAGCTTCTGTAAAACAGAATAGAACAGAACAGAATCTACGGAACAGAACAGAATATAATCTATAAAACAGAACTGAATCTATACAACATACTAGAATAGAATTGACTCTACAAAACAGAACGAACTAGAACCTATCGAACAGGACAGACTAGAACAGAATATATAGTATGAAATACACTAATATAGGATACAATTTATATACCAGAACAGACTAGAATAGAATACGACAGAATGTGTAGAACACAGCAGACCAAAACAGACCAAACTAGAATAGAACAGAACAGAATCTAAGGAACAGAACAAAACAGTTGGAAAGAACAGCAAAGAATAGCATTGTACAGCACAGAACGGAATAGGGTGCCACAGAACACAATACTGTAGAACAGAACAGCACTTTATACAGAACAGAATAGAATGGAATATAAACACCTGCAACAGAACTGAGTTATAGATCAGAACACAACAGAACAGCATTATATAGAACAGAACAGAATAGAATCTAAAGAACAGAACAAAATAGAATGAAATAGCACAGAATAGAATAGAATAGTTATATAGCACAGAAAAGAACAGAATAGAGTTATATAAAAAAGAACAAAATAAAATAAAATGGAAAACATTGTATACAGATCAGCACAGGAGAAAAATTAGTGTAATAAAACTGAGTTATAGCCGTCCCCGTGGCGCTGAGGGTTGAGGCGCTGGATGCCACACCTCGCACCACACCGGCGACCGGGGTTTGGGAGCGAGCGCGGATAGTCGGGGGTTGGCCAGGGGGAAACAGACTGCAGCGTCCGGGGACAGCTCGCCTTCTTCGGGGAGGGAGACTTCCATACCGGCAAGTGGCGACCCCTGGCGGAGGCTAGGGGAAGCGATGGCAAGCTGGAGTCTCAGGGCATGATTGGTTGCAGGCGTAAGGCGGCAGCCAGTCAGCCTCGGAGGCTGCTCCTTCACGGAAGGAGGGGGGGACACTGCGGATGCCTTGATGCTCAGGCACCTAGCATCCCATGAGGAACATGGGGAAAAAAAAAACACGGAGCCAGGATGACGGAGCACCGAGCCGAGTCCCGATGTGCCACCGCCTGCCTGCGACCCAGGACCCTGGCAAGATTACAAGATTTGGAGGTTGTCCGACCCTGACCGGGGGGGTTTCCGTGGTTTGATGGAGGGACCGGAGGGTGCAGGTAGGTGCTGGCAGGGGCAGGCTTCATGGGTGCTCCAGATGGAATGGCTCTGTGGGGCAGTGGGAGGAAAAATAGAAATAAAAAAAAAATTGAGTTATGTAGAACAGAACATGATAATATAGAACAGAACACAACAGAACAAAACAGAATGGAATTTTATATTGAACAGGACAGAAAAGAATAAAATAGAGTTGTTTCCCCCAAATAAACATGACAGAGGTATGACTAGATGGAGCAGATATAATATTAAATTTGTGTATCAACTGTTAGAGCCAGCAGGGTTTCCTTCCTTTGTATCCCTGCAAACCACAAATCTTCCACAAGCGGAATATTACAGATATTTACTTGAAGTCCTACTTGCAACCACATGAAGACCCACTACTTAATATAATAGAAAAACCCACCCAGTTAATGACTCTTCTCCCCTCCCATCTCAGGGGTAATATTTTAGACCATCTAATTAGTGTAATCTATAAGGCCTTAAGGGAGACTCCCAGGGAAAACACAGATAAGATAAGGGAATGGTGGGTGCAGGAGCTAAATATTGAGACTGATGCTGAGGCTTGGACCACTTATGCCCTTCCAGCATACAAGGTATCAGCAGCCACATACTAGAAAGTATATGCCTGGAAAGTTAGAGATCGCTTTTTTCGAACCCCAGCAATGATAAGTAAATATACCGATCCTTCTCTAGGTGCATGCTGGAGGGGCTGTGGTTGCACCTCGGCAGATCTCAGGCATGTGTTTTGGTCCTGTGACTTGCTTATGCAATATTGGAGGGAAGTTTTGGATGATATAATCTCAACTTATGAGTGTAGGGCCCTTCTTACACCAACATACATCCTTACTGCCACAGTACCACAGGGTATTAAAGTCAACAAGGATATGTATAAATAGACTATCCTTTTTTTATTGATAGCTAAGAAGGTGATAACTAGGTTTTGATACATAAAAAGGGTCCCCACCATGGAAATGTGGTGAAACCTGATGCAGGAAGCATACTCTTTGGAGAGGCTCTCAGTTAAGTTGCAGGCACGCACTGCTCTCTCTGAGATCAGCTGGCACAAACAGGTGCTGCACCAAATGGAGCACTGTCCAAGCTTTGTACCATAGGGATGGTTGGGGACTGACACTTGTAGCAGGCTGAGATGTCCTCCTCTAATTTCTCCTCCTACCTTCCACCTCCAACGCCTTGACCGAGGGTATAACAATAAGACCGACCCTTTGCTGCTGTGGTGGGGCCTCTCTCTCTTTCTCCTTTTCTCCCCCCCTTTTCTCCTATCCTATAATTCATGTTTGTTTAGATAAAAATATTGATACACATGTAAGGAATCTTATAAGCATTGCTCTTTGGCGTGAACCATTTGTGATGTCTTGCTTTAAAATTTACGTCCCATGGAAGGAGTGCATTTTTCAGTGCAGGGCTTTCCCGCCAACAGGGAAGAAAAGAGCACAATTAATTGATATATTGACTTATCTCTCTGGCACAGTGGACTACATGGGATAATGGCCAAGGCGTGATAAGCACAGCTCTTCTGGTTTATTACAGGCACCAATACTTTCACTGAAATGAGAGCCTGGACAGCATAATATATGAGGCACGAAGTGGCAAACTTAGACAAGCAAAGGACAGAGATCTAGATCGATCTAACAGTATGTTATATTGATGAACTTGTTGAAGTGATGATGTGGAATATGATACTTTGTTTGAAAATGTTCTCAATAAAAATTTTCACTTAAAAAAATAGAATTGTTTAATTGAGTTATATAGAACAGAACATAGTTGAATAGAATTGAACAAAATAGAAATTATATAGAATAGAGCAGAATATGGATAAAGAGAATAGAGCAAAACAGAATAGAGCTGTTTTAGAATGGAACATAACTGAATATAGGTATATAGAACCAAACAGAATATAAATGAATACTATAGAGTTATATAAAATGGACTAGAACTGAATAGTATAGAGTTCTATAGAACCGTATAGAAAATATAACTGAATAGTATAGTTATATAGAGCAGAATAGAACTGAATAGTCTAGCGTTATACAGACCAGAACATAATATAACTGAACAGTAATTATGTAGTCTAGAGTTACATAGAATGGAATGGAATAGAACAGAACAGAATAGTAGTTATGTGGTCTGGAGCTGAATAGAACTGAAAAGTGGTTATGCAGTCTGGAGTTATACAGAAGAGAACAGAATAGAATATAACTGGATAGTATCGTTAGCACAGAATAGAACTGAATAGTTGAGTTATATAGAACAAAAGAGAATAGAACTGAATAGTATAGTTATACAGAACAGAACTGAATAGAACAGAACAATACAGAATAGATCATAACATAACAGAAGAGAACAGAACAGAATGGAATAGAACAGAACAGAATAGAATAGAACAGAACTGAGGTATATAGAACAGAGCAAAACTAGACAGAACAGACTAGAATATAATAGAACAGAACAGAGTTATATAGAACAGAACCTAGCTAAACACAACAAAATAGAATACAACAGACTAGAACAGGACTAATTATTTATTTAAGCAATAAGGAATGGCGAGGGGTTATGTTAATATCCTGTTAATCACCCCCTGGGGGCATAATGTGGCACGAGGTGCAACCGAGTTCCATACTGCCCCCAGGGGGTGATAAACTGGACATTAACATAACCCCCTGACATTTCTTATTGCTATTATAAAAAGGTGACGTGACTGTAAACGTGTACCTTTTGTTGTTTTCAGTTTCTTTTTTGTTTTCAGGCGGAAACAACACAAAATAGTTCTTCCACCTTTACCACATTGTTGTTGCCTGGCAACATGCCCAACATAGGAACTGTGACCCCCACGTATGCAACTGGTTGCCCTGGAGTTAAAAAAAAGACTGTCATGGTACCAAACATTAGACTGAATGGGGGTGCGTGGTCTCAGACAGTATGTAGATTTTGACCCTACTGTCACCGTAGCTTTAATGATTTGCTATCTCAAGTACAAGTTATTTGTCAGCTCCCTCTCCACCTTGCTGGAAATGTCAACCGTTAAATGGTTCTGAGTCAAGTCATGACAGACTGGACTTCAGTTTCCCATCTGATACCTCACACCCCCTTCTCCACCGGATGTTGACTGTCTTGTTGCCACTGGCAAATTTCAAACAGTCAAGGTGGCACAGAGCCTTCCTTTTTTAAACTGGCACCTGGAGTTACGATTTGCCTGGGAAGTGGAGTCAGAAGATTTCATCCTCCTGGCCCCTTTTTATTTCTCCTTTTTTCTTAGTAAGAGCTGCTTCTGGGTGGGGCGGGTGAGAAAACTAAAATATTGGAGCAGCTGTTTTATTAGTCGCAGTGATTGCCAGCATGGTGTGAGCCGGGAGGGGATGAGACATCTATTTGGGAGGAGGCTGACAGGCTCATTGACCATGATTGTTGACACCAAGACCACTGAGCCAAACAGGAGAGAGGGCACACTAGGGAACAGATGTGAGTCGAACAGGCGGAGCCGTGGAGAGAGGGGGAGAAATAGTTTAGTTTTGAAATGGAGGGTGTTGTGGAAGGCAGTGTTAGGGGTGTAAAAAGTTAGAAATGTCCTCTGATGAACACTGTAACTGATAACACTGCTTATAGTGGGCAAAAAGTGTCTACACAGACAGGTGCATAAGTGTGTCCTCCATACTCCTGACACCCATGGTTGCCCCCCCCCAAACTGGGGATGGTGGCTAGGAAACTGCGGTGGAATCCCAAACAGAATTTATGTAGGCAAGATGACTGCAAAACCATTGTTGAACAAGCTAAGATCTGCCTTTCAGTTGGTAACTAAAAGAAAAAAAAATTAGTAACTTTTTTTTAATTTGAAAGCTGAGTGATCATGATCAGGGATTTATCAATGCCACTGGACTGGTAAAGATAATGGCAGACAAAGGTTCCAAAGAAAGAATACTGGTAATATGGGGACTTTTTATTTAAAATTAATACACATGTGATTAGGCTCTACAAGTACATTAATAAGGAGAATAACACAGAGCTGATGGAATGCCTTCAGTCTATCACAAATCACCATTTCCCAGACCCTTTTTATAATGTAGCAATACAGCATGATCAGGGATTATGTTAATGGTCTGTTAATCACCCTCTGGGGTGTATCAGTCACATTCCACGTACCTTATGTTAATTTTTTTTTTTAACTTTCTTTTACTCTGATGCTGCTGCCTGGGGTCCCTATGGTCGACCTGCCTTATCCCGTCCGTCGAGTTCCTCCTTGCCTAAGGGTCTGCTCCCCTGACCCATCTGTGACACACCATCAGCCCCCCCCCATTATCCCGCGGGGCTGGGCCACCTTCAGCTCTGCAGCACTTACCTTCCAATTAGAGACCCTCAGGCGGAGATGAAGATCGAGGACTGTGCATGTCCTAGAAGGGCAGGATCCAGTGATAAACGTAGGGGCAGGCGATGTCTACCTCCCAGGAGGTGGGGTGTTTCCTGCTTAATGGTTTCCCCCTGGAAGCACGGATGTGCAGTGACGTCCAGCATGAGAGAGGTGTACTCCCGCACCAGTCCCGCTGACATCCGCCATCGCCTCTGCCCCTTTCCAAGGTGGTCCCTGCTGTTGCACATCCAGTCTTCACTGGGTATCGCTGATGGTGGGGATGCCACGCCTCCCCTTCCTGAAAGAGGAGAGCAGTCCTCCGGACACTCAATACTCTCTCCCCTGACCCACCCCAGGCAAACCAAGCTCACTCTCGACCTTGGGTCATTGGTGTGGTATGAGATGTAATGTCTAGCGCCTCAACCCTCAGCGCCACCGGGCTGGCTATACCTTATTTTAATGTTAGATAAGTATGCATTAGGATCTCATCACTTACGGCTCATGAATACCCATAAACTGGTTGCCTGAACCTGTTACTGACTGCGAGTGGACTTGACAGACTTATCACAAGAGGGTTCAAAAAGAGTGAGACTTTGGGGAAATGTGCAGGACTGCGACGCTGCTATGTGTGGGGGAAAAACAACATGATACCGCTATGCCCCTACTACAGGAGCTACAACAAACACTTCATGAGGAATAACTATAGGGTCATTCCACATATGGTGCCATGGTTCTGAAGCAGCAGCGACCCCCCTCTGGTGGGATGGGGAGGTTGCCTCCTCCACAGGGTGATGCTGTGTGCTTGCTTGGCTTATAGGGGCAATGCAGGGTGCCAAGCAGGAGGTGAGCAAAGCATGGCTACAAACCACAAAGGAAAAATGTGCAGAAAGGTATTTTAATGACAGTGGCCAGTACCTTTGAGCCCTGCTCTGTGTTGATTCCCACTGGCCTCGAAGGTGGGGGGAGGAGCAGATGATGGCACTGAAGGGTCACCAGCTTAATGATCCAAGGAAGGTGTAGGTGATAACTCAGTGACCAGTTTAACATACAAGGTTATACTTCAGTATGTACAGTATATGCAGTATGAGTTTTTCTTTAAAACCATGTGGCCTGCCCTACATGTACATGTGTGAGTGTGTATCTGTGTGTGTGTGCTTGTATCTGTGTGTGTGTGTGTGTGTACGTGCATTTGTATCTGTGTGTTTGTGTACGCACATCTATATCTGTGTGTGTGTGTGTCTGTATCTGTGTGTGTGTGTGTGTGTGTGCGCGCATCTGCATCTGTGTGTGTGTTTTCAGTTGTCAAAACAGAGCTATTATAAATGTTTCAGTCATAGGAAGAGAAGATTCACGTAACAGAAAAAAAAGTAAATGCCTAAAATTGCAGTCTCCTCCATCAAAGCCCATAATCGATATCCGACATGTTCAGATTTTATTTAGGTGCCGTAAGATGTACAAGTGGAGGCACAGTGAACAGCTCCTGCTATTACAGAAGAATATCACATTGTTTAAATCTAGGTGAATTCTCATGCACCCCCCCCCCACCTATATCTTTGAATGGCTGCTAACTCACAGTGTGACCAATGATGAAACAAGTCTGCTATGTCCCCTCCCAGTGTAAGTAACTGAATAAAAACATCCTACCCCATATATAGTGTAAACTCATTTTCTTGAAAAGCACATGAAGGCCAAAGTATAAGGATAAATGAAACCTTTATTTGCTGTCAAGCTTTAATCTGCGTTCAGTTTTTGTGCGTGTGCTCCCTGCTTGTTGATTTACACTTGTCAAACAAGTGTTGCTTTATCTCATTCAGGCAGAGGCAGTGAGGCAGATTCTTCACTACTCCGCAGCTTTCTTTCTATGCAGCTATTTTGTTTTCTTTAAGGGTAATTTCAGCCTCATAGTATCTGAAATCTGTGACGCCCGCTCGGCAGCATAATGAGGTGAAATCTACATGTCCGTGTAGGCACATCGTGCAGAGGCCTACCAGTGTCACAGGGTCTTTTCTTTCCTCTCCCTGACAAGTCATTAGGGAATAATTAAACTCTGTAGTAACACAACGCACGCCAACATACAGGTACAGATCTGACCACAAGCCCCATTCACCGACTTGATTGTCTGGTACGAAATCCATTGAAGAATTTATTAGGTGGCCTTATGCAGTTGTTTGTTTTTTCCTCACAAGGCTTTATGGTTGCATTTAACTGAACTGTTGGATGTAAAACCAAATTAACATTTTTGATATCTGTCTTGCATGCCTCCTGCCTGGGGCAGGGAGGGTGTCTCTTTCCAACCAAAAACATTTGAAGAAGTGATGCACACAGATGTAGAAAAAACTTGTTTATTCAACAACGCACATAGCAATGGCTCCCCAGTGTTTTGAGGGCATAGACCTTCTTCATCGAAGCGGTATCTATCTTTCACTGCGCAGTTACCTCCTGGTGGCTCAGGAGGTGGACATGTCATGTGGGCAGAAATATATGGTCCCTCTGGAG
Organism: Neoceratodus forsteri; assembly: GCA_016271365.2. Classification (NCBI taxonomy): domain Eukaryota; kingdom Metazoa; phylum Chordata; order Ceratodontiformes; family Ceratodontidae; genus Neoceratodus; species Neoceratodus forsteri. Next base: position 111,830,474 of record JADMNL010000034.1, on the reverse strand, counting down.
TGGTCTTATGTTGGGATGCACCTCCTCACCTAGTGAGTGATGTGGAGGAGTCACATGCCGAGAGAGAGGCTAGCAATGCAGTTCCGAAGACAGGATGGAGCTGACTCTTCTGACAGCACTGATACACGTTCAGCCAAGTCAATCCTCAGGACCAAGTCCTGGGGAGGGATATGGAAAGCTTACGGGGTGGGGGGGAATACACCAGCTGCCCTAGCAGATGAAGCCACTCTGTCCCCCACACCACAGTAGGGCCTAACGACTCCTTCTGTGTGTCACCAGCTCCTCTTCCTGGACCTCAACCATTGAGTCATATATCCTCTTCCCAGCTTCGAGAAATGGGGGGGGGGGGGTCAGGAGGCGATGTCAAGCAGAGGCTGGTGGTAAGTTGGACCATCAGAGAACTTCTACTGTGGACAGAAGGGCTTTGGCAGGTGGAAGTAAGGTCTGGTAGCTAGACAGTAGAAACTGGGCAAAAATAGAAAGGAAAAAAGAAAATTACCCAGGCGGAGCCATCTAACCTCAGCAAATGCTAGTTGAAGGCATATAGCCCTACATTTACACATGGAAAGAGTTCCATATGCCTACAAAGTCAGCCTATGCTTTATCCCCAACATATAATATGTTGACACATTCACCACATATCCATTTACATACTCACTCACTCAGACAGACCATTTGATTATCTGGAAAATATTTCCCCATGACAGCCTGCCTAAGGAGCAGTGTCTCATTTTGCACTTCAGTCTTGCTTCTACCACATTGTGGAAGGCGGGGATAGGAGGGTGCTGCTGAAGTACATGGAGGTCAAGTGTGTTGAGTAAGGTCACTTGTCAAACTGTTTCTAATTTTTAGTGCACACTTTGAGTTTTTTGGTTTTTTCATGCTAGTGTATTCAATTTTATGCACCTGTGAATTTAAAGAGCAGCTGATGCCATTAGGACAGCTTTAACAAAACATCATATTGCGACACAGTTCAGTTTGTATTTCACATTAGTTCTGTATTTCTCCTCACCATTATTTATTACTGAGGTCACTTGCATGAAAATGAGACCTTTGCTCCTGAAGAGTTCATCTATTCCTGTTACTTTCTCCCTACCTAAGGTCATAATGATCTATTTGTGACATCACAATTACTCCCATGGCAACAGATTGTGATACCACAACAGAGGACAATGACATGAAGTAGGGAGTAAGCTAAAGAGGGAGATGAACTCTAAGGGATATAGAGCATTTCCATGCAAATTTCTCAGTAATGAGTAATGGGGAGGATAAATCTATCGAATACATATAGAATGCAAGCTAAATTGTACCTAAATATTATGTTTTTCAAAGTTTTCTTTGAGGTGTCAGCAGCTCGTTAAATGCATTTGCACTGAATATTTATTGTGCATTCATCGTTCAATTTGTCACTGGAAGTTCTGTTTATAAATGCAATGTCTAGGAGACTTTGAAAATGAGTTTTGACTCAGGTTTACTCCAAATAAAAACATACGTAACTACTACAGCTTCTACATCAGTGAATTGCACTGAGATTTAAATCTGCAATCTCCTGGTTCAAGGTTCCACACTGAAACTGCCATTCTAAACTCCAGTGGATTACACGGCCTCCCAGGCTTGTTTTTCTTGATTTTTAATTAAGCAATAAGGCATGACAGAGTATGCTTTATTGTGGGATAATGGCACACCTCTAGAATGAGGAACAAGGTAATAACGCTGAGTGCCTTACACACCTGAGCAGTGCTGGTATCCCACAATTACGCACACCCTCAAGCGCCTTAGTGAGATTATAAAAGGTACAGTATCTTTGATTTTTTATTTTAAAAACTGAGTAATGAGGTTTACAAAGTTGAGTATATTAGAGGAATAGTATTGAGTTCAGCAGACCTTGGTAGCTTTCCTGATAGTTCAAACCCTACCTCTCACCCTGTTATGGTCCTACCAGATTGCTTCTGTATTTGTAGTGCAGGCAGCCATGGGACAAGGAAGCATACAATGTGGCTGAGCCAGCACTACATCAGGGCGCTGGCTCAGTGGCTCGGCTGCAGTGTGTTACACTGCCACATAGCAGACCAGGGTTTGCGGGGTACACAACTGAGTGTGCTGCGGAGCAGGGGCGCTTGACTCCCTAGGAGATGAGTGTGGGCTGCCACCCATCCACACACACAACCCACTGCCAGACATTAATGGAGTCCAACCTTGAGGTGTGCTGGGAAGGCAGCCCTCATCTGTTACCAGATGGTGCATGAATGTTAGTCCCAGAGTGGAATACCCAAGTCTGTACTTGAACCTGAGTCTCCCAGATAACAGGTACAAAGAAACAAAGAAATGGCCTGCACACACTTGTGCAAAGTAGCAAACAAAGGATGAGTTGCCAGTTATATACCTTGCAAAAAAACAGACTTACTGCAGTGAAACAGACAATCCAACACTGCACCTGGTGCACCGCCACTTCGCTTGTTAAAACTTTGTCAAGGGGCAGGTACCTGGGCAGACAGACATCCCTTTATACTGACCTAATCCAAGTCGGAGCCAAACAGTTGCTTTGATACCACATTGCACTAAAATATGTCTGGTCAGCGGTCCTAAAGGGATCTTAACAGTGAACCTTGTGAAACAAATTGAAAAAATACAAAACATTAAGCTAGCACGCATACAGTATATACAGAAATAAGAAAATAAAAAAACATGGCATTGTTACCTAGTTAAACATCATTTGGCAGAAACAAGGGTACACTGCCAAACAAAGATTATTCTAAATGACGTTTTATTCCAATGCTTAGCCAGCAAATGATGCTAAGTTTCTCTTATTTATGTATTTCTGTATATATGTGTACTAGCTTAGTGTTTTCTACTTCTTAAATCTGTTTCACGAGGTTCACTGTTTAGATCCCTTTAGGACCACTGACCAGACATATTCTAGTGCAATATGGAATCAAAGCAACTGACTGGCTTAGCTTCTGATTTGGTCAGTATAAAGGGAAGTCTAACTGTCCAGGTACCCGCCTCCTGATGAAGCTTTACCATGCGAAGCAACGGTGCACCTGGTACAGTGTTGGACTGCCTTTTTCACTGCAATAAGTTTATTTTGCAATGAATATAACTGGCATCCAGTCCTTCATTTGCTGCTTTACACTAGTGCATCCATGCCATTTCTGTGTTTGTGAGGTTCCAAGTTGAGGGGGCAGCAACTTCCTGGGCCTGCACCTAGTCTCGCACCAGAGAGTGCGGACCAACTACGTGTCTGGATCTAACAGGTACAGATCCTGCCACCATGCAAATAGGCAGCCCAATCCATCCACTTTTATAAATTGTGCCCCACACCTTTCTTCTACTCTTTTGACTGAGGGACAGACCTATCCCCTCCCCCACCCACACACTCCTGGCACAATGCTGACTAGGAGAGGCCAGCTCCTTCCTTAGTCTTTCTCATGAAGTCAACCCTGCAGTATTCTGGTCCCCATCATATGGAATGCAACTGTCACCCTTTTGCTAATGTCCTTCCCCTCTCTCTCTCGGTTTCGTTCTGTGCCTTGACAAACCAGAACCCTTTCCATACCAAATATATCATTACTACTGTATTGCTGGTCACCTTGATTTCACTTTTTAAATTCTTTTTAATCTTTTTTCGGATTTTATCCCCTTCCCCCACTCCAGTTATTGGGGTCACATGACTGCATCTTTCCTCCGGCCAGCAGGGTGGGTGAGGAGCTAATCTTCATGATTGATGCTGGTATCACTGCTTGCTTGGTTGCCAGGTGCATGTGAATAGCAGGTGACTGCCACCCTACCTCTTCTTTCTGCGTTTTTGTTTATCTGCAAGTTAAAAAGGTGCCACGATTAACCCTTTTAGGATTAACTGGGTCCCACAAACCTCATTGCTCCTGAAAAGCAGCAGGATGATAAAAGCTGGCACACTTCCAACTCCTGGTGCCCGTATTACGCAGCCTTAGAAAAATAATGGCTTAAGAACCAGCTGAATGTATAGTGGCAGCAGCTATGCAAACAGTAAATTATGTACCAAAGTGTATAATTTCACATAGCAATTTGCAGATGTAATGCTAGTTATTTCATGTCCTGTATTTTTATCACAATCCTCCTGGTTACTGGAATATTGAGAACAGCTGTGACATGGTTATAGATAACATCATCGAAGATGTGTATTAAGCATCCCCTGTCTTTTGGGAGCTTACTGGCAACATGCTGGCTACAGGCTTTGTTGTGGAAGGAGGCTGTATTTCATACTCGATGAAATCCTATAGGCGGAATTAATTGCAGTATTGGAAAAATAGGATTCGCACTCATGCACACACATGCTCTGCAGGAAGTGAACAAAATCTTAACAGCATATAGGCAGCCAGGTGTGTCACAGATAGTAATTTTCCTTTTTACGTATTGATGCAGAGGCAATCACAGAACCTGACAGGGCCCAAAACAAGCTGTCAGTAACATCTAATTAGGGATGTTACCACGAAGAACAACAGTGTTTCCCAAGCATGGTATTAGCGCAGTAAAATGCAGGGACGGAGTCAGGCAGGCAGAAATGGGGGTCTCTCTTTCTCTTGCTCTCGCTCGCTTAGTAAATATCTGAGCGAGTACTGTTTGTACAAAATGTCCATATCGTCTGGGGAAATCTAAGTATTTCAGTGCTACTGGAAGCTCCGCTGACAATACACACGGAATGGCATGGTAAGAGCACTTTCGATTCGCTAGCATTCTGAGAAGCACTGGAACGGAAAGGAAATTAGACTTGTAAGAAATAGATAGTACAATGGAAAAAAAAAAACAGTCCCTGAGCGGCAGCATTAGAAGACAGCTGTGACATACAATTCCATTGTGGCATGTTGTACAGATACAAAGTGATGGGCAGTGCTTATGATATGATATATCATTGCCTTACAGTACAATTTTTCTATTTCATTTTTAAAACGTTTTATTTCTATGACTTTGTAATGTGATCTACATATAAACAGGGTAACAAATGAGATGTACAAGTCTAAGATTCAAGCATCTTGAAAGACAGAAAACAAATAAATTATAATAATTAGGCAAAATAAATTACAAATATTCCCCAGGCAGCACTAGTCTTAGGCAGTAGTTTACCCAATTTTGATATATATATATTTTTTTAATACACTCTTGGGGCCGGATATTCAGACTGCGCCAGGCTGTGGCGCAAGCCTGGGCGCAGTGCAACTTGGCTGCGCAGGGGCGTTGACAGGGTGCTATTCAACGGAGCTGCGCCATGGCACAGCATCGCTGAAAATCGCACCCTGGCCACCCGCAGTGCGCATGGCGCAGTGGCAAGTGGCCAGAGTGGAGCAGGGGGATACGCTAGCACAAGTTCCGTTGTGCTAGGCGCAACAACCGCGATATTCAAAAGTGCACATGCAAATGGGGCCATAATGCATTCAAGGCAGAAATGAGGCCATCTGCATGTCATTATGGCCCCATTTGCATCGGCGACTTGTGCCTGGCGCCCTGCCAGGCTGCAGCCGTCGGGGACCGACGCCCCCTGCACATCGCGGCAAAGTGCCCCACTGCCCAGCACAGGCATATGTAGAATAAACTACTCGTTCAATATCTCTGGTGGTTCAGTGAACCGCTTGCAGCCCGATCGCGGGCATATGTAGAATAAATTACTCGTCCAATATCCCTGGTGGTCCAGTGGACCACTTGCAGCCAGATCGTGGGCGTCAGTAGAAAATAATGCCACACCAAAACAACCCTGGTGGACTAGCGGTACCCCCTTCCCCACTGAGACCCACTGCCCCCACGGTCAGCAGCTGGCGGCAGCTCCCACCCGCTTGCCGCCCGCCCGACTGACACACCGTGCAGTGGGCTGTACAACCCATTGGTCCACAGCCTGGGCCAATGCGTGCAGCCCGTGCCGTTACTACACAGTCAGATATGTGAATGGATCCATTCACATATCTGGACTGTAGCGCTGTATGAGCTGCATGCCTTGTTGACTCACACTGTGGACCAATGGGCGACAGCCCTACCATATACGTGTCAGTTGGCGGGCGGCAGGGCAGCAAGCGGGTGGGGAGCTGCCGCCCGCCGCTGACTAGAGGGGGCGGGGTGGTGGGCTCAGTGGGCGGGTGGGAGGGTGCACGGCTAGTCCTGGGTTGTCACTGTAACATTATTTTCTACTGACACCTGCGAGCCAGACTGCGGCCGGTCCACTGGACCACCAGGGACAACAGGCAGCTGATGCCGCCAATGGCTGCCAGCGATCACTGGACCACCGGGATGTGAATGTTTTACACAGACTTATGCATGGCGATGGACTGCGAGCAGTCCACTGGACCTCAGGATATAGGACTATTATTTGTATACATATGCCCACGATCAGACATGGGGGGCCACCGGAAGGTGCAGCCGGAGCTTGGGTGGCCACCCACAGGTGGCAGCTGCTGTGTTGAGCCCTGCAATACAGCAGCTCACCTGTGGGTGGCCAGCTGTTGCTTCTTTTTTGGGGGGCTCACCTGTGTGCAGTGCAAGTAGGGGTTGCGCATGCATGGGCTCAGCACATCCCGGGCTGAATATCGGGATGTGCAGCGTATGCATGGGCATGCCCCACCCACGCCACATACATTACTGATGCGCTCCGGCGCATCGGGATTTGTGCCAGGCTCAATTACCGTTTGAATATTGCGCCAGGGCGCATCAGTGGGTTACGCATGGTGCAACAGTGTTGCACCATGCGCAACCCTTCTGAATATCCGGGCCTTGGTTTTTAATGCATGTACTAAGCTCAAGATGTTTACTTCAGCTTATGGAAGGAGGAGGAGGAGGAATTCACACATTGAGATAGAGACACTTTCTGAAAATTTATATCTATTTACTGTATGATCTATTAGCCCCCACAATGGGTTTATTTCAGAGTTTAGTGGACTTACCCATCTTTTTGCTGTTTTTTATTTACAGCTTCCCCTGCATCCCTTGACCTCCTACTCCCCTGGCTGTTCAACATCCCTGTCTGCCCACCATTCATCCTTTGCTGCCACTTCCTGCCAGCCAATGTGTGGTCACCCACACTGGCAAGGCTCTGCATGGAACCAAGTATCGCTCTCTAAGCGGTGCTCCACAACACTCTCCCCCGGGAGGAGAGCATCAGTCCAATGCTCTATCACACTCTCTCTGCTTGCCTCCGCTCCTGATGTCCCAGGTTGGGGGCTTGAACCCAGCTCTCTGGCATGCAATGTGGAAGCCCCACCGCTTGGCGACACAGCCGACAACTTACCCATCTTTAATTTTATATTATACATTTGGATGGTTACTGCTAGTTTTAACTGCAATTGCATCTGCAGTTATGGAGTATTCAGGGAAATAACTGCTAACCACTCTGTGGGGGGAAGGACCCATTCATTTGCGTGGGTGTGAGCCAGAAAGGGGTGTAATAAATCTATTTATTTCCACTGGTGTTAAATAAATCGTGGAACCTTGGATTTATTACACCCCCCTCTGTCAATCACCCCTGTTGCTGCTGGCATTTCTTGCTTCCCACTACCTACTTTCACTTTCACACTGAGACCCCTCTCCACCACCAGCCCACAGCCAGTAGCACTCTCAGAATACCAACTTGTTCTGCACTGTACGTTTGCCACTACAACAGCCTGCTAAAACATTTTTTATTTCTACAGTGTTCCAAAAGCTTTTACCTCTCTATTCTTCAACATTCTGGACTTCGATTCTTTTTGGTCACAGCTGCCCACACATCAGCTTGCACTCCACATTGCAAGCTCACTCGCGAAAAAAAAAAGGATGGTATGCAGTCACTTTTGTACTTAATCTCCATTCACAGACGCAATTCCTTTTTTGAATATCAACTTTTTTTACAAAACAAACTACCCGAGCTGTTCACCACAAGGTTCAGTGCTCACACTGTTGCAATCCCACTCTCTCACAGAGAGTCCCAACTGCAGACTGGAGCCGAACTGCACGACAAACGCAGGATCAACCAGGTAGCTATTTTTAAATCTAAACACAGGAACAAACAGATTAAATTTAAGTAAATAAAACAAACTGTAGAACAAACATGAAAACGACTCCTAGCTAAGTGAGAAACAGAGCCACTGTGTTTCGCAAACCATTCAGCCTGCCCACACACAGAAACCAACTCAACAAAGGGGCAGGCTGGAAATAAGCGGATGTAGTAGCCCTAGCAACCGCATTAGTGTCTTCTGCAACCTGATCTAAAGAGCAGAGCGCAAAAAAATCCTCTATATTTTATTAAAAAAAAAGACAAAATAAAAAATAACCATCCTAGAAAACGCCTTCCCTATTTCATAAATTGAATATGCAGTGGGGAACTTGTAAAACAAATGATTTATGTGGACTTGAGCAGGTGGCACTTGGATACCTCACTCATGGCTTATGCTACTCGTGATACTACCCGAGGTCAAAATGCTGTTGTGTACATAAGTCATTTAATTAACTTGTCCCCATTTCATATCCCTTATTTATAGTTATAAAATGACAAGGAAAAAATCTAGAGATTTAATTGGCTGAGACATGTCACCTGACTGTGCATTAAATCTGTATAAATGCATGGTCAGGTGCTGAATCTCATTTTCCTCCCAAAAAAACTACTTAGAGCAATTTTATAACTGTTACAAGCCCCTCCAGAGTGTGCATCATATGATTTTAATGCACTTCCTAGTGGTGTAAGGGCATTCGGCCTTCAGCCTCGTCCGTACTACACCCCTGGAGCATGCATTAAAATCCTATAATGCACACCCTGGTGTGGCTTATTACTTGCATATACATAATCTTCTTTCTTACCCATTTTTCATTCTTCTACCTTTCTCTACTAGCCTGCCAAGAGCCACACAGAAGAATGCCAAGTCCAATCTATATCTCCCAATTGTCCCACATTACACAGTAATTTAAGGTTAGAAAGGACTAGGCCCATGCAAATCTTCCCCAACACTGCAGCAGGGATGAATAAGTATGATGTGAAAAACCTGTACTCATTTACAGGGATATCCAGCTCTACTACCCAGAATACCCTGGGATTCAGTAGGTAGAATTTTGTCCAGGCCTTGAGGGATAGCTTTACATTTAACCCCTCAGAACCCCCCGTCCCATATTAGGAGAGACAGCCCCCACTGCACCCCTCAGAACCCCTCTGTCCATACCTCTCATTTGTCTCACATTAGAAGAGGCATTCTTCATTGAATCCCTCTGTCCATACAACTCAACTGTCCCACATTAGGAGAAATGTCCCTCATTTTACTCCTTAGAACGCCTGTGTTCATATCTCTCAGCTGTCTTATGTTAAGAGGGAAATCCCACATTTTACCTCTCGGAACCCCTCTGTCCATACCTCTTAACTGTCCCATACCTTTCCCTCCTACTTTTCCTCACTCCTCTCTCCAGTACCCCCTGCTCCATGCTCCCTCCATCCCAGGGGCCATCGAAACTTATCCACTCCTCAACCCCGTTCCTCTGCTGAGCAATCCGCCTTCTCCTACTGCCCTCCAACTCTCTGGAACTCACTCCCTTCCTCATTCCGCATCCCCATGCTCTTTCAGACACCAGCTGAAACTTCTCCCCTCCCCTCGTCTGCACCTGTTTCCTGCAGGAGGCCCTCCCTGGTATCACTGGTAGTACGGGGGTTTGGCCATCTCCGACCTATTCAATCCACTAGCGCACTGCAAGGCTTGATTTGGTTCTATTCTGTTGTATTTATTCAGTTTTATCCTGCACTTATACAGTGCAATACCTTATGACAGTAGGTCGGAACTTCACTTTAAATAAACCATTTGTTTAAATACATTTAATATAGCAAAATATATACATGAAATAGTCTCTAATTTTGTAGGTAATGGGGCTTTTTTTGTCTTGGTAATGAGATCCGGCATCCATGTGGTGCTAGGAGTTCAATACATGGTCAGATGGTGTCTCTCAGTCGATGAAGATTATAAATTTCATCTTGCCTTTTTATAATTTATTATAAATACAGCTCTGCAGTGAAAAATGACACAATGTATCTTTTTTTTTCAACTGATCTTTTTTCTTTAATCTAGATTTTTATCCCCCCTGCCCCACTGCCATACTGGGATGTATTCTGATATCATGTATATACCCTGCTCAGTCTGTTGCCATCATGGAGACGATAGTGGGTTGTTTTTCTCCCCAGTTTTCATCCATGCCCCTCCCTGCTTTCCATGGCGTGCATAGCGCATAAGTCGACCTCGTGCACGCACAGCACACCTCTAAAGATGGAACAATTTCCCAGGCCTTCCTTCAGGGGTCACTATAGCACTGGAACATGCTGCCAGCCCTCACCCACAGCTACCTGCTGCTTAAGGCAGTGCCCTAAGTCTGCTTGCAAAACCCTAGTCATCTGCACGGCATCGGAGCAGCTCCTTTTCCACTGATTTTTTAAACAAATCACGGACTTTGATCTTCAACTTGTGAAACTGGGGCAGCAATTTAACTACTTGAACAATGTTTTTTATAGCTAAATACACAAATGTTTAGCAAAATATTATTGCTACACTCTGCCTGCCACCCATTCGACCATGGTTTGCTCAGCTTTTAGCAATACATTTAGATTCTCCCACGCTAAGAATCCTGTGAGACACTCCTAAGAGTTCCATCAGGGGATGTATCAATAAATAAAGGGATCCTGTTAAAGGGATATTTCAGTTTCCTACAAAACAAATTACAGTCGCAAGTGGCAGAAGTCAAATCTCGTAGTATTCCCCCAAACAGTGAATTTCTGGATCATCCATTCTTTATTACTCTCGGTCAATCAAGCAATCAATATTATAAAGGGACTGTGGAAATGCTGTAACCCATTGGTCAAAACACATGACATGACTACTGATTATTTTCTGGTGACCACATGCCCCATCTAAACTAAAAAATTTTTCAAAAAAATAAAAAGTCCATTTTATAAGTGGGATGACACAGTCATAAGAAAATAATGCACTTCTCAGGTGGTTGTGGCACTTGGTTATGCCTCGTGCATGCCTAACAACCACCTGAGGTGTTGGTAGCACACTCGCCTCTGAGGCCGGGAGATCAGAGGGCTGTGGGTTCAATTCTCACATCTGGCACTTGGGTTAATATCCCAGTACTGACACTGTAGTGCAGCATGAGAGGGGTGCTGCACTTCTGAGGTGCCGTCTTTTGGATGAGACGTTAAACCGAGGTTCCATCTGCCTGGATTTGTAGTAGTTCGGGAGGATGTTAAAGATCCCATGGCACTTATCGAAAAAGAGTAGGGGAATTTCCCCGGTGTCCTGGCCAAATTTCCCTCATTCACTAAAAATATCACCAACAGCTTAATCTGGTTCAAGGTCAGTTGGCATTCATCTGTATCCCCTTCCCCCGGGTCATGCCTGAAAATAGGCAGGATTTGTCTAGTGCACTTACCCGGTCAACAAAAACTAATAAATAAATAAATAGCAGCACACCCTGTCATGTGTTATCCCTTACAAATGGCAAGATTCAAACAAGGGAATTTATTGGTAGAGCCTGTCCGGTGACTGTGAAAAATGTTTTCATTACTGTATAGTCACCTGTCAGTCAAATAACTATTTCAGTTTTGCAGGTCAAAAAATATCTTTTCACACCCTTAAAAGGAATTTTATAAGCGTGATAAGCCACTCCAGGGCATGCAGTAATGCAAACAAATTACTGCACGTTCCATAGGTGAAAGCTCATGCTTTCACTGCACTTTTGAGAAGTGAGATCATGCTAGCATTACTGCGCACCCTTTCGCGGCTTATTACTTACATATCAAAGTAGAACAGGGTCAGGCTGTGAAGCTCTGGGAGTGTTTTGAGAAAGTCTGGGGAAGTTTTGAGAGGAGAAGGAAGCTGGAATAACAACACTCTGCAACCAATATAATAGTAAAACAAAGTATAATTTTTCCCCCTAAAATAATCTTTTTGTTGCCCGGAGTATTGGTGAATGTTGAGCCCACACAGTTGAATACCAGTTGTCCTCAGATAGTTTCCTCCTGCCTCATTTCTCTTTCAATTTTTTTTTATTACCTTCTACACCCAGGTGCTCCTCTCTTTCAAGTTCTCCTTGTGGTTCCTCCGTTCTGCCTGCTGGACTCACTGCCATGCAGACGCTGGCTGCCACCAGATTCCAGGGTGCCCCAGACTTGAGCTCCTGATCTTTTCCTACCGGACTGCCTCCTTACTGCAATAACTGGAGAGGCAAGAGAAGCAATGTGTAACTGGAGCTGGGGCTGGGTGATAAGTGAGCTGCTGTGGAGGGCTGGGTGACGTTGGGGGTAACTGGCCCAGAGTCGATCGTCTCGAGCATTTGCAGATGAGCCAGTCAATTTGTCAGTTTACTCCCTACATCCCTCTTATCTGTGATGAGCATACTTGCAGCTGACCTGGGGGTGGTCTTAGTGGCACATGGTCACTTCCGGAGCTTGCAGCACCTCCACCGTGCCTTCACCAGGAGCCACTAGCACAGCAATGCTGTGTCATCCCTCCCACCCAGGATGAGCGTGGCCACACTGAGCCCTCCTTGCAGGCCTCTGCTCCTGGTGTACCAGGCTTGGGACATGACCAACTCACTGCTATGCCAGAGTGCTCCCCTGCCACTCAGGCCCATGGATGCTGAGTCACTGCCATGCCACAGCGCTCCGCTGCTACTCAGCACCATGGAACTGGCAACCTCATTTCTCTTTAAAAAATTCTGCTCCTTAGATTACATTTTTTGGGGGTGGGTCAAAATGCATTGACTGCCCTCTCTGTTACAAAACTGAAGGGGTCTGCGGACTCCCTGGCTCTGCTGCCTATGGTTCTCCTACAACACATTCTATCAGACTGGAAAGGCTATGACAGTATACCAACGATGACATGTCGTGCCTTTCCTTTCCAGAAAACAGATGCCTGTGCATTACTTATTAACAAGCATATTCGGTAGAGGAGGCCAGGCATGTAAAACAAAAAACATAATAAGGACAAAATAAATTAGGGAATGGAAAAAAATGGTAGGAAAGGCAAGAACTGATAGTCATACAGACCGACAGAATTGATGTTTAAATTCATGAACGCAACTCAAGAACTGATTTATAAATTGAAAGCAGTTTATATTGGGAGAGAAAGGAGTGCTAGTAGCTGAGGATAGGAAAAGGAAGGAATATTAAAGACAAAGGGAAGAATGGAATTGCCCAAGAGGAAATGTAACAAGACTGAAGCACAGCATGGTACAGTGTTCAAATGAAATGTATGAGATTCAAATTATTATTATTTTTTTTCTTTGCAGTCCACATGGGAGGAACACCATACATAAACTATATTTCTATGCTCACACCAGCTAGTGTAACAACAGGCCATTTGTGTTTCCTTGTTTCTATTTTCTTTATGTTATTAAGACGCAGAATGAAACCCGACCACACTGAGTTAACTAACAGCTTAGTAAGGATATTGCAAAAAATAACATTCAAGTAATGCCCTGGCAATAAGATCTGGGTAAAGGAATGGATTTATGAATCCAGTTATGTAACATCAAATGAGAACTTAAACATTTAGAGGAATGGGCTCCTAGTTAAACAGGGAAGACATGCCATATCACTGGGCACTAGAAGTCTGCTTATCTTTTCTTGTTTTAATGTGGGATTCCTTCTGAACACTACACTGACATCAATTCTTCAACTTTCATCTGGTCCTTGGACCATGCCATCAAATCCCGCACCCTCTGGGGCAGCCCTGCTCAAAAACAACCTGCTCCTCCCCCCTGTACAAGCTGCATTCAGCCCTTTCTACATTGGGCAACACAAAACTGTAACTCTGAATGTATTTATTGAACTTTATCAGACTTGTTATAATGTAATGCAAATGACCTTAATAATGGAATGAAATGTAACGTATGTAATAACACAAGACTGTAACCCTCAATATATTCATTGAACCTTGCCAGGCTTACTATAATATAATGCAACATATTACCGTAATAATGGAATGAATGTATGTAATAACACAAACTGTAACCCTCAATGTATTTATTGAACCTTGTCATCTTTGTTGTAATGTAATGTCTTACTGTAATAACATAATGAAATGTAAAGTATATAATGGCACTAAACTGGTTGAATATATTTATTGAACCTTGTCATCTTTGTCATAATGTGATGTCTTTATCTCTTAATGCAGTGAGATGTAAAGTACGTAATAACAAAACTCTAACCCTGAATGTATGTATTGAACCTTGTTACAATGTGAGGTTATGTCTTACTATAATAATGTCATTAAATATGAAGTATGTAATGACACAAAACTGTAATCCTGAATGTATTTATTGAACCCTGTTAGATCTGTCATAATGTAATGTCTTACTGTAACAAGGCACCCTGACAAACAGTTATTCTAGACTTTAAGTACCTGGATATTAAAGGGGACAGGAAATGTGTGCTGAGTGGCAGCAGGTAGTGATGCTCCTATTTACAAAAATAAAATTCATATCTCCAAATTATCTGTATTTAACTGTACCTGAATAAACACAGATGTAAAATAAAATAAAAACACTGTTTTCAATTGTTTTCTTTTTATGGACAACATTCTGCACTGTTAACTTCATGAAACCAGTAATTTTGAGTATTTACTATATCACAGTTTGTGTACAGAAGGCTAAGCATGAGTTATTGTTCTACCAGAACCATACTCCGAGCTCTGTACACAAACCGTGACAAAGTTAAAACTCCAGATCATTGTTTCCATGAAGAGAGCTGTAACAGAATGCAGATTATAAAGAACAAAACAATTAAAATAAAAACACAGCTTCACATCAGTTTTTATTCAGGTACAGATAAACAGGGATTATATCTAGGGGTACGGATATCATTTCTGTATGCAGGAACATTATTAACAGCTGCTAATTACAAATCATTTCCTGACCTCCTTAAACTGTCTCTCAATGACCTCAAATAAAAGTTGCTGTAGTTTACTTTTTTTTGACATATTGCCTTTTGCTTCCATCAGTGCGGTGGTGATCTTGTGTGTCTGTTGCCACACCCCTGGACTCACCCATATTTCACAGTTTTGGCAATGAGTGGTACAGCTTGCAAACAAGAGGCAGTGTATCTTTTACTAAAAGATTGGTGGGAAGGAAATGTACAGGCATGACCTACAGAGATGTTGTCAAACGACCACCAACATAGCCTAAAAAAAATAATTTCTGGAAATCGGTGTTGCCAGTACTGGAATTATATACCCAATGAATTAACCTGGACCAACCCAGGACAACATCTGTGGTACAGGAAGGAGAACAACAGTGTTTTAAAAAAAACTTTACTGTACTGAAGAGGGGACATAAATAGTTACTTTTCCTAAGACTGCAGAATTTATGAGCCTGCAGCTCTGTCTCCTCTGTCTTCTCATACGAAATAAAAGATACTTTGAAAAAGGGAGATGAAACGGAGCACAGACTCCACTCAGAAGAACACTCACATCCGGTGCTGTCACAGTTACCCCCATGGAAATAACTGCTTCAATTGTTTCTACCCGAGACAAGCGCTGCACCTCTGGGGCTGCACAAATCAGCAACAAGGAAATGAATTGCCATCTGCATGGCCATAAAGAGAACAGTGCACAAGAGTTTGCTTATCTACACAAGCTCAATAAACAAAAACAAAGCAAACCATTATCTTTTATGACATGTATTTAAACAAACCCATGGAGCTGGCAGGGCCATGCATCTTCAGGTCAGCACAAGCCCTGCATTATCACGAAGAATGTTTGTTTCAGTTATGGCACAGATGCGGATAGCACACTCTGTCTCATTCAATAATGGTTTGTTCAACAACACCCCTCCACCGACACTGCTATTCATTTTGTCCCCATTTTTTCCCAGGTTTGTTTCCCCTGTCCACCACCTCAGCAATGGTGTTGACTGGCTGCACAGAAACACAAACTGCATGCACATGGCTGCAGGGTGGGAGTGGGCTAAAAGGGCAACTATCATAGAAACATAGACAATGATATCAGAAAATGACCACTGGTCCATCCAGTCTGCTCATAAAATCCAAACAAACCTGGGACCTACTGCCTATACAGTGTTCAAACCCACACTATCCACCCCCCACCCTACCACTACTACTACCCTGAGCAACCACTAAGCTCTGCACTCTGTCCCCGCTGTGTCTGAAGCTATTGATGGGTTTGCACCCACCACATCAGCTGGCAGATTGTTCCATGGCTCCACCACCCTTTCTGTGAAATAAAACTTTCTCAAGGTTTCTATGTTTCAAGGCAGAGAACACAAAAAGCCACACTCACTGGAGTAAAAATAATCAGTATGTAATTAACAAATATGCTGAATAAGGGATTTATTAAATTCCATAAGATTCCCTAGTAGCACTAGTTCCCCAGTACTTCGCATCGAAAAAGTGACGCTTCACCCCTGATGAAGTGTCATGTCACAGCATATTTGTTGGGTACATGCTAGTTAACTGGCTGCACCCTTCCTCTGGCCAGGAAGGCAGGGGAGGAGCCGTCTTAGCAACCAACATCAATACCACTACATAATCACGTGGGGGGGATGCCTTTCATTCCATGCCTTTCCTCACTGAGCACTGAGACCCTCTCCTCCATGATGTGACCAGCCTCTAACAGGCCCCAGTGTGAGGCTCTGCAGCTCATATACCAGCCCCAGTCTCTCAGCGGGCAACACAATGCACTAGCCCTGCTGCACCATCACCCATGTCTGTGCTCATCCTATGAATAGCTGCAAACTGTTGGGAACACTAGTTGTAGGATACCCGGAGACCCTCTCCCATTGGCTTTGCTGTGGTGTATCATGCAGTGGTGTTGGATAGAACCCTTGTTTGAGACTACCACCTGGGCTATCATGCCCTTGGCTAGATGACAGGCAAAGTTTTGCAGACCCTTTCTCTGTCCCAGGGAGGCCTAGTGTCCCATCTCTGAGGATTACGTTAAATGTTACTATGAAGATACACTAACTTGATAGCTAGGTTAGATTTGGTAAATCTTTTTGGTAAAGGATATAAGAAAAAATTACTCACCTTAGTAATTATGTTTCTTCTAATGGAGTGTTGCTGTATTCTGACAATTGCAGTTAGCTCCAGCACTTGAACTGCCCTGGAGAGTGAAGGGATAAAATTCTATGCCAGGCATAGAATGTTGGGCTCGAGCTCAGTTGAAAACTCTGTCTGTAATACTCTGAAACCAAATCGTCAGATTATTACGAGCTAAAACTCACTGACTAGATAATGTGGCAATTGTAAAATTCCTACTAGCCAACTGGCAACAAAGGCTTTAGATTCCCAAAAGACTCAAGTCAGGAAACCCAAAGACCAAAAACCAAGCAATAAAGCATAAACACTCTTAACTAATCAAACACAAAGCACCCAACACAACAGAAAGTGGGCTGAAGACACCCTGGGGTGCAACACTGCACCTGCCCACCCACTTCCCAAAACAGGTTCTGAGAGGGGAGGCAGGTCAGAATACAGCAAGACTCCATTAGAAGAAACATAATTACTAATGTGAGTAATTTTTTTCTTCAAACAACATGAAGTCTTGCTGTATTCTGACAACTGCAGACTACCAAGCAGTACCTCCAAGGAGGAAGGACAGAACCTACTTTGGGAATAGGCTCTGAAGTACTGCTGTGCCAAACCTAGCATCACTCCTAGCCTGGATATCCAGAGAGTAATGCTTGGTGAAGGTATGAACTGTTTTCCAGGTGGCTGCTTGGCAAATTTCTAACAAAGGAATATCCCTGGCCGCAGCCAGAGATGCAGCTGTACCTCTAGTGGAATGAGCCCTCAGGCCTGAGGGTGAAATCTTTCCCCGTTTCTCATAACAGAATTGGATACAGGACACAATCCACCTGGCAATGGTTCTCTTGGTGGCAGGTTTTCCCTTACCTACTTCCCCATAAGTGAGGAACAACTGGAGGGAGTCAAACCTTTGACCCTCTGTACGTTCTATGTAGTAACTAAGGGCCCTTTTACCATCTAAACCGTGTAGCCTCCGCTCTCCTGAGGAGGTATGATCAGTGAAGAACACAGGAAGAGACATAGATTGGTTTAAGTGGAAATCAGAAACCACTTTGGGTAAGAACCTTCTATTGGTTCTAAGAACCACCTTATCTCTAAGGAATGAAATGAAGTCAGGCTCAACTGACAGGGTTTGCAATTCACTGATATGTCTGGCAGAGGTAACAGCAACCAAAAACACAGTTTTCCAAGTCAAGTACTTGAGCTCTGCTGAGGACATAGGCTCAAAGGGGGGATTGCATAAGCTGAGCAATGCAAACATTCAAATCCCAGGCAGGAGCAGAATCCCTAAAAGGGGGATTGGTATGAAGCAATCCTTTGAAAAATTTACAGAATACAGGGTGAGATGACAGAGAGGAAGACTTCCCCACTGACAGAAAAGCAGAAACAGCTGACAAATGAACTTTGAGAATAGCTGGTTTGAGGCCTAGGCCATTAAGGTGAATCATATAATCCAGAACTGTAGACAACTCAGCAGTGTCTGGGGATATATGCTTCTTGGAACACCAAATGCTGAACCTTTTCCATTTGGAGTTGTAAGCTTTTCTGGTGGCAGGCTTTTTAGAAGCTTTGAGAATATCCAGAACCCTTGGGACAGATGCACGTTTGCATACTCTAACTCTTCAAGAGCCATGCCTTGAGATTGAGTAAGTGAAGATTGGGGGTACCAAATCCTCCCGAGAGGAGGTTAACAGGTTGTGATTCCTGAGAAGAGACAGGGGAAGATGGACTGCTAGGGACAGCAACAGGGGATACCAAGGCTGCCTGGCCCAGTCTGGGGTAATCAGAATCACTTTGCAAGGTTGTGACCTTACCTTGACTAGAACCTTGAACAGCAGAGGGAAGGGAGGGAAGGCATAAAGAAATTTCCCTTCCAGTTCAAACTCAGAGCATCCAGAGGGACTGAGCCCAAGACTAGGGGTCTGCAACAAAACAGAGGAAGTTGGTGATTGTCCAGGGCTGCAACGAGATCTATCTCTGGAGTGCCCCACCTTGAGAAAATAACTTTCAACACCAAAGGATCCAGAGACCATTCATGATGGCCCTGGGAAATCCTGCTCAATGCATCTGGTAGCACATTGTCCTTTCCTGGGAGGTGGACTGCTACCAGAGAGGTCTGTAGGGAATAAACCAGGGACCATATTTTCATGGCCTCCATGCACAAGGCCGTGGACAGAGCGCCTCCCTGCTTGCTGATGTACCACATGGTGGTAGTGTTGTCCGTCCTGACCCGAACCACCTTGTTCTGTACTGACTGAGAGAAAGCTTGTAGGGCAAGAAGTACTGCCCTGAGCTCCAGGAGGTTGATATGAAGAAGGGATTCCTGAGGGGACCACAGTCCCTGGGCTGTGAGAGCCCCCAGATGGGCTCCCCACCCCAAAAGGGAAGCATCTGTGGTAAGAACCACAGAGTGAATCTGAGTGACAAATGGAACACCTTGCCTCTGATTGTCCAGGTCCTGCCATCATTGAAGGGCCTGAATTAAGGTCTGAGTAACAGGAACTAGTTTGGTAAGAGGATCTTTCCTTTGGGACCACAAGGTCCTCAGATGGAACTGAATGTCCCTCATCTGAAAACTGATCCCTTGGACCACTACGTGGAAGCTGCCATGTGGCCCAAAAGCTGAAGAAAATGCCTTGCTGGTCAAGAAACCAGAGGGAGGGAGGGAGAAAGGAAGGAAGAGGCCAGCTGAGAGATGGCTTTTGCCCTTTCCAGAGGAAGGGAAGCTCTTGCCTTGAGCGTGTCCAGCTCTGCTCCTATAAAAGTGAGGAGCTGTACTGGCTCGAGAACTGACTTGGGAAGATTGAGAAGGAACCCCAGGGAAGTGTGAACTTGCTGGGTAACCTGCAGATCTGACTTGACTTGGTCTGGGGACTGCTCACAAGGAGCCAATCGTCCAGGTATGGAAAGATAGAAATCCTTTTTCTTCTTAAAAAAGCCACCACTACTACTAGGCACTTTGTAAACACCCTTGGAGCTGAAGTTAGGCCAAAGGGCATTGCTCTGAACTGGTAATGGCCTGAGGGCAATTCGAACCTGACATACTTTCTGTGGGAGCACCTGATGGGAATGTGAAAATAGGCATCCTTGAGGTCCAGGGAGGCTAGCCAGTCTCCTGGCCTCAGAGAGGGAAGAATTGTTCCCAGAGTCACCATTTTGAATTCTGGCTTTAGTAGGAGCTTGTTTAGGTATCTTAGATCTAGGATGGGTCGCCACTCCCCTGTCTTTTTTGGGGTAAGAAAGTACCTGGAGTACAGACCCTTGGCCCTGTATGGGGTAGGAACTCTCTCTATGGCTCTTCAGGCCAGTAGAGCAACCTTTGCCTCTAGAGCAAGGGTTTCTGATGTATTTGCAGGGGGAAAGGATCTGGGTCTCAGTTTCGGAACATTTTTTAAACTCAGAACCAACTCCTGGCTTACAAACTCCAGGACCCACTTGTCTGAGGTAACAGACATCCAGTCCTGGACAAAGTAAGCCAGCCTGCCACCTACCGGAATGGGGGGGAATCGACTCGGGCTGACACATCAGGGTGTCTGCTTGGCAGGAGCCTTAGGCTGAGGGGTGGATGCAGCCCTGCTCATCCCCCTTCTGCCTCTCCCTCTGAAGAACCCCCTCTGAGAAAAGAAAGAAGAGGCCTGTGCTTGGTAGAAAGGCCAGTGAAAAGGTCTGCCCCTGCCCCTAGCTTGCTGCCTTTGAGAAGTTGCCTGCCTCTCCTTGGCCTGGGCACTCCTACAAGTGATCCTGTACTCATCCATTTTCTTCATGTAATTCTCTGTCTGCTCCCCAAACAGACAATTACCCACCACAGGAAAATCCATGGCCTTAGCCTGGGTGTGCTGCGAAAGGCTAGTACATCTGAGCCAAGCCATTCTCCGAAGAGCCACAGATGCAGCCATGACTCATGATGACACATCACTGGAGTCCACAGCAGCATGAAATTGCACCTTTGTTGCCTCGATCCCATCAGCAGCCACCCCCTCCAGCTCCTTCGCTAGCTGGGGGGGAGCCTATTTAGCCAGTGCCAGTACAGTGTCCCACCTGGACTTCTGGTACCTGGCTGTATAGGCCATATAGTTAGCCTGTCTGAGTCCCAAAGATGATGCCATGTACTGCCTCTTTGTCATGGCATCTATCTTCATGGAGTCTTTGTCTGGGGTGTGTGAAGCCAAGGGAATGTTTGCCTTGTCACAGGCTGCAGCCTGCACTACCCCAACATGGCTGCACTGCTGATAGAAAAACTCCATATCTGAGCCTGACAAGGTGTACCTCTTGTCCATTCTCTTGTCAACAGGAGGTAAAGAGTTAGGAGACCTTAGAATTTTTTGTGTCTGTTTCCCAAAGAACTTATGGAGGGGACTAGACAGTCTCTTAGACTCTGGGATGTCCATCATCTCAACAAAATCAGGCTCCTCCTGATCTTCCACAGTCTCCTCTATAGGAAGCTGGAGGGTTTGAGCCACTTTTCTGTAAAACAGAAAGTGGGAAGGGGACTCAGAAAGCCTAGGAGGGGAACACCAGAAGGTCTGTCTGGGGAGATAATCCTGAACCGGGGGAACCAACCGAACCGAACCCCTGCCAGAAGGCGCTGGATCGGTCGGAACCAGACGAAGCAATTCAACAATCCGAATCGCTCTGGCTATCTCTTCGGCGGTCGGAACATGAAGGTTTGGATCCGAACCGGCCGATTTATCCTTGCCGTTTCTTTTAATAGGAACCGATCCCTCAGAATCGGCTCTCCTCTTGCCTGAAGAAGTATCGCCCTGGTCAGAGGGCACTCCTTCTGGTTCGATAGGAACCGAACCAGGCTGGCCTTCCAGGTCAGCGGACTTCTCGGCCTCCTTATCCCTAAGTCTACCTAACCTTTTATCCAAAGTAGACTTAGGGAAATTCCTGCAAATTTGGCAGTCTGAATCAAGATGATCAAACCCCAGACAGTAAACACAAGTGGTGTGGGGATCGGCCTTAGCAAAGACCTCCCCACACACACTGTAGTGTTGAAACCCAGTGGGCCCGTTTTTTTTCTTGGGTTTCTCAGACATGGCCAACCTAACAAAACTTACCCTTTATACAGCAACTGCCAGGCAAGACTCCCCTATCGGTTTCTCACCGTGTTACGGGTGTTGGGAAAAAAAACGTTCAATTCACATTTTTTTAAAACCGATACAGACCAGTAACCACACACTAAACTTTTTCACAAACAATTTTTCTAAAGGATCGGTTCAGCCGAACCGACCAAAAAAATACAGCTTTACAATTTCCACACAGTAACTATCCTAAGTACCTACAGTACCACAGACAGAGTCCTGAACCGACAAACGGAACTTATTGCGGACTAAAACCGACAACTTTAACCGACTTTGAAACAAGCAGAAGGAGAAATCTCCAGAGCGACTGTTCAGTGAGACAGAGTAAAGAATAGGATGGTTTGGTTTCAAAGTATTACAGACAGAGTTTTCAACCGAGCTCGAGCCCAACATTCTATGCCTGGCATAGAATTTTAACCCTTCACTCTCTGTGGCAGTTCAAGTGCTGGAGCTAACTGCAATTGTCAGAATACAGCAAGACTTCATGTTGTTTGAAAGTACCTTTTTTACAGTCATCTGGAGGGAAGGATCTCGTCTTGGCACTGTAATCTGATATCACGTATGTCACCGTACCCTGTAATGATGCAGTGATGACATCATCACACTTTCCCTCCAAAGCCCCGCTATAGAAACGAGTGCTTAAACTCGAATGTGAACAGGAGGGATGGGGCATTCTGGCTCAGCAAGGGACAACACCATACAAGGTGTTTTGTGAACTGATGAAGTACTGATACTACTTAGAAACTGGTACTATAACTCAAGCTGATACCCGATAACACAGCTAGCAGAAGGGTCTAATGAAGCAGCAAGACGACCATGGAATGCTACCCAGATTTCGTGAGTTGTGTGGAATATTAAAAGAAATTTCAGAATTTATTTGACTGAGTGGGTGTTCATCCAATTACTTTATGATCTGATGAAAGCGTCCGATGGATGACCCAAGACCGAGACTTTTTTGAGCGCTTTATTTAAAAGTAAAGGCAACCTGGGCACTTGCATGATTTCATTCCCAACTTGAGCCCAGAAGCTGAGCTACTGGATGGCTACCATAACCTTTAAAACAGTGCAAATGAAAGACCAGCCCTGTGGAGCATTACAGTGACACCTAGCAGCCTGGGAATCCCACATGGTGGCTGCTTTCGGGGCAGGTGCATCACGGAGGTGCAGCACCAAGCTCTCAGCGATGGAGGGAGGGTACAGGTTGCACACCCTGCATTTATGTATCCCCACCCCCAACAAACGAAGGAGTAGCATGGTGTTGGCTGCAAAGGTAGCCACTTGCCCCCTGCCCTCCCAGTCAGACGAAGGGTATGACCATGGCAACCCCGATCATCAGGATGGTGGAGGGGTAGGGAACACAAAAATAAGGGACAGAGTGGCAGAACAATTGGGCATCAGTGTGGGTGAGAAGAGGAGGAAGACCAGAGCAGCTGCTGTTTACCCCCCCGACAAAAATGGTGGATGAGATTTTATAACACAAGAGTTGTTAAAACAAAATCAATGAAATCAAAAGTATGTATTTTCATATTTCATATTATTTTAGGTAAACATTATTGTTCACATTAATTGGGGAGCCTTGCCCCCCCCCATTCCCTTTTGCTTAGTGATGTCAAAATTCCATTTTTCATCCACTATTTTGTGTGGAAAAACTGCAGGTGAGCTGGAAGACCTCTGCTGCAAAACCGGACCCCCAGGAGGACCAGCAATACAGTGCCAAATCCTGCACTCTCTTCCTCACCAGGGATGTCCACTTGTTGTCCAAGAACAAGCCTCAACCTCCTGCTATCATGAATGGCAGTCAATGCTCAATGTGCAACCCTGGGTCTCCCACTTGTATGTAAACATGTTTTACCAACAGGCCACACCGGGGCCTGGCAAGCATGATTTGTTTAGTGATGAAAAGAAACTTAACTGAACATTAGTTTAACGCCGATAAACAATTAATAAAAGGGCGGCAGTTTCAAAATGGTGCATCCAGGAGCAACTGTACAACAATAAATAACTAATAAAAGGTTAGCGCTATTCATTTTAAACTATACTGGTTGTTTTAATCGGGCGTTTTTGCAGCCCTGGTGATTGCCCCCACAGTTTAGGACAGCCTTCCTTTAAAGCATACAAAATGAAAGTCGAATGTTCTACCGACCTCTGTAATGTGATGGCCTAAGCCAATGTAAACAAACTACCAGCAGCCAGAGACAATATGTATTCAGAAGGAGTTAATGATAGTTTCTGCTGCAGCACGGAGAGCCTCACACCTCTGTCCTCCTGACAAGTCGGGACTTGTGTGTTTTCATTTAATCCTTCCAGTGACTCATTTACTACTGATATAGAGGAAGCTGCATCAGACTGCCTATATAGGACTCAATCTGACCTTAATGGGCACATAGCACAAAATTCTCAAACACTATGCCCACAGAGGTGGCAAAACATACTAATGTGATAAACTAATCGTGCCGTAAGAGGTAAGACTTTTTTCAGAGGTTCAGCGTTTGCACACCAAATCCACCTTGGCTAGGTTGGACTCTTTCTCCTCTCTCTCTCTCTCTCTCTCTCTCTCTCTCTCTGTCTCAAATACAAATACTGTTATTGACATGACAAGTTATACAGGTATTGCCAAAGCTGATACATCTGACTATTCATAAAACATAAGCATACTACATGTCTTTAAATTAATACATCTATGCTGTTTTTAGAAGCTGGTAGCAGAATGCTATACAGCTCTCTCTCTCTCTCCCCTCTGTGTTTCTCTCTCTCTCTCCCCCTCTCTCCACCCCCCTCCCCTCTATCTTAAATACAAATACTGTTATTGGCATGACAAGTTATACAAGTATTGCCAAAGATGATACATCTGACTATTCATAAGACATAAGCATACTACATGTCTTTAAATTAATACATCTATGCTGTTTTTAGAAGCTGGTAGCAGAATGCTATACAGTTCTCTCTCTGTCCCTCTCCCTCTTGTTTTCTGTCTCTCCCTCTCTGCCTCCCCACTCTCTCATTGCACCTCCCCCATCTTCAAATTCTGGCATGGGTGCTCAACCACTCTCTCAGCTCACATCTTTTTTTTTTTAATATTTATTCATGTTTTTGCAGTACATCAACACATATCTCTTTTAGCAGTATGACAGATCACAGGAGAGGTTAAGTTACTTGGTCTGAGTACACAGAGCCTAACTTCAGTAGAACATACATTTTTATGACTTTGTTCCCCTATAAATCTTAGCAGGTTCCTAGAAAATTTCAGTGTTGGGTGTCTGTGCCCATGTTTGTCATGTGGTGCCTATCCAGTCCGGTGTTGCCCCATGTCTGCTGAGAGGTAGGAATCCAGGGTACTGGTGAGATTTATAGACTCTCATCTGATCTGTTGTCCATGGCATGCCTTTACGAAGCATTCCACCTCTTTTGGTGTACTGGCAGCTTGTTTTGGAGCCAAGCTCTCAGTTTTCCATCCAATAGATGTCTATGATTTTGTCCTGCCAGTGGGTGTGCATGTCTGGGTTGCTGGTTTTAACCACAGTCTTGTGATTATTTTTCTTGCTACTGCCAATAAAGTTCTCAAAATACAGAGGAGGTATTTGGGTTTGATATGTAGGGGGTACTTTAGTGACAAAGCTGAACTCAGTGCCAGGGTACCATATCCAGTAATAATGGAATTAATGGTGCATTCTACCCGTTTCCAAAACTGGGCTAGGAGTGAGCAGGACCATAAAATGTGTGTATGTGTTCCCACATCCTGTCCGCAGCCTCCCCAGCATCTCCGCTTCCTTCTGTTTTGTCACCTCCCTCCTCCTACCACCTCGGAAACTCTGCCACCCACCCCCACTCCTTTTTTTCCATTGCCCCTCCCTTCTAGGTATAGTTTGTCTACCTCTCCCTTGTTAATTTTTTTTCTCTGGGTCTAGTTGTCTTCCTGGATGACACCATCATGGTTATATAATGTATGGTAGAATGTTATTACTCATGGAAATCTGAAAGTTTACAGTGTTATTATACTATCGACGTGATGTCACGATGTTGTTATGCCATCATGAGTACATCACATTGATGGTATAACATTTACCGTATTTGCGCATGTGCATCATGTGGTCCGTTCAGTGTCTGTGCATGGGCAATCCATGAATGCGGATCCAAAACGGCTGTGTCAGTGACAGAGGAGCACCTCGGAGCAGTGCAATGATTTTGTGAATGCAATTTGTTTGACTGTATGCCCAGAAAAAGGGGACCATACACTATTTTTTTTAAATATATTTTTATTAGAATTTTCTTTTATAATAGGAGACATCATTACATTCATTGTCATTCTGATATGTACTTTAAATATTTCTTTTCTTTAGGTATCATTTGGCTAATATGAAATAGAGATCATTATGTTAATTATAATCCTTTCCTATCCAAATCCTGATTTCTTTATACAGTTTACAGTTATTCATTTCTAGTTCTTGTTTCCTTCCCCCTTCATCCCCCACATTCCATTATAGGCAAAACTCTGGATCCACTTCTGCTTGGTGAATGGCCCATCCCTGCCAGAGTTGAGTAAACTTCTGTGATTGGTTATTAATTTTAGCAGTAATATTTTCCATCTGATATATTGATATCATTATTAGTTTCCGATCTTGTATGGTAGGAATGTCTTGAGTCATCCATTTTCTTGTAAGTGACTTCTTTGCAGCCAACAAAAAAATAGGCAGTATAGTTTTTGTCCATGGGGGGAATGGTCCGGGTAAACTGCTAATAAAAGCATTTTGGCTGTAAGTTCAACATTTTCTCCCAGACTGTCCACCATTTCTCTTTGCAGACTTATCCAAAAAGGCACTGAGAGTGGACACTGCCACATAATATGTGCAATATCAGCCATCCTACACCCACATCTCCTCCAGCACATCCCATATTCAATTGGAAGGTACTTTGTCAGTCGAGCAGGTGACCTGAAAAACCTAGATCTACACTTCCACGAATATTCCCTCCATATGTAGGACTGGGTAATTTTAACTGTTTGAAGAGCTGTTGAAGACCAAGCCTCTTCAGATACCTCAAGGTCTAAATCTTTGTTCCAACTGAACAATATTGTTCTAGTTGATTCTTTAGTTAGATCCCACATCATTTTATTTAGGTTCCCAATTATATGATTACAATGATGTCCAGAGGAATGATCAAAAAATAATCTTAGGAGAGGAGGGGCTGGATGTGTCAATTTAACCTGAATTATTTTATTTCTTAAAATATAGTTTCTAATTTGAAGGTATCTAAAGTGGTCAGTATTTAGTAGCTTAAATTTTACTTTTAGCTCTTCAAAAGATAATATTCCATTGGGGCCCAGGAACTGAAATAACTGTTCCAATCCTAGACGGCGCCACCTTGAGAAAGTCAAGTCATTATAAGATGGAGTAAATAATTTGTCTTCTGAAATGACCTTACAATATTCATAAATTAGCTGGAATGGTTCTTTGTTACGTACAGTATATGATACCATAATTTTAGGACCTGCGAGGTGATTTCTGTAAAGTCCTTTAAAGGAGGAGACCTCCCTGGGGAAGAGAAAACTAATTGTTGATGTCATGCATGTCATTCAGCTGAAATTCTAACTTTTTCCAAAGGGAGTTAAATTGATCTGAGAGCCAAAGAAGAAGTATTCGGAGAAATGCTGCCTCAGCATATGTCTTAAGATCTGGAAGGTTTGTTCCACCCTGGGCTAGAGATAGTTTTAACACAGTCTAATTTGTGGTTTTGATTTGTTCCACACAAATACCAATATCATATTGTCCCATGATTTAAAATAATATGATGATGGGAAATATGGGATATTTTGAAACAAATATAATAATAGAGGTAGAACATTCATTCTGATTGTTTCAATTCGTTGAAATAAGGAAAATGGAAGATGAGTCCATTTATCCAGGTCCTTCTTTATCAAGATAGAAATAGGTTCATAATTGATTAATTCAATTACCTGCAAGTTTTGGGATATATTTATGACTAGATATTTTAGTTTAGTGGAGTGCCTTTGATAGATAAAATTGGTTTTAGAGTGTTTGGGGGAGCGTAATTATAAAGGAGAGCCTTTGTTTTAGATATATTTAATTTAAAACCGGCTATTTTTTCAAATTTTGTTAACATTTTCCATGTTTCTATAATCGATTCTAGGGGAGATAAAAGAGAAAGGAAAATGTCATCAGCAAAAAGACTGGTCTTTTATTCTTTTTGTTGCATGGGTACTCCTATTTTTTTTGATATTCTTATCGCTACTGCTAAAGGTTCTATATATAATACGAATAGTAAGGGGAAAGTGGGCAACCCTGTCTTGCACCTTGGTTTAGAGAGATTGGTGAAGAAAGTTCTCCATTGATACGCACATGCCTTAGGGGAGAAATATATTTGGCCTAGCCATTGTAAAAAAGTGTCTGGAAATCCGAAG
The DNA here is from genome assembly GCA_016271365.2 of Neoceratodus forsteri. Lineage (NCBI taxonomy): Eukaryota > Metazoa > Chordata > Ceratodontiformes > Ceratodontidae > Neoceratodus > Neoceratodus forsteri. The sequence continues at coordinate 111,801,970 of JADMNL010000034.1, read as the reverse complement.
GCCTTGAGTGTATCCCATAAAAAGGGCCAATAGACCCGATCGAATGCTTTTTCTGCATCTAGGCTTATGAAAGCGGCTGGTATTTTTCGGGTTTGGATATATTCGATTAATATTAGGGATTTTCTAATATTGTCCATTGTTGATCTATTTTTTATAACTATTTATTTTATTTATTTATTGAGTAATCGAAATTACAACCTTTGAGCTAAAAGCTAATTTACAAAGGATCCTCGTCATAAAGGGAGGGGAGAATACATGAGTTTGGGAGTCAATAGCAGCTAAGTATGCACTGTCAAAAACATCACAGTGTGATCACTAGCAGTCAATGACACTGATAATAGCAACACAACATAGGTAACGAAGGCAAAAGCAACACATAACCATGAAGTGGGTACAGGGTGCATGGGGATACAGTACACACAGCAGGACAGACAATAAAGTGCATAAGTCAAGTTAGGTACTAGTTGGAAAAAATCAGAGGTTGAAGTTATACAGGAGCTTGTAGGGAGGAACAGAAGATGTGGCTGAACATCATTCCTTTTTTTTTAAATTTGTTTTTATTGAGTGTTTTTCCATCAAGTTACACAATGGACAGAACAGAATTCCAATACATTCGTATAATGTGCAGTACATTTTCAGACATATTGTTCTCTTTTAAAAGGAGAAAAAAGAGTCACTTTATATTATATCCCGTGTATATAAATGCATTCGGTTATCTAATAGATGAAGCCATGGGTCTAGAGATGGACAAGGAAACATAATAAAGGGGGGATATTTCTATGATTGTTTCTCCCAAATTTTGCCCTAGTGAGATTAAAGGGTAAAGTCTAAATTCAGTGAGGTAATATGTTTGATCCACTGATTCCACTTTTGTGTTCGTAGACTAGACCCACCCTGTAGTTCAAGATTAAAGGTCTCAGCTTTATAAATTTCTGACATTATTTGTCTCCAATTTTGTACTGAAGGAATCTGTAGTCTCATCCAACATCTCGTGATCGCTTTCTTAGCCGCCATAAAACATATTGGGAGTACAGTTTTCTCCCAGGGGGGAGCATGGTCTGGATAGATCCCCATAAGAAACTGTTCAGCGGTTAGTTCGACTGGTTCAGAGAACAGAATGGTTAGTTCATTTTGAAAAGTTAGCCAGAAAGGCATAAGGGATGGGCAGGACCAGAAAACGTGAGCAAGGGTAGCCCGGCGACACCCACAGTTTCTCCAGCACCTGTCAAATGTGTCCGGGAGATATTTCATTAAAACTGAGGGGGCTCTGAAATATCTAGGTGACATTTCCATGCAAAGACTCTCCAATACGGAGATGAAGTAGACCTTACCTCAACTAGTGTTGTTTTTGACCATAAATCTGAAGAGATTTGTAATTGTAAGTCTTTATTCCAGGAGGACAAAGTTGGGATTGTAGTATTAGGGAGACCAGATCGTAATTCTGTATGTATTAGGCCAATTAGATGGGTTCCCATTCTTCCTTCACTCGCATCAATGAATAATTTAAGCAAATTCGGAATAAGGGTGGGTAGTCTAGGAGGTATTATATTGTTTCGAAGGAGATGGTTACGAATCTGAAAGTATCGAAAACGATCAGAGATCCTAAGAGAAAACTGAGATTGGAGCTTATCAAAGGGAATAATACCTTCAGGAGAAAGAAACTGATATATGTGCGATAAGCCTAATGCGCGCCATCTGGAAAAGGCTTGGTCCATATAATTGGGGATGAACTTTTCGTCTTGTGAAATTAATTTACAAAATTCAAATATTTTTTGAATAGGGCCTGCCTTTCTTAATTGTTTCCAAAGCTTATATGTTTGAGTTGTAATTCCCGTTAAGGAAGAGGGGCTAAGGGAGTTACCGTCTGTGGAGAACAGTATCTTCTTTATGTCATATAAGTCATTAAGTTGGAATTCTATGGTCTTCCAAGGGGAATTATATGAGTCTGTGAGCCATAGTATTAGGGTTCTTAGGAAAGCCGCTTGTGCGTATAAGTGGAAATCTGGGAGATTCAGGCCTCCTTGCTTAAGGGATAATTTAAGTATGGGTAATCTAATTCTGGTTCGATTTTTCCCCCAAATAAAGTTTTGAATAATTTTATTCCAGGATGTAAAATAAAACTTAGAGGGGAAAAAAGGGATAGTCTGGAATAGATAGAGAATTCGTGGGAGGATGTTGGCACGGATTGTTAAGATTTTTTGGTGTAGGGAGGTACAAAATGGGGACCATCCTATTCAGATCTGCTTGTATCTGAACTGTAAGAGGCTCATAGTTAGATAACTCGATAACCCCGGGGTCAAAAGGGAGGTGGATACCCAGGTATTTTATTTTAGTTGTCCGCCATTTGAAGGGAAAAGTCTTTTTAATCTGGGAAGAGGAAGAATAGTTGAAGGACAGTATCTTAGTTTTATTTATATTTAACTTGAATTCTGCTAGTTTCTCAAACTGTGTGAGTACTTTCCATGTTGACAGGATCGATTGTGAAGGGGATAGTAGAGTTAGCATGATATCTTCAGCAAATAGCCCCACTTTGTATTCAGTTTGAGCAATCGGAATACCTTCCACCGAAGGGGTGTTTTGAAGGTAAGCAGCAAGAAGTTCAATAAACAAAGCGAAAAGATAGGGGGATAAAGGGCAACCTTGTCTGGTCCCACGGGCTAACGGAAGGGGACGGGAAAGGGAACCATTCACTCTAAGATATGCTTTAGGGGAAGCGTATATTTTTTCTAGGCAAGCAATAAATTGTGGTGGGAAATGAAATGTTTTAAGCATTTCCCATAGAAAGGGCTATGAAACCCGATCAAAGGCCTTCTCCGCGTCTAGACTTATAAAGACCGCTGGGATTTGCCTGGACCGAACGAATTCTTGTAACAACAAAACTCTACGGATACTATCCATTATGTTCCTGCTTTTAATGAATCCAGTTTGGTCAGTGTGGATTATATTGGGGATTATGTTTTCTACTCTAGTTGAAAGTATGGCCATGTAAACTTTGTAATCAACATTTAAGACTGAGATTGGTCAATAAGATTTGGGGTCAATGGGGTTCTTGTTAGGTTTTAATATTGGAACTATTGTAGCGTAATCCCACGGGGGGGGGGGTAGGGTCCCTCCCTGAGAAATGTTGTTAAAGAGTGCATGCAGTTTGGGGATTAGATACTTTTTACATTTTTTATACCACTCTGGGATATATCCATCTGGACCCAAGCATTTTCCTGACTTAGTATTATTAATTGCCTCTTCTATCTCTTATAACGAAATCAGAGCGTTTAGAGAGTTAATTTGTCAGGGGGTGAGGGTTGGGAGATTAGCTTGGGCCAAGAATTGTGTTGTTTCTGGGTAGTTTAGTGTTTGGGGGGCGGGAATAAAGTTTAGTAAAATAGTCTGTGAAGGCCTTTTGAATATGGGCCGTAGTATGGTGGGTTTGTCCCAACAGGGGGTTTCTAAGGCGGAGGATTGTAGAGGATGCCTTGCTGTTCCTTAGCTTACGGGTTAGGTTTTTAACACTCCTGGGACCACTCTTGTGTATAGTTTGATGCAAGTAGTACAAGGACTGTCGGACTTTACTATCTATTATCTTCTGGAGGTCTGCTTTCGTGTTTCTAATCAGAAGTTGAAGTTTTGCATCTCCTTCCCTATAAAGCAACTGGAAATTTTTTAATTGGTTAGATAATCTGTGATATTCTAAGTCTCTTTCCTTGTTCTTTCTGGAGGAGTATACTATCAGTTCCCCCCGGATAGTTGCTTTCATTGCATCCCACAGCATTGCTTGGGATATAGTGGGGTCGGAGTTTTCTGTAAAGAATCTGGAAATTTTAGATGACAGGGACTCAATGAAGCCTTAATCCGACAAAATCGCCGGGTTGAGTCTCCAGAGCGATCTCTTCTCCTCCCTTCCCAGATCGAGAGAAATGATTAGTGGGTGATGGTCCGATAATAGTTTAGGGCCTATACTAATGTCCTGGACAAGTGATAAATGTTCACAGGTCGTCAGGAAGTAGTCTAGTCTTGAGTAGGTATTAAATCTAGGGGAATAATAGGTGTATGCGGGATCAGATGGAAATATCCTTCGCCATACATCAATCAGGCCCAAGTGTTCAATGGACAACTTGAACTGTCTAGCTGTTTTATTGTTTCTGTGGTTAAGGGGTTTTGAGCAATCCAGCTGGGGGGATAGGGACAAATTAAGATCGCCCCCCAGGATTAGTTGGCCTTTCAAGTTGGATAGAAGGACAGTGATGAAGCGTTTGTATACCGGAAGGGTGGTGGAGGGGGGGAGTATACGCTAGCTAGGGTTACCTGTTTGCCAAATAGTAGACCCTGCACTATTACGTACTGTCCACTGGGATCAATGTGTGTTTGTTGGATTTCCAAGTGCGTGTTTCTCGGAATAAGGATTATCGCCCCTCTTTTTCTGCCCCTAGGGTGGGATGAGGCAACAACCCTGTATCTCCCCACCCCATTTCAGCCTGAGGTGTTCTGCTTCCGAGAGGTGGGTTTCTTGCAGGAAAATTAAATCCGAAGACTGTTTAGATAGGCATTGCATAAGTCTAGCCCGTTTGATTGGATCATGTATCCCATTTATGTTGTGGGAAAATACCTTGACAGGATTAAGCATAGGCATTTTTATAAGGAAAGTTATTAATTTTAATTTTCTGTTTCTTTCCTCTCCAGGGAGAAGATGGAGGGGAAGATCCAGACCATGCTGCCCCCCTTCCAAGGCTGACCCTAGGCTTCACCAAGTTTGTCTCGGGATTATTGCACATTTTGTCAGTAAACTTTGTGTACAATAAAACCAGTCCACTGTGTAGTTATTTTCCACCCTTACCCCCGCCTCACGTTGGCAACTCTGTAGGTGCCAAAACAAACAAGATAGTAAAGGGCTACTAAGTAAAACTATGTACAGTATTATAAAAACAACAACTTTTCCCCCAAATTTTCATCAGCGGTAAGGGATAGTATTTATTTAAGGTTTCTTCAGGGGATGAACCTATGTACATCTTGACTTCCAAGTGGAAGGAGCTCATCTAGAGCTACACGTAGGCTCTCCTTGCCAGAAGGTCTAAATAGACCCCGGTAGAGAAGGGGTTCTTAACCTGGACCAGAACAGATAACCTTCAGGTGCAGGAACAGAGCCCCTAAGGGAGTGGTATCAAGTCCACTCCTAGAGTGGTTCGGTTTCTACCTTTTGAAAGAAAGATAAAGGGTAGAGCTACAGGTTAGCTCACTGCCTTGGACAAACATGGTGGGCTATATAGTGGAGCTTAAGAAAGCTGAATGTCAAAGGGGTTCTTGGTGAGGGGGAGGGAAGAAGCTTAAGTTCTCCCCAGGTCTCTCTAGTACCCCACACACACCCTCCCTGTGGGAGAGGAGAGAGACGAAGAAGAAAAAAAAAGGGGGGGCAGAGGAATGGAACCCACCTACGGCATAATCTCCATCAGGTCTCCCCTCTGTGAGCGTAGATAGTGACGGTCAGAGTGAGCAGACTCCAGGCCAGAACTAGTAGGGGGAGGTCCAACTGTCTCAAGGTAACAAATCTGGCACGTCACCCCTGAAAATTAGGGAGAGGGGATCCTAAAAAAAAGGGGGGAAGGGGAGGGAAGACAGACCAGGTCTGGCTAGACAGATCCCCACAGTTTAACGATCGCAGTTATGGGTATCGAGGAGGTGCCATCAGGGTTGGTAAGACTTCTGAGTGCGGCTCCTCGGGTCCCGCTGCATCCTGGGTCTAAATTGAAGGAGCAGAGACCATGAACGTCAGAGGATGGTAAGAAGAGAGGAGAGAGAAGTGATGGGAGGGAGAAAGAAAGGGGGGAGGCAGAAAAAGTCAGGGGGAAGTAACCTTCCTCTCCTATGATCCTCCTCCGCAAGACCCTCAGAAAGGGCCAGGATACTATTTCCCAAGGCACTCGAAGGGAGTGTATCAGACCACCATCCGCCCCATGCACATCCACCTGAGTAGGGGTCACACAACGATGGACCCACGTGATAACACCACCCTCCAGGGCTTATATTGGGTATGAGCGAATGTAGTCTGTACAGCTTTGTCTAATTCCCTCAGTCAAAGGGTTTACAGAAGATGTGGGTCGAGGGGGCGGGAGGGAAAGGGCGCCGGGGAGAGAGGGGTGGACCACGGCCCCCCGACACACACAGAAACGAGGACTGTGAAACTGTCGATGGAACAAATCCCAATCAGCCCCCTCCCCGTCGAGTACAGGGTTTAGTATAATATGATGGGGGTAAGTTGAGGGCGACCACCCCGGATACGAGCCGGAGGCCCGAGGACCGTAGAGGAAGGCCCAAAATGCTGGGCCGAGAGGGGACCCTACTGCCCACCCGGGGGGAGGGAACCCCCCCAAGATAGAGAACAGGAGGACAATGGAGCCCCTCCATCCCAGAAGACGCCCAGCTCCACAAGATGGTTGACCCCCAAGTGAATTAGCAGAGCCAAGGCAGGGTTAGGATTGGGGGACAAACTAGAGCGTGCCACTTTGGGGGGAAGGGGAAGCCGGGTAAGGCTGGGGCAGCCCCGCTGAGTCAGCGGGACCGCACAGATCGCTAACCATCCTGGAGAAGAGTGGGAAAGGGGACCGGTAAGGGTGAAGGGATGAGCCGCAGTGGGGAAAGATGGGTAACTCACGGATGAGGGCCGGAGGGCGAGGAGCTCTCAAAGTGAGGGGTACTGCATCGAGGGGGAGAAATCGCCTTGGCAGGGCATCTCTCTCCCGCCTCACCATCAGACCTTGATGTTCCTAACAAGCCTACTGAACCACGGCGCTTCCACACTTCCCCAAACGTCAACCGTTGCCCCAAAGGAGCGGGAAGGTCGGCTATCAGGGAGAAATAGGTCCCAGGGTTAATCAGGCGATAAAAGGCTATTATTTCGTTTTCCCCACTCCCCATCGGCCCCCAGAGCTGTCCCCTCTCTAGCTCACCCACCAACCCCCGCCTCCACAGACCAACCACATTCAAACAAACAGAGAGATCCAAGAGCGGGTTGTGGCAGTGGAGCGACCAGGCATTAGCCCTCCTCAGGCTTCAATATACAGGAGAGGACAGGGTCCGAGGAGCAGCTCCTGGGTAGGGTAAATCCCAAGGAAATGGAGCTCAGACAGTGGGGACAACGGGGGGGAGGGAGGTCCCATTGAGCCGCCTGCCAGAGTCGCAGAAATGAAACGCGATGATCCCCGAGTAAGGGAAAGGTCCCCACAATCCGGGAAATCATTTCAGGGCCGTGAGAATAGAAACCCGTGACACCGAGGAGATTTCCAGGGCGAAAGCACAGACTCATTCTACACAGTGCACCTCGAAGGCAGCGACAGGTCAGCTCATTCTCCAAGCCCCCCACCCCTCCCATCCAGCCCCACCCGAACTACAACATTCCACCCCCGACAGAGCCGTTACCTCACCACTGCCTCCTAACTTGTTCAGAGGATCCTTTGTTCAGAGCATTATTTGTTCAAGTTTCGAAACTGCTGAAGCTGTTGCAAAAGTTCAGGGATCATCGCAGAGGTTGCTGGATCTTGCAGCTTCTTATGTCCTGGGGGTTTTGCAGTGCGCTGGGCCATAGAGTCTCTTACTTGCTCGGTGATAACCCCTCTTGCTTGTAGATCGAGAGCTGCTTCGGAGGCAGAGGAGTAGATTTGTGTGCCAGTAGTAAGATGAACAACGAGCTTCGCAGGGTAAGGAGTTTTAAACTTGATTTGCTTAGCTCTGAGGTGTGGAAACAGTGGACCATACTCCCTACGTTGTCGCTGGGTCAGTGGCTCGTAATCGTTGTCAAAGAGGAGTCAGGACTGACCCCATTTAATTTTCCCCTTTTGCCATGCCTTTATGAGAAGAGATTCCTTAACTTGAAAACCGAGGAATCTTATCAAGAAAGAGCGCGGCCTGGCGTCAGATCGTGTGGGCTTGGGGCCTAGGGCGCGGCGCACCCTCTCAATGTCTAGCTGGAATTCAGGGTCGAGAGCTAAGGCCGTACAGAGCAGGTAGTCCGAGAAGGCTCATGGGTCGTACCCTTCCTCGCCCTCCGGGATTCCAAATATCCTGATGTTGCGCCACTGGTTCCTGTTCTCGGCATTTTCTTGGCGCATCGAGATAGCGATTTTTTCGGCAAGGATGGACTTAACTGCATCCTCCAGGGCGTACAGCCACGTGGAGTTGGTAGAAATCTGGCGGTCAGCTTCAGAGAGTAGGGATTCCAGGTGGGCCAAGTCGTTTCTTAGTTCTTTCAAGGAGTCACGTACGTCACCTCTAAAGTCTGCAATGGCCTGCAGTATGGTGTCAGTTGTGGATTTTGTTGTTCTTTTAGGCAGCTTAGCTTTGTGCTGTTTTCTGTCAGGGCCCTGGGAGTACCTGGGGCAGGCCTCTCCCTCGTTGGGGTGTAGATCTTCAACATCATTGTTTTCCGCGATCGGGAGGAATCGGTTCCGCGACGCTTTAGCCATCACTGAATTATATTCCGGAGCAATGTCAGGCTGGTTTTCTTCGTTATTTTTGGATCATTTGAAAGGATTGCTCGTTTAATAATGTATTGAAGGCAGGAGCTAACCGAGACAAGCTGTTCACAGAGGCATACTGGAACCGGAAGTCACCGCTGAACATCATTCCTGATCCCTACATTAGTTACTAGGCTACATCCAGGACAGTAAGCATAGCTGTGGTAAACAGGCAGGGTAGTGCGAATTAATCAGGAATAGGTAACAGAAGAGGAATCAGAGGAGGGGAAAGGAGGTTAGGCTCATGGGTAGGGATGGTATGGAATAGGGAGGTGAGGGCTAACAGGGAGCAGGTGAGGGGAGTGGGGGGGTGCACGGTAGGTAGACTGGCAGGGCAGGTGTAGAGCAGGGAGCTTCAGGCCAATTTGTAGAGCGCAAGATTAACCTTGGCAGTCCCTGAATACAGGGGTCAGGTAACAGCAGGGTTAAGAGTGGCGGTAGCAGCGAACAGGTGGGGAGATAGTCTTTATTGCTCATTCTTGTGAGGACAGTGGCATGCAGGGCTTGTGGGTTAAGAGTGGCAGTAGCAGTGTACAGGGGGGACAAACTTTCTTAGCTCGAACTTGAAAGGACTGAGGTGTGTAAGGTTTGTGGCAGCAGCTGGTAGCTCATTTATCAGGCGGGAGACCTAACTGCGAAGGCCCGCCTCCCCAAAGCAGTCCTTCTGAACGGAACAGCTAATGCTTGCTTAGTAACACTTCTAGTGGCCTGTTTGGCTGCAGCAGGACGGAATAAGGCTTGCAGGGAGGGAGGTGCAAGTCTGAGTTGGGCCTTATTTTCCAGAAGACAGGCATGTGGCATAAAACGGTCTTCAAGTGGGAACCATTCAGCCCTTTTGTAAAGGTCGCATGTATGCGTTAGGTGATCAGCACCTAACACAAACCTACAGGCTATATTTAGCGAGGTGTGCACTTTGGGCAGGCTTGTATCAGTGGCAGCCCCATAGACAACATTCTCGGAGTCCTGGATAGGTAGGATTGTACCTCTGACCACCTGTTTCCTGGCCATGGGAATAAGGCAGAACTGAAGCCTGTATAGGGCAGCTAGTTTCCTATTGGCTACAGTCGTAATATTGCATATATGTTCATCAGATGACAAGGACTCATCTATTGTGAGGCCAAAATATCAGAATGAGGACACCTGCTCTAAGGTTGTATGAGAGTTGCAGGTAACTGAGAGGGGTAGAGTAGATCTCTTCTTTTGTCGTCCAGCAAAGAGCATCATCTTGGTCTTTTTACTGTTGAGCACCAGCATGCTGTCCTTTGAATAACATACAATGTATGATTCATCTATCAGTAACTGGTTTGTGTCACAATCTTGAGGTTGCCATGGCGATGTAAACCTCTCGCGCTTCGCCCTCGAGGGTTAAACGGTCGCCATGGCAACCTCTCGATGGGTAACAAACCGGTTAAAAATAGATGACCATACATCATCCTTTATATAGTGTATAACAGGGTATTGTTCTGTATAGAATTCCATTCATTTCAAAATGCTGTTGTACTACAGTTCAAAGGTCATGGAATGTGATGGTACCCTTCTGTGTCACAACAGCAGTCTGACACCTCGAGAGACTACACAAGTCAGTTTCATTCTGAGAGCAAAAGAACTGCTGTGTGCACATTACTCATAAAACTATACACTATAAAAATATAGGATGAGCAACTTTATGCATAACCAGTGGGTTATGCCACCTCTGGGTTCCGATTCCCATGGACCTATCGAGCTTCGCTCTCAAGGACAGAGGGAATCGGAATCTCACTGTGGCAGAACACACTGGTTGTGCATAGTTGACCATCCAGTATTCTCTATATTGTACCTAGCCCTTTCAGCCACTGTGCATCAGTACTTATAGATTTTCAAGTGTCTCTTTTTGCACATCAGCTACTGAGTGTTTTTTTAATCATATATATTTTGTATTTTGACGATGTTACCACTACAGGATTCCTACTGTTTAGTTGCTTTGTCTCTTACATATTTGTTACTGGTCTTACAGTCTATATTTCTGTGTATTTATATTTTAACAAGTATATATCTTTATTTTAAGTGCCTTTTTGTACTGGTATTTTCTTATCTTCTAAGTTCCCCTGTATCATCTTTTATTCACTGGCCTTTTCTTACCAGTTAGTCCTCCGACAATAAATTCTGTATTACTTATTAGTATTGCATTTATTTATAACTGTTTGTTAAGCTGTCATATCTGTCTCATCTGTCTGTTTATATCTGTGTGTTTATATCTCTGTGCTGTTTGTATTACTTTTGTAAGGTGCCCAGAGCCCGTGTGTTTATCTCTCTGTGCTGTTTGTATTACTGTTGTAAGGTGCCCAGAGCCCGTGTGTTTGTATCTCTGTGCTGTTTGTATTACTGTTGTAAGGTGCCCAGAGCCCGTGTGTTTGTATCTCTGTGCTGTTTGTATTACTGTTGTAAGGTGCCCAGAGCCCGTGTGTTTGTATCTCTGTGCTGTCTGTATTACTGTTGTAAGGTGCCCAGAGTCCGTGTGTTTATATCTCTGTGCTGTCTGTATTACTGTTGTAAGGTGCCCAGACCCCGTATGTTTATATCTCTGTGCTGTTTGTATTACTGTTGTAAGGTGCCCAGAGCCCGTGTGTTTATATCTCTGTGCTGTTTGTACTGTATTACTGCTGCAAGGTGCCCACAGACCATATGTTTTTATCTCTGTGCTGTTTGTATTACTGTTGTAAGGTGCCCAGAGCCTGTGTGTTTATATTTGTGTGCTGTTCGTATTGCTGTTGTAAGGTGCCCAGGGCCAGAGTGTTTATCTCTCTGTGCTGTTTGTATTACTGTTGTCAGGTGCCCAGGGCCCGTGTGTGTTACTGTTGTCAGGTGCCCAGGGCCCGTGTGTGTTACTGTTGTCAGGTGCCCAGGGCCCGTGTATCTCTCTGTGCTGTCTGTATTATTTTTGTAAGGTGCATAGAGCCCGTGTGTTTATCTCCCTGTGCTGTTTGTATTATTGTTGTAAGCTGCACAGAGCCTGTGTGTTTGTATCCCTGTGTTGTTTGCATTATTATAAGATGCCCAGAGCCCACGTGTTTATATCTGTGTTGTTTGTATTACTGTTGTAAGGCAGCCAGAGCCAATGTGTTTACTAGATCTCAGTAGCCAGTACAAACAGCTAGCATGTATGCACAGTGTTCTTGGGGGCAGAGCTCAGGGGATCACTCAGTCAAGACCAAAGGACGGCTAGCTGCATTAGCCTGCCTCAGGTTTTTAAGTAGTTTTTTTTAATTCTACAGTAATTAATTAAATAAAAGTCTTTTAAGGGCACATTTGTTTTTAGCAAGCTTTGAAGCCTCTAAGCTGTAACTCGGCCCCAAAACAGCATTTTGATGATACAATGTGGGGAACAGGACTACAGCAGGTTAAATGTAAAGTGTACTAGAATCAGTGGGTTGGGCGGCTGTTTATGTCACTTTATTACTAAACTTAGCAGGCCACGTTTATTTCTGGGGGTAGTATTATGTTTAATATATTTCCCCTGAACAATGAAAGGTGGCTTGTTAAAGCAACGGTGCAGTGAACTCAGGCAAACAGTTTGACTCTACTTTTTTTTTTTAATTGTAACAGACTCCTGGCATCTTACGTTTTTATGTGACAGAGCACGCCCCTCACTCAACAAACTACTACATCACAAATTGCCGGAATGCAGGGGTGGCACTGTAGCAAAACTGGACCAGAAGGGGAACAGATCTGGCAGCCAGAGCCTCAGTATGACTTAGGATCCCTTCCCCTAAGCAAGGTGTGCAGAACAAAATGTTGAATCAAGGACTGGTGAAATCCTTAGTAGGTAAGCAAACGGGTGGGAGGGTGGTGGCTTGAGGGTTGTTTTAAATAACAGGTTGATTGTTGTTCTTTAATGAACAGATGCCTCTAGGAGAACACTGAAAAATAGATTTGGACACAATTTAGTTTATATTTCACGTTAGTTCAGTATTTATTCTCCTTATTATTTATTACTGAGGTAATCTGCATGAGAGCTGGATCTTTTTTCCTTAAACGTTTATCAGTTCCTTTGCTTAATCCCAACCTGATGTCATAATGCTCTATCTGTAACATATACAATAATGTATGGGGTGCGTGCATAATAAGAAATTATGGCACTCTTGGTGTGGGATGCTATATAAACCCCCAAGGGCAAAGCCCGAGGGGTTTATAAAAGCATCCCACACCGAGGGTGCACATAATTTCTAATTTATGCACTCACCCCATACACTGTTATATGTAATTGCTGGGGCACGTTTTTTTCTCCAACCCGAGTAAAATAAATGCATTTTTCTAGTAAAATCTTGTCTTTTTGTGTGCATGTTAGAATAGTTGACGCAACAGCAGGAAATCATGGGGTAAATGTTGTGAAACACTTTGCTGGCAAGGTTTTTAGTTGATATTTTAAAAAATTGTGTTTAGCTCTGGTTGGTAGTTGTCAGAGCGATATTCAAATGAGTTTACAGCTGACTGTAGCTCATTTGTATATCTCCGTGACAACCAGTGCAGCGAACTTGGAAAAATATTTTGAAAATATGTAGTAACTGTAAATAGAGTTGGGAACTTTGTTTTCGGCTTGTTTTGATTTAATGGCTTTTGCCATCGAAGTCCAGGAAATGCCACGAATCTCACCGTGGCTGACCGTGTGCAAGCAGGGCAGAGGAGAAGCTGGGGTGATGGGTTTGTGTGGCTCTTGAACCGTCCGATGCTGGTGAGAAAGCGTTAGAATAAATTTCTGTTTTTTTTGTTTGTTATTTCTGTGAAGGCTTTTGGTGGAACTGTTATTCGGTTTAGTGCCTCTGTGAGTGATGTTTGACAGCAGTTGTGAGAGTGAGTTACCGAGCGCGAGCAGGGCAGAGGAGAAATGGCGTGTGTTCGCCGTTATAACCCGCGGGTTATAATGGCAAATAATAACCTGCATCTCCTATGAGAAAAAACATGCCCCAGTTATTACAGCACAGTTACTTTCATAACAGACTGACATCACAACAGTTATGACTTCAAGTGGGTGATATGCTATAGGGGTTGATGGGCTATAAGGTATCAAGATCCGGCTTTCATTCAAATTACCTCAATAATAAATCAGGTAGACGTGAAATCTATAACAGAAATAGGAAATACAAACCAAATTTGTCTAAATATTCTGTTTTAAAAAGCATCAGCAGCTCTTTAAATCTGTGCTGATGTATAGTACTTGCATAATAAAAATTTTAAAATAGACATAATTTGGTTAACCAAAAATGGATGCATAACTTGTTATGACTTTTACTAGGATTTCCATGACTTCTGTCATTTTGACCATGACAATACCATGATTTTCTTTAAAATATATGGTGACAAAACTACAGCCCAATTTATATTAAAAATGGACGAAACCCCCCAAACAAGCCCATTTCCAGCCCACCTGTGTGCGAGACGTTTGTTTCAATTCTTGATTCAAGCAGTTGTTTTATTTATTGAAAATGTTTCACCAGGAAAGGCACACTGAGCAAAAAGATGCTCGCTCCCTAATGCGACAATGGTTGTTACAGAGGAGGCAGGTATACATACAATAGTTGAACTTATAGTAGCATAATATGGAAAATGTACATAGTTGGGAGGGATTACATTTGAACTATTACATAGGCAGTGCAGTTCAGCACATTGCAGGCACAGCAAGTACAGGTTATGCAAATCATGGTTACACAATGAGGTAAACAGTACAGAACATGATCTTAAGGCAAGGTATACAATACAAGGGTACCCATTGAGGCTAAACATGAAATAAATAAGTGGCAGTTACAGGACAGGGGTAGTAGTAGCAGAATTTGAATGTAGTAGCGGAGGTTGAGCTACAGGGAGATGCATAAAGTAGCAAGAAAGGATTTGGAGAGTGAGATGGGGGGGGAGATGGAGAGTGTAGAAACATAGGTGTATAAGGGAGAGGTCAAGGTGAGGGGGAGGGAGTGGGGAAGGGGAGCTTAGGTTGATTGGGAAGGGGGGAAGGGAGCAAATTGCGAGTGAGGGGTAGGTAATAGGGAGGGTATAAGTGCGCAGGGTAGCATATAAGCCAGACTATTAGGTGTGGCCAGGCCGCTGGTCAGGCACGGGGGGAGGCGCCAATGGGAGGGTGGTCAGGGGCAGCAGCAGTTAGGTGCAAGGAAGTTAGAGAGGGCATAGGAAAGGGAGAGCTTGGATGAAGAATGTCGGACCTGGGTGGGCAGGCCATTCCAGAGTTTAGGGAAGAGATAAGAGAATGCAGATTGGCCGGTGGTGGTCCTACGGCAAGGGATGAATAGTAGTCTAGAGTCAGTGGATCTGAGGGCGTGTGAGGGGGTGGGGAGGTTAGAGCGGATGCGAGATAGGGAGGGAGGGAGCCGAACCAGAAGTTGGAGGTGAATTTAGCGCAATGAATTAGGCGCTTGTTGCTCAGAGAAGGTAGGGACAGGGAACGATAAAGCATGCAGTGATGTGATCGAGGGAGGGCATCAAAGGCAAAGCGGGCAAAAAGCATTAAAGAGGGGGTCTAATCTGGCTAGGGTGGTCTGTGCAGCGGAACTGTAAACTACATCACAGTAGTCGAAGGAGGGTAGAATCATTTTCTGAACAATTTCGCGTCTGACAGGAAGAGGGAGACTAGTGCGGTTTCTATAGAGGGCACCAAGTTTTGGGTGCAGTTTGGAAATGATAGTATCGACGTGAGTGGAAAAGGAGAGGTGGCGGTCAAGCCAAACCCCGAGATACCTGAAGGAGGGTACTTCTTCGAGGACGGTGTTATTTAGGGTGTGGAATTGCAGAGGGGAGGTGAGTTTGGAAAGGCGCTGTCTGGTGCCGAAAGTCATACAGTTGGTTTTCTTAGCATTTAGGGAGAGTTGGTTGCTATTGAACCAGAGTTGGATTTTGTTGAAGTCAGTTTGAAGTTTGGAGCGACTTCTTCATGGGTCCGCCAGAGGTGAAGAGGACTGTGTCGTCTGCATACATGTGTATGGCAGAAGAGGAGCAGGAGTTTGGCAGGTCGTTTAGGAGGATGGAGAAGAGGATGGGGCCAAGAACTGAGCCTTGCGGAACGCCGGAGGTGATGGGGGGAGATGCGGTCAGCTATTTTAGTGGATTGGGTTCTGTTTAGAAGGTAGGCACTGAACCAGTTAATGGCGGATTCAGCTAAACCAGCTTCGGAAAGGCAGGATAGTAGGAGAGAATGGGAAACAGTGTCGAAGGCTTTTGCGAGGTCAATGAAAATAGCGGCAGTGATTAGCTCTTTGTCCATTCCAGTGAGGATGTAGTCTGTGAGTCTGAGCAGGGAGGAGGTAGTGGAGTGGTGTTTTCTGAACCCGGACTGGAAAGGGGTGAAGAAGTTAGTTTCGGCGAGGAAGTGGGAGAGTTGGGATAGCACAAGGTGTTCCTGGAGTTTTGCGAGGGTGGGAAGGAGGGAGATGGGGCGGTAGCTGGATGCAGAGGTAGAGTCACCGCCTTTGGGGAGGGGGAGAACAGTGGCATGCTTCCATACGGAGGGGAGTGACTCGGTACTGAAGGATAGATTTAGTAGGGCTGCGAGGGGGGTAGCGATGGCGGGAGCAGATAAGAAGAGGAGTTTGTTGTCAAGACCATCAGGGGATTTGCCTTTGGAGGGGTTTAGGGCACAAGGGCATCTAAGGTTTCAGAGGAAATGTGTCTAAAGGAGAAGGGTTCATGCGGATAGGTGGGGGATGGGAGACTGAGGAGATGGAGTGTTTGCAGGCGGAAGGGCTTCGAGGAGGGCCTGGGCACAGGTAGTGAAATACGAATTAAACTCGGTGGCGACTTCCAGGGGTTCAGAAAGGAGAGTACCTTGGGCAAGGAGAAGAGGTGGAGGGTTAACTGTTTGGGGGGAAAAAAGGGAGCTAATGACTTTCCAGAATTTGGAAGGTCTTTCAAGGTTTGCATTAAGTGTGTTATTAAAATATTCAGACTTAGCTAGGCGGGTGGCCTTCGTGCACCTATTGCGGAGCATGCGATAGGAGGTATAGTCACCGGGGAGGAGTGAGGATTTGTGGATTCGCCAGGCCTTATCACAGGCTTGTTGGCAAGCAGTCAGCTTGGGAGTGATCCAGGGTAGGTGGGAACCACGGACTGTAGCCCGGCATAGGGGGCGTGTTTGTCCCAGGCAGAGAGGAAGGTATTCTAAAAGTGCATAAGGGCTGAGTCCATATTAGAGTGGTTAGTGCTTGGGACCCAATTAGAGTGGTGAAGATCATCCAAAAGGGGGGAGAGGTTGAGGGATTTGTAAGAACGCTGGAATATAAATTTGGGAGGGGATTTAACTCTGTGGATTTTGCGAACTAAGTAGATTGGGTGGTGGTTGCTAATGGAATCGGAGAGAAGACCAGAGCTGACGACGCGGTGTGGGTGGGAAGTAAGCACCCAGTCAAGGAGTGAGTGATTACCGGACTTAAGGTTGGAGCGAGTGGGTTCAGTAATGGTTTGACAGAGGTTAAGAGCAGTTAACTCGGTTTGGGATTTGTTAAAAATGGGTGCTAGCCAATTGTGATTAAAATCGCCCATAGCATATAGTTCACCTGATTGGGCAAGGGAGGACAGCTGGCCCAGAAAGTCGGTGACTATTGTGGTTGGCGTGCCTGGGCAGCAGTAAATGTCAGCCACAAAGATAGGTAGTGGGGGGGGGGGGGACAGTTTTACCATCAGGAGCTCGTAAGCTTTGGGTACAGTTTTTGTAATGGAGACAGTGAAGTGGAGTTGTATAAGATATGTTTTGTTTTCCGGAGCTAGTTGCAATTGTTTCTCATGATATTATGTCAAGTTAAAGTTTTAAGTTTGTTGTTCGACAAGAATTGTCATTAAAAACAAAGAAGTCCTTAAAAAACAGTGAAAAAAAAAATATATATATATACATATATAAAATTGCACTTTAATGTTAAACCTCAATTTTTGCACCTTAATAACTTTGCAACCATTCAACAGATTTGCGTGAAATTTGGCATGCGCAATTTGGTACGGTAGATCGCTTGATTTACCAAGTTGCGTTCTGGTCGTACATACAGTTTCTGCGCAGCGAAACACCACAAAATGCACTTTTCGTCAGTTTTGGCGCGTTTTTTTGCCCATGGCACTGTGACCACACCATGTGGTCTTTTGGTCTGAAATTTGGACCACAGAAAGAGTTTGGGTCCAGGAACAATCAGCATTGGTTTGGTAAAAAAATATTAATCCATTCAAAAGTAATTCAATTTTTAATTTTTTAGTTCTGCGCATGTTCAGTTCACTCCAAAATTTATATATATTTTTTGCAAACTAAGCATGGTCTCACGGTCAAAGATTTTGTCAGCTCGCGAATTAAAATCCTAGTCCATTAGAAAAATTATTTGTCCGCGAGCCACCATCTTGTTTTCAGTTTTTCAGCCAAACAAAATGTCATAGTTTTCTCCACGGGTGACTTTTGGGCCAAAGGAGGCATGGATTTTGTTCATGGTGACGCCCTCTACAAAGCCATGCTTTTGGTTTGTCTCATTGTGGTCAAAAAATATATATTTTTTAAATTTACAATTCTTTGACCATGACTAGCTAACGATCTTAGTTCGCGAGCTAACAAAATCCTAGTCTGTGAGATGATCTTCTTTCGTGAGCCTACAACACAGAAACTTAGAAACACAGAAACACAGACTTTGATGGCAGATAAGGGCCGCTTGGCCCACCTAGTCTGCCCATTCCCTATGTATTGGATTCTAGTTAACCAACAGCCTACTTCCTCCTACCCTTTACTATAATTGCCTTATGTCTGTCCCATGCATTCTTGAATTCCCCCACTGTTTTTGACCCCATGACCTCCTCAGGAAGGTGGTTCCATGTGTCTACCACCCTCTCCGTGAAAAAATACTTTCTGACGTTGCCCCTGAGCCATCTCCCCTCTATCTTCAAACTGTGCCCCCTTGTTCTTGCACATCTCTTTCTCTCAAAGATGCTCCCGTCTTAGACTTTGTTGATTCTCTTGAGGTACTTGAATGTTTCATGTCTCCCCCTCCCATCTTTCCTCAAGGGTATACATATTAAGCTCTTTCAGTCTCTCATCACATGGCTTCTGTTGTAGACCCTGTACCATTTTAGTTGCCCTCCTCTGAACCTCCATCCTGTCTATGTCCTTATGGAGATGGGGTCTCCAGAACTGCACGCAGTAATCTAAACGGGGTCTCACCAACTGTCAGTAGAGAGGGATAACAACTTCCTGTTTTCTACTGGTGATGCCTCTCCCTATGCATCCCAGTATCCTTCCAGCCCTCCTTACTGCCTTCTCACATTGTTTGCCTACCTTAAGGTCATCTGATAAGACTACCCAAGGTCCCTTTCCATTTTTGTTGTTAGTGCCCCCCCCCCAACTGTGTGCTCTTCCCCTGGGTTTTTGTTTCCCAGGTGCATTACTTTGCACTTTTTTGCATTGAATCTAAGCTGCCATATTTTTGACCATTCCTCCAATCTTGCCAGGGCCCTTCTCATCCTTTCCACCTCCCCAGTGTGTTAACCCTGTTGTAGATTTCTGTATTGTCTGCAAAGAGGCATACTTTTCCTTTCAGCCCCTCTGCAATGTCTCCTATAAAGACATTAAAGAGGACTGGTCCCAGTACTGAAACCTGCGGCACCCCACTAGTAACCACCCTTTCTTCAGAGCGTACTCCATTTACTATTACCCTCTGCGTCCTGTTGGTCAGCCAGTTTGCTACCTAGGTTATCACCCCGTGACCCACTCCCAGGGTGGCTAACTTGCTTATTAATCTTTTGTGTGAGACTGTGTCAAATGCCTTGCTAAAGTCTAGGTAGGCCATATTTACAGCCCCTCCCTGGTACAAAATCCTTGTCTGTAATTTCCCGACCAGATGGCCTATCGCACAGACTAGGATTCAAATGACGGACTAGGATTTTGTAGGCTCACGAACGAAGATCGTCTCGTGGACTAGGATTTTGTCAGCTTGCAGACAAGGATTTTTTTATTTTATTCTTTTTCGTAAGTTGACAAAATCGCAGTCCGCAAGCTGTCAAAATCGTAGTCTGCAAGAAATCTTTGTTCGTGAAACTACAAAATCCTTGTCCGTCATTTCCCGACCAGATGGCCCATCTCACGGACTAGGATTCAAATGACGGACTAGGATTTTGACAGCTCGCAAACGAGGATAGATCTGACGGCCCAGGATTTTGCTACCTCACGAACTAAGAATTTTTAAAGGTGTAAAAACTTTACAATTGCATAGCTCATTAACGGTTTGGTGTTTTTACTTGACATTTACAGGGTGTTGAGGGGAAGCCCTACAGGAGTGAATTATGTTGTTTAGGTGTTGTGGAATTAAGCAGTTCCACAGATATGCCATAACGAAATTGAGATTTTTCTCCATAGGATAATACTGTGGCGCCCATTGCGCTTTTCGTCTTCCGTATCTCGGAAACGAAGCGAGATACAGACTTTTCGCTACTGGCGGTTTAGATCACCTTTAGGTGACATATTGCTGGAACAAGACTAGAAACCACAGACTAGACCTGCAGTGGAATTTTTGTTGTGGGTTGCACAGTCAATGAGATATTGTCAAAATAGTTTCACAAGAGTTTAAAGAGTGCCTGTGCAGTGCTTTTCAGTGCCCATATCTCGTAAACAATGCGAGATACGGGTTCGGTCATTGGATGTCGCGTGAACTACTCGCTGTCATGATTATGACAACACTTGCATTTTTTTTCTACCTGCTATGGTTCTTAAGATACTGGCAAATTAGTGTTACAAGGGTTCCTTGCCCTATAGGGTTGCTGTATGGCTCTGTAGCTATGCGTAAGTGGGAGCGCAGGCCCAGAGGGCCCACAGATGCATATTGTTATGCAGAAATGGGCAACTTCAGGCCCCGCACTCCCACCAATACATGTTATTTTACAGTTTTCCAAAAAGTATAAGGAAAATCATGGCAAAAAACTGCATTTAATGCATCAGTTAGGGTTAAAGCAACAAAAGTGAGGAAATGAAATGTTAGGGCTGAGCCCTTAACCCCCCCATGCATCCCGCACCCCCATCCTCCACAGACTGACAGACGCCGGGGTGTGCCAGAGGTCGTGAGGCTAACTCTCACCCCTTCTCATTTACTGTAGCATGTCAACCTGCTCACACATGGAATGGGTGAGTTAACACACGACCCCACATGGCACACCCTGGCATCTGTCAGTCTGTGGAGGATGGGGTGTGTGTGTGGGGGGTTAGGGCTCAACCCTAATGTTTCATTTCTCACTTTTGTTGCTTTAACTCTAACCGATGCATTAAACGCATTTTTTTTGCCATGAAAATATATATATATATATATATATAGGTTACAAGCCTAGAGTGCATAATACTGATTTAGTATTTCTGTTACCTGCTTCCACATTACAATGACATTAGCTTAGCCCTCTCTCCCTAGGTTCCTCAATCATCACTCCACGCTCCTTATTTTGTTTTGTTACTCACTGTTTAATGTTCTTCTATTTTCGAATTTTACTGTATGGTAATTAACTGTATGACAATTTTTTTCTTGAAGCATTTTTCCTGTAATACGTATCTATTGTTTTAATTATTCCATATTATTATATTATTTTTGTACATTGTACTTTGCATATGTTGTGTTCTCTTCTCTTCCCTTCCTCCTGCCCCCAGGACGCATCTGGAAATGAGCTGTAGGACTTTCCTGGTAAAACTTTTGAAATAAATTATATTATGTCAGTAAGTTGTCTGTTTTGTTTTAAATCTTTGTCCCTTGGCTAACAGAATTTGAAATGAAATAAAAATAAAACAGGCGTTCTACAGAATAAGAGTGTCTCACGCACAGAGGAAAGGAGTGCTTCAATTGGTCAGGGGTGCTCCCTTGATCTAGAATGGAAGATGTAATGATTCAACAGCTACACCAATACAGCCTGTCCAGTGTTTCGGGACAGTAGATTTTTCCAACCACAATCCCTGCTTGTGAGTGTCAACCCATAACATCCTTGTGTAAAAAAAAAAGGTAATGAGGTCCAAAAGGGGCATTTTTCACTTCTGACACAACACAAAACATTATCTGTGACATTTACTCATAATCCGAAACCACTGAACCCACTCCCACCCCAAATGAGTGGCTTTACATCTCTCTTTGGGGCTTTAGCAAATTTATCTTTGCCAAGCTCCAAAATGGTCAAATTAGTGTAAGACGCTGTTATAGTCTGTGTTTGTATAAATATGTAAATGGTTATTTCTGAATTGCCCCCATGATATAATTGTGCTTTATGATGACTATAATGAGACCTTGTTAAAATGAATTTGATGCTAATTACATCCTGCTATATCTTCTGGAAATCTCGCCCTCTCTTGTGCTTTCTTACACGCTTGGATCATTTGTGTCTCCTGACTGCGGCGATTACACTTTCTCCTGTATTCACTCCCTTTAAGTACCGAACATTGATCTAATCTGAATATATGAATCTGCATTATCGCAGCAAAGGAAAGAGAGAAAGAGAGAGAGAGGCTCACTCCTTCTTTTTATCAGTTGCCATAGTGATAAGATAAAATTCATGCAAATTCTCTGGGAAGGGGGGTGAGGGGGTGGAGGATGGGATTGATTCAGAAATAATCTCACATCCCCCACGTGGTGAGAATAGTGCCTGAAGCTACCTGCCATCTTGGAACATCTAGGCCCATCTCTGGACTGGAGATAGTAAATGTGAATGATCACAAAAGATCATTAAAAAATACACTGTTCCACCCAACCCCACAGGATTAATCTGGACCTTAATTTTATTTGTAGTATTATTATCCCCGGTTTATACCATAATTCCCCCCCCACCTTGGCGATGGGGTTGCTACAATGGCACCTTCCTCCAGTTTGGAGTGGGGTGTGTGATACCATGTCACTCATGTTCTCCCCCCCCAGAGAGTGGAGTGTCTCACCGCTGTGATCTGCCATGGCTCCAGCGAGGAAGTTGCATATGACCCCCATCTCTCAAATGTCAGTGCCCAACTCCTACTGTTTTTTTTTTTTTTTTGTAGCCAGACTAAAGATTTTAATCCCCAATAATAACACTGTTGCCCCCACCTTTACATTTTCATCCCTGGATTTTACCTCCATCCCCACTTCTGATTACTATAAAACAACAGTTGAAAATGGAGCATTCTGACTGCCTGACAGTTAATTTAGCTGCTGGAAACACCCTCACATACAATCAAACCATCAGAACTGGAACTGCACTGTAAAAACAGTCATTAAAAAAAATCTGGAACTGCTGGCCCGGTGGCACTGAGGGTTGAAGCTCTGCACACTTTACCTCATGCTATGCCGGCGACCCGGGTTCGGGAACAACCTCGGGTCATTAGGATGCTGGCATGGCAGGGGTGGAGCAGGACTGAACAGAGTGGGCAGGCTGCTTTCCTCTCCTGGGGGTGGTGAGGGTGGGTTGTCGCCCTCCTCTAGTTCCACTCCCACTGGGTGGAGGTCCGGTGGGATAGCGTAGGCGGATGGGGCGGCAAGGACAGGAGGGTGGAAGGGGCTGAGCTAGCGCCACGGTGTGAGTGTGTGTTTCCACACGCACATATGGCCGTGTGCCAGGGCCTTGGGTGGGGAAGCTACCTACAAGAAAAACCCATAAAAACATATATATATATATATATATATATATATATATATAAATCTAGAACTGAGCAGAATTAGGAATTCCACCATCGAAATTCGTATGGGATGGCAATTTCACTTCCAAAATACTTTTAATTCTGCAGAATTTCCAAAAGCATTTCTCTGTGGGCCATGGAATAGTTTTCTGCAGATTATTCCACATTCTGCATTTGGAACTTTTGAATCTGGCGGAGTTAGGCAGAGTTTGTGGAATTCTGGTGGAAGTTGCATTTGGAAATTCTGCACAACTCTGAAAAAAATCTAGTAATAGGATGAAGGCATTCCAAAGGCAGGCTTGCCTTCATTAATGTAATTCTAGGGTTGTAAGGCACTCTGATTCACCTCATGCCTCTCCTCAAGTTAGATTAAATTATGGTAACCCAACCCCGTTTATGCCTTAAGTATGACTCACCACGCAAGTGCTTGCGCTAATGTCACCTGGCACTATGGATCCAGGAGCTACTCACCTTGTGATCCTAGCTAGCCTAGTAGCAAGCTCTAGGCTCCAGTCTTACCATCCATTCTCAAGGGACTATGTCCCCCTCACCACACCCACTGATTTGATGACTGCTACCTTACCTGCAAACAGCTGAGCATGCTAAGGTCTTCAGCTACCAACGCTAATGCTCTTCTATGACTTGACCACATAAAGGCACTCCTGTATGGTATAAATGCCGCTCCCTTCACAAAGGATAAGTATGTCACCCCATCAATGTGGGGTAACCTCTACGATATCCACGCCTAAAGGTCATAGTTGGTCCCAAAACTCAGGTCTTACAAATCACTGTTCTACATCCTTCTTTTGCAACCCCCAGCCTGCTTTAATTTGTATTTATCTGACTTCACACTGAGTAACTAAAATAAAACCGCAACATGACATCTGTGAGTAGCCCACATGAACGGCACAAAAAGGGTTAGAAACAGTCATTGGTGAACCATTTTTATTTATTGGTGATTTCTATATTAATGATTCAGTATGCACTCAGGGGTTCTAAGAGAGCTGGCATCAGTACTGGGACACCCACTGGTTGACCTGTACAACAGTTCGCTGGACTCGGTAAGGTGCCACAAGAGTGGACCACCATGGATGTGGTGCCTTTGCATGAGAACAGGGCCAAGATGAGCAAGGTATTTACAGATCAAGCTGCCTAATATCAATCATTGGTCATTTGATGGAAATAATTCTTAAAGAAAGGCTAGTGGAGTTTCTTGAGGCAAATGGGCTCCAAGATGAAAGACAGCATGGGTTTGCGTCAAGGAGGGCAACGTGAAAATAACTCGACAGATTGTTTTGACTGTGTCACAAAGGTGTTGGATAAGGGCCAGGCAGTTGCCATGCTGTACCAGGATTATATTTAAGCAATAAGACAGAACATGGTGTGGGTTGTTGGGGATTTACCCACGCCTTGTGTGATGTGTCACAAGGTGCAGCCGAGTGACTTAACCACACAAGAAGTGGGTAAATCACCCAATAACCCACACCCTGGAGTGCCTTATTGCGATTATACAATGGACCCATGTGTAAAATAAATTTAAAATGTGTTTAATTATGTTTTTTATAAATGCCATTCCTCAGCCGTGGGTTATGCAAGATTTACCCATGATCATGTGACATGTTTTGACCAATGAGGTTACGGGATTTTCACACACCATTGTATAATAAGGCTTTTGACTCAGTACCCCATAAAACACTGATCAAAAAGTTGGACCACTGAGGGCTAGGGAACAAAATGACTAGGTTGGTGACAAACTAGTTGGGGGTGGTTCATTTATTTATTTGAGGGTTTGTTTCTGATTAGGAGGAGAACCCTGCGAGGAGCAGTAGTTCGCAGAGAACACTTATGGATTCAGGAGGCTACAAGAGGGTCACCTCAGGGGTCAGTGCTCAGTCTGGTGCTGTTCAACGTGTTCATGAATGACATAGGGGATGCCAACAAGCGCAGTTTTAAGTCTAATTAATTATTCATGAGCTAAAGTAGCTCATTGATTTGCTGCCGTGCGGATTTGAAATCTCTTAGAAATGCTTGGCATGGCAGAGACACTGAACTGAAGGCTCGAACCACTCTGCTTAAAACCTTAAAAAGTAAATCGTAAAACAGAAAACTGTTATTGCAATTAGACTTATGATCGCAATAACAACCTTGAAGCTGCTCATTTCCTTGGATTAATAACCAGCTGGAGGGACATCCCCCCAACCGGTCAATAATCCTTCGGAAATCACCAACTTCTCAGTCGTTATTGCATAAAAAGTTGCCTTTTTGCAGATGGCACTAAGTTCTGTGGGTGGCAGGACACAGATGAAGGGATCAGAGATATGAGGAAGGGCCTGGAAAGGCTGCTGAGATGGTTCAGAATCTAGCAACTGGGGTTTAATGCCAAGAAAGATCACGTCATGCACATGGGAGAAAGAACCGGGTGTAGAGTACAGGTTGGGGGGTGGGGGTGGTGGCTGTCGCAGTGCCTGATCTGAATAGAGGTACATCCCAGGAGTAGGAGCGTTGTCTCTCCTCACACATCTGGCCAGCCATAGGAGGAGTCCTGGTGGGCCTTTTGTCAAAGGTGATCACTGGGATCCCTGCAGATCCACTTCCCCTAGAAAATACAAGGGATGGAGCAATTTGTATGTACACCTTGCAAGGCAGAGAAAGGGTACCCAGATTAGTATTTTACCCCTAAGTTTGAACAGTATAGTGTTAATTGTCATCAGGATAAGGAGCCTGGCAAGAGCTGGCATCAGTTAAGTCCCACAGAATAGGGCCAGACATGGGATTACATTTGTTTGGGCACTAGGGCTGTCAGCATGCTGTTCGAGGGGAGACACATGTGGCTGAACCAACTATATCCGATATTGAAGAGCACACCAATATCTGGTTGCTAATTCATGAGCTTAATATGTATACCCTTGAGGAAAGGAGGGAGGGGGGGCATGATAGAAACTTTCAAGTACCTCAAGGGAATCAACAAAGTGCAAGACGGAAGCATCTTTAAGAAAAAGAGATGTGCAAGAACAATTTGAAGATAGAGGATAGATGGCTCAGGGGCAACGTGAGGAAGTACTTTTTCACAGAGGGGGTGGTGGATGAATGGAACTGCCTTACTGAGGAGGTTGTGGGGTCAAAAACAGTGGGGGAATTCAAGAATGCATGGGACAGACATAAGGCAATTTTAGGGACGGGTAGGAGGGAGTAGGGTGCTGGGTAACTGGAATCTGCAGCTTATCCAATAGGTAGGAAATGGGCAGAATAGGTGGGCCAAGTGGTCCTTATCTACCGTCAAAGTCTATGTTTCAATGTTTCTATGAGATCCAAACTTTACAGACCCATAAATGCGATACTGGTAGTGCCAGGAGTGTATGCATACAAAGAGAGTAGCCTGTAGGTATTCTGCAACATCCCACACACAACCACGGACAACTGCACCTCTACTAATAAACTACTGCAACAGCTGCTATTTTTCAATAGAAAAGCAGCTTTTACAGACCCTCCCCAACTCACCAAAAATATGCTCAAACACTGCACAAAATGTCAAATAAGAACATTGTGTAGTAAAAATGTAACAGCTCGTACACACTGGAGTTGGCAGAACTTGGAATAACCCCAGCCCCTTCCCCATAACTCAACTCTGGTATAGGGTTATCACTTAATTATTTATTCTATGAGTCTTTTCCTAAAGTACAAACCAGTATCAAGTTACCATGTCATCCCCGTTTCTGTTGACATCTGTACGCACTTCTGCAACATTAGGGAGACACGTTTTATGATTTGCTTGACGACTCCCTCCCTTGCATGCTGTGAGCCATCACACATTTTCCCTCAAATAATTGAACTAATTATTTATTAAGTACATGAATACCATTTTGAATTTGAGAAATGAAGACTTTTCAATCCATTATAAAGATGGGCACGTAGGATAGATACCCGTAATATGTTATCTACACAACCCCCTCTTTACATTTTTAGTGCAATACACAGCGTTTAGAAGCCATTCCCAGCAACCAGCATTTTCTCTGGCCAAAACTCAACTTTGAGAAAAAAAGGGGGACTAGTACTGCTAAAGGGGTGAGGGAGTTAATAGGGACATTTCATTCTGTTCCAAAATATTGGCATCAAAGGATGACTCGTCTTCATTTTAAGGCTAGATAATGGTAGTGCTGCACCGGGCAAAACCAGAATTAAATTACAGGCCAACTGGGGGAGATTCACATCAGTGTGTAAAAGGGGGGTTTCCAGCTGTTATTCTGTGCAGGTGGGGCATCAAAAATAAGCAATATGGGGATACCCTATGCCGTACATATACAAGAGGAACAAAGGGAGAAGGTGAGGGAGGGGGAGAGAGAGAGAGAGAGAGAGAGAGAGGAGACATGGGAAAGGAGGAGGAGTGACAGGAGAGAACGAGAGAGAGAGAGAGAGAGAGAGGAGAGAGGGACAGGAGAAGGAAAGGGCAAGAGAGGGAGAGAGAATGGGGGGTAGGGAGAGAGGGGTGCAGGGGGAGAGCTCCACTTCGCTTTGCAGTCCTCTTGCCCAGTCATCACACTCGGAGTCTCTTACATCATAAGAGACACCCCACAGAGGCTCTATTAACTTTATTATTAATATACAGGCAAAAAGAAGGAATCATAGAAACAGAAATAGACAGATTATTCAGAACGCATAAGCAGCAGCTTCTAAAGTTGTGAAAATCAAAGAACAACAAGGGGAAGGGGAAAAGCTGACTCATCCCAAAAAACCTACTTCCCTAAATGCATTCCTTTCAAGCTAACAGCAGGTCCACACTTCAGCACCATTTGGCACTGCCTCTTCCCAACCACAGGGTATGAAATGTAGGTCACTTTGGAAACTTACATTTGTTTCCCAGGCTTTACATACATATAAATATAAAGTTACAGACCCCCACCAAAAATAACAATGTACCTATTTTTACCACCCACTGCTGTTTCTCTCATGTCAGCTTCAGCTTTTAAAACTGCCTCACAATTTCCAGACAAAAAGAATTTAAAAAGTGATGAAAACACATAGTTTTATATTAGCAAATCATGTTTTTTTATTAGCACAAGAAATACTGTAGGTCAACTAGGAAAAGGGAAAACAATTAAATTTTTTTTTCTGCCTAGGGTTACTCACAGGCTAAACTACGCATGTTGTTACTGGGTTTAGCACTGCTGACAGTGACAAACAGTGGCTCCCGAACAGCGGGCTTGAACAAGGCTCAGATCCTCGGCTCTGAATATAACCTGACACCGTAAGGTTAGCCTAAGGCCGGTGCAATCTCATTTGTCCCCTCCCAGTGACTTCTCATTGGTTGGTCAGGTTATTTTCTTGTTAATTTGTTTTGTCCCTAACCACAACTTTTACTCATGTAAAGAGGACAGCATGCAGCCCTTCCAAAAACACCAAGTATAGGGGATGCTAAACCTATAAATATGAGCACACTTATCTTGAACACCAGAAAACTCTGCCTTTGTGGACAGACCGGCTCAACTCCAGCTGGGCATGCTTCATAAGTGCCCGGTTCCACGTACGGAAGGCAATCTGGCCCTTTGGTTATAGCAAAAGTCTTTCAGCCACATTGTTTCAAGTTCAAGTCCCATCACAGCCACTGACCCACTGTGTGGTCTTGAGCAAGTCCCTTGATATCCCAGCGTTATATCTCTTAATGTCTCAGCATTAAAATGTGTGGCATGCGCCTACAAAATGCGGAGCAAATGGTCACAATGTATAGCACATTTTTCATTTAAAAAATAATACATTTAGGAACAATGGGCACCGAGGGTAGGCTATTCAAGCAGTTGCGCATGTGCAATAGGGATGCACCCACCCAAGAGCGGAAATGAGCCATAGTGCGATATTCAGCGGGAGCAGCAGCGGCGCAGCACAACATGCAATGCAACGCAGTGCAACAGAAATGAATGCATGCGCTAACTGCAGGGGCGGAACCAGGAATAATCGTGCGAAGTGCAATATTCATCTGCAGCTATCGGCGTAGAAGGAGCAAGCAGAAGTTGCGCGACAGCGGAAATGAGCCAAAATAAAAGGGAGCAAGAGAGGGGAGGATGAATGCACCACAGAGGAGCCATAGGTGGGAGCGCGGAGACAGAGTGGCAGGGAGGCAAGACAGGAAGCAGGAGGCAGGTGTGGCCAGGAGGTGGACAGGGCCCACCGGAGGTGTGCGTGAGTGAGAGAAGGAGTGTGTGTGTGTGTGTGTATGTGTGTGTGCGAGAGGGCCTGGGAGTGCCACAGATGACGGAGGGCAGTGGTAAGAGGCAGGGCACACAGAGGTGAACAGCCAGAGGTGAACCCGGTGCAGGGGCAGCACCAGCAACACACAGCGGGGGGACCAGGTAGACAGCCGCCCGGGGGGGACACCAGCCAGGGACATGGCCAGTGCCACCTTCCAGATGGAGGCGGTAATGAGGGGTGTGAGAAGGCAGGCAGCAGGGAGGTGCGGCCATGGAAAGGCCCATTGGCAGTATGCCCAGAACAGGCTGTACCGAGCCCGCACCACCTTCCAACAGTACAGTGACACTGAGATCGTGGGCTGATACCACCTGAACCGGGCAATTCTGAGGCAACTCTGTGAGCTGTGCAGTGATGAGATGCAGGCACCCACACGACGGAGCCATGCGCTGTCTGTGGAGACGAAAATCACAGCCGTCATGTGCCTGCTCGCCACGGGCACCTTCCAGAGACCAACAGGGGATACGACAGGCATAACCCAGTCAGCCGCGTCACGCCTACTCACACAATTCCTCAGCGCACTGCTGCCACATGCTGCGGAGTACATCCGTTTACCCAGCAAACAGGCGGAGCACACAGCACACATACAGGAGTTCCACAGGGTAGCATGGTTGCCTGGCGAGCTCGGGGCCATAGACTGCACCCATGTAGGCATCCGCATGCCACCTGGCCCAGAGGGGGCGGCGTACATCAACCACATGGGCTACCTGAGTGTCAACTGCCAGGCGGTGTGCGATGCCAGGGGGCGCATAATCAATGTCTGTGCCATGCACCCTGGAGAAGCACACGATGCCTTTGTCTGGCACCAGTCTGCACTGTACCATAGGTTCGAGAGTGGGGACATCCCCACTGGCCATCTGGTAGGTGAGTACGCATAGCACGCTGGACGATGGGTGCAGACGTGGGGGGGATGTGGGGCATTGGCAGGGGTGCCATGGGAAATGGCCATGATGGCCCATGGCACAGTGATGCAGACCACCATGCTAACGACTCCCCTCTACACACAGGTGACAGTGGTTACCCACTACAGCCCTGGCTGCTCACACCATACCGGCGCCCTATGACCCCAGCGCAGCAACAGTACAATGAGGCACATGCAACAACACGGAATGTCATCAAGCGGGTGTTTGGGCTGCTGAAGGCACGGTTCCGTTGCCTGCACACGTCAGGTGGTGCCCTACAGTACAGCCCCTCAAAGGCCTGCGGGCTATTCCTGGCCTGCTGTATCCTGCACAACACAGCCACAGACTGTGGGATAGCCGTTGTGGTCAAGGAGGGGGACAGCGGTGGGGATGAAGAGGATGCCGGTCCAGCTGATGTTGGGCAGCCACCCCCTGGGTGAAGGGACGCAGCTGGCACAATAAAAATAGCACTGGGACACCATCGCAGAGGAGCACTATGGACAACACAGGTAGGCAATGGGGCCACGTGCAACCACCAAGGGCAAGGGCACAGCCAACAGACAGGCAGGGGTGAACACCAGGGGAGGACGGCGTCAGGAGCATGGGAATGGGCGGGGAACCACACACAAAGGCAGGGATAGGCAGGGCTGCACACAGCACGCACACACACACCACAACACATGCCCAAAGGGCAACAGGCACGCTCACCCCAACAGGCACCCCCACACCCACTCAGGACCACACACAACCATGCCCAGTGGCTGGCACTGTGCGTGCCTCAGACGCTGAGCACCACTGCACAGTGGCAGACAGCGCTACACAGGCATCATCATCATGCACACGCCACAGTGGCCAGCAGCTGGGAGGGAGTGCACAGGGACCATGTGTGTGCAGGGCTGGGCACCTCACCCATGCATCGCACAAAGAACACCACAGTGCACACAGGGCAGCGGCAGACAGTGGCCGTGGAGGGGGACGGGTCAGTCATGCGGCACAGTACTACAACCGCCATGGATGCGTGGGCGGCCCCGCCGAGACCTGCCAGCCATGCCAGGCTGACCAGTGGTCTCATGGGGTGGCACCGAAGACCCTCAGGGGTGACGCTGCGTGAATGCGACCGTGTCCACGGAGGGGTCTGCAGACCACAAAACATGCACGCACCAGGCGTGCTAGGTATGCCCACAGCCGAACCCAGCATCGACATAGCAGGGGTGGCATGACGCCGGGAACAGGGGGTGGACATAACACTCTGCGGGGTGTGTGGTGGCTGGGCACCCAACCGGTTGTCCAGTGTAGCCATGACAGTCGCCAATGCAGTGGTCTGCCTGTCAATGGTAGCGGTCACATCCGCTCGCTGCTGAGTCAACTCTGCCAGGAGCAAGGCATGGTCCCTGCTGCACCGCTCCTCTGCCTGGCGCAGAACCACACTAAGCGCATCCACCGCCACCACGAGCCGCATCTGTTGATCTACTGAGGCCTGGAGAAGACGGCTGTGGTCGTCCAAGGGGTCATCTGCATGTCCAGCATGGTGTCCCCCGTGGTGTTCCTGGCCCTGCTGCACAGTACCCATCGACAGTGGGCACCACACAACACTGCCAACCTGGGGTACGTGCACACGTGATGCCCCTGTCCCCATGTTGACAATGGCCATCTACTGCCACTGCCCCTCCGGCTGCCGATCGCCAGGCAACATTGGCGCGGTCGCAGCAGCAACAACAGCCCCACCACCCTGGCCGCACGCCAATGCTGCCCCACTGCAGCATGTAGACGCAGCCTGGGAATGGGCTGTTGTGCAGGCAGTCATGCCAGCACTACCGGCGGAACCGCCTAGGCAGATGCCATCCATGGGACCATCTTGTGTCACGTCATAATCAGTGCTGGAGTCGGCCCTGATCCATGTCCCAGCACACTGGACACCGAGGGCGGTGTCACGCTGGGACACAGGCAGGGCCATGTCCACACCCGCACCACCGGCATCAGTCTGGACAGACGTGCAGGGCTGCACACGGTCCGTCCCTCGGACACCTGTGGAGGTGGATGGGCGCTCCACTGTGTCCAGGGCCTTCCCCTCAGCGGACACACCCACCACCACTGCTCCATGCAGACGCTCAGCAGCTGTAAAGGAACACAGTACCATTAGTGGCTCCGTTGGGGGCCTGCTCCCCCTACCACCCACACACTGCCAGTGCCAGACCTACCATGTAGTGATGGGCTGCCGCCCGTCTGGAAGCCACCGCCAGGAACACCCTTGACGACACTACGCTGCATGCTGCTGGCCACCTGCTCCTCCCGTGGCATCAGGTGGGGTATGTCCTGCTGGCCCCCACCGGTGGAAGCACGTGCCGCCCTGATGGCAGCCACCTTATCTTTTATCTGCTTCCTGTCCGTGCCAACCTTCTTCTTACACTCCTGCACAGATCGCTGGTGGCTGCCCTGCTGGTTGACGGCATGTGCCACCTCACCCCACACCGCAGCACGGGCCTGTGGTGTTCCCCTGTCTGCTAAGCAGCGGCTCCCTGTCGAGGTATGCCTCGAACAGGGCACCAGATTCTGTCCTGGTAAAGTTGGACCTCCTCCTTCGCACCCTTCCCTGCTTCTCTTCATCCTCTTGCTCGGTCATGCTCATGCCTGGGGGATGGACAGGTGTTACCTTGGACTGTGCAGTCCCATACAGCCTTCCCAGACCACTGTCCCCACATCCCTACAGCATGCCACCTACCTCAAAGGACTGCAGTACCGATCCATGGCCCATGCAGCCTCAGGTCGCATATGTATAGCGCAACACATGCAAATGAGGGCAGGCACAACTGTAATGGGATGCTAATGCAGTGGATGTGCCATGGAATGGCTCATGAGCTGATCTGCATATCCTGGCTGAATATCACGCTGTTGCGCCTTGCGCAATGGTGCTGAGCATGCTCAGGCTATGGCACACCACTGTGACATGCGCAATCGGCACCGCACCACGCCTGCCCACGGTGCTGACGCCGACGCTAGTGGCGCTGCTGACGTGCTGTGCGCGGGGAGGCAGTACAGGGCATAGCCACTACTGTGCTTGTGGCACAAGTGCGCTATATGCTCAGAGGGGCGCTCGTGCCATGGTGTGCCGTGGGCGCCATGGCACCACAGCGCGGTAGGCCACTGCATGGCATCACACACATGCACCCTACTGCACTACACGCAGGGCTTCCCAATAGCGCTGTGGCGCTCCGTAAACGGACAGACCCTTGACCTGCAGCTGACCTTTGCCCTCTAGGTGCCATGCGTATGCATGGCTGCACCCCTATTGTGCAGTCCGGTGCCAGCGCGATAGTGACCGGCAGCGCAGTACCGTGCTGCCTACGCACGTGCGCTACAGGGCATCATTTTGTGCCCGCTAGTTACAGCACTATGCCGCGCACCAGAGCGCCAGTGTAGACGGTGACTGAGCTTGCCAACCTGGTGGCATTAGTAGAGCCCCATGCAGGTGCCCTCTTTGGCCAG
The DNA here is from genome assembly GCA_016271365.2 of Neoceratodus forsteri. Taxonomy (NCBI): domain Eukaryota; kingdom Metazoa; phylum Chordata; order Ceratodontiformes; family Ceratodontidae; genus Neoceratodus; species Neoceratodus forsteri. Next base: position 111,768,245 of record JADMNL010000034.1, on the reverse strand, counting down.
GTACCCTTCCTGAGGCCACGGACAACAGTGTGGCAGGAGGTGGCAGAGGGCCTTGAGGAGGTCACAGGGTGCAGCAGAACTGCCAAGCAGTGTCACCACCGCTATGGGGACCTCCAGCGGCGGGACCCCGACCGCCTAGCGCGACTGCAGGCACGTGCCCGGCGGGGTGCAGTGCCATGGCCAGGTAGGTGCGCCTTCACAACACTAGTAGTATCTGTCTGTACTGGTATCGCAGTGGTCGTCAGGCCATGCCACGGGGGGGCATACCTGTGTTGCCAGCGTTGGGGGTGCTTCGTGTACACCCTGTGCCATCGCGTCACGGCTGGGCTGTACAGGCATGCACACAGCAAAGGGGGGGGGGGGGCTATGTTACTGGCCTGTACTGATGTTACCCTCTCCATGTTTGCACTCTAGGCCTGGAGGATTGCCGTAGGGCCCAATTGGCCCGTGACCAAGGACAGCAGGCTGGCATTGGAGGAGTGTTGTTCAGGCAGGGCATAGTGGTGGTGCCGGGGGGTCAGCAGCACCCTGCTGATCAGGACGCAGGCGAGTGCCATGTTTCCCTTTACATTTGTGCATGGTGGGTTGCAGGGGTGGTGGTGGGGCATGGCCCCCTGCACATGGCCCCACTGCGGTGCACGCCCCACGGTGCACTCCGCACCATCCTGTGGGACTTCACGTGTGGGTGGCTGTCGCAGGTGGACTGTGTGTGCACTGGGCGCCTGGCTGTGCTACTGCCATCACATTGCATAGCCATGTCACTGTATGGCCACGGTGGTGCTGTGCAGTGCATGGGCGGTGGGGGTGTGCAGCGGTTTGCATGGCTTTGAGTGCCTGGGTAGGCGGGTCATGAGGACGCACCCACTATGGGTGGTCGCATGCCATCACAGGGGCGCAGACCACAGCTGTATGCCATGCACACTGGGTGGGCTGCGGGGGTCTGGCCAGTCACACGTACTAACTCTGCTCCCTTGTCTTACATGGACAACACTGGACGACCCTGGACCGTCACATTCAGGAGATCCTGCAGGTTACACGGGCCACACTGGAGCTGCTGCAGTGCATGGAGCATAGTGAACGGCGGCGGCACAGACGGTGCCACAGGGAGCGCAGGGACGAGAGGGGCTGCCAGTAGGGCCTGCGACGCCCGCGCTGTTCCTTCCCTTCCTTGGACTGTCCCTCATACCCCTTTGTCCCCCTCCTTGCTATTCCCCTTTGTCCCCTGCCCGTCCCCCCCAAGTTGTAGCCTTGTACTTCCCCTCCCCCACTTTGTATACAGTACCATTATATAGTTCATGTTTAATCTGTTACCTTTTGCAATATAGATACGTTTCATACTACAACTGTGGTGGTCTCTGATTTGCAGCGGGCATCTGGTGCCTTGCTGCAGCGGTGTGCATGACGTCTGGGGGGTGGTGCTGGCCTGGCCATGGGTATGTCTGCCAGGGCTCCTCCACTGGTGTGGGTGGGGGCCATGGTCCCTGTCTGTGGTATGTGTGTTGTGCCCTGTGCACTGTATGCTGTGTGCAGCGGTCTCTGGTGCATGCGCTATGTCCCAGTCGTCCCTGGCAGTATGTGCCTGGCCTGTGCGGCTGTGCCCCTTGCGTGTCTGTGATACGCACGGTCATGCCGACCCCTCCACCGCATGCATGTCTGTTGGCATGACATTGGTGGCAGTCCATGCCTGCCACCCTCTGGGCACAGCGCCCTGGCAGCTAGCGTCCTGACTCCCGGTCTATTGCACGTCTGCCTCTGGTGACACTGTGGGCGGTGCTGTTGTTGTCCCCCTCCATGCTGTCTATGGTGTCTGGGGCGGTGCCTGTGGTCTGCTGTCTGTCACATGTGCTCCAGCTGCATGCTGGTGGCGGACAGGTTCGTGGTGCGCACACCATATGGCTGGCTCACCAGCGCCATGGTGGTGTGCAGGCCGTGGGTACATGGCACCACTGGACTCGCGACAGCGGTGTTTGTTGCCCCGCTATGTGTGGCTTGGTGACGGGGTACCTTTGGGATGGGTTGGGGGATTTGTTCATGCCGTGTGTTGCTTCCTGGGTGGCACATGCCTCCATGCACCACAGCGGGCTGCTGTGCTGTCTGGTGGGGCCAGTGTGTGTGCATGGGTGGGTGTGCGGGGTGCCGTCCTGCTGGTGGTGGCGTCCAGGGCGGGCCTTGTCAGATGCGGGGTCCTTGGGTGCAGCAGCATGGTCGACCTCTTTGCCATGCCACTGTGGGGGCCATGCAGGGGGGCCTTGTGTATCCTGCGGTGGCGTCAGTGGCTGGTGTCGTCTTCTGCGGGGGGGGGGTCATGGTGGGGCTGTCATGCATGGCACCAAGGGGCACAGGGTTGCATTGTCACGGTGGTGGTGGCATACTTCGGTGCCATGCACTGTTTGGTCATGCTTCTGGACCAGGTGTCTTGGGATCGCTGTACAGGGGGTGGTCAACATTGGTGTGGTGCTGTGGCACGGGAGGGTCCTGGCCCTCCTTGTGTTGAGGTCACTGTTTGCCGGGGGAGTGTGCTGGGGCACCTTGCCCTGCGGGTGTGGACAGCTGGCCTGCGTCTGCTGCTAGATCGGTGCTGGGGTTCATGGGCTGGTGGTCCGTTCAGCTCACCTCTGGATGTGCAGCTCATGGGGGGCCTTGGGGGGTTGGTCTGTCTGGCTTGCTGCATGCTCCTCCACTCATGGCGTATCCATGGCTAGTGCACTCCTGCTTCCTGTTCTTGTCCCTGCGCATCCCTGGATGTGCTACTGCGCATTGGCCCTGCTCCAGTGTGCATCCCTGATTGTGCCATGGCACATCGGGAGCGATATTCAGCAGTGTTGCGCAGGTGCACCATGACCTGCGCTTGGTTTGAATATCGCGCCCATTGCGCAATGGTGCATTGCTCTTGCGCCTGCTCCCACTATTGCGCATCTTTTTGGCGCAGTCTGAATGTCCCACCCCATATGTTTAGTGCTGAAATGAGTATCCAACAAACACAGAAATCCCACACTCTCAAACACCAAATAAAGGACTGATCACCCAACTAATTTCAAAGGTGCTTGTGAATTAGCTGGGAGGTGATGAGTGACCCCTTAATTCAAGACAAGGTGGGAGTCAGCAGGATGTGGACAACTTAAGGCTCAAGCATGGTTGGTAAAGGGGTAGGGAGATGCCAGACCTTTGTGCTATGGCTTGGTGACTCCCCACCACTGCCCACCTCCATCACTAGGTATCGCTGTTTAGGAAACCATGCTAAATGGGGCAGAGGAGCAAAGAGACAACAGCAATGACCGAGCAAGCTATAAGGCAGGTGGTTTAGTCATAACATGCGAGTGCAAATCTTATTAACGTGCGTAGTTATTGGAGTACACGAAGGCTTTTGCTCATCAACTAGTACAGAAGGAGGAGGCAACATCAGTCCCATTCACTGCCCATCAATTCACAATAAAATTAAAATGTCTGACTTTGAAAAACACTTCTCAAATATAGCCAGCTGTAGAAAGCTGTGCCGCTGACCTCATCGCACCCCAGCAAATCACAGCTAGCACACATCATGAGATTGTTTGTTTAACTGATCTTGTAACATGGGAGAAATATGAGGACTCCAGGGAAGAAGGGTGATAGGTGTAACAGGGTCAGGTGGTACAAGAGCAACACGGCATTATGGCACGATAATGCCGCTTTGCCTTAGAACGTTCAGAGCAATAATACCCTGTTGAGAGCGTAAATGGGCTCAGCGAAGTAGCCAAGCAGTGAATGTGGTAGAAATATGTCGACCAACAGGTGGCGCGATGAACACAGCAGGAAAGCAAATCTGCAGGGGAAGAGAGGAACAGCAGAAATGTGTGTGGCGGTGCGGGCACCGTAGAAAACAGGGCAGAGGAAAGAACGGGGAAGTGTGGTATTTTGGAAGGAGTGAGCGAGTGAGTTCATAGTGTACAAGTTGCCGATGGATAGAAAAGAACACTGGAAAGGACAGCTGAATAAGAGATCGGCGAGAGGGAGACAACAAGTTGTGCCCATGTGAGAAAGCGCCACCTATAGGTCGGACTGATGAGGGAGAGGTGAGGGAAAATGTGCTGTGTGGACAAGTGTATGAATTTGAAAATGGGGAGAGAGGAATGCGTAGGAGAAGACGTGTAGAAGGGCAAACCGTGGCGTGCAGCGTGGTGCGAGTCAGGGGAGGGACATAACGATAGTGGCAGCAGATGTGAAGGGGAACAGAATGCGTGTTGAAAATGGATGCACAGGGAAATGGAGCAGAAGTTCCGTGGTGCTGTGAAAGCGCCACCTATTGGTGGTAATCGTCAGGCGCACGGTATACAGGGAGCGGAGAACAGAACTGTCATTTGTGGGAGAATATGAAGGTATGCACGGACATGTTGCCCAGAAAGCAGCAGAGCAGCGATCTGAAAAAAAAAAACGAGGGTAGAGAAATATCGTAGCCAGCACAAGTACCAAAGTCGCAGGTGCAAAGATAGTTTTATGTGAATAGCTATACATACACCAGAGTTGAAAGATGAGAAAAAGTAGTCGCCACTATATTAGTCGATGTTGGGTGATCAACGTGCACACGCATGGTTCCAGCAACAGAAAGGCAGGAAAAGTAACAGACGTGCACCATAATTGTAAAGGTAAAATAAGTGTTTCTGGTGATTAGTGTTCTATGGCAAACAGAAGAACATCTGACAAATAGTACACTTGCACTTGCCATGTTACAAGCACATTAATCCCCTCCGAAGGTGGCATCTAATGGGGAGTTAATGCATGGTTGGTTGTTGTAGGCACTCGGCCCACAACTGCCCCAACCATGCATTAACTCCCCATTAGATGCCACCTTCGCAGGGGATTAATGCTTACTTGTATGCCTGTATTGTTATATTGTTCCCTTCCCCCAAGTTACATCTGGAAACAAGCTTTATAACTGGTTTGCCTTTCCTGGCCAACTCTTTTAAAGCAGCAGTGCAACAAAACTGGTCAAAAAATTATGACCTTACCTTTTCTCCACCATAAAAGATTGCAGTCACCCTCCAGCTTTATTTGGTCATAACATTTTCTAGTTCCACCAAATTTTAGTATTTTTATAAATTTTTTAATTCAGTTTTTCTGAAGAAAAAAAAAGATGGGCACCACATTTGGCTTAGAAATACCACTGTAAACCTGATAAGAGTTAGGATTAAGACAATATAAAAATGTATGGTGCTCAACATAGGAGGTACCTAGAACTGTAGATTTGACAGTTATGCAAATGTTTTTATTAACTGTAGCTGAACCTAGCTTTTGGGGGAAAAATGTTTTTGTTGCACTGCTGCTTTAAATAAATATATATATTTTTTAAATACAAGTTATTTCTCTCACAGCACTCTACTGGAAGGGAAGAATGATTGCAGCCATACTGGTCCCTAGAAAACAAGATATTACTATTGTGACATTTTATGGACCCAACAAATTGAACGTAGATGTTACTATATGGAAGCTTTTGGTGCCATATAACCCTCTTTGTCAGGTTTCTAAGCAGACTAAGCATAGCAGGCAGGTTTATATCAAAGGTTAGCATAGGAAAGGGCAGGTTTGAAATCAGGGGTCGGTAGACATGCTACACGTTTCTTTTCTTTTTTGTTATTCTTTGATAACTGGATAAGACCTGATGGGCACAAGGTCCATTTACAGTGATGACCAGGGAGCACAAGGAGGTTAAGTGACTTGCTCAGGGTCACACAGTGTACAAGTGGAGGTTGTGGGACTCAAACCCAGATCTGCTAGATGTACCAAGCTCATTCACGGTTCCTTACTCTAACCACTAGGCTATACTGCCAGTACTATGCTGTGTTAACCTCTGGGCTATACTGCTAACTCTAGGGGTGTGGGAAGAGTCGAAGTTAAGAGTGAGCAAGCAAGTGAGAGAGAGAGAGACAGAGACAAGGTTCTGCTAGGGGACACAGAGCAATCCGACTACATAAGTAATGGTATAATTAAATGAGTTAAGCGTCCCATAACATGCCTTACGAACAGTTTCCCCATGGAGTCCATTTACTCAAGTTCACTTCTCACAATAATGAAACAGCACCCGAGGGGCATCCTTGTGCTGAGCAGAGCACCTGAAGGATGCCTTGTATACACTTGCCAGTGTTCATGCACCTCCACCGGCCCCCCCACGCCAGCTGATCATACAGCAGTATTGGTGACTGCAAGGAAACTTGCCCACCCATCTTCCTCGTCAGAGGAAGTGTTTAACTAGGTGCCCCCCCCCCCCCAAACGTTAGAGTTGGGAGCAGGAGGGAACCATGGAAATACTGGTGGGGTGGGGATGACAAAAAATAAACCACTTAAGCTGATAACCATCACCAACAAAAAATATCTTGGCTGTTTTAAGTTGAACATCAAAATTATTTTTAAAATGTGCCTGCACAGTTAAACCTTTTTATTTTTGCATCTCAGTTCAAAGGCATGCTTCTCTTTCAACCTTCTCACACGTGGTACAAAAGCACTTGTAAGTATACTTGACCCTCCTTTCGCACCATGCAGTCTTTTGTTTTCAGAGCCCTGGATTTGGAACGGCGAGCTGTACAAAGCACGGCATCGAGTCCATAGTCTTCCTTTTCTCCTTTGCTCAGACACAAAGTAGAACATTGAGAATGCTTGGCTTAATAAAAGGAAGAAAGGAATCTGCAGGATGAGCCGTCACAAACAAGAGAGGAAACACAAAACCATGTGCTGTTGTTCGCAACCCCCATTTTCCAAGCCTGTGTTTTTTTTTGTTCCCACAAGGTCACATAATGAAGAGTTGGACCAGAGGTCAGTGATAGCTCTGATCTTTTTACCCAGGATTGAAGATGCTGTCAGTGGAGGTTTTGACTTGTTATCAGTGTGTCAAATCCATCCATTTTTAGAACTAAATACTAAGAGGTGAAGAAACGCACATTCACATGCACGCTTACTCCCACGCACACTTATGCACATACACACATGCACACGAACACACGCACACTTCTGCACACACGTTACACATCCACATGCACACTCAGACACATAAATGCATGCACACACATGCATGTTCACACATGCACACACACACTCATGCAGTCAGGCACACTCACATCCATGTACATGCACGTTCACACATTCACATGCATGCAGATGCATGCACAGGCACACACACAAAGCACTCAAATTCAGAGTAAGGTGGTACACACACATGCACATACACATGCACAAATGCATGCATGCACACCCACACATGTGCATGCACACATACAGTCATGTGGACACACATGCACACACATATGTGCGTCTACGCACACACACATGTACATGTACATGCATGCACGCCCACACATGCATGCACACAGACACATGAACACACACCGCACTCAAATTTGGAGAAGAGTGGCACACATATATGCTCACACACTCATACAGTTACGCAAACTCCCCACCCACAATCTGAGAGGTGAAGAAAGAAATAAAGACATACGCAAAATGTAAGAGATGATGAACGACACACATGCATAGTCACACACCTCCCACCCAAAATCGGAAGAGGTGAAGACAAACTGTACTCACACAAGTCAGCCACACAAAATCTGAGAGGTGAAGAAACACACACACACACAGCCTGAGAGGTGAAGACACACAAACGCATATACAACACATCTGAGAGGTCAAGGTGATGAAAGGCACACACAGACGCTGCCCAACATCAGAGAGATATAGAGAGAATGCCCTTCACCCACCCAGCCATTTCCTACTGCTCTTCAGGAAGCAACATTTTCAGACATACACAAATACGGTTTATATGGGCATGGATGCTGGAACATGAGAAAAAGTGTGTGGCGGGGTGGGCTGTAGTAATTACAAAAGAAACCATGACTGTTTCCCTTCTGACCTTGTATGCATTAAAGGGGAACTTTGAATACTCATGAGCAAAAGTGTGTGTGTGTGTGGGGAGGATGGCTACCGCCCCCTCACCCATAGGTTCCTGCACCCTGTGTATATGGGTATAAAAAGGTGGCTGCTGTGAGTCAGTTTATACCACAACATCAAGTGCACGGGCAACAGGCTAAACCCCCATTTAGATCTGTGAAGAAAGGGTCATGATTCTGATGGGGGGGTGTATACAAACCAATGAAAAGCTGCTCGAGTACACACTCTTATCACCATTGTGCTGACAGTACTGCTTATACTCTCACTGGCCTGGCTATAAAAAAACAGTCAAATGCTTGAAGAGCAATCCTTTGGACATCCCAGCTCATGCAAATATTATAATGTCATGGACAGGATGCCAGTTGCAGATACACTTGCGTATGTAGAGAAAGCTATTTCAGGCAATGCTAGAGAGCAAAGTTTACTCAGTAAACCTAAACTGAATCAACCTGATAAAGAGAGCACATCACAAGAGGAAAAACGTACTCGCTACGCCAATTCGCACAGCCGCATTGGCTCTCACAGTTAACCCTCTTCCCCCTGTTCATAAGTCAGGATGTAAATGTTGTTCACAGTTTGTTCCGTCTCTTAGAAAGCTCTTCTTAGCAATAAAACTAAAAGACGAAAATCCTACCTCCTGATTGGCTGGAAGGCATGTGGTTCCTGCACTGATGTTCTGTCACTGTGAGAAACAGAGGCATATGCTCAAAGATGTTTTGGTTTTATTTTTTTTTTTCCCCAATTTTTTTTTTTTTTTTTTAGTTGTTTAACCAGGAGTAGCACACTAAGCTGAAAGCTTTTTTACGGGCGCAACCTGGGAGCACAGGGAAGTTAAGTGACTTGCTTAGGGCCACACAATATGTAAATGGAAGCTGTGGGATTCAAACCCAGGTCTGGTCTACTGGATGTCACCAGATTTGCATCTCAGAGCCTTAAACCACTGCGCTATACTGCCTCCTGTTCTTTTTTAAATGCCTAATTACACTTAATAATAGCAGCAAGGCACTCGATGGGGGGTACTTTTCAGTAATTACATCCTCAGGGCTGGCCCCCTTGAGAACGCAGCAGAAGTGCACTGCATTGCCACCTGTGAGAACGAGGTCCTCAGGGAGTCCTGCAGTCCTCACACTTAGGCCTGCTTGGGGGCGGGAGATGGATGAATATATCTTAGAGGTGAAGCAACTTGAACCCCGAGGAGGGAAGATGCAGGATGTGTTCCTCTCCACAGTCGCACACTCACTGTTACATGACCAAGACGTGGCAGCAGCATCAATGGTGAGTGCAGTGACTGACCCACCCAGCTGGCCATCTGTATCCTCCCAGCACAAGCCTGAAAATAGACAGCACTGTCTAGCCCTCAGCAATCAGGCATGAACATGAGTTAAATTAACATAGAGAATAATACATGGAATGGTGTGCATTATGAGAATTCAATACACGCCCGAGGTGTGTGATGCTACATAAACCCCGAGAGAGAAGCTCAAGGGTTTATTCAAGCATCATACACAAAGTGCGTGTATTACATTCAAGTAATCACACCACCCCATGATTTATATAATTTTACTGGTTTTACATACATACTAAAATGCCAGCAGAATAGGCCTAATGGTCTTTCGAGTCTGCTCGATTTTCAGCTCTCGCACTGAGGGATGATTTTGGTGTCCTCCCCTCTCCTTCGGTTATACTGTCCCCAGTCCCAGATGTGCCACCTGCATTGGACCGTTCAGGTTTACCCTCCCCCTGTACCTGTCCCATCCCCTCTTAAACCCTTCCACAGTCTCCGCCTCCACCAGCTTCCTGGGCAGCGCATTCCATGGCTCCACCACCCTTTCAGTGAAATAACACCTCCTCCTCTCCCCTCTGAGCCTGCCCCATTCCAGCTTACACCCGTTCCCTCTCGTTGCCCCCTCCTCCTTCCTTTGGAGCACCCTGACTGGGCCCCCCCCCCTTATTGATCCCTTTTATATACTTTTAGACCTCTATCATATCCCCCCTGTCCCTCCTCTCCTCCAGGGTGTACATGTCGAGCTCCCTGAGCCTCTCCTCATAGGTCCTCTCCCCCAGGCCCCAGATCATTTTGGTTGCCCTCCTTTGGACCCTCTCTGGGAGTGTAATGTCCCTCTTTAAATGTGGTCTCCAAAATTGCAAAGACTACTCGAGGTGTCCTAACCAAGCAGTTGTACAGGGGTAGGATCACTTCCAACTTTCTGCAGGTAACCCCCGGCGATGCACTCCAGCATCCTATCTGCCCTTGCCGCTGTCCTCCTACAGGTCTCTGAGTTGTTCATTTTGACATCTACCACTACCCCCAGGTCCCTCTCACCCTCCGTGACTTGAATTTTATCTCCTCCCAGGGTATACCCCTGACCTAGATTTCTGACTCCCAGGTGAAGAACCTTGCACTTTCCCACACTGAATTTTAGTTTCCATTTTCCTGATCACCTTTTCAGAGCTTCTAGATCCTTCTGCAAGGCAACCCTCCCCTCCTCTCCTCCTCATCCACCACTGTGCCCAGCTTTGAGTCGTCTGCAAAACGACTCATTTCACTCCTGATTCCCTTCCTTATGTTTGAGGCATATGCACTGAACAGGAGTGGCCCTAGCACTGACCCCTGGAGCACCCCACTAGTAACCCACCTTGGGGATGAGGCTAGCCCCACAACCACCACCCTCTGAGTATGTTCAGAGAGCCAATTTCCTATCCATCTTAACAAATGATTCCCTACCCCCATTTCCTTCAGTTTAGCCAGCAGGCCATTGTGGGGTACCTAATCAAATGCCTTGCTAAAGTCCAGAAAGAGGACGTCCACTGGCCTACCCCGGTCCAGGGCCCTCGTCACCCAGTCACAGAACTTCACAAGGTTTGCCTGACATGATATTTGCGGGACAAAGCCATGCTGCTTATCGTCCAAATACCCATTTTACTCCAGTAAACCCGCTAGCCTTTCCTTGACGATACCCTCCATCACCTTGCCGACCACCGAAGTCAGACTAACAGGCCTGTAATTTCCAACCTCCTCCCTTGACCCCCCCCCTTGTGGATCAGCACAACATGGGCCACCCTCCAGTCTTGGGGCACCCATCCAGTCCTCAGAGAGATATTGAAGAGGTCCGCAAGGGGGACTGCCAGGACATCTGCCAGTTCCCTCAGCACCCTGGGATGTATCTCATCTGGTCCAGGTGCTTTCTCCGTCTGAAGGGACCCGAAGGCTTCCCTCACTCTCTCTACCAGGATTTCAGCCTCCACCTCCTCTCCCTTTGCACCCTGTACTGCTGGCCCCCACTTGTCTGTGGTGGCCACTCCCTTTCCCAGACCTGTCAGGGCTCCTGATCTCTACCGGTCCCATTCCTTTCTCCGGTTTGTCCCCGCTCCCCCTGCAAGACATAGCCCCTCCATTCCCCCTGGTAAAAACTGATGCAAAGTACTCATTTAGGACCTCTGCCTGTTCCTCTGCCTCCTGTGCCCAACACTCCCCTATCCTTATCCTGCTGATCTGCCCCCTTACTTTCCTTTTTTCCCCTATGTATCTAAAGAACCCCTTGTCCTCCCTCCGGATCCCCCTGGCCAAGGACTGCTCCTTTTTTGCCTTAGCTGCTCTCACCACCCTGGTGATTTTCTTGGCTGTCAGCTCATACTCCCCCGATCCCTCTCACTCCTTGAGTGCTTGAAGCGCCTATAGGCTGCCTTCTTGTTCCTCACCACCTCCTGAACCTCCTGGGTCCACCAGCAGGGTTTTCAGGCCTTACCAATCTTGCACCTTTCCCTTGTGCAGGATCTGGTAACCTCCTGTATTCCCCTCCTAATGATCGCCCACCTGCTATCAGCATCCATATCTGGCCTTATCCTGTCCAAACGATCTTTAATGATCCTTCCCATGTCCCTGAAGTCTGCACCCCTAAAGTCGGTTACTGCTGTCCTTGTTCGGCCCCCCCCCCAGGTCCAGGAAGAACCAGACTGTGGCATGATCGCTCCCCGTCAATGGGTCCCTCACCTCTAGGCCCCTAATCTGATCACTGTCCGCCAGGACCATGTCCAGTGTCCGGGCCTCCCTAGTTGGCTCACCACCTGCTGGGTCAGGAACGCGTCCTGGAAGACATCCAGCAGCCTCTGCTCCCTGGCCACTGGTGACGACATAGTCCCCCAGTCTGTTCCTGGCATGTTGAAGTCCCCCATTACCACTACTCTTCCCTTTCCCAATCTACAGTGTCCCTCGAGATTTGCCACCAAACTTTCTTCCAGAGCCTCCGCCAGTGCAAGTGGTCTGTATACCACTCCGACCTTTACTCTCTTACCCCCCTGCATTAGCAGGGTGACCAAAATAGCCTCCACGTTCCCCTGCCTCCTCTACCCCTCCAATACCAATGCCATTTCTGACTAACAGTGCTACACCACTCCCCCTTCCCTCCCCCCTGTCTTTTCAGAACATAGTATAGCCCTCCAGATTTAGATCCCACTCGTGCCCTTGGGTGGCCCAGGTCTCAGTGACTGCTGCCACATCCACCACCCCCTCAACTAGCATTGCTTGGAGCTCAGGCTTCTTGTTTCCTAAGCTCCTGGCATTTATCAGGACCACCCTCCACCCCTTCTCCCTCCTCTCCTTCCCCCCCCTTGAGCTCCCGTTTATCAGTTCCTGCACCCTACCTGGTGATCTATTTCCATATCTCCCTAGCCCCCCTGGAGGAGTAGAGACCTTGTCCCTCTTTTACCATATCTGCTGGCACTGCCCCTTTTTGATCCCTCCCCCTTCACAAGTTTAATCCCAACCTTTCATTGATGAACCCCAGCTAGTTTGAGCTTTAGGATTTCCTTGCCCTCCACATTTAGGAGAAGCCTATCCCTAGTCTATAGCCCTTTATCCTCCCAGGTCTCCCCACAGTCCCCCACCAGGCCATACCCCAATTCCCCACACCACTCACTAAGCCACTGATTTGTGTCCCTAATCTTCTTCTTGTTTTCCCCACTAGCCCTTGGCACTGGCAGGATTTCCAAAAAGGAGATCTTACAGCTTGTGGAGAGACTTACCCTGGCCAACTCCCAGAACCTTGCCTGAATTTCTAATTCACTATTTCCATTTATGTCATTTGTCCCCAGGTGCACTATTATGTCCGGGGTCCCCCCACATTCCCTTGCCAGTGAATACAACTCTTGCTTGGCCTTGTGCACCATCAGGCCTGGGTGGCACTTGGTTCTGATCAGACAGGCTTTACCCTCTTCCTGCTCCCCCCCACTGGATGCCTCTGATCATGGAGTCCCCCAGTAGCAGTACTGTAGCCTCCCCCTTGCCTACATGTTCACCCCTTGGGTTCCCCCTCCTTACATGCCCCTCTCATCCCTTCATCCGGTCTCTCCCCCAAAATGGCTCCTCGCCCCTCCCACAATCTGGGTGTTGAAGGTATCCCCTTTCCTATTGTGCCTGGTCATCCCCTCTACTTGTGTCATGGCCCTCTTCATCCTCCCCACCCTTGTATCCTTCTCTGTATCTGTAGCCCCACTCCTGATTAATCCATCTGCCCTATCCATTTGCCTACTTTGCTTCCTGCTCGCTATCATCCCATTTACGTCCTGCTCGTTCCTGCCTGTTGTGCCCCCTGTTCCATACCCTCAGCCTCCTCCTTATTCACCTGATCTTCCATTTTCTTCTCCACCCTACTCCTCTTCCCCCATCCTGTCCGGGTCTCCCCCTATTGTTCCCCATTTTCAAACCCTGCCTCTTGCCCCTTTTACTCTTCCTATCCATCCCTGCCTCAGCTTCACCAGCCACATCATCATCATCAACATCCTGTCCCCCCGCTCCCCTCTTCTACCAATGGGCGTGGAGGGTTAAAAACAATTTGTGAGCCTTATCCCATCCCCCAATGGCCCCCTTCTCTACCGCCCCTCTTGGTTCCCCCTGGACATCCCCAGTCTCTTTCCTACTGCTGTGTGCTGTCCCTGCCTCAGCTTCACCAGCAACATCATCATCATCGTCATCAACATCCTCCCCGCTCCTCTTTTACCAATGGGTGTAATGGGTGAAAATGCTTTGTGAGCCTTAGCCCAGCCCCCAATGCCCCCCCTTCCCTACCGCCCCTCTTGGTTCCTTCTGGACACCCCCAGTCTCTTTTCTACTGCTATGGAAATGCCCATTTTTGGGCCCCATCGAACCCCCTCTCTCCTCCAAGCCCTCATCTGCCTCCTGATTTCGCCAACCTCCTCCCTAAGCTGTGCCAGCTGGTGGCACACCAGGCAACCCCCAAACCTCCAAGCCCAGTCCAGTATCATGGCCACACCACACCCTGCACACCCAACCACACTCCCAAAGATGCCCGCTTTAGTCCCATCATCCTAGCTGACCGTTTTGTCAGAGACTACCTTTCCGGGTTACCTAGTAGTCCGAGCTACAAGTGATTCTCTAGTTCTACCAGTGCTAACACCCAGACAAACCCCCACTCAGCATGCTATATAGGATTTAAAAAGACCCCCACCCAGCTTATCCAACCTCCACTGTAATTTGTCCTAGGCCACAAATCCAACCTCCACTGTAATTTATCCCCGGCCACAAATCCAGCCTCCACTGTAATTTGTCCCAGGCCACAAATCCAACATCCACTGCAATGTGTCCCACGCCACAAATCCAACATCCACTGTAATCTGTCCCAGGCCACAAGTCCAACCTCCTCTGTAATTTGTCCCAGGCCACAGCCCCCTTTATAGGCAGGCCACGCCTATCTCCAGACTCCTCCCCAACCGGCTATTTAATAGTCATCAATTTATCCCCCCCCCCAGCCCCCCAAAATGTTCGCCTCTGGTGTTAATGTAAGAACTGGTGGTTAAATCACAAAGCATGTTTGTTACTGTCCCTGAGATACATCTTCACTGAGATAGAGCTGTACAGGTTAGTTTTATTGTGTTTTATTTTTTTTTGAATTAATGAAACCGGTCTGTCTCACACGCTTGACTGCCACCATCTTGCTTTTCCTTGACTGACTGCGACAGAGGAAGTGCTGCACTCGTGACACAGACAATAAAGCAGTCTCGAGCGCAGCTGTGTTTGGGGCACTGTTTCATTTTAGCTGGGTTATTGCTTTTATTTATGCAGAGTTGATTGAATGAGTCGGTTTTGATAGTTTCTACTTTCACTTTTAAAGTAAAACTGTTGCTATTGGGGAACAAACTGCTGTACTCGAGACAGAATCTCGAGCGTAGCTGCTGTGTTGAAAGGCAAGTGTCTGCTGTAATAACCATACAGTTATATGACAAATAATAACTGGTCGTCAACACTGAAAAAATGATGATCTGTTATTATAGTCCGTTAATCACCCACAAGGTCATAATGTGGCACGAGGCATATATGAGTGCCATACTGCCTCTAGGGGGTGATTAACTGACTGTTAATCTAACTCCTGGGAGTTCCTTATTTGTCATTATAAAAAAAACATTCCAAAAGAAAAGTGTTAGAAGTGTACCTTTTGAATGTTTTCCTCACTTATAGGAAGATTTTTAATAAAATAGTTCATCCACCAGCTGTTTAAGAATACTGACTTAGAATCAGAATGCATCAGTCCAGTCATTCAGCAGTGTTACAGAATGGAAAACTGACGGGAAGAATTAATGCGCCATGGTGATCAAGCTGTACATGACAGTGTAACAGGGGTTAAAGGGGCACTGTCAGCTTTTCCCCTCTGTTATAGTTCATTTATAGTAGTGGATCTCTAGGCACGTATCTGGGTAAACGATATTGTGGAATGCCCCTGCATAGATGAAAATGCAATCCGTGTACCTGTTTTTTGTAAATTAATAATTTTTACATTACGTACAGGACGCATTTAAATGCTCTGCACTAGAAGCAGATTCATGGCGAGAACACGTGTTTACTGTGAGCACTGTCCCTGACGAGCACATTTTAACATCGTCATCCCAATAACCATGTAATGCAGTGCATCTAGTTATTTTAAGGTGATCCTGGTATTTCTAACAAAAAACTGAGCGCTCGTTCAGCCGCAAAACAGGGCTGAAATCTGGTGCAGAAATCCTGCGTATGCGCAATAGCGGCACATTCTTGCACATGCACAGGATCTTTCCTCCTGGTGCTACTACGCATGTGTGGGATTTTGGCACCAGATTTCAACATTATTTGCGACTGAATGAGCGCTCTTTTTTTTGTAGAAATACAAGGAAAACTTTGAAATAACTAGATGCACTGCATTAAGTGATTGTTGGGATGATGATGTTAAAATGTGCATGTCAGGCACAGCGCTCACGGTAAACGCGCGTTCTCGCCATGAATCTGCTTCCAGTTGGCAGCGTCCCGAATGTAATGTAAAAATGATTAATTTACAAAAAACAGGTACATGGATTGCATTTTCATCTATGCAGGGGCATTCTACAACATCGTTTACCCAGGTATGTGCCTAGAGATCCACTACTATAAAATTAATTATATAACTGAGGGGGAAAAGCTGACAGTGCCCCTTTAATGTAAGGCTCTGCAGAATGCTGACAGCCAATCAGACTGTAGCATTTCTGAGATCCTTTTGATAATTAAGCAATAAGGCATGACAGAGTGTACGTTGCTGTGGGATAACAGCACACCTCAGGACCTGTGAAGTGCTATTATCCCACAATTACGCACACCCTGGAATGCCTTATTGTGATTATAAAATGGTTTCTCTCATTTTTTTTTTATTTTAGGACCAAGTAAGGAAGTTCAGAAAGTTAAGCATTTTGACCTTTGCTGTTGTGCTGGGACAACAGCACAAAGAAACACAGAAGTTGACAGCAGATAAGGACCGCAAGGCCCATCCAGTTTGACCATTTCTTTTTCTACCTTGTAAATGTGCCATCGGCCTTTGCTCTGTCAGTGGCCTATCTATTCATACTCATCTGTATTGCTCCCTTATGCCTATCCTATGCCTGTTGGAAGCCCTGCACTGTATTCATATCCACCACTTCCTGAGGTAGGCTGTTCCAAGCATCCACCACCCTTTCTGTGAAAAAGAACTTCCTCACATTACCCCTTAAACAGCCTCCCTCTAATCTCATGCTGTGTCCTCTTGTCCTGCTATTTTTCTTATATTGAAACATGTTAAACTCTTTCACATTGTTAATGCCCTTAAGGTGTTTGAATGTTTCAATCATATCACCTCTCTCCCTCCTTTGCTCTAGGGTACACATATTGAGCTCTGTTAATCTGTCCTCAAATGTTTTCTGATGCAGTCCCTGCACCATTTTGGTTGCCCTTTTCTGGACTGCCTCAATTTGGTTAATGTCCTTGTGAAGGTGTGGCCTCCAGTATTGCATGCAGTACTCCAGATGGGGCCTAACCAGTGTCTTGTAAAGAGGGATTATTAACTCCCTCTTCTGACTTGTGATACCCCTACTAATACACCCTAACATCCCCCTAGCCTTACCTACTGCTTTAGTGGTCTGCTGGGATGATTTCAGGTCATCGGTGATGATGATGCCCAAGTCTTTCTTTCCTTGTGACCGCCAGCAACTCCCCTCCCAGCCTATAGGTGGCTTCAGGGTTTCTCTTCCTTATGTGCATGATCTTACACTTCTTTGCACTAAATCCCAGTTGCCACTCTTCCGACCATTTTGCTAGTTTATCCAGATCTCTTCTCATTCTGCCCACCCGATCTGGATCATCTACTCTGTTGCAGATCTTGGTGTCATCTGCAAACAGACAAACCTTACTAGGGTTACCACCTGTCCCACTTTTCGCAGGACAGTCCTGATTTGGGCAGCTGTGTCCTGCAAAAAAACATGAAAAATACTACATGTCCTGGCATTACACTAGAAAACATTTTTTGGGACTTTCCTCTAAATGTTACAAACAACTACAATACGTTAACTAAAATACCTTAATATGATAACATACACTAGAAACAACTAAAAAACTACAACTGTTAGTCTTAATTCTGATTATTTAGAGAAAACAAGTTTGTTGCATTAGTCACAGTTACACATTGTCTGCGAAAAATCAGGTTTCAATAAGAAATGTCCCACTTTGGGCTTCATAAAAGGTGGTAACCCTAAACCTTACCCTCCAGTCCATCTGCAATGTCACTGAAGGAGATATTGAAGAGGACTGGCCCCAGGACTGATCCCTGAGGAACCCCACTTGTGACTTGCATCTCTTCTGACTGTATACAGTTTACCACCACTCTCTGTTTTCTGCCAGTCAACCAGTTTGCCACCCAGTTGACCAACTTCTGACCCACCCCGAGCCTACCCAGCTTATTAATCAATCTTCTATGTGGAACAGTATCGAAAGCTTTGCCAAAGTCAAGGTAGGCGACATCAACTGCTCCCTCTTGGTCCACCACTCTGGTTACTCAAAGAAATCTATGAGATTAGTTTGACAGGACCTTCCTTTAGGTCATGTGACTGGATTCCACCAATCACAATACAGTTTTTCTCTTAGCCATTTTATAATAAATAATGGCCGCTGACTTGCTGGGTAAAGCTGAGCAAGTCACTTGACCCCATCCACACATCTCTAAATATGTCACAATACGTTACTGCTTGAAAACCATATGATTATATTTTTCACCAACTAACACTTACTGGTGATATAAAAGGGACCTGTTCTTCATTGCCCGTGACCCCTAGATATTTTACTTCTTTACTGTGGTGGAATCAGTTTTACAGTTTGTAACTATGTACTTTTTTTTTTTATTGTTTTGTATTTTTGCATAGCACACATTTGCAGACTTTGGATATGTTGTGGCTATTGTTAAAAAAAAAACATGGGAGAGAGATCAAACCTCACTGTAACCCAGAACTGTTTATACAGCATCTTCCGTCTGGGGATCTTCCTACCCTGATCCATGCCTTTGTGCCTCACACTTGGATTATTGCAACTCCCTTTACCTAGGGCTACCTGGGGTTGAGATCCACCGCTTGCAGCTAGTGCAGAACGCAGTAGCTTGGCTATTGACGGAGTCTGCTCGATCATGCCATATTTCACCTGTTCTGTGCGAACTGCACTGGCTGCCTACTCAGTGGCAGATCACCTCTGAAGTCGGTTTACTGATTTTTAAAGCCCTACACAGACTGGGCCCTGACTACCTGAAAGAGCTCTTGTTTTTTTACCGCCAAGGACGATCTCTCCGCTCGGCCGACGAGGGGTTGCTAGAGATTCTGAGGGTGTATTTGAAAACATCTGGGGCTAGAGCTTTTGAATATGCTGCCCCTACCCTCTGGAATTCTCTACCCCGCCAGCTTCGTGAGTGCACAACTGTGGAGGGATTTAAACAATCCTTGAAAAGATATCTTTGGTTGCAGGCATTTCGAAATTGAATTAGGTGATCTTACTAATTGATGTTTGATCTTTTAATTATTGTTTTAATTTTCTATGTTAGTATTTTAAAGTATGTGTTTGTATGAACTGTAAGGCGCCTTGGTTCCTGATAAGGCGCCTAATAAATAAATTTTAATTATTATTATTATTATTTTATTAATGGCAAGACAACACGTGACATCTTTGTAGCTAACCACAAGATAGCATAAAGTCATAGCTGCTGTCAAGAAGGCAAGGAATAGCCTAACAATACTGAACCAATAAGAAACCAGCATTCACAATGCTACTGACATCACAATAACCCTTGAAATAAAAAAGAAACTGTCAAATCTTCAAACAAACAGCAGATTTAAAAGTTCTAATAAACAGATGTTGTATAAACTGAATATGCAATGGCCTGACTCAGAATACATTGTCATCACTTGTAAGGAGGCAGGACTTGCATAACTCACATGTGGCTCTGCCAATCGTGAGATATGGTCCTTCCCCCATCACACACAAAGATAAATTCCATATTTTGAGTCAGCACATTGCACATCCCCTGTTTAACAGCTTCCTTGTGAAGATTACTACGGATGCTACCCCACAGGTTTTAAATCAGGAGCACTGGATTATTTCTCAAACCCAACTACACGGCATTGTCTCCGTTAATGTCTCTGTCATTAAAGGGGAACAGAAATGCTGCAAAATTGCCAGCTCGCATTTGCTTAGCCCCTGTTTGCTTCCTCTACATCTCTCTCTGTTTTTTCACGGACTGCTACCTTAATGAAAAAGGAGTAGCTCCTTGATGTGCTCAGCTTACACTGAAAACAGCAGCCCATGCAAGCAATTTTATTTCATGCTGCATGGTCATAGATTTTTACTTACCATGAAAAATGGTATGTTTACCTCCATGTATGGTTTTATATTCTATTTTGTTCTATCTGATTGTATATATATCTGTATTTCTGTATTTTAGTCCATGCTTGTTATCTGATTTCATTATTTATCATTGTTGACTGTCACTGTCTGTTACCATTTTATGTATTCTCATGTGATATTGTTCCCTGTTGTAGTTTCCTGGAGATACTTAAACAAATAAATACATGCCCCTATAGTGTCAAACCCAAATCCTTTTCTTGAAATAGTACCCCCCACCCCCACCCCACATTCACTTGTTAGAATTCATGGACTTGTGAGTGAATAGCGAGTGCAAACAATTGCAAGAACCATTGACTTCTTTGTTTTGCATCTGAATTCCCCTGAGGAAGGCAGTATACAGCTGCCCATGCTGCAGTGTTTTCATATCCTGCAGAATCAGGGGCTTCTGGAACTACCATCTTCCACACCATCTCAGATGAGAAGTCAAAGGTCACAGCACACACTTCTGACCTCTGCAGCTCCAGAGAATACTGGATGCACTTTTCCAACCCACGACGTGGTCCTTCATACAGCCAACTATCATAGCAACTGAGAGCTTGGTATACAGCAGAAAAATGGAACCTATCATCCCCCACCCCTGAAGTAACAATATTAAGGGAGAAACCACAAAGCTGAGGACCATGGGCAGGATTCACAAATGTGGGGGAAGGTCCCGCAGCTGTGGGAAAACCTCGTCGCCAGTGGGTTTCCACTTGCAAAGCCACAGCTCACCCGCAGGTGCGGGTATTCACAAAGGTGGGGCCGGAGTACGACCGGCTCCATGGAATACGGCAGCTTGTGGGTGCTGTTGCCAGGGACAGCACCGCAGCTGTAGGAGGCTGCTACGGGTAGTGGGACCCACCGCAGCACCCTCCACAACTGCTGCGGCTGAGGATCGTCTGCTCTGCAGCTGCGCTGATTTCGGCGCATAACTGGTGTTACGGAGTTGGACTTAGTCCCATTTTGCTTGGTGAATCCTGCCCCATGTCTTTAATAGTTTCACCCCAGGTATAACAACGATGCAACATCTCATTTAGAGATGGGGTTCGGCATCTTCCAAATTTGATAGCTGTGAGGCATTGAGGAACACAAGCGGTCAAATGTCTTGCTCAGGGTCACACTGTGAGTGAGTGGCTGTGGTAACATGTGAACCCAGGATCTCCTGGTCCCCAGTTGTGTGCTTAAAACACTGGATAGCACTACCCAGTGGCAGGCAGCTCCCATTAAAGGGTGTCATCACAGTTTTGCCATAAACATTTTTATTGAAACTTTAAGCATTCTATTTATTTATTTAGTTTTTTACTGAACACTCCGGAGAATTACCTTTGAGCACAAGTGCTCATTTATAAAGGTTCCACGTCAAATACTGTACATAGACATAGAAAACATTACAAGTACAATAAGCAGCTGCAGAGGAAATGCAGTCAAGTCAGGCTCAAAGCACGCATTCTCTCCCGGTGGCCATTTTGGGTCGGTTTCAGCAATGGATGGTTCAGACGCCATCCGGCGGCTATGGGACTGAAGGAGTTAAAGAGCAACTGCGTATTTATTTATTTGGAAAAGTTTCACCAGGAAAGACAACATGAACTGTAAACAGCTCATTTCCAGAAGTGTCCCGGGGGGAAGGGTTTACATAAGGGGAAGAGTAGAAAAAAATCAACAAAGAACACATAGGGTGGGATATTCAGAGCAGATGCGCCATGTGCAATAAGGATGCGCCAGCGCAAGAGCGGAAATGCGCCATGGTGTGATAGTCAGTGGGAGCAGCAGCGCAGCACAACATGGAATGCGCCATAGCGCAACAGTAATGAATGCATACGCTACTGCAGAGGGCAGAACCAGGAATAACATGTGCAGTGTGATATTCATCAGTAGGCGACGTGCGCAGTAGCGGAGCAAGCGGAAGTTGCGTGACAGCAGAAATGAGCCAAAATAAAAAGGAGCAAGAGAGGGGAGGATGAATGCGCCACAGAGTAGCCATAGGTGGGAGCGCGGAGACAAGAGTGGCAGGGAGGCAAGACAGGAAGCAGGGGGCAGGTGTGGCCAGGAGTTGGACAGGGCCCACCGGGGGTGTGACTGAGTGAGAGAAGGAGTGTGTGTGCCTGTGCCTGTGTGTGCGGATGGCCTGAGAGTGCCACAGTGGACGGAGGGCAGTGGCAAGAGGCAGGGCATCCAGAGGTGAACAGCCGGAGGTGAACCCAGTGCAGGGGCAGCACCAGCAACACACAGCGGGGGGAACAGGTAGACAGCCGCCTGGGGGGGAACACCAGCCAGGGACATGGCCAGTGCCACCTTCCAGATGGAGGCGGTAATGAGGGGTGTGAGAAGGCAGGCAGCAGGGAGGCGCGGCCGTGGAAGGGCCTGTCGGCGGTACGCCCAGAACAGGCTGTACCGAGCCCGCACCACCTTCGAACAGTACACTGACACTGAGACTGTGGGCCGGTACCGCCCGAACTGGGCGATTCTGAGGCAACTCTGTGAGCTGTGCAGTGATGAGATGCCACACAAGGGAGCCATGCGCTGTCTGTGGAGACGAAGGTCACAGCCGTCATGTGCCTGCTCGCCACGGGCACCTTCCAGAGACCAACAGGGGACATGACAGGCATAACCCAGTCGGCCACGTCACGCCTACTTACACAATTCCTCAGCGCACTGCTGCCACATGCTGCGGAGTATATCCGTTTCCCCAGCACACAGGCGGAGTGCACAGCACACATACAGGAGTTCCACAGGGTAGCACGGTTGCCTGGCGTGCTCAGGGCCATAGACTGCACCCATGTAGGCATCCGCATGCCACCTGGCCCGGAGGGGGCAGTGTACATCAACCGCGAGGGCTACCTGAGTGTCAACTGCCAGGTGGTGAGCGATGTGAGGGGGTGCATAATCAATGTCTGTGCCACACACCCTGGAGGAGCACACGACGCCTTCATCTGGCACTAGTCTGCACTGTGCCACAGGTTAGAGAGCGGGGACGTCCCCACTGGCTATCTGGTAGGTGAGTACGTATAGCACACTGGACGATGGGTGCAGACGTGGGTGGGTGTGGGGCAGTGGCAGGGGTGCCATGGGTAATGGCCATGATGGCCCATGGCACAGTGATGCAGACCACCATGCTAATGACTCCCCCTCTACACACAGGTGACAGTGGTTACCCACTACAGCCCTGGCTGCTCACACCATACCGCCGCCCCATGACCCCAGTGCAGCAACAGTACAATGAGGCACATGCCACAACTCGGAATGTCATCGAGTGGGTGTTCGGGCTGCTAAAGGCACGGTTCCGTTGCCTGCACACGTCAGGCGGTGCCCTACAGTACAGCCCCTCAAAGGCCTGCGGACTATTCCTGGCCTGCTGTATCCTGCACAACATGGCCACCAACTGTGGGATAGCTATGGAGGTCGAGGAGGGGGACAGCGATGGGGACGATGAGGAAGCCGGTCCAGCAGGCCCGGATGGTACAGCAGCACCGGGACACTATCGCAGAGGAGCATTTTGGACAACACAGGTAGGCAACGGGGCCATGTGCAACCACCAAGGGCAAGGGCACAGCCCACAGACAGGCAGGGGTGGACACCAGGGGTGGACGGCGTAAAGGGCATGGGAGTGGGCGGGGGACCGTACACAACGGCAAGGATAGGCAGGGCTGCACACATCACGTGCACACACACCACAACACATGCTCACAGGGCAACAGGCACACCCACCCCAACAGGCACCCCCACACCCAACCATGCCCAGTGGCCGGCACTGTGCGTGCCTCAGATGCTGAGCACCACTGCACAGTGGTGGACAGCGCTACGCAGACATCATCATGCACACGCCACTGTGGCCAGCAGCCGGGAGGGTGTGCACAGGGACCATGTGTGTGTGCAGGGCTGGGCACCTTACCCATGCATTGCACAAAGAACACCACAGTGCACACAGGGCAGCGGCAGACAGTGGTCATGGATGGAGACGGGTCAGTCATGCGGCACAGTACCACGGCCGCCATGGATGTGTGGGCAGCCCCGCCGAGACCTGCCAGCCGTGCCAGGCTGACCAGTGGCCTCATGGGGTGGCACCGACGGGCCCCCAGAGGTGATGTTGCGTGAACGCGACCGTGTCCATGCAGGGGTCTGCAGGCTACCAAACATGCCCGCACCAGGCATGCTTGGTATGCCCACAGCCAAACCCAGCGTCGACATAGCAGGGGTCGCACGACACCAGGAACGGGGGGTGGACATAGCACTCCGCGGGGTGTGCGGCGGCTGGGCACCCAACCGGGTGGCTAGTGTAGCCATGACAGTCACCACTGCAGTGGTCTGCCTGTCAATGGCAGCGGTCACATCAGCCTGCTGCTGGGCCAACTCTTCCAGGAGCAAGGCGTGGTCCCTGCTGCGCCGCTCCTCTGCCTGGTGCAGAACCGCACTGAGCACATCCACCGCCACCACAAGCCGCATCTGCTGATCTGCTGATCTACTGAGGCCTGGAGAAGACAGCTGTGGTCGTCCAAGGGGTCATCTGCATGTCCAGCATGCTGTCCCCCATGGTGTTCCTGGCCCTGCTGCCCAGCACCCCTCGATGGTGGGTGCTGCGCAGTACTGCCATTCTGGAGTACGTCCACACGCGGTGCACTGCCACCGCCCCCTGTCCCTCTCCCCACGTTGACATCGGCCATCTGCTGCCGCTGTCCCTCCGGCTGCCGTTCGTCAGGGGACACTGGCGCAGCTGCAGCAACAGCAACAGCCCCACCACCCTGGCCGCACACCAGTGCTGCCCCACTGGAGTATGCAGATGCAACCTGGGAATGGGCTGTTGTGCAGGCAGTCATGCCAGCACTACCCGCGGAACCACCTGGGTGGTTGCCATCTGTGGGACCATCCTGTGTCCCACATACATCACTGTCTGGGACGTGTGTCACGTCATCATCAGTGCTGGAGCCGGCCCGCTCCGTGTCCCAGCACACTGGACACCGAGGGCGGTGTCACGCTGGGACAGTGTCAGGGCCATGTCCGCTCCCACACCACTGGCATCAGTCTGGACAGACATGCAGGTACACAGACGGTCAGTCCCTCGGACACCTGTGGAAGTGGATGGGCATTCCACGGTGTCCAGGGACTCCCCCTTGGTGGACACACCCACAGCCGCTGCCCCATGTAGACGCTCAGGAGCTGTAAAGGAACACAGTACCGTTAGTGGCTCTGCCTGGCCCTGGGGCCTGCCTCCCTACCACCCACACACACTGCCAGCACTGGACCTATCATGTAGTGATGGGCTGCCACCCGTCTGGAAGCCACCGCCAGGAACACCCTTGACGGCACAACGCCGCATGCTGCTGGCCACCCGCTCCTCCCATGGCGTCAGGTGGGGTACGTCCTGCTGGCCCCCACCGGTGGCAGCATGTGCCGCCCTGATGGTGGCCACCTTGTCTTTAATCCGCCTCGTGCCCGCGTCAACATTCTTCTTGCACTCCTGCACAGACTGCTGGTGGCTGCCCTGCTGGTTGACGGCACATGCCACCTCACCCCACGCCGCAGCACGGGCCTGTGGTGTTCCCCACTGTCCGCTAAGCAGCGGTTCCCTGTCGAGGTATGCCTCAAACAGGGCATCAGATTCAGCCCTGGTAAAGTTGAGCCTCCTCCTTCGCACCCTTCCCTGCTCCTCTTCCTCTTGCTCGGTCATGTTCACGCCTGGGGGATAGATAGGTGTTACCTTGGACTGTGCAGTCCCATACAGCCCTCCCAGACCACTGTCTACATGTCCCTACAGCATGCAACCTACCTCAAAGGACTGCAATACTGATCCATGGCCTATGCAGCCTCAGGTCACGTATTTATAGCGCAACTCATGCAAATGAGAGCAGGCGCATCTGTAATTGGATGCTAATGCAGTGGATGCGCTGTGGAATGGCTCATGAGCTGATTTGCATATCCTGGCTGATTATCGCACTGTTGCGCCTTGCGCAATGGTGTTGAGCATGCTCAGACTATGGCGCACCACTGTGACGTGCGCAATTGGCACCGCACCACGCATGCCCGTGGTGCTGATGTCGACGCTAGCGGTGCTGCTGACATGCTGTGCATGGAAGGCAGTACAGGGCATGGCCACCACTGTGCCTGTGACGCAAGTGTGCTGTATGCTCAGGGGGCGC
Organism: Neoceratodus forsteri; assembly: GCA_016271365.2. Taxonomy (NCBI): domain Eukaryota; kingdom Metazoa; phylum Chordata; order Ceratodontiformes; family Ceratodontidae; genus Neoceratodus; species Neoceratodus forsteri. The sequence goes on along the minus strand of JADMNL010000034.1, from coordinate 111,742,022 downwards.
GCGTGCCATGGTGCGCCGTGGGCGCCATGGTGCCACAGCATGGTAGGCCACTGCAAGGTGTCACACACATGCACCCTACAGTGCTACATGCAGGGCTTCCCAATAGCACTGTGGCGCCCCGTGTGCGGACAGGCCCTTGACCCTGTGGCTGACCTTGCCCCAGGCACCATGCGACATATGGCTGCACCCCTATTGCACAGTCTGGTGCCAGCACGATGGCGACTGACGACAGCGCGGTCGCTGCCTCGCGTAATAGACGCGTGCGCTACAGGGGAACCATTTTGTTGCCAATAGTTACTGCACTATACCACGCACCACAGCGCCCGTGGACGGCAATTGAGCTGGCCAACCTGGTGGCGTTGGTAGAGCCCATGCAGGTGCCCTCTTTGGCCAGGTACCCCTCCTGAGGCCACGGACAGCAGTGTGGCAGGAAGTGGCAGAGGGCCTTGAAGAGGCCACGGTGTGCAGCACGACTGCTGAGCAGTGTCGCCACCGATATGGGGACCTCCAGCAACGGGAACCCGACCACCCAGGGTGACTGCAGGCATGTCCCCCGTGGGGTGCCGTGCCATGGCCAGGTAGGTGCTCCATCATATCACTGGTAGCATCTGTCTATCGCGGTGGTCGTCAGGCCATGCCGCGGGGGGGGGGTTTACCTGTGTTGCTGGTGTTGGGGGTGCCTCGTGTACACCCTGCCCCACTGCGTCATGGCTGGGCTGTGCGGCACGCACACATCAAGGGGGGGGGGCTATGTTACTGGCCTGTATTGATGTTACCCTCTCCATGTTTGCACTCTAGGCCCGGAGAATTGTCTTAGGGCCCGGTTGACCCGTGAGCAGGGACGGCAGGCTGGAACTGGAGGTGTGGCCTTGCAGCCAGGGCACAGTGGTGGTGCCGGCGGTCAGCAGTGCCCTGCTGACTAGGACGCAGGTGAGTGTCGTGTTTCCCCTTACATCTGTGCATGGTTTGCTCACCAGCACCATGGTGGTGTACAGGTCGTGGGTACACGGCAACACTGGACACGCGACAGTGGCATCTGTTGCCCCGCTTTGTGTGGCTTTGTGATGGGGTACCCTTGGGACAGGGTGGGGAATTTGTTCATGCCCTGTGTTGCATTCTGTGTGGTGCATGCCTCCATGCACCACAGTGGGCAGCTGTGCTGTCTGGTAGGGCCAGTGTTGGGACAGGGTGTGTGCATGGGTGGGTGTGCGGGGTGCTGTCCTGCTGGTGGTGACATCCAGGGTGGGCCTTGTCACATGCGGGGTCCCTCGGGTACTCGTGCGGGGTCGACCTCTTTGCTGTGCCACAGTGGGGGCCATGCAGGGGGTACTGTGTATGCTGCGGTGGCTTCAGTGGCTGGTGTCGCCTGCTGCGGGGGGATCATGGGGCTGTCATGCATGGCGCCATGGGGCACAGCGCTGCATTGTCACGGTGGTGGTGGTGGCATGCCTTCGGTGCCATGCACTGTTTGGTAATGCTTCTGGGCCGGGTGTCTTGGGATCGCTGTACAGGGGGTGGTCAGCATTGGTGGGGTGCTGTGGCGCAGGAGGGTCCGGCCCTCCTCGTGTTGCGGTCACTGTTTGCTGGGGGAGTGTGCTGGGGCACCGTGCCTCTGCTGTTGGATCGGTGCTGGGGTTCATGGGCTGGTGGTCCGTTCAGCTCACCTCTAGATGTGCAGCTCATGGGGGGCCTTGGGGGGGGTTGGTCTGTCTGGCTTGCTGCATGCACCTCCGCCCATGGCACATCCATGGCTAGTGCACCCCTGTTTCCTGCCCTTGTCCCTGCGCATCACTGGATGTGCTACTGCGCATCGGCCCTACTCCACTGCGCATCCCTGGTTGCGCCATGGCGCATCGGGCATGATATTCAGCTGTGTTACGCAGGCGCACCTTGGCCTGCGCTTGGTTTGAATATTGCGCACGTTGCGCAATGGTGCACTGCTCTTGCGCCTGCTCCCGCTATTGCGCATCTTTTTGGCGCAGTCTGACTATCCCACCCATAGTGTGCAAAATCAAATACAGTGCAGAAACAAGTCAGTACAAATACAATGTACTGAAAATGTAGTTACCCAGGTATATTATAATAAAAAGCTTAAAAACACTAGATTTACACCAATGATGTCTTTAATCTATGTTCCAGTTATTTGTTTTGTTCCCTTTTTTTTTACTTTCCCCTGCTGTTGTTCTATTAAATATTATAGAAAATGCAGCAATTATTTCACTGAGTCTTTCAAAAGGTATCTGACTCTCTTCTACTAATCACACAATTGTTTGTGACGTAACAGTCTGTTGTCATGGTAAGCACAATGATGTCATAAACAAAGGCACTGTGAGGTTAACGGGACAGTCGAATGTTTTCAAATGTTTTCTATACAGACTTTTTAGACAGACTACCAAGATGTGCTGTAAATCGTGGAAAGGAACATTAGATATGAAAATATGTAATCTCTAGTAAATTGTAACATCTGAAACACCTTATTTATGAAAATGCATGTTGAAATGCAGGGTTGATCTTTAAAGTGCACCTTTCTCAGTGGTCCAAAAAGTTACAGCTTATAGTCATTATATGCAGTACTAGACCTGAAAGGGTGTGTGCATTTGTTATTTTTGGCCAAGGCTTACTCTGCCTTCTATAATTTGGATTTGTTTTGGAACCCTGCTGCATTTGCCTTTGCCGTTCAGCTGCTGGCTCCTGATGACATCACTATAGGGCAGATGAGTGACTCACACTGTGCAGCTGCAACATTGTTGCAAGGGAAAAATATCAGTACTTAGTGTACATACTGTGTTCCCCCTTCCCCAAGACACCCTGTTAGCAATGCATCATGCCAAAATCCAAATGCCTTATCAGTTTTTTTGTTTTGTTTTTATTGTGTTAAATTGACTCTACCCTATAGTGATATCAGCAGTAAAACCCTGGGCCCACAGCAACACCAGGCCTGCTATAGAAGCTCTGGTACACCCTGCAGATTTTAGCAGCTCAGAATGCAAAACCTAACTGCAGTGGACAGTAATGAAATACAGTTCCAGAATCAAAGCAAGAAGGGGTAATTTATGCATGAAAGTCAAAAGGACCATGAAAGGTGCTCTTCAAGGGAGAACAATTACATACAGTTTTGAACACGTAAAAATAAATCCACATAGATCGTTGTATAAAAAGTCACAGGTAATGTACAAAGAGAAATCAAATGAAACTATTTAATGGTTACAATTACATTATACTGCAAAGGCAGACTGCAAAAATCTCTTAAACTGACTAAACTTGGGGAGGTTCAGCAGTGTATCAGGCAATTTGTTTAACCAGTTGATAAATTTGCTAAGTTGATAATTTATCATAAAAAAATGATCACTGGGGTGGGGTTGGGGGGATGAAGGGGGTGTTAAAAAGTGTGTTAAAACCAACCCTTTACCTCCCAGAGCAGGACTGGACAGCTAGAAATATTCTCTCTCCTCCCCACAGGTGCCACAGTGATTGCTGCAGAAGCGGAAGGAGCACCTGGCTCCCAGCCAATCATGAAACGCTGCCATTGGCCGCTTCCCCGACTCATGGGCCACCAGACAAGTGGTGATCTGGGCTCGCTCCCAAACCTGGCACGCTAGCATGGTAGCGTGGCACCCTACCACTAGACCGTCAGGGCAGCATATACCACTACAGTAGGAACTGCCCAGCCACAGTGCCACAAAATGAAACCGTCGTTTAACATCTGACCTTACGTTTGAACGAACACACACTACAGCAACATTTTTTATTCACTTTAACCACTTATGCAGAACACAACGTGATGTCAACTGGCACTGAAAAAATGTCACTGCATCACCGCTACAGTATTGCTAAATCTATACATCATTCTCTCTCATCCAATCACATTACTGACCAAATGCACACGGCATCGCTTGAGCGTAACTGCTGTGAAATCCTACTGATAATCTAGGATAGACCCTAGTCCTATACAGTGTTGTCCCTTGGGTTGAAAAAGTGACATCTGATGGCAATAGTGCCCTCAGTCTGTGGCCTCGGGCATTATTACCTACTGTCAGTCACTTTGTCACCCTTGAGGCAACAGTTTTCAACTATAAGCTTCAACTCCATTTCGGTAGATAGAGAGCTTGCTAGATAGATACATAGTTACATAGACAGGTAGACAGACAGACAGACAAGTACTCTAGGAGTCAAACCTTTTAGATAAGTGATTTATATTAGTGAAGCATTCTAAATTAAACAAAAACCTTTATTTCAATGTTAGGTGTGTCATCAACATTTAATTCCAGGTAAATCTTGCCACAGTTTTTTAAGTCCAAAGATAACCTTATTTCAAAATGGCCTCCTCAGAGTGGATGACTTAAAGAGATTCACCAAGGTAAACACACTGACATTTGCACCCGATATATCAGTGCCCTGTCTCAGAGGAAGCCTGTCTATGTGCAGATGTCCACAAATATCCAAATAGTTTAAGTTTAATATCACTCGTAAATGTACTATGACACAGTGCCAAAGACTTCCCGCCACCCACGCTCTGTCCCTGCACACAGCCACATTATGATGTAAAGCCAGGGAGGTGGAGAACACTCATATAGTCTATGGGGATTTTTTTATATTGTAATGGTTATTTGGTGATGAACGAGATGGGCTTCCACTAACAAGCCTTGTTAGTCGACCAGTGCCCCATTTCATCACCGAATGACCATTACAATATAAAAAAATCGGAAAGCCCCCCCCCCATAGACTATAATGGAGCACATGCCCCTGCTCTCTCTGGCTTTACATCATAATGTGGCTGTGCACGTGGGCAGCTCTTAAGACTGGGAAGTCCTCGGGACCTGGTCATAGTAAATTTATGAGCGATATTGAACTTGAACTATTTGGATATTTGTGGACATCTGCACATAGACTTCCTTTGAGGTAAGGTACCGATATATCGGGCGCAAATGCTAAGGCTGGCAACTCTCTTTAATCAATGGGAGAGCTTGCTTGCTCAAGGTAATACCATAAGCTGATAGTTGCTAGCTTTGTTTCAACGTACATTCCATTGACCTCTACTAACAATCCATGTCATCATCTCCTGGAAGGGGACAACATTAGCATTAAACACAATCATCATAGCAGATTATATTCACCTTGCCACCCCTCCTCCCCGCCAACGTTACAGCAAGCAGAGGTATATCCAAAAGCCAAAGTGTAAACTACAGCTAAAGTCACAGAGCCTGCAAGACTGCATGGCAGCGGACGGATAGTAGATGGCGGAATCTGAAAATCGAGGTCTCTTCTATCAGCCTAGTTATCCCATCTACAGTTCACAGTTGCTTAATGGTTGCTCCACTGAGCTAACAGCTAAGCGGATAATGCAAAACACCAAAACCCGAATGAAAATCACAAACGTGATATTGCTGTGCAAACTACTTGCTAACTTACTAAGCAAATAGAACTGGCAACAAGTAGCATGATAATCAGCCATACACCTAATAAAATAATTAGAGCCATGGCATCTATGGACATGATGTGAGCGCTGCAATCTATGGACATGGTGTGAGCGCTGCAATCTACGAACATGATTTGAGCACCGCAATCTACGGACATGGTGTGAGCACTGCAATCTACGAACATGATTTGAGCACCGCAATCTACAGACATGATGTGAGCACTGCAATCTACGGACATGGTGTGAGCACCGCAATCTACGAACATGATTTGAGCACCGCAATCTACAGACATGATGTGAGCGCTGCAATCTACGGACATGATGTGAGCGCTGCAATCTACAGACATGGTGTGAGCGCTGCAATCTACGGACATGATTTGAGTACCGCAATCTACGGACATGAATTGAGTACCGCAATCTACGGACATGGTGTGAGCACCGCAATCTACGAACATGATTTGAGCACCGCAATCTACAGACATGTTGTGAGCGCTGCAATCTACGGACATGATATGAGCACTGCAATCTACGGACACGATGTGAGCACCGCAATCTACGGACATGATTTGAGCACCACAATCTACGGACATGATGTGAGCACCACAATCTACGAACATGATTTGAGCACCGCAATCAACGGACATGATGTGAGCGCTGCAATCTACGGACATGATTTGAGCACCGCAATCTACGGACATGGTGTGAGCACCGCAATCTACGAACATGATGTGAGCACCGCAATCTACGGACATGATGTGAGCACCGCAATCTACGGACATGGTGTGAGCACCGCAATCTACGGACATGATGTGAGCACCGCAATCTACGGACATGGTGTGAGCACCGCAATCTACGGAAATGATGTGAGCGCTGCAATCTACGGACATGATGTGAGCACCGCAATCTACGGACATGATGTGAGCGCTGCAATCTACGGACATGATGTTTCAAATCATACTGTTTACAGCAATCAATGTCAACTTTAATGACTTGTCATTTTTTGGTTTTCTTCTGTTATGTTTTTTTTGTATGAACAAGTTGCAGGAACACTGGTAGGTTACCGCCAGCACTGGTCATACCATCTGCGGCAGGGCTCCTAAACCTTTAATGATGGCGCATTTCAAGTTTGGCAGATGGCGATCCTGACACTGACTTGAGATTTTGTGCCATGCTATCAACGGCATCAGAAGTCATGCACGGAGATGGGCCAGCAGGGTAAACAGAGTGCAAGGGAGCCAGACACTAGGGGGGAAAACTATACGTTTAAAGCAAAAATCACCAAAAATAATTTGGTGGGACTGCATACTGTAAATTCTGCCAAAGGATGCAAGTTTTGTCCAGAACTTTCGTGTCACAAAATTCCACGGCCTTGGTCACAGCAAGAGCACTATGAAATCAGCCAATCCTGAAAAAAAAGTTTCAAATATAAAAGGCGTCCTGAACAAGTTGGCAAACACATACTGGAGAACCTGGGAAACTGTGACAAATGAAATTTGAAAAAAGCTTTTTCTAGTAAACTAAGTGCCAAATTGAAACTGGTCTCCTCTTAATAGCACAAAAGTAGTAGTAGAAATTTATTCCACCGGCTTTTCAAACTGATGAAACTGAATGCTCCCTTAGACCTAAAAAGTATCCTGAGATCCCAGTCTGTAGAAGCACAGTGCTACAGTCTAAGACCAGTACTCCACCACAGCCTTAAACACCCCGATCAAAATGTGCTACATCCAACAGAGCCTCCTGTTTGATGCTGCAAAGACCTGGAACAAACTCCTTCCCAAATGCAGGGCTGCTGGGTCCCTAAATGGCTTTCAAGTGATACCAAACGCTGAAGTAACATTGTATACAAAATGCCTTGCTAATAAACACTATCTGTTGTTGGTAATGTACGTATTCTATTCTTTTTGCAGCTATATCCTAATTTAATATATATTCTGTATTTTAAATCACTTTTATATTTTTAGGTTTGTTACCAGGTTCCTGCAGAAGACAGTAGAGCACAAGAAATACAGGTTACTCACCTGTAACAGGAGTTCTAGGAGTGGTATATGTTGTTCATCCAAACTGTCTGGCAGGTTCCTTGCCGCTTTAATTCTTGCCGGAAGGTCTTCAAGCTGGCTCCTCCCACCCACCCGCGTGGTAAAACCCTATGACGCCAGATCTAGCCCGCTGGAAGCCAGGTTGCATGTCGAAGCCGGGGAGGTCGGGTGGGTCGTGTGGATGAACAACATATACCACTCCTAGAACTCCTGTTACAGGTGAGTAACCTGTATTTCTAGGGACGTGGATATGTTGCTCAATCCACACTGTCTGGCAGACTCCTAGCAGTTCTCCGGGAGGAGGGAGGCAAGGCGCGAACCCCCTACTTAGGGAATAAGGACTGGAGAACCGAGGTCCCAAAACCAGCATCCCGGCGTGACTCTAGGTCAGTGTGGTAATGGGAAATAAAGGTGTGTGCTGACTTCCAGGTAGCATCCCTGCAGATTTCCTGGATAGGGACGTCCCTAGAAGCTGCCACCAAAGCAGCAGTATGGCAGGTAGAATGAGCTCTTATCCCTTTGGGAGGCTTCATGCCCGCCAACCTATAGCAGAGATCTATGCAGGAGGTGACCCACCTGCTTATTGTCTGCTTGCCTGCAGGTCTGCCAGGTGCCGCTTCAGCATAGGTGACAAACAGCTGGCAAACCTCTCCCCGAACTTCAGCCATTCGCTCCTTATAATAAGGGACCGCTCTTCTAGGGTCCAAAGTATGGATCCTATATTCGGCCTCCGAGGTGTGACTGGGGTAGAACACCAGCAAAGTCAACACCTAGTTAAGGTAAAACTCCGACACCACCTTTGGAAGGAATTTCGGGTGGGGGCGAAGGGCAACCTTGTCCCTGTGGAAGACCAGAAAAGGAGACTCGATGGAAAATGCCTGGAGCACTCCCATCCTTCTGGCTGACATTACAGCCACCAGGAAGGCGGTCTTCCATGACAGGTGGGAGACATTGCACCTGTGCATTGGTTCGAATGGCTTACCCATGAGCTTAACCAATACCAGCAGTAGATCCCACGGAGATGGAGGTTCTCGCACCAGAGGGGATATGTGATCAAGGCCTTTGAAAAAGCCCCTGACCACCTTCTCCTGCGCCACCGACTGCTTGCCGGCCTGCGCCCGGTAAGCAGAGATGGATGCCAGGTGCACCTTGAGGGTCGTCGACCGAAGCCCTAGCTGAGAAAGGGACCACAGGTAGTCCAAAATACTAGCCAAGGGGCAGGAAGAGGGGTCCAACCCCTTGTCCTGACACCAAATGGAAAATCTCTTCCATTTGAAGGCATAGCATTTTCTGGTCGACTCCTTACGGGACGCCTCAACAATGTTGAGGACCTCGTCGGAAAGACCCCAGGCCTGGAACTCTAGCTGCTCAGGAACCAGGCCATTAGGTGCAGGGATTGAAGGTCCAGATCGAGAACCTTCTCCTTGTCTACTGAGATCAGGTCTGGGTGGGCTGGAAGCCGCCTCGGGAGCCTGGAGCTGAGGCTGAGGAGATCTGGGTACCAGAACTGGTGAAGCCAGTCTGGAGCTACCGGAATCACCTGCGCCATGTCCCTCTTTGCCTTGAGAAGCACCTTGTGGATCATGGGAAATGGAGGGAAGGCGCAGAAGAGGCCTGGGGTCCATGGCCTCGAGAAAACATCCCCCTGCAACAAGCCCTGCTGAGGAGGTGGGCGTGAAACAGCCTCAGCTCCACATTCTCCCTGGAGGCGAACAGGTCCACCTGAGGGGTGCCCCAATGGGAGAACAGTTCTTGCACTACCTCCGGCAGGACTGACCACTTGTGAGATGCAGCACCTATCCGGCTGAGGGCATCGGCCAGATTGTTGGAGGCTCCTGCCACATGGATGGCTAGGAGATCCGCCTCCAGGCTGATCACGAGAGACCAGATGCAGACAGCCTCCTTGCACAGAGGCAAGGAGTGCGTCCCGCCCTGATGGTTGAGGTAGCACATGGTCATGGTGCTGTCCGTCTGGACCTGAACCACCTGACCCCATACAAATGGAGCGAAGCTGGTGAGGGCTAGTTGAACCACTCGAAGTTCCAGCAGGTTGATGTGGCATCCAGACTCCTGAGGGGTCCAGAGGCCGTGGGCCTGAAGATCCCCCAGATGGGCACCCCAACCCATCAGAGAGGCGTTGGTCATTAGTGTGACCATTGGCTCGGGGCGGACAAATGGGATACCCTCCTGCAGATGAGCTGGGATGCGCCACCACTGCAGGCCATCCCACGTCTCCTGGGTCACTGTCACCGGCTGGTCCAGAGGACCGGAGCGCTGTGACCACTGGCTGGCCAGCCCCCATTGCAGAGGACGCATATGCTAGTGGGCCCAATGGACCAAGCTGGTGCAGGCTGCATTGAGGCCCAGAAGGCGCAGGAAGTCCCGGGCAGGGCGCAATTGCCCAACCAGAAATGACTGGGCAAAGGAGGAAAGGACCTTGGCCCTGTCTGCCAGGAAACCGAGCTCTGGTTCGCAGAGAGTCGAGCTCTGCCCCGATGAACTGAATCACCTGCGATGGCACGAGTTCTGATTTGGCCTCGTTGATGAGGAGACCAATCTGAGAGCAGATCTGGAGGGCCAGATCCGTGGACCGCTCCACCTACAACCTGGAGGGGGCTGCAATCAGCCAGTCATCCAGGTAAGGGTACACCCGGACCCCTCAGCACCGCAGGAATGCTGTCACCACTGTCATGCATTTGGTGAAGACCCTGGGAGCTGAAGAGAGGCCGAAGGGCATGGCCCGGAATTCGTAAAGAGATCCCTCTGCTCTGAAATGGAGGAATCGCTGTTGAGACGGACGGATTGGGACATGAAAGAATGCGTCCTGGAGATCCAGAGAGCAGAACCACATGCCTAGTTCCAAGGATGGAATGATCTGAGCCAGAGTAACCATCCTGAAGATGCGCAGCCTTAGGAACTTGTTCAGATCGTGCAGGTTGAGAATGGGGTGCCAGCCCCCCATCCGCTTTGGGACCAGGAAGTACCTGGACACAAACCCTGGGTCTGGAGGAGGGTCCGCCACCTTGCTGATCACCTCCTTCTGGAGGAGCAGGGCAATGTCGGCTCGACGAGCTGACAGAGAGGCTGCGGACCCTGTTGCCCCGATGGAAGCGGCGGCTCAGTGTGGGGGACTTCTAGAATTCCAGAGGCAGACCCCTGCCGACCACTTCTAGCACCCAGCGGTCCATGCTGATAGCGGACCAGGCGGAAAGGAAGTGGCGGAGCTGTCCCCCCATGGGGGGAACCTGAGGAGGAGTGACGAGGCTGGGGGCGACACCCCTCAACTCGTCACTGGGCAGGCTTGGAGTAATGGCCGGCCGAGGCACCTCCTGGACCCTTCCCTCCAGGCTTCCTACTGGAGGATGCAGCAGACTTGGCCTTAGGGCACCAAGTGTGAGCCTGCTGGCCCTGTTGCTGGTGTTGCTGGGACGGACGAGCAGCAGGAGTGGAAGGGCAAAAGGGCTTACGCTGCTGCTGGCGGCCTTTGTCCTTCTGGGCAGACATGACCGAGTCCAAGGTGGCACTGGACTTCTCGATCTTCTGGAGATGGCCTTCCACCCCTGGCCCGAACAAGTCGGTGCCCAGGAAGGGACCGTCTGCCAGCTTGTGCTGGGTGTCCGCAATGAAGGTGGAGATCCGCAGCCAAGCTCTGCGGCGCATGGCTACTGTGGCCGCTACTGACCGGACACAAGAGTCACCAATGTCCAAAGAAGTTCGGAGTTGTTGTTTAGCCACCGCCCTTCCCTGATCCCGCACCTGCTTGACCGTCGTCTGAAGGTCAGCCTGGAGATGAGAAATCACCTCATCCAGGGAGCCCATAAGGGCGTGTGAGAAATGTGCCATCAGTACAGCCGAGCTAGCCTGTCAAAGGCCTAGGGAGGAAGCAGTGTAAACCTTCTGCCCCGAGTAATCCAGCTTTTTGGATTCTTTATCGGGTGGTTTGTCCACGTCCCTAGCGTTCCTGGAACACCGGAAAACACTGTCGGTCACCAGCCCCTCCGCAGAGGGGTGCTCCAAGAAACCGGAGAGTGTACCGGTGGGGACCACGTACTTACGAGCCATCCTGGCCGGAGGCGCGGGACAAGATGCAGGCCACTGCCACAACTCCTGGGCCAGGCCCACAATGGCTTCGGCCACAGGGAAGGCCTCCGTAGGGGCATCTCCTCAGTCCAGTATCTCCGTGAGGGGATACCTGGCCCGTTTCTGAATGGGTTCAAGCTGCATCCCAGTGGACTCTGAGATGAGTCGAAGTATACCTAAGAACGAGGATGGGCTCTTGTCCACCGACTGACCCCCTGCAGATTCCAGGTCAATAGGCCGGGAATACAGGGAGGAGTCGTCAGACTCTGAGGAGTCTGCAAACAGCTGCCGAGTGCCTGAGCCACCTTCCACCTGCCGAGATCGATTGGGAGTGAGGGTGACCGACAACCTGTGGGGCAAGCCCTGACCCGACCGAGAATCCTTGGTCGGGACCCCAGTCTTCGGTTGAGGAGGCAGTGGTTCCACCACAATGGGCAGAGCAGCCGGTTTCGGCCGAACAACCGACGCCGGGGTCGACTCCTCGATAACCACGAGGGGTTGTTTCAGTTGCTCCAGTGACAGCCACTTAATTGCTGGAGAAGGCGACAGAGTCGGCTTGTTACCGGTCAATAGAAGTTGCTGCCATATCATGTCCTTGTAGCTCCGGCGTAACTTACGTCAGAGCCTATCCTCCACAGAGGACGAAGAGGACAAGCGGTGACGCCGCTTTCCATGGTGCCGAGACCGAGACTGCTGATGTTGGCAGGACCTACTCCACCTAGAAGAGGACCGAGACCGAGACCATCAAGGTCGCCGAGGGTGGGTCAAAGAGGGGGCAGGGGAAACCCGCTCATCCCCTGGTTCAGTGTCCTTTACCGGGGACTTCGGCACAGGAGGCACGGGCAAGTCCTCGGTTACCACCAGGGGAACCGGTGAAGAAGGGTTGTCGGCTTCTCCAGTCGAAAAACCATCCAATAAGTTAAGAAAAATCTTGACCGTGTCAACGGATGTCTCGGCCAGCTGACCTGACGGGGACACCGTGAAGCCAGCAGCCTTAGCCGCAACCTCGACTGAAGTCGACAGTCCGGTGAAGGAGATCTCTCCTGCTCCCACGAACGTTGACGGTGGGACTTACGTTTAGGTTCTTTTTTCTTCAACCTACTGGAATGTCCCGATGGCCCTTCTCCCTTGGTGGAGAGGGACTGGCAAAGCTCCTTAAAGGAGGCAGTGTAGGAGGAGCCCAAGGAGAGCAGGATAAACACCGGAGCCGAGGAGGAAGATGAAGCGGCCTGGGCCGCCTACTCCTTGAGTGCAATCAACTGCTCCAGCTGCTCCGCGGGGCCCCCAGCCGCGGACACTGCCCAACGGGTCTCCTTTGACTTCACCGGTGGGTACCGTTTCTCAGGATGCCCAAGTTTTAGTCTGGCAGCGCAGTCCTCTAAGACTGAAGCTGAAAAGGACTTGCACAGATCACAGGCCTGCGGATCGTGGGCAAGGCCCAGGCAGTAAACACACGTGGAGTGCGGATCGGTTTGGGACATCTTCTGCCCGCAAGGGCACCAACAGAAGCCGGGAGTGGATCTGTCCATCGCAGCCGCGTGGGAAGATGAAGACCGTAGTCTAGAAAACGTTCAAATAATTTTCGGAAAACCCGAAGAGTTTGGATCCAGGCCTAAAACGCAGAGCACTAAGGAGGGAACCTGAGCTTCCAAGCGGTAAGGAAGATGCAGCGTCATGGGGCGGAGCCGAGGGTTTTACCACCCAGGTGGGTGGGAGGAGCCCGCTTGAAGACCTTCCGGCAAGAATTAAAGCGGCAAGGAACCTGCCAGGCAGTGTGGATTGAACAACATATCCACATCCCTAGAACCAGCAGGTATGCAAGCAACATGGCACAAGTTTCTCTCCCATCAGGGCAACCTGGAGGTGCTCAGGCCTTTTGCATCTCAACTTGTCAGCACATAAATGTGTAGCGCTGACCTTTCAGAATGTGACCAAAATGGCCAGTATGGGTAGCACTTTTCTTAGTTTAAAGAAAATAATCAGCGCAGTAAGCTTTAGTGTTAAGGAATGTTTCTGTAAAATAAGTTTTATTTTTTTTTTAAATAGTCCATATGGCCAGAAAAACTTCAAACACATAAAATGAGGAACATTTGCATGTCTTCGAGCAAGAGTTAATGTAATTGTAAATTGAGTAGCACTATGCATAATGTGTAGCACTTGAGAGTTATACCTAGTAACCCAGCTGGACTATAGGCAAGCACAGGCACAGAAGGAACAGCGGCTGCAACCAGCCAATAGGTGTGACATTGTGCACAACCAATGGGCATCTGAATCTACAGGTGGTTATCGGAGAGAAACCTATAGCACTGCAAGTACGTCAGGTCTCTCCCCAGGTGACAACTTTTATTCCTACAAATACAGTAAGAAAAAAAAAAATCATACATCCTACCTGGGACAATAGAGACTGTGTCTTTCTCCCACGACACAACGCTAACATATTCCTGCACTGAAGAAGGGATGAGGCACTTGAAAACAGCCACACTGCCACGCGCTGACCGTTGATCCTCCACCAGAACGGTGTAGGGTTCCCTGAAAACTGCAAGAGAACAAAAAAACAGACCGTTATTACCTTTCTTCTGTTTAAAACTCTCCAACCCAATTTCCTTTGCACCAGCGGCTAGCTTACAGCTGCTTGCTTTTAGCAAGCTGGTGTCTTATCAAAAACAGAACACTTTTTTTATGACATTATTTGCCACCACCTCTGCAGACCCAGCAGGGGCTATGACTCCCCCTTTGGAGGGGTGCGTCCACGGGTGTCCATCATGGGTCCTGCCAGGTCCCGCATTTTTCCTCCGCTTTTTTATCCTCCGCACTCCACGCCTGCATGGGTGCAGTGCATGTCTCCACCTCCGCAGAGGCAGCCACACTCGGAGTGGGTTGAACCTCTTGTTGTGCTGACGCATACAGCACAAACCCCCCACCCCAAGGAAGGACAGCAGTCCTCCAGACGCTCAATACTTACCTCCCCGGTCGACCCCTGAACGACCCGAGTCCAGTCCCGAACTCGGATCACCGGCGTGGTGCGGTGTCCAGTGCTTCAACCCTCAGTGTCACCAGGCCAGCCAAGAACAGAACATTTAATTGGGAATGGGAGGGTCAGCTCTGTCTTTGATCAGAAACCCTCAGGATGGCCCATCTTGACCTGACTCTGGTAATGAGAGTCATTTGTGACTCAACTGTGATTTGACACGGTTCAGTCCGTTAACCAGGTTCAGATTCCCCAGTGACCTGATTCTGACCCAGTTCTGATGATAAATGATTCTGGAGCTTCATTTCTATTAAACATGAGAAATCAGCTGGGGAAAAAACATTAAATAATTATTTTAAATATTAAATTACATAAAAAGGGCTTATGAAGAGCATAAAGGAGTAACCTGATTATGTCATTTGACCCAGTCCGGATCTACCTCTGACCCGGTTCTGGACCCAGTCTGGAAAATGTAACAGTTTGGAACCCAAAGTAAATCAGAGCTTTTTGGGAAAAGATCAGAGTTAGACTCAGAACCAGGTCACAGCTGACCCTGCTATTCCTACATTTAATTTCTGACCAGCAGCATCTTATGTTGGTGGGGGTCCTGCTTCTATCCATTTGGGGGGGTTAGAATTAAAGCCGATTGTGATTTTATAAAGATTATTTATCATAAACCCTAATTCACCCAGTCAGCACTGAGAATTTGCCTACGCGTGAGGACCATATATAACCATAACAGTGTCTCATGGGCAGCGTTTGAAGCGGAAAGCATAACTTTAAAAAAAGGTGTCTCTCACTTTTACAGTTACAAAAAAAATATTTTTTCACACTTATCATACAAGTAAAGTCAGGCTGCCTCTTACGGCTATCATTGACTGAGGGAGTCTCATGTGATGCTCTGAATCAATCACAGTGCTCATTGAGTGAGTGTGTGTGTGTGTGTGTGACACTTATTTTCATAAGACTGTCTCATGTGCAGTGTCACTGCAATGGAGGCTTGCCCCATGGAAAAGCTGATTGGTTTCTGTAAAAATAAAAAAGAGAAAAGGTACCTTATTAAAAGAAAAAATCGTGATCTATAATGTGATTAATATGTTGCCCATCACCACTCATTGCAGGATAAGCGGTGTCACTTGCGTTCAGCATGTGTCAGAATGGCTCAGCTTCACTTCACTGTTTAGACACACGATGAACATTGCTGAAACCACGCTTATCCTGCAACAAGTGGCTCTTGGTGGGGGGGAATATTTTTTCCATAGCATTTTTTCTCCCTCAATGGAAGCAGTAGCTAATCAGCTCCGTCACCGCAACCCCGGACCAGTAGCAACCTCCCCAAGGGCTCACCTGGTCTCAAGTTCCCCATGAATTTCCCCCCATGGCATGGCTGGAGAGGGGAGGGTCACCCATTCCCCCCAACACTCATCCAGGTGGCCTCGGTGGCAGCGTGGGTCCAGGGCTAGCAACAGGGTTCACAAAGCCTCATCCACCACTGTTTCATTTTCTCCCAATTCCCAGAACCTGCGTCGTCCTGTTGGTATGGCTGCAATGTTTCTTTTGTGAATTTATGTGAGCTGGGGGGGGTTCACCACTCTAAATGGTTTTAAATTAAAAAAGGGTATGTGGGGACGAAGGCTCCCTAACTCAATTTGTAATAGAAACATTGCACACATACTAGTTAACCCTAAGTCGCCCGACTAGCACAGCGTACTGCGCTACACTATTTGTGGTGGTTGTCAGCCCTCCACCAACACTGAAAAATCAACTGACCTCCTCTTCAAACCTACTTATTTATGTGTCATGTTTGACCAGGAAAGGCACGCTGAGCTGTGACAGCTCATTTCCAGGTATGATGTGTGTGTGTGTGTGTGTGTGTGTTTATATGGACCTGTTTAACTGACAATCGAAATGTTGGCCATGCCACCAGGGGAACTCCCCAAGTCTTACGAAAAGTGCCATGAGATCTTTAACTTCCAGCTCAACAGTGATCAGAGATGGGCAGAAGGTCTCGGTTTAATGTCACATCCGAAGGACATTACCTCAATAGTGTATCACCCCCCAGTGCTGTACTACAGTTTCAGTTATGGGTATTACCCAAAGTACTTGGTGTCAGACCCCGGTGTCAGGCTAGCACCCACAACCTTCTGATCTTCAAGCCCCAGAGGCAAGCATAGTAGCTAGTGAGCCACTAACACAGACTAGACAGATTCAGCATTAGTGTTCCTGCAGTGAAAGAAAGATGCTTACATGTTTTCATCAATTGAAAACATACAGGTACTGTATTTAGTGACATCAAACCCATCAGAGAACAACATATCATACTTCATTGCAGTGGATGTCTGACACGCACGCTGCTTCTTACCCTCGCAAGGCCAACACTACACTTGTTTCCCCTCCCATTTTCCCTCAAACCCAGGAGACTGCAGATCATGGCATCATAGCCTGGCACCACCACAGTAGCCTGCTAGTGCATGTGCCACAGGGTGGGGCGAGAATCAGGCACTGAGTACTACATGCCCTCTGCTCTACCTCACACACCGCCTCAGATAAAAGTGTAGATTCGGCAGAGGGGGTGTTTAAATATTAAACCTCCACCGCAAGGACACAATAAATCGTATTGTTTCAGAAGGTATGGTATGGAACATTACTCCTTTCCGCTCTGACCTGCTGCCCTCCCGGTGAAAACAATAATAAACTTGCAGTTCCTTCAGGTTAATCGTTAACCTTGCTCCTGTTTCCATGTGCTAAGTACTGCACTCAGGAAGCAACTAAACACCCAAACATTTGTCTGTCAATCTAAGAATGAGCCTTCCCAAGCACAAGGGAGAGTAGCCAGTACAGTGAAAATGATCACATTTTCATGGTTTTGTATCAATGCATTACATGACAGCAGCTGCTTCAGTTGTTAGAGCACTGAGCTGTATGGGCAGGATATTCCAAGGTTTGAAGCCCACCAAAGCCACTGTTAGCTCCCCTTGTAACCATTTGTGGGTGTATGACCTTTCCTTCGCTTCATTAAAACTCAGCTATAAATTTGAGGGAAAGCTGGACTGGACACTGAAAATGAGATACAAACATATGAAATTTGCAAGCAGATAAAGGCCTAGAGGTCTATCAAGTCTGCTCAAATGTGCAGCTAGCACCCCTTATTCTGCAGCTGCCCCTCCCTTCCACCCTTTCCCTTCATTAACCCTCCCCTTGTCCTGTCCCATCCCCTTTTGAAGCAGTCCACTGTTCTACTGGATACCATTTCTGCAGGTAATGCATTCCACCCAGCCACCATCCTCTCTGTAAAAAAGTGTCTCCTCATCTCCCTCCTGAACCTTCCTCCCTCCAACCTCATATCATGGCCCCTGGTGTCCCTCCCTTCCCTTACTTTGAACAGCCCCTCTGTACCTGTCTTGTTTATTCCTTTCACGTACTTAAAGGTTTCAATCATGTCCCCCGTCCCTCCTCTCCTCCAGTGAGTACATGTTCAACTCCCTCAGCCTCCTCTTGTATAATAAGTCCCCCAGCCCCTTGATCATCTTTGTCACCCTGCGCTGCACCCCCTCCAGTAACTTAATGTCCCTTTTCAGATACAGGTGCCAGTACTGCACGCAGTACTCCAGGTGCCATCTAACTGATGACCTATACAGTGACAGAATTACCTCCTCCCTCCTCGAGGATATACCCCTTGCAATACAACCCAGCATTTTGTTGGCCTTTGCAGCTGCCTTCCTACATTGTGCTGAGTTGTTCATTGACCCTGTAATGAGCACCCCCAGATCCTTCTTCTCCTCTGTCTGGGCTAGCTGCACTCCCCCCAGCTGGTAACTCCTCCTTGGGTTCTTCAATCCCAAAATGCAGCACCTTGCACTTTTTGGCATTAAACCCCAGTTGCCAGGTGTCTGACCAGGTTTCAAGCTTTGCCAGATCATCCTGCAAGCCCTGCCATCCCCCTAGATCATCCACTACCACTCCTACCTTGGTATCATCAGCAAACACACAGCAACCAGCCAAGCGCCGGGGCTTCGCTCCGCCAGCGGGCGGTCGGCGGCACCTAGCCGAACTTGGGAACCACAAGGCCGGGAGGAACAGCGAGGGAGCAGTCGGAAAGGTGCAGCCAATCGTTTCCCAGAATAGCTGCTTCCACTCTGCCTGCTTCCTTCAGCCCACAGCAACCAGCTGAGCGCCGGGGCTTTGCTCCGCCAGCGGGTGGTCGTCGGCACCTAGCCGAACTTGGGAACCACAAGGCCGGGAGGAACAGCGAGGGAGCAGTCGGGAAAGGCGCAGCCAATCGCCTGCTTCCTTCAGCCCACAGCAACCAGCTGAGCGCCGGGCTTTCGCTCCGCCAGCGGGCAGTCAGCGGCACCTAGCCAAACTTGGGAACCACAAGGCCGGGAGGAACAGTGAGGGAGCAGTCAGGAAAGGCGCAGCCAATCGGTAAGCGAGCGCTCCACCAGGCACAGCAGCCGATTGGCTCTCCTGCCCCATTGACTTACACTGGCTCAGTTTGCATTGCTGAAATCTGTGTGGGACTTGAAAATTTGTTTTTCTTTTTGTCTTTTACTCTTCCCCTGGTGTTTTACTGCAAGTTTCCCAGAAGAGCTGCTTCCACTCTGGTGAGACATCTATAGAGGGAAACTGCTGTTGATTCTGTTGAATTCTGTTGGACTCTGTTAGTAGCAGAGGGCCAGATGCTGAGGTGCCACGCTCCTTCTAGTTTTATATGTGTAAATCATCAAAAAAGTGCTGTTATCCACTATTGTATTGTAAGGGGAAACTACCGTTTTACTGCTCTTTAAAGTAATTGCAGCTCCTTGTCTGAATATGTAAGGTGGGCCAGACACTGAGGCGCCACAGGACCCACCCCCCCCGCAGTCCTATGTAGTGCAGATTTGGTCAGTGACGCTCAGAAAAAGGCTTGCTACTGCCTTTATTAATTGCTGCACCCTCCTCTGTCTCTCTCAGCCTGCTTCCTTCAGCCCACAGCAACCAGCTGAGCGCCCGGGCTTCATCTCCGCTCCAGCGGTCGGCGACACCTAGCCGAACTTGGGAACCACAAGGCCGGGAGGAACAGCGAGGGAGCAGTCAGGAAAGGCGCAACATTTTTGCCCATCTACCCTTCCCCCTCCTTGTGTGTTAATTTATAGGCATCTTCCCGCCGAAATTTCTTCCCCGCCCACAGCACTTTTCTCTAAACCAACAGAGAGTCACGCCAGCTTGCTGATCCAACCAATCAGCAACTTCGCTACTCCCTATTGCCAACTATCAATATCCCCCTCAGAATGGGGAGCTTGCTACTGATACTCCTGTCACTATCAGCCATAGGGTTCCACAATGAAGATGACCCTATTATACAATCTAAAGTCAACCCGACTAGTTTCTCTGGAACATCCCCCGTGGCTGACACCCAAACCCTCACATATGCCTTGCCATTGCTGCATCGACTACAGTGGTACAATCACCATAAAGTTACACATATCACCACATATATGTCTCAGCTAAGGCCCCACTGCTGGGTATATAGATCACCACTGAGCCTAGTCGTCAATCTGCTAATTGGTATCCCGACACACTACCTTAAATCCACAGGGAGCACCCAAAACAAAGAGTGGCAACGGAATAAAAAAAGGAGGACCAAAGACAGCCCCCTTTCCCTATCACTGGCAGCCCTTATGAAATTACTGATCTTCCTATTGCTCTGTATTGGTAATGTGGAAATCAACCCTGGACCTCTTGAAAGTATCACCGCTCCATCAGACCTAACCTCAACTAAAGGCCTCAGGTTCCTGCATATTAATGTGTGCAGTCTGTTGAAAAAATTGACATTGCTACAAGCCTGGGTTGCCCATACCTTGCCAGACTTTCTTGTGATAACTGAGACATGGCTCAAGACCACCACAATGGACAGAGAAGTTAACCTACCTAACTACCAGCTATTCAGAGCTGATCGCCAAACAAGGGGAGGCGGAGTAGCCATATATGTAAAAGCTGGTTTAGTTGTATCCTGTACTGCTGCAACATCTATGCCCAAGGAATTTGAGTGTCTATCTCTAAAAGTCTCTCTCCCCAATACAGCAGCTTTCCATTTAATTGGATGCTACAGACCCCCTCTGCTGAACACAAGCTCTTATCCCACCTGGGAAACCTGGTCAAGTCCTGTACTGAAGAAGTCATTATCATAGGGGACCTGAATTTCAACTGGCTCACCCAGGCAGCTACACCTCTGGTATCATTCTGTGACACCCTCGGGCTCACACAGTTAATTAATGAACCAACAAGATTAAATGCAAGGAATAGTAGGAACAGTACTCTACTTGACATCATGCTAGTGAGTAAACCACATCTATTCACACATGCTGGAGTGCTCCATGTGACATAAGTGATCACTGCCCCATCGCAGGGTAAGATCCAACAGCATTAAAACAGATCCTGCAAAGTTCCTCATGAGGAGATCCAAGAAAACACCAATATTGAAGGATATCTGCATGATCTAGCCTACTCTCCACACTGGCAAAAGTTCTATCTTGCACATTCTGTAGAAAAAGCTCAGCAGGTGCTAAATAGCATTATAATAAATGCCCTTAACACCCATGCCCCAATCTCTAGTATCCGAATAAAAACAAATCCTGTCGCTGGTTTTCAGCTGACCTCAAAGCTGCACTGCTGGAGAGATAAACTTTGGAAAGTAGCAAGAAAAACTAAAATATCATGGACTGGATGATCTTTAGGAAAGCCAGGAATAAATGCACCAGGAAAGTTAGGGATGCAAGGCTGCCTACTACCTGGCGAGGCTCGACTCCTCCTACCATAATACTGCTAGATTTTGGGGCACCATCAAGGGTATGATGGGCCAGGATGTTAACAACCCCCTTCCAACCCAATTACACAGTAACTATGGCCCCATTACTGGCACAATGGAAATCCTGGATGCATTCAACAACCACTTCACAACAGCTGGCCTTGCCTTTGACTCCTCCCCAGCTAACCTATTAAGGGATCAATTAAGCTCCCACTATACTGGTGATCAAAGAGTTGACTCCTCCTTTAGCTTCAAACCTACACTGTTGAAACAAGTTGAGGATCTATTATGGCATCTGGATACCAAAAAGAGTGCAGGAGCAGATCTTCTGGACCCATTCTTTCTAAAGATTGCGTGTCATGTGCTTGCAGTCCCCCTAACTCACCTCTTTAACCTTTCCTAAACTCTGGCTCTATTCCACACTGTGAAGACAGCCCAAGTGGTCCCCTTCTAAAATCAGGGACCCTATGGATCTTAATAACTACAGGCCCATTCCCATCCTACCTGTGTTATCCAAGATGCTGGAGAAATTAGTGAGTATTCAGTTAAGGGAATATCTGGACAATGCTAATCTATTAAATCCAGCTCAATCTGGATTCAGGGCCAAACATAGCACTATCACTGCATTAGCCAAGGTCATCAATGATTGGCAAACCGAATTAGATAAAAAGAACAATGTCTGTGCAGTATTCCTGGACCTGAGCAAAGCATTCGACACTGTGGACCATGAACTGC